>OV839567.1:4460555-5097777 GCA_929447395.1 Epistrophe grossulariae | reverse complement strand
AACCAAAAAATGTCAAACTCATTTTTACTATAAACCAGATTTACGTTCCAAATGGAACGTATTCATTTTCAGTTCCCTACAGACCAATAGGTACCTACTAAAGTGGTAAGTTATAGTGTGAAAACAAACAAAAAACATATTTACTCCTCTTGCCATTGAGTGTCAAATTTCACACTATTTCAAGCCTACTAAACGTATTTGTCACACGTTGTGAAATTAAAAATGTGGCGGGAAAAATAATTTAGAACTTATTCATTTTTCGATAAAGGAATTTAAAAAATGTTTGTCTAAAAATATAATCTAGTTTAAGAAATTAGTTGTGTTTATTTTCAAAATTTTGTAGTTCTCATTTTAAGCCTAGTAGGTATCCTATTCGAGTAAAATTTAAATTAACTGAAATTCACACAAACTTTTCAGGGTGAAATTTTTAAATTTCCAATTTTCACATATGTATTCTATTTTAAACCAAAGTTTATCAGCCCAATCAGAGAATCCAATGAATGAGATGTGGAAGGCTCATTCATCGAGTTGAATAATTGATTTTGAAATGAAAAAAAATTCCAACTTATTCCTCAGATATTCCATTAAAATTGGATTAGAAAATTGTAAAATTCATTTTTCATTTTAAGAAAAGTGAGTGCTATGGGGTAAACGAGTTTTTTAAAAGTACTTAAAACCTATTTTCACAAAAAGCTTTCAGAAAAATAATCTAAATTTAGACAACCGCCATGGGAAATATAATAAATGTCATTATTACACTCTAACTCTATCCCTCAACAATTGGAATCCGTTGTTTAAACCTTGACTAAAGTGGAATTATCATTATTTCATTTATTCAGTTGATATAACTCATTGAGAACTATTTAAACTCTGTCTAACTTCAGACAGCTGACTTAGGAAATCTAAAAAAAAAAACATTGCTACACTCCACCTCTGTGGAGTAGGCTTACAGGAAAATTAAATCAATTTTAAACTTGTATCCAAAATTCAATGTCACTTCTCAGACTATAAAACACTCAGAAAAGTTCTTCTTACAAAAAAAAGTCAACAGAAAATTTGCAAATACAAAATAAGTAGATTTTTCCTATTCGGGATACAAATCACAGTTATGAATGTTCTTTTTAGCTTTGGTTGGTAACAGTTCTTGTTTTTTTTTTTTTTTTTCTTATCCTGCTTCTCGTGACACTTTTCTTTTTCTTTTTTTTGTTGATTTGATTTCTTCAGAACATTTCAAGAATATAAAAAAAATGTCCCCTGTGGTTCTAAAGAATCCTCTAAACGTTGTCGTTCTTCTTCTACTCCTTGATATATATTCAATTTCAGAGATTTCAGATAAACAAACAAAGGCTGTGTCTTCTTGAAAATAAAAAAAAATAAAAACAGAATATCTTTCTTTTTAACCCACTAAACTTTTAATCGTTATACTACAATGTAATTGTAAGAAATAACAAGATCTATACAATGTACGAGTATAAAGAATAGATTTAAGTGGTATGCTAATTTGATCTTTTTTTGGTTTTGGTGTGTTGGGCTTCCTGATTTCTTGTTAAAGATTCTAATTTTTCTTTTGCTTCGCCCAAAATGTTTTTTTTTTTTTTCTTTTATAAATGTAGCGACGACAAATTGTGCAGGCCGCAGCATTTATTTGACTTCAAATACAAATTGCAACTTTGTTTGATATCTATATTACCCAATCTCAATTGGCTTTGGTTTGAATATAATTTCTTAGAAATTTCTTTATATACACAAAAAGTGGGACATTTTTGGCAAGACATCAAACACTCAAATAAACTAAATTGTCATCAAATGGTAATAATAATACGTTACGTATAATAATACGTTACGTATAATAATACGTTACGTATAATAATACGTTACGTATAATAATACGTTACGTATAATAATACTTTACGTATAATAATACGTTGCGTATAATAATACGTTACGTATAATAATACGTTACGTATAATAATACGTTACGTATAATAATACGTTACGAATAATAATACGTTACGGTTAAATTTTATAAAAACGGTTGGTAGTGGAAAATGATAAAAATACAAGAGCTTTTGTCTGTTTTTTTTAAATTAAAAATACCAAAATAAATTCATTGGCACTCAAACTAATTTTACGATGTGATCTCTTTGGAGTACGATTTTACGTGCTTATAGAAAGGCTTTTAAGCCTCAAGTCGCACTTCTCGAGGGTTTTTTTTATTGTGCTTGTATTTTAGATCTGCAGACTCAGATATGAAAAAACAAAACATTTTGTATTTTGTTTTATTAGCAACATACTCTCACCTCACCGCATCATAGACGCACAATTCTGCCTCTGTTCGTATACGTATAGTGTTGTTTTTTTACACACCTTCCCACACATGAAATTTAACCGCAAATGTCGTAATATTGTTAAATTTATCTTTGTTTTCTTCTTGTAAGTTTATTTAAAGTTCATTTACAGTCAGAGTTTCTATATTATGGAAGTTTTAAGCTGCTGATTTCTTGGTTTTTTGTTGTATACTTATTTTGAGGTTTTTAACACGGAAGTCATAGTTTGAACGAAATAGCACGAGGGTGGTTGATTAATAAGCTGATATAAATAAGTACTTATACATGCATTCTTAATGCGGATAATAAAGCACAATTTACAATTGAAATTATAGACAAAAAAACACAAAGCAAAGCTGGCATATATGTAGTTTACAAAATATTTTACTTGCCAACAGTTAGTTATACATCTGATGAATGAGATTTAGTTTATTTTTGGAATTTATAACCATTTAAAGAGTGCTTCAAGCTTACCTGCAAATAAAAAAAAAAAATACAAATTATTATAACAATAAACAGAAACACGTCACTCAGTCAGTCTTTAGCGGAAGTATGTAGGAGTTCATGATAAATGTTTATATGTTGATCTCCAATAAAATGCAAGAATAATAAAAAAAAAAAAACATAAACTAAGTAGCTAAGCTGTTTTATATGAGTTAACAAAAATTAATAAGAGCATTTATTTGCTTTCAAGAAGCTGTTTTAATATTCACTTTTAATTTTAACGATATAGTCATAAAAAATAGAATAAAAATAGTATTGAACTTGTTTTGACTTTATTGTATCGACCATGAATTATAGTAGCAGATATCATAGCCTAGAGAGATGAAATGTGTTTATTGGAATTTTATGATAGAATCTTGCAAATGACTATAATTTAATGTTCTTAAATTGAAATCTACCTATTTTATATCTAGATATTTCTCAATTAGGATGAAATGATTAAATGAAGTTGAACAAAATTCATGACTAGGATCTTGTTTTAGTGCGACTTCATGTCAAACTCTTACAGGAAGCCTTCTTTCGAAATGTTTTCGCAGGAGTTTTAATACTAATTAGCCAAATACATTCGTTAATTTTGTGCAGTCATTAAATCAGAAATGGGCCCCATACAAGAGCGCGATGAAAACCTGACCTAACGCCGTACAACAAATGTTAATTATCATTTAATTTTTTCTATGAAATGCAACAAAACTTAAAAAATTATCATTAAAATTCTTAGTACTTTAATTGATTTTCATGAGAATCTCCATTCAGATTCATTATGGAAAGCCCCATCATCATAATCTTGTCTCATTCCATAACAGGGAGTCCCAAAGCCTATAAAACAAGAAACACCTACAGTAACTTTCTCATCTTGATTGCATTTTAAAAGACAAAAAATAAATAAAAATATCTTGTCTTCTTTCCGTTTTTTTTTAATTTTTTTAAATTTTAGTCTCCGAATGATTTCATCACAATTCTTCTGAAATTCGCATGGGCGAGCAATAAACACTGAACCAACTTAACTACAAACTATAGCCAACTATTTTTTTTAACTTCAACCAAAATTCACATAATTGGCTCCAATTTTCGGCTGAAGTAGGTAGGTACTGTTACTGTTTATTTTTTGTTGTTGCTTACTTTGACTTCTGTAACGGTTGAGTGTATAACTACTTGAAATTTTAGTTTTTGCACAAGAAACAAACACTACTTGTGTTGTTATAAGGTAGGAGATAGTCATTAAATCATTTGGCGCGCGAACAACAAAACAAGCTTAACACTATTTTTTTGTCTGTCACTATTGTACGCCACCACTGCCGCATACATAACTGTTTCTGTTGAAAATTGTATACATTTTTTAAAAATAATAATGTTCACCTCTTTATAACAGTAAGAGTGAGTACTTAAGGGTGTCATATGGTTAATCGTAGCATTGAATAAATTAACTCGATTGTAGGTGTACCTAATTTTAATTTTTTTTTTTTTTGTCTGTCACAATCTTTGATGGATCTTTTCAAAATCAGAGAGAAAGGCCCACAACATAACAATAAATGGTTTATGATGTGATGAAATGGAAAAGTATGACACACACACACACATTTACAGAAATTGGTAACACAATAAATCTTCCTCACGAATTCGGGGAATATGATTTAAACCAATTTGCAAGCTATTGTGAAATAATAAGTACCAATAAGATATTATAAGTGGGTGACTTTCAAAGAAATTTCCCGTTATAAGGCCTACATTCAATATATCATGACTCATGAGACACAAAAAAAAAAAAAACTTCCCCTTCTTATAGTTCAAAATATGGAACTTCCCTGCATGCTTAACTGTTAATCATCAACACACAAAACCGGTGAATGTACTCCACTTCCAGACTCATTGACTACCTCATTTACATGCTAAATACTTTTATATCACATATCATTCGCCAGGCTGTTGACCTTCAACAAAGTTATTTTATGCAAATTTAGCGAAAAAAAAGAGAAAAAAATATAAACGTAAAATCAAGTTCGCTGATCAACTCTTTCGTTTTCATACAAACAATCTATATTGTTGAATCAATTCAATTCAATCCATGTGAGAGACTCTTTGAGACTTTATCTATTTTAATCTTACAAATATTTATGTATACATTCGATCAGGAAATACCTTATAAATTGTATTTTAAACTCGTTTAATCAATAAATCATTCACTTTGGTTTGGTTTGGAAAATCTAAAAAAGTACAGAAAATCCACAAGTTTTTTTTTCTTCTTTTTTCATATTTTCTCTAGTTGATTTCCTTTTCTAGAATCTCTTTGGAGATGTACACCCATTTTGCCTATATCTTGAGGGAAATCCAATTGATTTATTATAAGCACACCATTATGGGTTGTTGGGGTCTTTGTTAATCTATCTCAAAGTCATTATCGCCTTAAAGGGAAAATTATACAAGTTGCACAAATACATATTTATAAAAGAGTCATGACCTCTAAGAACGGAAATGCAATCTTTTTTTTTTTTTTTTAGGTCAAAGAATATTTAATTGAGTTCAGATGAGTTTCATTTTGTGTTGCTATAAAAAATGACTTTACTTAAGAATTTAGGTTAAACAAAAAGGAGCCATTCAAACAAGGATACAAAAACAAAAGAACAGATCAGAACCGAACCTTGTTAAGTTTTTTTTGTAACTTACTCATCTCGTTGGGTATAACCCAAATTTTTTGTTTTTCTTTCTTTTTCATTACCTTTAAGTGGAGAATAAAAAATTACAAAATAATCCATCATCAAAGTAAATCAACAGAACAACAGCAACAAAAAAACAACAAGAATATAAAAAAAAATGAAAAAAAAAATGAAAACGCGAGTTCAACCAAATTTTATGACTTTTTTGCGTAATGAGTGCAAATCGCTTACGGATACGAATTGCGAGAACTTTAACTCACATCACATTCATACACATAGATATGCCTGAGGCATATTTATCTGGATGATGTGGGAAAGTTATATGTAGTAGTGGAATATTACTGTGGTTTGCTTGGTAGAGCTGTACCGTTAGAACAAGTTGCTGTTATTGCTCTTGTGTATTTTGTAAATATTTTTTTTTTTATTTTTTCGTATCTTCAAGTTTTTTGGTAAAAAAGATCCCAATCAAAAAGGAGGAGGGTTCAAAAAAGTTGCAGTGTGCGTTTTTTTGTTGTTTTTTTTTTTTGCTGATTGCATTTGCTTGTACTTTTGACGGTTTTGACTGACGTGTGGTTGGTAATTGATGATCATTTTACCTGGAAAAGATTATTTTTTTTTTATTTTATTTTGTTTTGGTCAAAGTTTGAGGAACAATGAGAGCAGTTGTTGTTGTTTTTTGCACTTATTAAGAATGCAAGGCGGTTTTTGTTGTTATACATAGGTAGTGAGCTGTTATAGTATAATATGTTGAAAGGACATGATGTTAAAATTAATGATTACAAAGGTGACTAAAGATCAACTTGTTTAAGTAGTATTATTCAGATGATGATGTACCTATAGTATTATGGAAATTAGACTTGTTTGTTTTTGTTTGTTCTTTTTTATTTTTTATTTTGGTTACCAGTTGAGATGAGCTGATGATTGCACGAGAAATTAACAATTCAGAGCAGTCTTATTGTACCAATCAGACAAAGAAGATAAAATTGAATGAAAAATTAACACAAAATAATTTGTTTAAAAAAAATAAATAAGTAAATTTGGTAAATTGTATTTTTTTCATTATTTTATAAATTTCGATACAAAATTATCAGTGTGGTATGTATTTGAAACTTTTGTATTCCACAGATTCTATTTTGAAAAAAAAAACTAACAACAAAAATCAAGACTTTTTATGTTGCTTTAGATTTTTTATTTTTTGTGATTGCGCAATGCTATAGCAGTAACATTATAAAAAAAAATCAGGAGGATCATAAGTAGACAGGGAAAAAGTCAACAATAGAATTTCGACCCACTTGGATGAGTTATAAGTCGACAAATCAATTGAGAACTTATAACCCATGCTGATGAGGCAGAAGTCCACAACAAAGCGGGTCAATATTCCCTTAAATGTAGAAAATAAATAAATGGATTACAAATCCAGAAATATTTTCTCGAATTTTTTAAAATTACCTAAGGTACTGTTTATTAAGAAATTTGTTAAAATTGGTGCCTGTCTGACGACTGAACAATGAACATCCCCTTAGCGGATCAACGGAGTTCAGATGACCTAAAAAGGAGTAAAAATCCTTTGAAACCAAGAAGCGAGCCATCCGATGTACTGGTTGTCTGTGATTAAAACAAAAAATATTGTTTCCTGTTGAATTGTTAAAGCGATTTTAATCCATTATGGACTTTTAGCCTGTGGAGTTAGGACCCTGCGCCTAAAACAAAGCGTGAGTTTCGGAATTATATCCTTCTGTCTGTCTGTTTGATTGATTGTAGCTTAAACAGGTGAGTCGATTTTCTTTAAAAGTGGTAGCTAGCAATAGAAGCAAATCTTATTTCTCTCAAAAAACTACCCAAAATTTAAAACAGAAATCAGTGATTTTTTAAATATATATTTGTATACCTAAAAATTTATAAAATTATGGTTGTAGGTATTTACCTACCTGTTTAGCACCTCTCATAAGACCATTTTTATGATTTTTCTCAAAACGGTTGAACTGATTTTGACAATTTTTCTAAAAGATAATTTTTCAAAAAGTGTTTTTTGCAATTTTAATTGTTTTTTTTTTTGAAAACTTAATAATTCGAAAACTACTCGGTCGATTTTTATTAAACTTGGAACCCAACAGTTTTTTTTTTTTACATTATCTAGCATATTTTAAACAAAAATTATTTTTGTAAAAAAAGCGATTCTTTCCATAGGTACAAATAAATAAATAAATTGGTTGGCACCAAAGCTCGTATAGAACCAGGGCCTATAGTGACATATACAGCTCGCAATTATTCTTGTGTGTTTTTATTTGCCTGAATGAAGGGGACCTACAATTTTGTGCCAAATCCGAACGACTAGGAGAGCCACTTTTTCATGACAAGAATTACTCTTGAAGGATTTGTCAATTCCTCGAAGACGCAGTAACCCCTTAATAACATTTTTGTTTTTTTAGGTGACATTGACTGGGATTGGACCACAAGACCTTTGGCCTTACATTCCTACGCACTTATATAGAATAAAATAATCAGCCTTATTGTGAGTTTCGCCCGAAAAATATTTCACTTTAAAATTGTTTGTTCCCCCGGAATTTTAAAAGCTATTGTGAGTTTCGCCCGAACGAAATTTCGCTCGCCTACTAAAAATAAGTGAACTTTTAGGCTATCAATAACATTACATTCCGCCCGAAATGAATGCTGACAATAAGGGGAATTTTTTTTAACACAAAATTTCGGGTGAAACTCACGATAGGCGAAAAGTGAAATATCAAATTTTCCGGGTGGAATGTTGTTTGGGCGAAACTCACAATAAGGATGAATGTGTGGAAAATCATCTCTCCTTTATAAATAACGTATTTAACTGACTAGTATTTTTTTTAATTTGTTTTTGCAAATAAAGATAATTCATCAATATCAATGCAATTCTTTTCCATTTAATTTTGTTTTTTTTTTTTTGACAATTCTTCTAATAAGAAAGAGAGAGAGGGGGTAGTCTTACAGAATAATAAGCAGTGTACCTCCATTTAAGCTTCGTGTATATTTAATTATTTTGTTAATTTATTTTTCAAATTCACTTCTTGACTTCTACAAATTTGTAACTGATACAAAATTGGCATTCATATTTCAAATATAAACTGAGTACATCTTTTTAAAAATTCTTCATGAAACACTGACATTTCTTCTACAACTAACCGATGGCGATTGTCATGATCTCGACTGGGACCACAACTTTCCTAATTCACTGTTTGACCTTAAGGCTCCACCTGTGGGGTTTGCCGGGTTGACCTCTGTCGAAACTGTCGTCGATAAGCCTCTCGGTTTTGTATATTGTTCTACTGTCTGAGGCCAATCCTAACATTGAAATTGACATTCTAAAATTAATCAAATTTAAAACGATTCAGAAAAAAAAATTACCATGAAAATAAATATCTTGCTCTAAAACTCAACTGAAACTTGATTACTTCTAAATTTATACTCCAATTCTAAAGTTTATCTTAAAAATAAAAAAAAAATCTAAAGCTAAACCTTAAAAGATGTGGTTGTCTTAAAGCAACTTTATATATATCTGCAAGTTTATTTTCTTTTTTATAAAATTATCATTTAAATTCCTTTTTATTTTTTTATTGCCTTGAACTTGCTCTATAAAATTCAATCAATACCTACCCAACATTTAATTATTTTTCAACATTAAATTTAAAATAGTATCATAATATTATTGTGGTTGCTCTTAACAGTACACTGCACCAACTTGTATAATTTAACTATATTATCTCCAGAATAGATGGGAAAAGATAAATTTAAAAATTATGCATATAGGAAAGGGACAAGCCACATTATCTGCTTTTATTTTTCTATTCATGCATATCGTCGTATACAGTTGCATCACATTAAAAAAAAAAAGAAAAAAAGAAGACCACTTTGCATAATAAACTATAGAATTTGAATATTCAATATAATAGAGTGAGAGATTAGCAAAGCTATAGTCGATTCGATTTAAATGCAAATTTATATTTAATACGAAATCACTTTTAATAGGATGCAATGCAAGGTCTTAACATATTTTAAATATTTAATTGTTCTTATATTTTAAATGTCATACGCGTGCGACATAAGTTTTATTTATATTAAATCCAATCAATTTACTATGCTAACAGCTGTTTCATTATACAATAAGTATAAGTTAAGTTGAATTGAATTGACAAAAAAAAAATTGTAATTCACCGGACACACCACCGGACATATAGCATTTTCAATAAATAAACAAATCGTAGTTAATTTAAGACCCAAATCGTGACATGACTGACCGATTTCTTGGACTTATTATGTATACTGACGTGTTGCTGTTTTCTTTATTTTTTTTTTTATTTTTATTGTGGAAAGGCCTCAAGGAGTATCTATACCTGCGACTTACATCTGAATAAATATCCTTGAAATGACAGTTGTTTTCACATAAAATAAGGTCTTGTGTTACATAAAATCAAGTGATGAATGTTTTCGGTAGCACTATATGAGGGTCGAAGCGATGGTGCAGTGTTGTAATGAGGAACTTTATTTTTTATAATTTACATGTGTAATGGATTATGATGGTGCGAGGAAGTCCTATAGATCTTCATTAACATGCAACATGCTTCATGAGTCTATAAATGATTGAGAATCTTTTTCTACGTGAATATTCCTTCTTAAGTATATTAAGACTCATTGCCCGAAGACAATATTTCGGAATCCCTTATATGTAAAGAAAAAAAAAATAAATTAATTATGTAATTAAATCCCTTTTGTTTAAAAGGGAAGACAATATTTGAAGAAAAAAAATTGTAAACAAAAAAAAAATAATAAAATAATTATGTACGCATGTCTAATTTATTATGTTAATTAATAAAAATACAATCAACCATTTTTTCATTCATTTATTTTGTGCTCTCAAGCGTCTATACGTGCTATAGCTTCTAATATAGTTGGTTGGCTAAATATTGACTTAATATGTTTGTTTTTCTTGAGCCATTACCATTTGAGCTAGAAGTGTGACCAAAATTTTAACAAAAAAAAAAAATATAAACAAATATTGACACTAATTAGCTTAAGAAAGTTGAGCACGCGCTAAAAATGAAAATAAAATAAAAATTCTTTAAATTCTCATCTTAAAGGTATTTCTTATAGAGATTTGTTGATTATACAACTTAGCTTAGATATTATATAGCTATCTATTTTTTTAATATGTGGAACTATAGGCGATGCAAATTTTTAGACCGTGATGGTCAAAGTCAATCAGATGCGGTAGTAATTTTCCTATAAGGTTTTTTTTTTTTCTACTGAACCTGTTTTAATGTAACATATATACAAATACACATAAAACATACATACATACATGTAGGCTTACGTGTAAGATCAACAGTAAAAAAAAAAAATAAATAAAAGATTGATCGAGGTACTTTCTGGCTTGGAAATTTATCTTTGCAAAAAATTACCATGGTATATAATAATGATATAGGTATGCTGCATGGTGTGGTGGTGAGGCTTTGGCGTAGCGCAGCCCGCCTAGATCATGAAAATATTGAGAAGATTATATTTGTAATGAACTTGCTGACTGGCTGTCATGCGAATCGAATTGATATTTCATAAGCAAATCGTGTGTTGATAATGGCGTGGAAAATGTTTAAAAAAAAATGCGAGAGACATGGTTTCAAGGGGAGATAGATGGAAGGAATTTTGTAATCTTAGATTTATAATTGATTTTTTTCAATATGTAATCGAAACTCACTCGAAAGCCTTTTGTGTTGAACTTGAAAAGAGATTATTAATCTTGAATATTAAATTCCTACTTATTGTCACACAATTTATCATTAACTGATCTTGAATGAGAAAATTGATAATCTTGTTTGAATAAAATATTTGCAACCAGGAGGGTTAAGGGAGGTTTTGAGTTCGATTCCCAGAGCTAATGCCACCTAAAAAAAAAAACCTTTTTCACGAATTACTGCCTCTTGTGAGGAATTGGTAAATCTTCGAAGAGTATCTCTTGTCATGAAAAAGTGCCCCTCTCCGTAGCTCCGTTCGGATTCCCGCCGAAAATTGTAGGTCCCCTCATTTTCTGCCAGTTACATGCACACAGGAATGGTTAAGAGTTTTAAGTTCCTAGGCTCTGTTCCTTAATTTATTTTATTTTTCAAATAGAAAACACTTCAGCAACTAACTTTCTTTTTTATTGATATAATTTTAAACCGTTATATTTCATGGGTTTCCAAATTGGCTATTTAGTAAAATTACACCCTACTAAAAAAAGAAAATTCAAATAAATGTCAAATTGAAAAAAAATCAACCCTTTTATCCAAAACAATAAATTTTTTATCTGGAGTTCCACAAGGAAGTTATTTTGGACCTGCACTTTTTAAATATTTCTGTTATATGTTTCATACGGCTAACTTTTATTATAATTATAGTGTTTTGTATAAGAGATTTTGAAAGTTTTTAAAAACGTTTCCTGCTGTATATTTCTCAACATCTTCCATGGCATCTAATGCAACACACGTATCGATTTGACGTTGGACAAAGAGAAATTTAGTTTAACAATCTTAACATCCTCACTCAAATTTTAGTCGGGATCGACTGACTCATTTTATATTCTAACTAATTCAACTCAACATCGATACCTGTGCTAGATCAACCCTCCAATATTTTAGAATGAAAGTGACTTTACCAAAAAATTCGGCATCTTTTTTACAACCTAGTTTTAGAGTTTATTTCGCTTTTAAATGTCATTTTATTGAAAAATCAGAAGTTACAGAAATTTTGAGTTAGGTCACTTTCATTCTAAGTGTGCGAATTATATGAGCTGCATAGGGAACCAGACCCTTTCTTTCCGATTTTTTTTATTTTTTTGCATTAATAATATTTTTTATTTTTCGACTTACGAGGGCCTGCACTCTAACCGTCGATTTGTTATTTTTTTTAAGCATGAATTAACATTCATTCAAACTTCTGAGAAATATTTACCTTTCTCAAATTTTAATTTTTCAAACAATATTATTATAAAAATTAAGCTAGTGAAGTATTTAAAAATATATAATGCCATTTTCACCCTAATTCACCCTATAAATAGCTAAATTTTAAATACATTTTTTTTTTCTCAGTATTTTAACAACAAAACTGTGAAATTTCGCTGAAGAATCCTGAGGAATGTAACTGAGATTTTCAGGAAAGAAAATTTAAAATTGAATGTTATTTTTTTTGTTTTACCCCATTTCACCCTTTAAAAAATGACAGTGTTAAATTCCAAGCTGGTTTTTAACCATCAAACTGAATATCTATCTATATTCAGTTGAATAAAGAAAAGAGTCATGAGTCATGACATTTAGTTAAAGAAATGGTTTTACCAACTTTAATTAAATCTCTGATAATTTTTAACGAAAACAATGTTATATTTTATTACTTTTTCTTCTTTATCATTTTGCAAACTTGTTTCAGATTAATTATCAAAATTTAAATTTAAAAATAAATAACCTAAAATTAAAATGCAAAGAAATGTGTTTTTTTTTGTTAAATACATCTGTAGTCAATTATTTCCGTTTAATTTAACTTTTTGATTCTTTGAATTTAATATCACGATGCAAATCTTACACACATAGCTTCGGAATTTTTGTGTTAAGACTTCCTTCCAAGGTATTGACAAATATTTTTGTATGGCTTTGAGGAACAATAAAATGCAGTCCAGTTTGTAATTTTATCAATTTATCAAAGAATTGAAATAATTTTTATTGAATCCAATTAAAAAAAAAATAAACAGAAATAAATTAATTTTTAAAATTCCTTACAAGATAATCCTCCCATAGCCTGTAAGTTCAACAGAAAAAAAAAAATAATAAAAAATAAAACCAGTCTTTCTGCTCCTCAAGATAACATATACGTATGTATGTTTCTATTGAAACAGCATTTCCGTCCAAGTCCACCCAATCAATCAATTTGTTGCCTGCAATCGATCAGACAAGATAATATCGAACAGAAAATTATAAAAAAAAAAAACTCACTACTATTTACCATAATTACACTGTAATAACAATAATTACCAAGAACATGCGGGCACCTGTAAGGTTGCAAAACTGTAAGTTTAAGGTTAATTATAGAGTTTTTTTCTTTGTTTTTTTTTTTTTATTTTTAAACTTCACATACCAGACACACAGACAAATCAAACATATTTCACATTTAAATCACCTACTTGTTAAACTTAAATTATTTATATTTGCATTTTATTTCATTATGCAGGTTTGGGTGGAATTTTAAATTAAAAAAAAAAAACTAAAAATAAACTTAAACTTAAACGGTTTCCGTCATTGAATTGTAAGATATGCTGGTATAGTGTAAATCAACAAAACTCAACTGTTCTAGTTTTTCTTGACGTGTTTTATGATTTTATTATATTTATTTTTTTTTTAATATTTTATTCATGTGGTTAATAGCTACAAGGTTAAATGCAGCAATTAAAATAACACTTTTTCAATTTACAAAGCAAAATGATTTATTTACTGCATTTGTTGTTGTTGTAGTGTTTTTTTTTTGGTTCGAATGAGGTGTTACATGATATTTAAATGGACCTAGAGGTTAGGCGGTGATTTGGTAACAATATTAGGTGTTATGACTTTCTGATGTTGATGGAAATTTAATTAGAAACTCTAATAATAAAGAAAAATTTATTTTTAATTATGATTACATTTATACGCCAGCGCAAGCGCAGCAGAAGAAGATGTAGGAGGAATTTTGTGAAGGTAGATGATTAAATCATTATTTTGTAACAAATAAATTTGTTTTGATTTTTTATCTCTTCTTTCCTCAAAGCAAAAAAAAAAACAAAATAATCCTTTAGTAAATTGTTGTGATGGTTTTTTGTCGTACAAAATTATTGAAGCAAGCAAAATTAAACCCTTTGCAGGATCTCACATTTCCACTTTCTCAAAATTAATTCCTTCTTCAGTGTCTATAAACTGACACTCTTTAAACTCTTAAGAAACAAAGAAAATCGAAAGTTTTTAATGGATCTCTGTTTTGCTACTTGTTAACAAAGGTGTGACAATACCACATCAGCTGAGCTGACACCTGAACCCAAGCAGAACATTTATTTCTTTTACACGGTGACATGATATGAAATTCGATATCTAAACTTAAGAGACAAAAAAACAAAAAAAAAAACAAAAAATAAAACCTTTCACTTTTCTTTACTTCCAAATGACCACAAACAAAAATTAAAGTAAAACAAAGAGTAGAAGAAAAAAAAAAATAACCATGACTGCAGGGTAGGTAAGAAAATAAGATTACAAGTGAAACAAAAAAAAAAAAAAAACAAAAGAGTTGAACAACGAACTTTTTTTTTCTAGTTGATAAATGAAAAATAAATCGGATATTTGTTTTATATCTCGTCGTCATTTATTGAAAAAAAAGGTAATGGCATAGACATGCAAATTTTTTAAATATTGACAGACCATTTATATTTTTACTTCGGCTTATGCAAAGTATAAGTTGACCAAAAATATGGTTTGAATGGTTAAAGACATTTTTCTTTCATTCTTTTTTTTTATTTCTTTCTTAAACAAAAATAAAATTTATACAAATACTATTGCGTACATTTAATTAAAATTTTATCGATGTGTTTCACGCCTATTCGAACAATTAAACCATGTCTTAATGATTATCGTTATCGTGTAGATCGTTATAAGCAGACTCAACGTGCTTTGACCATATTTTTTTTTTTTTTTTTTTGAGTAGAAAAAAATGCAGACACAAAAATTCAATCGAAGACACGTGATATTTGTACTTAATTAATTAGCAATATAGATTTATTCTCAATTGCAAATAGAGTTATTACTATACATATACATGCAGACATACGTATGAACATTGTACATGTATAATTCTATCTTCCATATTTGGTTATAATTCAGCCAACCGGACCATGATGATGGTGAGGCACTCCTTAACAACAAAACAACATCACTTGTGCTTTGTGATGCATTGTGTGTTACTTTTGTTCAAAACACTTTATAAACTTTAAACAGATATATACCGATGTATGTATGTATCTATTTATGTTTGACTAATTTACAGTACACAAAAAAAAAATAAACTGGTAAAACTGCCAGACAAGGTGTCAGACTGATGAACAAACGAATTGTTTTCCATCATTGCCATTTGTTGAACTTTATATAATATAGAATCTCCATCGTCAGGGGTCACTAAATTACCAAGTCTGATTCTCGCACAACATTCACATATAAGAGATGGATTGAATATATACAGTTGTTGGATGATGGTGGCGACGATTGTCTAGGAACGATGATCTCAACTTAAAGTTCTTTTTTTTATATATATATTTCTCTCTCATTGTTACTGTAGCTACTTTATTTGACTAATAGATTTATTGTTAGCTTATAGAGACGATAGATTTATGATTCAAGAACTCAATTTAGATTTAGAGAATGAATAGTTTCTTGACATGTTATATAGCGCATTTGGATCGTGGTGGTATTAAGTGATTTATATGGAAATTAAAAAGAAACAACAACACAAAAAAAATCTATTTATTGATGAATTGTTAAAATATTGTTATGACAGCTATCAAAGTTAGGTAGGAAGTGTGAATAATATGTTTTTTTTATGTAATTTATTTTCTAAGACAACTAATTCCTAAGGTAGAGTACCTACATACTATAAAATGCATATAAAATAAAAGAGTTGAGGTTAAAACCTTTTTTTTTTATTTTATAGTTTTGTTTGACTTTGGTAATTAAGGAAACAATTAAAAAAGGAGTGTTAACTACTTTTAATTTTTGTTATTGGTAAAAAGCTAAAGAATTGAGATCTTTTTGATTTACCACACGATTTAAAAAATGCTATGATTAATCAAATTTAATTTTTTACTTAAATCATTTTGTATATAATAATAATAAGTTTTAGTGACCTTAATGTTTTTTAATAAAAAAATGTTAAGTGATCTATAGGTCGAAATATAGCCCATTTAACATATGAAAATTAATTAATTTTGTTTTATTTAATTTTCTGTTTAAAATTAATTTTGTATGATGTTTTTATGTTGTAAATAATAGTAGTACGATTTTTTAAAGATTTTCTAACTAATTGTCAGAGATTTACAATTTCTGCTTGATTTTCTTAATATATTTGAGCCAAATTAAATATGTATTTTAAGGGCTAGCGACGAGAAAAGTCTAGTTTTCGTCTTACTGTCTCTAACACATCTCAGAAAAAGTTGTATTTTTTGGACTAAAATTAACAAGTGCCTGGTTGCCCTAGATAGACCTACCGAAAATATTAAAATAAAAAAAATGCATTTTTAAATTGGAAAATTTAATTTTTCAAAGAAAATAGTTAGGATCTTCATTCTTCTATCTCTAGTTCGATATGTCTTTAACAAATAAACAGAAAAAATTGCTACGATACAGAAATATTTTAATTTTTATGCGGCCGACATGTTACTTACAAAAGTGTCATTTTGTCTCGTGGCCAGTCCTATTCATTTTGTTTTATTTTATTGTGTTTGATTGAATTTTATTTATTTTTATTTTATTTAATTTTATTTTATTTAATTTTATGTAATTTTATTTTATTTTATTTTACATTATTTTATATTATTTTATTTTATGTTATTTTACTTAATTATTTTATTGTTTTTATTTATTAGTTTACGAAGTAAATGCAATTATTACATTTTTTAATTTGAGTTCAGCCGATTCTTCATTTTCTTAAATAAAAAAATTTTATAACTTTGTAAGCTTACATATTTAAACGCTTTTAACTTATTTTTTTCTTTCTATTGAAAAGAATATGCAATTTGCACGGCTGAAGAAAGAGGTACTTTTCATTTAATTTAATTAAAATAAAACAAATAGAAGGCATCAGGAATCAACATTGGTCCCTCGAGCCGGATTTCTTGTTGTAAATATAATTCTAGCCATCCCGATTCTCATTAGCCTTTGATATACCTATATGCGCTTTTATAGTTCTACTTTATTATTCATAAATATAAAAAAAAATTTCAATCGAAAACATTTATTTTCTATGCTTCTGAATTCACACTTCCCCCTGAGCAACTCATTAAATCTTTATTTATGTATTGCATTTTCTTTATTTATACGAGTATATAATATATATATTTTTTTAAATTTATAAACGAATAATTGGCATGTTTTCTTTTTTTACATATTTTATAATTCTACTTTCACAAAATTGGCCAATAAAATTTAATATCTATTTTCTTGTTTTTCAAGATTTAAATAAATAAAAAAAATGTATTAAATTAAATAATTTTTCATTCCCAACTAGAATCTAGATTGACCTGTTACTTAATTTTTTTTTTTCATCTTAAAAGTTGTTCTTTATTTCAAATTTGGTCAATAAATTAATAAAAAACAGGTGTTTGCACTTAAAGCTACATTTATTTTTCATTGAAAGTTAGATAACAATGCATTTAATTTGCATTTAAATATAGTTTTCAAGGAAAAAAACAAAACTTATAAATTAATTTAAACATCATCATCGAGAGAGATGCAAATGATTTTTAATTGTTTATTTTAAAATCATCTCGTCTGTGAATTCTGTGAATTATTGTGAACTTGTATTAATATGCTAATTACAAATATAAATTGGGAGTATAGTATTTATTGTTGCATGACAAATTAAATAAAACAAATCTTGAAAGTTTGCATTTATTACAAAGAAAACTGGACTTGTAAAAATAACGTTAATTACAACAAGTTGATTTTCAAGCTCAGAGTTACCAGAATGAAAGATTGATTTTTATTTTATTTATTAGTTATTTTAGCAAAAATTATGTTAGCAAGATTTAATTTCTATTTTTCTAAATATCTATAATTATCGATATTTGCAATTCAGATTACATTTTAAACAGCTCCGGATTTACAGATATCTATGTAAATTGTTAAAGAGTATTTTTATTTTTTTAATTAAAATAAGAATTATAATATATTAAAATCAGTGGAAGTAATATATCTCGACCTATTTTTGCTTATATAGAAATGTATCATTTAGCTACTTCAAGGCATTTTTTTTTTTGGAAACAATTGCACGCAATTATTATGTGATAATTTTGAAAGCTAATGTTATTTTGATGCTACTTTAGTAATTTGTCAATCTTATTTTTCCATTTTGCTTTTTTTAAATTAATTTAGATCAACTAAATCCTTCCGCTGATGATGCTGATAACTGATTCAAGCACCAAAAAAATTAACGTAATTTTACCGCGCGTGATTACAATTTTTGAATATTTAAATTTACAATTTTGCATTTGCGACAATTTTAAATAAAATTATTTTAAATATTTTTAACTTTAATTTTAAATATTTAATAAAAAAATAATTTACTTAAAATGACATTCTATTATTATGTTTTATTAAATTTAAAAATATGTAAGCAATGTAACAAACTTTGCACTTTGTCGTTAAGTTAAAATTTGTTTTAAATTAAAATTTTGTTTAAAAATGAATAAAATTTAAATTTAAAATTATTTTTGATTTCCAGTTAAATGAATATAATATTTGGGATATAAGTGCATTGTGACCTTAAAAAATGTTGTGATCTGGATTTCCAGTTCATATTACTTATTACATTTTTTGAAAATAAACTCTAATATTTATTGAACCAATATTGAACCAATAAATATTAGAGTTTATTTTCAAAAAATGTAATAAGTAATATGAACTGGAAATCCAGATCACAACATTTTTTAAGGTCACAATGCACTTATATCCCAAATATTATATTCACTTAACTGGAAATCAAAAATAATTTTAAATTTAAATTTTATTCATTTTTAAACAAAATTTTAATTTAAAACAAATTTTAACTTAAAGATCTATAATATATTACTTTATACCAGTTTATTTCCCTATAGACGACGCATTATTATTTCACCCAAATTTTATATTCAAAGCATTTAAAAACAAGTTAAATTTTATTCAACAAAAAAAAAAAACCTCAATTAAATAAAAATAAAAATTTAATTTTTGAATTATTTTCCTCCTGCATCGGAAATCAATAAAAATTCAAATATGGACTTAACATATCCATACTCGAACAAATAACAATAAATCACAAAGAATGCCATATGAAACTTTCAAACAAAACAAAAATCATCTCATTATTTTTTTTAACAAAATTTGTTTAGTTAAATATTTAAATTAATTATACTAGCCCCATAAAATTAAAAAAAAAAATAATAAATTGAAGAAATATTACACAATTAGCTAGACAATAAAAAAACAATTAAACAAAATAGATTTGTGTCTAAAAATGAAATCCCACATAAAAGTCTTCCCGCGACACTAAATAATTACATCAAACCATAACAAATCAAAAATTCAAAACCAAATAAAAAAAAAAACAAACTAATAGAGACTTTTGTTTAATTTTTTTTCTTTGATTTTATAATTTAAACAAAAAATATTTTAACCGGAAAGCCAAATGATTCATATCGGTTAAAGGGGATATTTATAATAATTTTCCGGTGGCATTGACCACTCTCTATATTATCTTATGAAACAGAAAAAATATAACAACAAAAATCAAAAAAAAAAAAGCCGATAGGAAGAAGTAAAACGAAAGAGTAAAACAAAAATTAAGTTTAACTGGTAAAATGAAATCAAAATTTAGTTCATTCAACACGATGATGTGCAGACAAACAAAAAAACCTATAAAAAAAATTAAAATAAAAAAGAGATTGGCAATGAAAGGAGATGGTTCCGAAAAAAAAAAAGAAAAGAAGTAAAACTTGCACCTACCTTTTTTTTATAATTTTTTGTATGCTCTTTTTTAGCCAAGTTGTATGTAAGAAATGCGGCTAAAATACGTAGGTGGAAAAAGATGACATATGATGCAGTCCAAAAAAAGCTTAATTTAACTTTCCGGTTGGATAGTACTTCTTTTATAAATATATGAAAATATACCGAGGAGAGTATAAATTCAGTAAAAAAAAACAACTTAAAAAAAGCTGCTAGACAGTATGTAGGCGGTAGGTATCCTTGACTTGAGTTTTTGAACTCTTTCTTTCTTTCTTTTCTAATAAGGCACTTTAAATTTATAACCAGTTGCACACAGTAAAAAAAGGGGTTGATTTTAGAGAGCACTTTTCACTTTTTTTGTATAATTTGGTCGAACCGTTTTCCTTTTCCTTTTTTTTCTTTTTCTTTTCTTTAAATTAATTTCTTTATATCTTTTTATGTGTACGGGCCCCCAATTAAAAATTAAATTTTTCAACAAATTTTTTAACACCTTTCAACTTTTAACAATATCTTGTAATTTTTACACTTAATTTCACACGAAAATATTAACATATGTTACAGCCACAGAGTACATCAGTTTATATGAATGACAAAAAAAAAAAAAATACAATATGAGCACACGAAGAAATTGTGTGTATAAAATTCCACTAACTTTGGAAATATAAAAATTGTGAACCAAATTCACCGCGATACAATTCAAGACTGAACATGGGCTGACATCAGAGTCTCAGAGCTGATTTTTGTTGTTTTTTTTATTTTTTATTATTTTACTTAAGCTAAAGACTCGTTCTTCTTGTTATATAAAAAAAAATATATAAAATATACAACACACAATCAAACGCATGAGAGGTGGCTTATACACGCTGCTCTTGGCGGCTATAATCCATGACACACAGCTTGCGAGTTAAGAATCTATTTTAGTTTTTTTTTTAATGAGAGAAGTCGCTTGTTGGAAAAGTTTTTTGTATTTAAGTATTTTTTTATATTAACAGTGTTGAATCAACAATCCGTTTGGGCTGCCCGCCAACGCGATACTGAAACCGATTCTTATGTGAATTTTGTATATATAAACAGTTTTACTCTCTATCACTCTCTTCTCAAAAGATTTTTCTCATTTGTTTTTTTTTTTATTTGTTTCATTTTTGTTTGTGTGATGTGCATCAGTGGGCTTTTTGAAACTTGTGTTGTGGTCGTCTGATGTCAATGCACGGAAAAAATATATTAAATGAGAGACAATATAAGGTTTCTCTCTAAGCCAAGTTTAAGAGAAAGAGAGGTTTAATATGTGGATTATATGGAATGTATTCATAAAAACACATCAGACCTTAGTTAATGATAAGAAATTCAATTAGCAGTGCAATTTCCAGGGATTTTCTAGAAATTAAGTTTTTACTTCAACTCTTTTATTTTCTCTATGATTGAGGCTGATATTGGTGATAGTTTAATTGTCGATCGATTAAATACTTCAAGACGTTGGGAGAAGTGATAACTTAGAGACAGTATTTTACAGGTATAAGGTTTTTCTTCAACTAGTTTTTTTTTTTTAGATCGATATTGGTATTGTGTTTTAGTATATATAAGGCTAAGAACGCACTTGCGATTTATGTCGCACGATTATTGAGTTGCTAAAAATAGCCTTTAAAACCCCAATTGATTTAATAAAGTATCAAAACGTGTAATTCCACTGATTTACCAGATTTCAAGTTTTAATGTCAACTCTTTCGTTTTTCTACCTTCATGACGTATGTAAATTATGATGACGTACATGTATATTATGGATACAAAAATGCGTTGAGAAACTCCATATGAGTCAGTTTTCATATCAATTGATTTTTAATAACTAACCAAGTTTTGACCTCAGCTCTTTTATTTGTTTATTTTTCAATATTCTGTTAACTCTTTTAATTTAATTGATTTTACTCTTGGGGGCATTGAAAGATAATTAAATTAAGATTAATATGGAAATAAAAAGAAACTTATTAAGATAACTACATTTTACCATTATATACATGATGTGGTAACAATAAATAAGAAAATTAATTAATTTTGTGAATACGTGAAACCATTTAAGTGGAAAATAAATTCAATAAACAAAGTAGTTTGTTTTTTTTTTTTTTTTAGTGGTTTGTTTTAATTTTTGTGTGGGCGTTTTATGTTATTTTATGAGATGTATGTATTTAACCTTCGTTTAAATGATTGTAGATAGAGGAAGGAAATTGTAGTTTTTTTTTTTCTTAATTCTCTTTATTAATTAATTAGTTGTTGTTTTTGGAATTTATTTTTTGTTGTTGTTTTTTTTTTTTTGTATAAATAAAAGTTGATTGATGAGATTTAACTGACTTAAATAGACTGATAAGTAAACTGATCATCACAGTATGTGGTATTGGCAAAAAATATGAAGTGATCTTGGTTAAATGTGTTTTTTGTTCTGTTTCATTTTGCAAAAAAAAGTAACATTTCCGGAAATAAAAAAAATTTAAATGAAACAATAAGTGCAGGGTCGGACTTCAGTCCGGATCTCCTGAATATAAGTAATTCTTGAGAAATAATATTCCAAATTATACCACGATCTTTAAAACAAGAAATTCTTAAATGTTTGTCTCAAATATAATCCAAAACTAACAGAAATTTCAGAAAGTTAAAGAATCATCCATTCTAATTGTGGATTCAGTATTTTAGAAAAAAATTGCGTGATTATTTTATTTTTTAGCTTTTATGTTTTTTTTTTTTATTTAAAAAAATATTTTTTTTTAATGATTTTATGATTGTAGGTATTTCCCTCAATTTTGCAACTATATTTAAAGAAATAAGTTTAGTAAATTAAATTTACTTAAAAATTCACAAAATCCCATTTTTTCGATACTTTTATAAAATAAAAAAATAAATCGACAAAACTATGATTTAATGCTTTTGGGGTTTTTAAAGTCGCAATTTCGATTTGCGTGTTTTTAATCACATATGATGGGTTAGTTGCAGCTCATTTCCTGCACACAGTTTTAATAATACGTATTCCCATGCACACTTATGGGAATTTATAATCGTAGCGTTTAAAAGCAATGTGTATATACAACTTTCTTGATTTCCAGTTTATTTTCTGACAGAATAATCTTTAGCAAATTATATTCTATTTATCATTTTGATTTCTTTGGAGCCTATATGCATGCATTCTCATTAAAAACTAATGGTTGTATTTCTTGCAATTTAATTATCACTCGACAGAATTACACAAATGTTGTCATGGTAAAAATGTGTTGCGACCAGAATTTTAAATTTGGAACGACAGAAAAATCGCATTTTCGCTGTTAGTCTTAGGCTAATAAAGCATTTTCGAGCATCTATTTGCTTAAGCGATTAAAAAAATTGATGGCAATAGACAAGAAATAGACAAGGTATATCGAAACATTATTGGTTGGTACTTGTAAGTCACTATAAGGCTCTGGTTCTCAACGTACAGTGGTTTCACCTAAATTAACATTTTTAAACGCTTAATAAACAAAATCACATTTAAGTGATATAACCGTGTTTTTATAACCTTATTACCATGCTGGAACATAAAATTTAAATTTTGTTTATGTATTTTTGATGTTGCACCTTTCTTAATTCAGCCAAACACAAAAAAGAGTTTTTTTTTTTTTTATTTCTACGCAAGCAGTATACTTCCGTTTGTAGCAACGTAGGTTAATTTCTGTTTGCATAAATAACTAAGTCTAACAAAGCCCTCGATTAGCGCCCAACCAAACTACATAGTAGAGATAGTGATTATTGTCTAATTGGTAGTTAGGTATAATTTTATTATCTGCTCATGATATTGGTACTAAAGTATTATGCGTGTGCGCTCAAACGTAATACCATTCATATGTAATTTTCAACAATCATCATATTGTAATTATTTTTGACGCTAAATTATACTATTTTTTTTTTTCGTTACGGAAATGCGTTGAAATTATTTCCTCTTTAACACTATTGACCTAAATTTTACTTGCTAGATTGTAGATTTATTATGAAATTTCTTTGATTTCTTAAATGACTCGCCACCACCGCAGATGAGTAAGTTTGTTGTTTGTCTCCCCTTAAGTTAGTTTTCACTTTCTTTCTTTTAATTTTTTATGTTTTTTTTTTAAGGAATTTCTAACAGAAGTTATTTAAAAATTCAAAGAAATTCATTGATTCCAAAAAGCAATGAAAGTATTTTTATTTGTTTACAATTTTTTTTTTGTTGTTCCTTCTGTTCAAGGTTATATAGAGGTACCGGTAATGGTGGAAGTTGGTGGTTGTGGTGTTGGTGTTAGATGGTGACTGGATGGTGTTGTTAATCGTCATCGGTCTATGCTAAAATTAACATCTCATGGTTATTTACATTTGTTATGCTTGATTTTTGTTTAAATATGTTTTTTTTTTCTTTGATAGCATGACGTACATTTTAGCAAATAATAAAAAAAAAAAAACAACGTTTTGGCAAAGCTTTTGCCGCAAAAACAACGCCATGGATAATTTAAGCTATTTGCATGCGCGATAGCAAATGTTTTGTTAAATAAACCGTTTAATTTTGCATTTGATTTGCTTATAGCTGTTTGATTTGTATTTTTATTTTTTGTCGGTGTTTTTGTTTGTATTCATTCTTCATTAGATATGCGTTTTGGTGGAACATAATATAAGTTAGTATTTTGTTAATGATTTGTCTGTTGTTTTGTTTTTTATTAAAAAAAACTTGGCATTCCTGTACGTTCAAAAATTATATAATCCAAAATTCTTTAAATTGGTAACATTTGGATTCAAAATTATTACCATCAATTCAGAATTTTAAGTTCAATACGAAATTTATTCTATCACGATACTGATGCGATACTATACGATTGACCTTATCACGTGGCTTTAGTAGCGGTGCATATGGCTCTGAGGAAGCTTAGTCTAGGTTGTCCTCCCTCCCGGTGGAGTCAAAAGATTTTTTCAATTAAATTGAACAATAATAACCCAAGCACCACAGTCGTGAAATAGAAAACTTGGTGAAAAGTTTCTTCCCGATTAGCTATACTTAATGAGGCTTTTATAAGAAATTAGATAGTTTTTCTAGCTAAAAGCTCTATATCCGTAGCCACATTAACATAAACCATTAATTTAGTTTTTTATTTTTTCCAATTTATTTCAAAGAAGACAAATTTTTGTCTGGCTTTTAAAACTATTTCCATTAACTTTGGCTCCAAATAAGATTTATCAAAATTCAAAGTCAAAAACCATTAATTCATCATCACGATTTTTGCGCAAGTTCAACTATAGTATTTTTTTTTTAATTTAATCGGCTTAGTAATACAATAAAACCTTCCAATCTAAATTCAACATATTCATCTTAAGACTCAATTCGTCACATAAAAGTATGAGGATATGAGGATCAGTCAAAAATTCATTGGATATACATTGTTTTTTTTATTGAATTAATTGAATCATCATAACCCACATCAGGATTTTTAATTTTGTGATAATTCAATAGGTATCTCATCTACTTAGTTTTAACACTATTTTTAGAATACAGATTTTGATAAGAAACATGTTGCTAAGTCGCCTCTCACAAGAGGAAACAAGTTGCTGAAGATTTTTTGACGTTTTCTTTTTATTTCTTATAAAATCTGTAGTTGGTTACCAGGTGGTGCGTAATGGTTGTAGTATATATATGCAGGATTGTCATTTCAGGGATTGGGAGATCGAATCCTAACTTCTTACACCAAAAAACAAACATTTTACGAAGCGGCTACTGGCTCTTGCGAGGAAGTAAAAAATTCTCTAATAGAAGTTTTTTTGGTCATGAAAAAAGTTTTTCTCAACTTCGCCGCCATCCGGATTTGACAGAAAATTATAGGATCCCTCCATTTATGCGCTCAATAATTAAACCTCATTCCCTCATTTTCTAAAAAATCAGAGTTGCCATTATACTTCGGTTCCGAGGCTTGAACCCCGTTCATACCCTTCTATTCTAAAAAAATCAGAGTTGCCCATGTACTCTGGCTGCGAGGCTCCCCGTCGCACCCCTCTTTTCTAAAAAATCATTGTTGCCAATTTACTTCGGTTCCGAGCCTTAAACCCCCTTCGTACCCTTCTCTTCTATTAAATCAGAGTTGCCAATATACTACGGTTCCGAGGCTTTAACCCTCTTCGTACCCTTCTTTTCTAAAAATCAGAGTTCCTAGTATACTCCGGTTCCAAGGCTTAAACCCCCTCGTACCCTTCTCTTCTATTAAATCAGAGTTGCCAATATACTCCGGTTCCAAGGCGTAAACCCCCTTCGTACCCTTCTCTTCTAATAAATGAGAATTGCCTATATACTCCCGTTTCGAGATTTTTACTCCTTCATACCTTTCTCTTCTAAAAAATCAGAGTTGTCAATATACTCTGATTCCGGGATTTACACTCCTTTTGTAATCTTCTCTTCTAAAAAATCAGTGTTGTCAATATACTCGGGATCCGAGGCTTAAACAACCTTCGTACTCTTCTCTACGATTAAATCAGAGTTGACAGTATACTCGGGTTCCGAGGCTGAAGTCTTATTTATTATATTATATAAAAAAAAAAATAAAAATGTGAACCGGAGTGGGAGATTGTATATTTTGTATTTGCATATGTAACTTAATAGTTTGCTAGCTCTATGACTAGATCAAGTCGAGCTAGCACCAGAGTTAGTAACGTACTTTAAAATGATGATAATTGGGCCACAGAAATTTGTATGGCCGTCAAATATCTACAGAAAAAAAAAATGTCTGCAGCTTTGGTACGGTCGATTAGGGCCTTATTTTTAGTTTTGTAATAAATAAGACTTAAGCCTCTGAATTGGAGTGTACGATTAGCCTTTTATTTGATGGCAAAAAAAATTGTCTTTGACCAAAGTTTCTTATGTTTAAAAAAATGTTTGTCCGCAGTAATCTCAGATTACTCTTAAATGATTATAACAAAATCAATGATATAAAATTCTTTATTTCCACAAGAAGGTTTTAAGCCAATTTTATTTCACAATATCTTTGGATTTCTCTTTGAAAACATTATAGGAATATTAATTAAGCAACGCTAGAACGGGTCTACTAGTCATATAGAATCAGCATCTTGAAAATATTAACAAGAAAAGAGATGAATGTCACATTCTCACAATTTCATTTCCGCCAAAGTCCAAGATCCGTCATCACTAGAAACAAACAACAACTTGCCTTTAAAGCCTATACAAGTCTTCACCAAGTTAATAAATAGGTAGATAGTTTTGATAAATTGCTTGCACCCACTGTGTCAGTTTATTCTTCATATCACTGCAATCCCGGAAATTCCCAACGCTGAGTACCTATACTCTTGAAAAATGTATATTATTATCCAACAACTACCCTCATATTGTCTTACATAACAACAACAACACTTAAGTTACAAGCTCTCTAAATGCTTTAAATCATCGACAAACTTTAGAAACAAGACACATCATCAGTGAGTGAGAGAGGGAGAGCTTAACAACAAGATTTATGTGTCAATTGTGTGCCATGTTTAACCATCATGTGTACTCGCGTTCCACCAAATTTACATACGAATTTGGGATCTGGTTGGTACTTCCCTATACCTGTGTGAATGTTGTAAGTCATATAGTGTTGCTTATAGCTGAGATGGTGTCAGTACCTATAACATCCGACCACACAATTGCCTTACATTCAAGATTTCTTCTTTTTTTTTTTTTTTTTTTTTTTGTTGGCGTGATATGTCTCCGTCGTTATTTTGTAATAATTTCTATTGGGAGACAAAAATTTTTACATAGTTTCGGGTCGAGATCGGGACTAGTTTTTTTTCAAATAAAATAAATTTTTCATTCTTAAAATGTGCAAGATATAAAATCTTAAATGGGATGCCTCATGTCATCTTGTTGTTTCCCTAAATGGTAAGCTGTGTATAGTGTCGTCAATGTGTCTCACATGCGAAGTGTGATTCTACCAAAAATAGTCACAAACCACACCCCACTGCAAAGATACATACAATGTTTTTGTTGGTGTCTATCTATAGAAAGGGCATAGGAGGTAGAAAGAGACTAATTGGTATTTTTAAAGATTTAGTTAGGCAAAAATATTTGTTATATATCACTTTGACTCAAAAGCTGAGGTTTCTCTCATTAGGGGACACCTTGCCACTTGGGCTTTGAAAGCGTTTTTAAGCCGGTTGGACGTTTTTTTTTCCATTTTGGAGACTTTTTTTTTAATTTTTTAAATTGAGCCCTTTTATGAAAACAATCCATAAGCTCCTTTAAGCCGACTTCTCTATTAATTCAAGCATATTAAGCTCAAGTTTTTCAAGAGTGTTTTGAGACCTCTTGTTCTTTTGACCTCTAAATTTGAGGATTCATCAAATCAAAGTTAAAAATCTTTTTACTATAATTTTTCTTATCATCCTTCCATATCTCGTCTATATGGTCCATCTTGCCCCAATCTCCCTTTTATCGCCACCGCCGAATGATGGATTATTTTGACGGTGAATACGTGTTTAACACCTTTTTTTGCACGTTTCAGAGTGTGCGATTGCAATAAAAAACCACTCACGTGCCGAACACGAACACACTACATACAAAAACCAACATTCAACCATCAATGTAGGTACTGCCACTATAACAAACAAAACGAAGACATTGTCGAATTTGAGGAGGTGTATTATAGTGTTTGCAGGTAATGAGGCTGTGCAACAAAATCAAAACTTAAAAAAACAGAAAAGAAAAAAAAAATTAAAAAAAAAACATTGTATACATAATTATGGGGCACGATCGGCCCACGTTTTGAGGCAAACTTGCCTTTTGATGCAAGAAAAAAAAAAAAAACATTCGACACTCAAGTCTCTGCCCACCCAGCCTAAGTCGACAGAAAGAGAGAGAGAGAGAAAGATAGAAACTTTAAAACTTGTTGATTTCTATGTTTCTGTTGCTTTCGGTGTCTAATTCAATTTTTTTTTATTTTTTTGATGTTGGTTTCGAATTTAATTGAGGTACAAAGTGAGATTTAAATGCTTCGAGCTTGATTCCGAGGTGTGGATTTTTATGCTTGTTGCAGGTTATTTTTTTTTTCTTTATGGTTTTTTTTTTTTCTTTTTGTGTCAAAGATTTCATCAGGATGATGATGGGAATGGAGATGTAAAATTTTAAAGAGGCATAAAAGATTTTTAAATAAAGATGATAGACAAATTGTTATCTTTTGCTATTTGTGGCTATAAACAATAAAATAATTAAAATTTCATTGAGCTTATAAGACACACTTTGTAAATTGGGTACGTTACAAGAGGTGATCAGTAGCAGTTAGTTGTCAGTATATTTCAACAGAAGCAAAACTTATTTTTCTAGGTAGATGCAAATGGATTTTTAACATTAAATTAAGCAGCAAAGATTTCTAGACATTAACCAACCTTTATAAAAGTATTACAAAAAGCAGAAACAAAACATAACAAGAGGTTTTACATTGTTTAGAGAGAAAGTTGTGTAAGGAGCCGGTAATTATCTTAATATATAAATATGATTTGGTTTTAACGCCCATTGCTCGGCTGATCATCATTTGCATTGAAATTTTGACCGGAAGAGTTGTAAAATCGTGAAAACCTGAAATTGCGTACTTTTAGGAACAGATGGTGCTGATAGCAGTTGAATATCAGCCGATTTGCATTAGAATGTTTGTGTTGTATTCGTTTTGATCCAGATTAAAACACTACGCAGCAAAAAATTGTAAATTTCAACTGGACAAGTAGGAAAAATATGGAAAACCCGAAATTACATACTTTCAGGGGTGGAAAGTGATGATATCGGCAAATTCCATTTTATATGGCAAGGAGAAAGTATTGATTTTAAGAAATGACAAACACAACGGAGATGACAATCGGCTAATTCTATCCCTTATGAAAATGAGATCGTAGAAAATAGTGAAAACTTTAAATTGCATACTTAAAGGGGCGAATGGTGGTAATAGTGCATAATTTTGTTGAATATCATCCTATTTGCATGAGATTTTTTTTTTTTGTATTCGTATTGAACCAGTTTAACACACTACGGACCCAAAAATTGGAAATTAGAACAAGAAAAATAGTAAAATAGTGAAATTGCATACTTTCAGAGGTGGATGAAGGCGATTTCGTAAGATTTATATGGGAAGGAGAAAGTATTGATTCTAAGGAATGACAAACACAATTGACAATTGGCTAATTTTGTCCCTCACGAAAATGGGATCCTGGAAAATCATGAAAACTCGAAATTGCATACTTTCAGGGGTGGATGTTGGCGATATTTGAGAATCCATTAATTTTGTATGAGAATAAGAGAATAAGGAGAAAATATTGTTTCTAAGGAATGAAAAACTAAGGACTTTTCAAACGGCAAATTTTATCCCTCACGAAAATGGGATCGCTAACAGATGGCATTACATTCTCAGACTGCTACATTTGTGTATAAAAATTATTGAAGCTTGCTAAAAAATGTCTCTTAATTTGTAAAGGGTTGTTTAAAGTGCCTATACATTTTATTTCCAATTTTTAAAATGCTAAAATTGCTAGAAAAAATTGCATACGAAGGCGGGCGGACCAACTGGATATATATTTCAAATTATACGCAGACAAAATTGTATACTAAGCTTTTCCTAATTTTGCATACAATAAGTAAATATTATTAAAAATAATTTTTCTTTATCATTTCACGGTATCTGGATATAAAATCCACAAAAACTGCTTCTGTTTGACAAACTGTTAAGGCTTTTTCTATCGCATGTTCAGTATTCTCTTCATCATTAGCACAACCTTATTTTCATGATGTGCATTTGCTGATCTCATCTCGTTTGATTTTCTATAGCCCACTTTATATAATAAACGATGTGCTATTTATCTCTTTTTTAAATAATTAAAATTATTTTATAGTACATAAATATGTATACATCCACTGCCGTTAGGCAAATTATGTCAACGATAATTAAGTGACATGAAATTGCAAACTGTCTTATTATACTCCTCCATCGAAAAAAGGCATCCCACTTCTGTTTTGTACAAACAACATCATCCCATATATATATTTTCATTGATAAATATAATTAAAAGATCACTCTGCATGCAATATATATGCACCCGAAAAAGAGAGGACTATGTATCTTAATTTTCACGAACTTAGATATACTCTGAAGTTCCGAAGTATATTTATGGTAATTTTTATTTGTTGGTTATCTGCATCAGTGCATCTTAAGAGGGCCAAGCTGCGCCTTCAGTTTCACAAACAAAAAAAAAAGACTTGCATTTTAAAAATTTCTTAACAATTTTCGGCGATGAATATTTTTTGAATTGCACACGAAAAGGTTAACACCTTCGTCGCGTCGTTCGACATGATATTGTGTTAGATGCATCTCATGCAACACTTTATCTTTGTTGCAGTTCAAAAGGTTCTTTTAAAATTGTTGTTTGGTGTGATGTTTGCCAAAAATAAACATAAAAAAATTGCTTTGTATCAAATTTCAAACAGAAAACAAGCCATAAATTACCATAAAAATTGTTTACTCAAGATTTATATCGTAAACTAAAAAAAAAATAAAATAAAATTTAAAATACAAACTTTAAATTTAAAATAAAATGAAGATGAAGACGAAAATCCTTAATTGGTTGACTAATGACTGCTGAAACTAATAAAACTTTGCGGTTCTTTGGGAAATCCAATTTTGTAGCATTCATTTGAGATTTACAAAAGATAAACGTTTAAATTCGGAATTATCGCTCTCCCCCTCGTTATTATTTTAATATATTTTTTTTTCAGGTGGGCTTTTTTGCTTATATAAGATCGGATATCGCATTTCATCTTTTTTTTTCTTATTTAAATATTTTTTTTTAACGACTTAGCATGCAACACTGGGCTGATGTTTGGATATCAAATATTTGTTTTTGTTCACTTTGTCAAGTCATAGACTTTGGGATACATTAATCACTGAAACTTCCAGACTGTGGAGGAGTTTAGGCGGGCTTTGAGATGAGACATTTGGTTTGATTGATTGTTACTAACTTATCATAGGCTATACGGAGTCCCAAGTCAATGTACTCATCCAAAGAAGAGGAGGTAAAATGAACACAACAAAAAAAATCTGTCAAAGATGTGTTTTTTTTTTTACTGTCGTATGGTGTGGTGGCTTAATGATGTGAATGACAGGCGTAAAGAAGTTACTTAGTTATATCATCCAAAATCAAGTGCCTACATGGGTGTTCTTTTAAATAATTTTAATAACCTCGTGGTTGATGCTCATATTTCAGCCTTTTAAGTATTTTCTATGAATTTTATTTTACATTAAATTTGAACTAAGAATAAATGAAAGAGCTGAGTTTCGAACTTTAATTTCAGGAAAATAAATTTTAATTTATTACAATTATTTTATGTTGTGAGAATGGCATATCATGGTCGGGGTATAGTATATGACAACCTTGAAAATGACCAAACTATTTTTTTTGACAACTTGATTGAGAACATGTGCCATCGATTCTGAAGTAACTTCGATGATATAAATGGTGCTTGTAGGGTGACTTAAGTACTTTATAATTGATAAACTATTTGCTACCGTATACACATCGTTCTGGATGTATAGAATTTTGATTGAATGGACCGGAAAATATACTTAAAAACAAGACCTAATAGCACTTCAAATCATTATAAGTACTTGTTTCTTTGTAAGAATTATTAAATAGGTTACGTAAGAATGCGTAGGTGTTTCAATAACTTTCTTAAATTTTATGAATGAACGTAAATATAGGATGTAGGTGTCTTGTTTAAGGTTTTCACTTAATGGCAATGAGAATAAAGCACACTATAGATATAAGTACAATGCTTGTTTGTGAGAAAATTTTTTAATGACAGAGGCTTAACCTAAAAACCTATAATTAAATAATAAACAAAAATTAAAAAAAAAAATAAATTGACTTTGTAGACAGATTTTCACGTGATTACGTTGTGGGTTGATGGTGTTTAATTGCAATTAATCTATTAAGACTGTTGTGTGCAGTAATTTGTCACCGTTTAATGAGTATTTCTTTGCATTTAAGGTGGAACTAAGTCATTTTTCATGCTAATTTGGAAGCTAGTGCATATTATGCGCCTACATATAATACCTTTTTGTATTTTTTTTTGCGAGATGGTTAAGTCACTAGATTTAAAATGTATGACAAATATTATATTAATAAACTCCTCAAAAATAAAATAAGAATTCAACGAAAAATGCAGGTGTTCTAAATATAAATCTGTATTTTAGAAAAATATCAACGAAAATTAGATTATTTCGTTAAAATTCAGAACGTAAATTAGCCTGACCTTTATTTTTGAAACTCATTTTTTTTTGAGACAGCTTTTGATCTTAAAAATTTAAATGCATTTGTAGCCTAAACGCGTTCAGGGAACCGACACTTTTATTTGTCAGCAATATTTTGACATTTTAAAATTTCCTTGTCGACCACCAGATGTCGCTTCTTTTTTTATGTCAAAATAATTCATATGCATCTGTCTCTATCTCTTTCTATTAGGGAACCGAGAGTTTGAGGCAATATTTTGACATTTTAAAATTTCCTTGTCGACCACCAGATGTCGCTTCTTTTTTTATGTCTAAATAATTCATATGCATCTGTCTCTATCTCTTTCTATTAGGGAACCGGGAGTTTGAGGCCTCGCCAGAAGGGTAATGGCCAGGGCAATACTTTGACATTTTAAAATTTCCTTCACGACCACCAGATGTCGCTTCTTTTTTTTTAGGTCAAAGGTCCAAATAATTCAAATGCGTCTGTAGCCTGAACGCGTTCATGGAACCTGAAGTTTGGAATGTCGCCAGAAAGCTAACGGTCAGGGCAATATTTTGTCATTTTAAAATTTCCTTCCCGAACACCAGATATCTTTTCTATTATTTTTGGGTCAAAGGTCAAAATAATTTAAATGCGCCTGTAACCTTAATGCGTCTATAGAACCAGGAGTTGAAGTGTTGCCAGAAAGATAATGGTCAGGAAAATATTCCGACATTTTAAAATTTCCTTCTTGGCCACCAGATGACACATTTTTTTAGGTGAAAGGTCAAAATAATTCCAATGCGCCTTTAGCTTGAACGCGTCGTTGGAATCAGGAGTTTGAAGTGTCACCAGAAATCTAATGGTCAGGGCTCTATGTCTAGTGGAATGTACATTGTACACTGAGTGACAGAAATCGATGTATTACCTATATTGATATTCTTCAAGCACCCTTATTTTCAAGACATCATATTAAATATCCTTCATATCTTTTGCAAAAAAAAAACAAAATGTAAAACCATTTAACCACCCCAATCATTAATTTCCTTTCATATTTATAAATTACACACCCGCCAGAGTTTGGCCCTATACAACATAGTAGCTCAATTTAACTCCATCAAAGTAGATAATTCTCCATCACCTTCTCAGGTATCAACTGCTATAACCCAAGTTTCAAGCTTAATCACTCCAATTAATCGAAAAATCGAGGTCAACTTTATTGAATATTTGTTTCCATCGATTGAATTGGAAAAAACCTTCAGAATTTTGAATGCGATCACAGAGACGTTCTTGGCTTGGGATCGATATATAATGTGAAGAGATCGTAATAAGTTGTAAGACAACCAAAATCAATATTTTTCTCTCTCTCTTAGTTCCAGCTATCCCCTTCACTTTTATTGAAAAGTAACTCGAAACGTTACTTAAGGGCATCACAACCATCGATATCGTTTAAAAATTGCGGCGAGTAACCTGAAGTCAAGAGCCAAGTTGGTTATTCTACGAAGACCACCACGACATGATTCGCCTCATTAAACCAATTTTTGTTTAACCCGTTGTCGTTGTATATGCATTGAGCCAACAACAAAAATTGTAATAGGTACTACTTGCTTGGAAGTATGTAGTCAAATGGTATAACTCTCCTGTCTCTGTTTGTGTTGCCAATGGCTTTGACCCTTCCAAGCCACAATTGTGACAGTTTGTGACCTCACTTTTGCCACCAGTGGCGCTGCTGGTGGTTATTTTTATTTTTATTATTCTTTTTTTTATTTTATTTCTTCTTCTTATGACTTTTTATTGCGGTTTAAATTGCATAAGGCGTTTTGTTTGGTAACAGAATTAAAAACCAAAAAAAAAACATTATAAATTGCATAATGTTACGCGACCAAAAAAAAATATAATAAACCACCGCCTTCCTTCTGTAAAAAGCCTCAGCAACAAACTATAACTACTAACTGGCAGTAGTTAAATTCTGTTTTATTTCTTTTTTTTTTAATTTTAACAAGAATGGTGATTAAGCTTTCAACGAATTTTCGTAATTGGTTTGGAATTGTAAATTGTAATTATTCTCTAGAGTGGCACATGATGGATTGAGATAGAAGAATTTTCAATTATGGGGAGTATGACTCTGAACCCTCCTTCTTACTCAGCCGCAGCATTCGTTCTATACCATCACAAAGCTACCAATGCGCTGCCATTAGGTCTAGAGGCTTAAACTGTGAGAAATCTTTGAGATAACTTTACTTTTATTGCCAGATGATTGTGTGGGCTAAACTTGGATTTGTTGATGAGGTAGGTGACATGGTGATGATTCAGTTAGAATTTTAAACAACAAATCGAATGCAATTTATTATACTCTACGGTTTATTTGTGTCTGTCCTCAATTTCAAGCGACAACGATGGCAGCCAGATAATAAGCGATCTTTTTTTTATTTTATTTGGAAACAATTGTGAATTTTAATGATAGACAATACTATACAAAACCTAAGGTGGAAGGTTGAAGGATTGACGTTTGATGGCACTCCTTTAAAAAATAAAAAAAAAAATATGAGCTTCAAGAAATGGTTCATAACGTGAGAGAAATAAACATTTATTTGTCGCAGCAGTAAGTGATTGCACCAGAAGATAAGTGAAATTTATGCAAAAAAAATCGATAAATGTAAATTTAAACAGTGGATGAACACGATTATAAAAATGCCTAGTTTGATTGTTAAGATAGATTGACAATCCTTAAAGTTTGTCTGAAGGAAATCTGAAGTCTCGACATAAAAAAAAAAAATATGTACCTAGCATAAGATTTCAATCTGATTATTTTTTATTTGATTGAGTGTCGGGGCCAAAATGGTGTCAGACAGGCTGAGGACTGTATTTTGATTTGTCAATAAAAAGCCGAACAACCATGTGGACAACCTGAGTAGGATAAGGGCCGACGACAGGCGACCAGGGAGTGTGAGGTGATGAAGAAGACATATACGACGAACACGATGAAATCGTGTGATATGTATTTACTTCAGCGAGTACTTCAAGAAGCATGGCCAGCGGTTGGCGGCTCTTTGATTGTAGTTTTGTGATAAGGATGGAAGACTAAGACAAGAATTGTGGGATTTTTTGAATGTAAACGAGGACCAAAGCCAAATTAAAAAAAATCACGTTAATCCCACGTTAGAAGAACATGACTCAACTAAGAAAGAGTTCTATGAATATAACATAACTGACGTACGAAGACGTCGAGATTATTCTTGTCGACTTCAACGTCCAAACAAGTAAGGAATGGCATCATTGGTTCGATTATTGTAGGAAAAACTCTACACGAAAACATTTCCAATGGACTCAGACTAATATAAATTTTTTAACACGATTTCATACACTTCAATTTACCAAAAGAGGACCTGGCAGTCTCCAGACCAATTAACCGTCAAACAAAAAAAATTATGTTCCGACAGATGCCGGACAAGCTTCCAATGTCCGAACGTTCTAAGGGGCCACCATAGACTGGGACCGCTGCTTGGTAGTTTCTCGGTAAATATGGGAGTATCCACACGACGCAACAACGTCGATAGTTGCTGTGATAAGTTTTGACGTCGCGAAGTTCCAAAAGAGCGTCAGGGCTTCTTTTTATCTATTCTAAAGCCGCATATTATATCTCGGAATTCTTGCTGCTTATGCAGGATGAAAATGGAGAAATATGGAAACTCGGCAAAAACAACAACGAACCTCTTGATGACTAGAAAGGTCCAAGGCAGGATGAAGAAGTAAAAAAGTAGGTGATCTGTCAAAGTCGTCAAAAACACAACTAAACCCTTTGATGTCAAGAAAGATATATGAATGGATGACGGTGTAGAAATCTCACTGATCGGTGAAGGTCGGCAAGAACACCACCGAACTCTTTGTTGTCGAGAAAGCTCTAAGGGAAGATGAAATCTTGCTGATCCGTCAAACTCGACAAAAACACGACGGAACGTTTTGATTTTGAGAAAGGGCATAAAGCAGGATGACGATGGAGAGATCACAGTGGTTCATCAATAACACCACTGAGCCATTTGATGTCGAGAAAGTTGTATGGCAGGATGACGGTGGAGAAATATCATTCATCCGTCAAAGTTGGCAAGAACACTATCGAACCCTTAAATGTCGGAAAAGGTCTAAGGCATCATTTTTGAAGTAATTCTATGGATATCACAAGTCTAGAATAGAAGTGCAATTTTTCAAAATTCCATTCAAACTTCACCTTAAGTGGCGAACGACCTCAACTAACTTGGTATAGCTAACTTGGAGCAATTATAGCTATAGGGACCGAGCTGAAGGGCTAGTTGGTTAAGGCCGTTGTCCATTAAGCCATCTATAGTAAATAAAATTAAGTTAGTACAATGATAAGTTATCAGCGATATTATAATAGAAAAACTACCTATACATATACTAGTCTTGAAAATAAACCCCACACATATTTTTAAAAGACATAGTTTGAACTTAATTTTACTTCGGGATATTGATAAAATTTAACTTTATAATATTTTTCTATCGTCGGCATCGATCGTTAGCAATAATTGATTTAAATTGATTTGAACTTTCATATTATTCAACTTTAGACTTATAGTCAAGCAATAATTGTTATATACAAGCCTAGTCTATCATAAATAACAATTAACCAATTATCATAAGTAAAACTATTTATACTTTGTTTTTTTTTTTTACAAATTCAGAATATTTACATTTGACAAGAGATTGAATTAATCACAAGAAAAAAAAAGCATGTGTTTCTGCCAAAGGCTGTATTCATTATGTGACATTTGTAACAAACAAGTTATCGATTTTTTTCTTTGTCTTCAAATTTTAATGATTTATTCTTATTTCAATTTAAACTATTAAATAAGTAAAGAAATGCTAAAACGTGTTGAAATCGTAATAAAAACTAAATTTTTATATATTGTAGACAAAATGTATGACAATGTATATTTTGTCACCCACGTTTTTTATTGCCCTCCAGCATTAAATTGAAATATATAACTCGATTTCAAACCGACGCGACGACGACGACGACAATTTGATTCCATATGCCTATTTGTCTGTAGGTTTTTTTTTTTTTTTTTTCTTGAGTCACTCTCAAGAGAGTAGAACAAATCGATCGATGCCTTCAAGGTCTTGAATATTACGTGTGTGTCACTTGAAACCGCATGGTTAATTGATAATTACTTATATTCAGATATGTATATATCTGTATAAGCAATAACCCAATCACTTGTCAATTTAACACCTTATATATTCCAAACCGATTGATGACAGAATATATTATATAACCTACTAAAACTTTTTCATTGTCAAACCATAGAAATAGTCGTGAGAAAAATTAAAAAAAAGCCATATAATTTAAGAAAAAATTTTATGTGAATTTAACGATCTAATATATTTTGACCCAAGTGTCAAGCGACCATATAACCATAACAATTGATATTTATTTTTATTATACAACTCTTATACCGTTAGTTTATTAAAAAAAAAACCCACGCGTATCTATATCCCTCCTCTCAGAAAAGAGAGTATAAGAAGTAGGTACATATACCTGCAAAACAAAAGACCTGAGGTACGAACTTGATTTTAATTTTAATTTGTGTCATAAATTAAAAACTCGATCTCACCTACGAAAGGAAATGGGAGATTTTTCTTTAATTTCAAATCATCAGTGGGAGTGACATTTGATACCTGCAGTTAGGTTAACGTCATCAATCAATTGATAATAATCATTTGCAAGTAGCCTGGTATGGTTTTCTTATCTTAAATAAGTTCTGAACGGAAAGGTGTGATTTGCAATAAATCTATTAAGCTTGAAAGTAAAAGACAAGTTTGTGTGGTGCTGGTGATTTTTGTTGTTGATATGTTATATGTGATTTTTAAATGTAAAACAAGTGCAGTATTTAAATATGAATGCATTTATAGTCAAACAGGTGAAAGCAATCAAATCAACATAAAACCGGCTTAATTTTTGAGATAATAAAAAATTAATTATAATTTTGATTAAAACAATTATAGGTTAAGCTATTTTTGTTGGCAGAATTTATTTCTCTTTAAGATCATTATTTTTTATCGACACCGAGGAAGAAGCAAATTTATTGAAACCAGACTGATTTATCTTAATTGTGTTTTTTTTATTGGCGACTTCCAATTGCGAATTAAAATTTATTTAACTGACTCACTTTAAATAATAATATCTCACAAAGCCAAATAAAATATTAATAATGATCAAAAGTAATAATACAATATACAATGACAACAATATACAAAAAATGCAAATTAGTTTTTTTTTAACTCATTTTGGCAGCAAATAAAGCACTTTAAGTTGCCTCAACAAAAAAAAAATAATTTACTGAGATTGATGAGCTGGATAAACTTAATTCAAATAGATCTTCACATACAAAAGCCATTACTCAGTGGTTTATAATGTTTCAATTTTATTTTATTTTTTATCTTGTTAATTTTAAATATATAAGTTGACACATGTGAAGATGTAGCGTTGCGGATATATTATAATGTCAAGAATACAAGAAAAAACAACTTCAACACAAATTTTTTTCTTAATAAAAAAAGCTTTATATATTTATGTCAATTACCTTGCTCTGACCATATTTGGATTACACACAGTTTGAATAGTTTTTTTTCTTTAAGATAACGTGCCAATGAGAGACACGTACCGATCTCTCTGTTGAGATAGAACAGACCGTTAAGTAATTAAAACAAAAAAATAAGAAGGATGGATATTTATGCACAAACAAAAATTATTTCCAATTAACGAAATGAGTACATTTTTATTTCTTTCATTTAACTTGTTTTATTTAATTATATTTTGGGGCTTTGAAATGAGAGTGAAACTTAATTTTAGATTATTATGATTTATTTGATTTTTTTCTGAGAATTTTAATAATGGGATATGAACATTTAAATTAAAAAAAAAAACCTTGATAATTCTTTTGTTTAATCTCATTTTGGCAGCAAGTCTTATTTTAACTTGCTTAAAATGCTTCGCAGTAAATAACAACTTTTGCTTCTTTTTTTTTATAAATATGTATGTACAGACTGCGGTTCTTATTAAAAAAAACCTCAATTTAGGTTAATACAATCCTATATCAATCCTGTATCAAAATGCAATCTAGAGTCCCTAGATGGCACCATAATAAGAAGTAATAAAGGGTGTCCCAAAATTAACGCAAGATTTTAATTTGCTGCGATTTGTGTAGTAAAGTGTTTCTAATCCTTAAAAAAAAAAAAAAACAATTTGACAGCTGACAGTTTAGTGACGTGTTTTCATTGTTGAAGATAATATACATTGGATTGGTTATATCATTTTCGTGCAGGAGAAAATTAGCCGATTGTCAATTCCGTAGTGTCAATATATTCTCCTTCTCATACAAAATAGAGTTTTCAGATATCGCTACCATCTACACCTGAAATTATACAATTTCGGGTTTTTCACGCTTTTCCTTCTTTTCGGGTCGAAATTTCCAATTTTCGGCTCAAATAGGTTGAATTCCAAAACGTAAAACAAAAAAGTTTTGATGCAATGTAGCAATACACTATTCATGCGCATCTGGAACACATCCCGGATGCTTTGCATACATTTTAGTTTGCACATCAGTTTGATATTTCGAAACTCAAATGATTCAGCTTAAAATGAAAGATTGCTTATTCGTATAGGCTTAGTAAAATGACAACAATAATAAAAAGTAATTTACGATAAATAAAAACAAATTCCATATTTACAAAATAACCTTACTTCGCGTGACACTCCATATTTTTGTTTCATTTTCAGTTAAAACGTCCAATTGTCAAACGAAAGCATCCACACTAAATTGGATGGTTTTGCTGCTCATTTAAGGTAGAATTAGAATAGGCCAGAAGCCAACGTACGTGGTCGTACGAAACCGAACGAAAACAAGAAATTCATATGACGCGCACATAATTGCGAAATGGAACTTTTCGTTTAGTTTTCGTTAACTTTTGCCGTCGGACGTGAGAGCGCTCACCGACCGCTCTTTCGTAAGTGGACTGACAGCTAGCTTCAAAAAAAAATCACTTTCAACCACTCAAGTGCATTATTGGTAACTTATGAATTTGACGTTTTGGAAAGCATCTTTTCGTTCAGTTTTGACACTAGCTTCCGACAGCTACCGCATATTCTAGTTCAACCTTTAATCGGCATCGCTGACGTTTGGGATGCGTTAAGAAACTCATGACTTCGTCGAACCATTTTCTCTTTTGAATTTCGGAACTCATGAGTTTGCATAAAATACGCATCTGATAGGTTTTGGAACTCAACCATATTATTTTTTCAAATTTAAAATACCAATTTAGACAAAGATTCCTTAAAAGAACAGTTAAGCTTTCATTTAGGTCCAAACATTTAGAAATATTTCAAAAACCAAAATAAATTTCATTTTTCAAAAAAACTGTCATTCATAAATTCTCATAAAATAAAATAAAACAATATTTGTTGTTAAAACCCTGCTAACAAATACATAAATATAAACAACATCAAAAAAAAATAAACAAGGATGTCTGTGTTTAAAATTCACTATATTATTCACACTTCGGAAAAAATTGAAACAACAGTTTTAAGTGCTACCACTTGTCGATTCAATGATCCGGCACTTAGTGCTGTACTCTTGAACCGAGTTTAAAAAACAACGACTATAAAAACAAACAAAACAATACAAAAGAATAATATTTTTCAACTTCAGACATACATAAAATATGACACACCTCTCTTTGCATGGTCAATGCATCTTAAAGTAGCCTTCAACTTTAGATACTCTTTATTATTGTTAGCTGATTTTTTCTTAACCCTTTTGAGAGTTTATTGAGGACAAAATTTAAACAAAATTTTAATAATTATGCTTTAAGGCATCTATAGAGCCCCTTTTATTTTGATGGATCTCTATATATGAGGTGTTGTCTAACAAGTAGGAACTCAAACAACTTTTCAGTTATTTTACAACTTGTTGTAGTTATTATAAGACTTTGCCTTGTGGTAAATTGTCATTTCTTCGTGTGATTTAGAATTAATCTTGAAAAGTCACTTACTAAATGAAATCTCTGTGATATACTTAAACCTGCAGATTATGTATAATAAATTTTTAATTAAACTTGTCTCAGTAAAAAAAAAAAGAGAAAAAAGGTTTTAAATACTGGGTGTATATATTTCTGGATTAAATCCACAAGATAAATTGTTGAAATGCTGTTTTATAGATAAACAGGTTGGTTCATAGGTCTTTTTCTGATGGCGTGTTTGCAGTGATTCTGATTAAAATTCTAGATACAATAATACAACTTTTATTTTATTTTAAATATCATTTTAAAATTGAATTATAAGTGCGTTTCCTACTTTTATACTCGTAATACAGTATTACATCATAAATTTAATTAGTTATTCTTTTTTAAATCCAAATTTGGCCTTGAGTGTGTAAGTAGTCTCATTGTTTTCATAAGATCAATTTTATTTTTTTTTGTATTGCGAGGTTATTGACGTAAAGTGAGTTAGCAATTCTGTATTTTTTTTTTTTTTAGAAAATGACTGATCGAGAGTTGAGATTGACAAAATGAAGTTATCATGAAAAAAAAATCATTGTGAATTTAGTAATAATATTTTCTGATCTTCTAAAAGTTCTAATACTTTGGAAATTCCGGTGAAATTTTAAAAATTTGATCCTACGAGTATAACCATAGAAATGGTTTAGAAAGTGGTTTGAGTAAACTCCGCCCACTGCCACTCCTACTTTTATCATATTCATAAGTTTCCTCCTTATTTATAACGTAATTTGATCGTTAACATTTTGTAATAAAGGTCTCATAAGCATGACATATGTTATTTTTACCACCAACTGCCATGACATGTATTTATTTTTAAATCCGCCTACTGCCACACCCACTTTTCTTATACATATTTCAGTTTTTCTTAAATATAATAAGGTTTTCTTTTAAAGTTAAAATGTTGTTGTTTGAGACATTTTAATAGGTAGACTGCGAAGAGTGGCAGGGTTCAGCTAGTCTGTTATAAAAATGAAGTCACTATTTTTCTTTTATTAACTTCGAAATGTGTAAATTCAAAAAAATTGTTCCCTAAAATATTTAACATCCGGCAAAAGTTAACACATCAATTTATAACCTCGATGAAAAAAAAAAAAAACAAAACAAACCATCAACACAAATGACCACCTGTCATCGATTTGACAGTTCACATAAGCTGTTTCTTCTAAATGCGTGTATAAATTTTCCAAATCTAAAAACGTGACTTCTTCCAATGAAAAATGATTCGCAAACTCCAAAACAGAGTAAAAATATCTCTCTCTGTCTGATAAATTAACATTGAACCGCAAAAGATTATATTTTTTAAGGAAGCAAAATAAAAACAAATAAAAATTCTACATGTTATCTGGTACAATGTCTTAATGGATTTGTCTTGACGTCTCCAGCATTCTCACGATCAACAGAACAGAACTCCCAGTTTGGAAACTGGGAAATATAAAATGTAAAATCGTGTTTTATTCTTTAAAAAAAAATTACTCTTCCTATATCTTCTGTGTGAAGAACAATTAATTTTAGTCAGCAACAACAACAAAAAAGTGGATACAACAAAAAAGTATCCAAACAATTATTGTCGGTTATATTCTCAAGGCAGATGGTGGTGTTGTAAACTTCAACACCACATTGTATTGAATCATAGTAGATAATTGAATTAATCATTTAGCACGCACTCGTTGATCTTGCTGATGAGTAAAAATAAAAACAAAAAAAAAATAATTAATATTGATGAAGATTCAGCAATTAATAATTTCCTTGTGTCAAAGTGCGACGCTGAATATGGCCTTCACGCTGGATTGTTGACACTTTCCCAGAGAAATATTTTTTTTTATTTCTCTTTCTCCAATCGTCGCCACTGCCGCCGCGATGTATCGTGTGGACGAGTTAAATCGTTTTTGTTTCATTCCAGTGGACAACGTTGTTGGTGGTCGGTATATATAGCTTAAGCTTCTGATAATTTTTTTTCTTCTTCAAAAGTCTGGTGATGGAGCGTATCCGGCTGGTAAACGTTGGCTTCCCAAATTGTTCTCTTAGTTTATTTTTTGTTGGTTTTTTTTTTTCTTTTTCTAGGAATATCGTGCTGTATCGTCCAGTGTTGGAAATGACATTGTGGTACGTATAATATGCTTAATGTCTTGTCATGTGGTGAGATGGAATATATGTATGTATGTGGAATTATTTTGTTGCTTTTGTAATGTTTTATATTAATTTGGTTCCCAGGATGGTCAGTCACTGATCAGTGATCTAAACAATGTTTTGATGATTCTATAGAGTATATATGAATAGAGCGCACAGTACAATGACTTTAAACAAAAAAATTTTAAGTTAATTACATTTCGTGCTGCTCACTAAGCTTACGACTTTCCGGTCGATTAAATTTTAGTAGTGCAAAAGTATGTAGGTATATCTAAGTTTGATGATGTGTTATTTGATGCCAAGGAACTCTTTGCAAATTTCATCACTTTAGATTGTAAATATACAATATAAGTTTTCTTATAGAAGATGATGAATAGAGTCGTTGTATTTATTTATGTGACTTTTATAAATTTTAATAGACTTCTACCGCACATCAAGAGTATAAAATATACACGTATACAATATTTGCGTGTGACTGGCACAAAGAAAAATAAAAAACTGACTTCCTTCTACTACAAAAAAAAATTATAAAAAAACAATAACAGCCCTATTTTGGTTTACAAATATCAACACAATATTTGATAAGTATCAATAAATTAATAAATCGGTAATTGTGATTATTTATCAAAATTTTTGACGAATTGTAAATAAATTTTAGACCTATTGTGAATAGTTCTACTGATAAACAATAGGCATGTTCAGGAAAATGAGATCTCGGTGATCGCAGCCATCTCAGTTACCTACCCGAACAGGATTCCTCACCAAAATTTCTCAGCTTTGCTGTCAAAACTATGAGAAAAAAAAAACTTGGATTCGTTTGCTCACTTTTTGAGTGAGAAAAATCTCTGAGATATCATTTTTCTGAATGCGCCAAGTTGTCAAAAATAAGTCTGTTCGTTTGTTATGGTGGTTTTTTTTTATTCCCTGTAAAAAAATGATAAGATTTTTGTTTGAATCCGTTGGGAATTTTCAAATCTTATCTGGTTGAGGCCCAAAACAGTTCAGTTCCACTGCCATATCGTAGCATTTTTTTGTAAGAACATGCTTTGAATAGATTTCTAATTGATTACTTCTGGATTTTTCTCCATCAACTCTAGCCTAGCCCTTCTATCTGATTTCTATTGCGTACAGCCCTGCTCCATAATCAATAGAATATTGTCAAACAACAAATTAAAGGCAAGTGAGAAACGTCAAACGTCAAATTAAAACCCACTCACATTTACTTTCTCACTAGTATTCACAATCGATCGATTTAAAAAATCAATTCCCTTATTTTATGAAACAATTATTTGACAGTTATGCACAAACTTGCCCCCTTTTACCGTACGTATATAGATACAAATGACATCCCACTTAACAGAAATTCCAAACGTATATCAACGCAAAAATTAAAGAACAACTCGCTATTTTTCTATGCTCCATCTCCATCTCCATATTATGATTATTTTATTCTTGTCAATCAGGTCTTCTTAAAGTAGTTCAGATATGACACAATTGGAGCGAGTATTAATCGTTTTCTAATCTGAACATCTTTTTAGTGCTTGTTAACTGCTGAAAACAATTATTATGTTCACAACAATGTTGTTTAGTACCCTAAGGTGTTTAAGAGAAAGTCTTATACTTAAATACAGAGAAGAAAATCAAATCAAGAATCTAATCTGATTTAATCTAATTTCACTTCAAGACACTGAGCAAATTGCATTTCAACATATAAGTGTAGCAATCTACTCTGATATATGGAACAACAAACAACAAAAAATAAATGATTGACAATTGCGTACCAATAAACAACACTCCATTTATAATTAATTTTATTTTTTTACTATAAAACCATCTCGCTATTGGAATTTTGTTCCTTATTTAGACTTCAAACTATAAAAAAAATTTTAAATATATTTTCTATTTAACCATTTTTGGAATGAAATTGTAGCATCCATCGAACGAATGAATGTACATCTCTTCCCTAATTTAATATCAAACAAAAAGCAATTCCACATTCCAGTATAATGTATTAAACTTGTTTGTCAGTTTTGTCACCATTAACGTCAAATAGTTGCACTACCTATGACTATTTCATGTAAGTTAAGTTTGCTTCATCTATAGGTAGTCAACTAAATATAACAAATTTATTCAAAGTGTCCATTTTGAAGTAATTTTCTATCACCTTAGACGTTTTTTAAGATTTCTGTGCTATAATTTCTGTCAGATTTCGATTTCATCGTCTTCACGCACCTGTCAAAATGGTAAGTAATAAAAAAAAGTATAAATGGAAAAAAAAAAAAAATAAATACCATGACTACACGATGGGCAAGAGCTCCTTCTTGTCGTGGTCATTTGTATGTAATTAAGGCTGAAACACATTTTCGCGCCATAATTAGACGATGTCACATATCCAAATGGATTAAGCCAGTGGGTAAAGTCTTATAATGGAGGAGTAAATCAGGTAGCACACACTGTGAGCCAGTCCAGTAATGGAAGATAAGCTTGCTATCTGGATAGTCTCTATGTGTCCGCGTCTGCAATGTCCAGTGGCAGACTCTTAGTGCTGCTGCTGCTGTATATGATTTATGAAGGAGTGCATGTCTGGCGTTGTTGTTTTTTTTTTTTTTTCATTTTTCATTTTCTTTCTTTCTGTAGATTTTATACCACGCAGAGGGATTACTTTAATTTCACGACAAAAATAGCAAATGGACAAAAAAATGCTTTTAGCTCCCTAATTAGATGTGATTTTCTTGTGATACAATTCACGCAACATATTAAGAAAAGAGTTTCTCTTTTTTTATTTCTTTTTTAAGTAAAATATTTTTTCCTTAAATGAGTATGAAAAGAATGCAAATATTTTAACAGACCGAGTGTTACCTAAGCAAGTGTCATAAAAATATCATAAAAACTATTTAACGGGTGTTGGAATATTCCGAAGAGAATTACTGAATAATTCCAGTTTAATGGTGGACTAAAAATTGTGAAATTTCATTCAGACGTTTTACTATTGACACTTTAAACATTTATTTGTATTTCATGCTAAAAAAATTCTAAATTTGATTTTGAAAGTAAACGAAGTCAAAATTAAGTATAAATGTTAAGAAAAAACGATATGTTGACATTATTCATTAACTAAGTCCGTGGATGGTATAGTAAAAGTTAACGGTTTTTACGCCCCTGCTGATTTTTCGGGTTCCCACTTGGACGCTTTTTCGCTTTGCAACTTTTTTGCTTTTCCACTTTATCGATTTGCCGTTGTGTCCCCTTGAAACTGTATCCGTTAACCCATTTTTTGGTTTGCGACTGTGTCGCCTTGCCACTGTGTCTCTTAACCCCTTTTTTTGCTTTGCGACTGTGTCGCTTTTCCACTTTGTTGCTTTTCCACTTTGTCGCTTTTCCACTATGTCGCTTTTCCACTATGTCGCTTCTCTACTTCGTTGCTACTTTACTTTGTCGCTTCTCCACTTTGTCGTTTCTTCACTTTGTTACTTCTTCACTTTGTCGCTTCTCAACTTTGTCGCTTCTCAACTTTGTCGCTTCTCAACTTTGTCACTTCTCAACTTTGTCGCTTCTCAACTTTGTCGCTTCTCAACTTTGTCGCTTCTCAACTTTGTCGCTTCTCAACTTTGTCGCTTCTCCACTTTGTCACTTCTCCACTTTGTCGCTTCTCCACTTTATCGCTTCTCCACTTTGTCGCTTCTCCACTTCGTCGCTTCTACACTTTGCCGCTTCTCCATTTTGTCGCTTCTCCGCTTGCTACTTTGTCGCTTTGCCACTTTTGTGCTTTACTTACCCGTTTAAATTCTCCTTTTTTCGCGACCCTTTCTTATTTTGCTTAGCAAAACCTTGGGAATAAGATTTTGCGAAATTTAAAACTAAGCTATTGAAAATGGAAAATGTAAACATGTTAAACTTAAAACTTAAACACTTGTATTTTTGCTCTTTACATTAGTTCACTTAAACAAATATTTAAAATCACAAAAAAATTGAAACAGATTGAACTCTGGTTCATTGTGTCTAAATTTCTAAAGCACACTAACAAAATTTCGTAGCGCTTCCCTCTTCCCCTTCCGAAATTCTACACCTTTAAAAAAATCGAGTTATTTCGAGCCTCATTAAAAATTATTAAAATTTTTCATTTTTGGTTTAGTTTAAAAAAAAAATTAAAATCTCATGAAATCAAAATCATATTCTTTTTGTCCATAATTTATTTATCTCAATTTAAAGCTTTATAAAATCTCGGCTAAGCCTGATGCCCACAAAAGAATACAGAATCAGGAAGAGTACTTGTTTATTAAGATTGAGGGTGTTGTTTTGCAATTCACATCATCAACAGAGAAAAGATCAATGGAATGAGGAAGGTCACACCAAAACAACAATGATTTCAACAATAAAAACAAAAAAAAAAAAACAATTCTTATGAGGAAGTTAATTGTTGATTATGAATATTGCACGGATTCGATAAATTAATGTTCTTTTTATTTGTATTTTATTTTTTTAAAGAAATACAAAAAAAAAAAATATAAGTAAGTTTCAATCTCTACTCTTTTGTTTATCTAGATATTTCTATTTATATATGAAAACAATATTCTATCCCGTTTTGTTTTTTTTTCTTCTTCTTCTTCTTATTTTGAATAGCTATTTGAACAAAAAAATTGAATAGTGTTCTATTCTATTCATACGAGAAAAAAAAACTAAAAAACATCTAGAATATCGATTTAAATAAAATAAACAAAAGAGTTGAGCTGCAAACTCACATATAGCGCGATGATTTATTTTTATTCTTTTCTTAAAAAAAAAAAAAAAAATAACCGAAAAATTCTTCTCGGACATTATAATTCTATATATCGATTCATTCGGCCTTGAAGATCATTATTCATTTGATTGACATATTCCCATTAAGGTGATTGACACCCCATATCCATATTCAACATAGTACAATAATAACCAATTTACTATGAAGTCTCTATTAAAACCAATTTTTTTTTTTTGAAAGTTGAATAAAAAAAATTAACGTTCATGAGTAGCACGCGTCAAAAAATAATGCACCACCACCACATCACTTAGACCCCGCGGATCCTATCTACCTATATCATGCTGCTTATATAGTACTTTATAAAAGTGTGCCACTATACTGCAACCGCATATACAATAAATACAATATTATCTAATAAATTCAAGCTTCAGTCCAGAGTGCAACGTGTCTTAAGGCAAAATGACAGCACCCAGCTCCAATATATAAATACAAAGCCATCATCTGAGATCTCAACAGAAAACTATATAATATGTAGTCTCGTCGTCGTAGTAGCTATAAGGACCGGATAGCTTGGTTCTCTATGTCGAATATTTCGGTCCATTTTCCATGGATGCATATAACAATTGCGTTTGAAAATTTTTGTATACAAAACGCCAAACTTGCTCGCTGCTGATCGATGCTGGTTTTTAAATTGTAGCGGCAAGCAGCAATTGTTGCAATTGCAACGAATTATTTTGTTTTCTATTCTTTTTTGCCTTCTTTTGTCAGTGATCTTGGGTTATGACTTATTGGCTTGGCACGGCACCTAAGACACAATTACTTCACCTCGAAAGTTGGACGAACAAAAATAAAATTAAGAAAAAAAAAAAAAAAAACTGGGGTGTCTGTTGTCTGCTGCATGGTTTATTGTTGTCCCTCTGCAAATCCCCCAACCAGCAAACTTACCATCGGGTGGGGTCGGTCTTTCGTTTCTATCTCTCTTCCTTCCAACAATCGATGTCAACTTCTTTTATCTTCGATTTTGTCGTATATGGAGGTATAGTTACTGGCAGTGTGGCCAGCACGACGACGCGGTGATGCGGGACAATCAAGCACGAGATGTCAACATCCGTGAATGTGTAATTACAGGGCGTCGTCATCGTCGGTCGGCTGTTTCTTGCACCATTCGTTACTCCACCGCCGCTATATATATATGTATATTCTTTCGTTCGTTGGTTGGTTCTGGATTCAGATGGTATTTGGAGGCCAGGGAGGAATTGAAAGTTTAAAATAATAAATTTTACTTATGACTGTGGGTCACATGAGTCAGGGACTATAAAAACGACAATCCTTTCGTTTTGGGGACTTGAAAAATCTCGTACGAAAATTGGGTTTTGTGCACACAGTTTTCTCTCTTCGAAAAATTTTGTTCAACATCGACTATATGCCGCCGACGCCGAATTCACCTTGACCTTCATTACGTGCGATAAAATCATATAAAGTGAAACGCCTGTCTTTGAATTTTTAAAAAAAATTTTTTTTTGGGGCGAGCTTTAATATTTACAAAATAAGAATCAGAAAACTAAAAATTTTGTGTAGGAAGCGGGGTGTCGTATAATTTATGCAAATAAATAATTTTTTTGTCGCTTAAAGCCTTTAATACGAAAGTCGATTGACTAAAAAAAAAAAGAATACAAATGACGCCAAGTGCTGAGCTAAGCTGAGCTGAACTGATAGTAGAGTTATAAGCTGATGCTCTTGGGCGAATTGAATTAAAAAAAATAAAATAAGAAGGTTAAGGTAAGTCGCGTCGCAGCATCATGATGGGATGAGAAAAGGTGGGTGCGCTCCTTGTGATTGGGGTTTTAAAATGTATCACACGTTGGTGTGAAAAATGATTTCAATTACTGTCACATCACAGTGGAAATTATAATAATAATAAAAATTGATATATTAAAAGATATAGGGATCGTATACAATGAGGCTAAAGTTATAATGTGAAGATTGACATTATTTTTTTTGGAAGGTATATGGGAGGACTCTGCTGTAGGTTACTTTACATTTACATTTACATCTAAAAATAAACACATGATAATTAAAATCAGTAGACCGTCAACGATGACCGCATTTGGCCTTTTTCTTTTGTTTTGTTAATTAAAAAAAATAATAACAAAGTAAATAAAAGTCATAATGCATAACCCATTAGCCGAATATGACATACATTATAAACTGTCACAGGTTATTTGCTTTGCGTTGTCCAACCGAAACGTAATTTAATAATGCAAATAAAAGAACAAATATAATATGCTACGCAGTTCTAGGTCCAAAGAATAGAAAATACTGTAAAATATAATTTTTACAAATTTTTTGTAGTTTTACTTATTTGCCGTGAATTAAAGTAAATTTAAGATGTTTGTATATTCCAATAGAACTAACGAGTTAACAATCGTTATGTGTTCAATGATTAATGATTCTTTGTTATGATTAACAGATTATACAATAACACGAACTAGTTTAACATGATATGGCGCTATGTACACGGCAACCGTAACGATAGACTTAAGATTAAAACTATAGAAGGAGGGAATTAAATTTAAATCCGAACGAATATATGATGAGACGCACTTTTTCTTGCAATGAAATACCTCTTGGGAGATTTGCCATCCAGTTAGGTGTTTAACGTTGACGGTGCGGCGCGGGGAATGACAATGCCTGTTTTGTTTTTAAAGAAGAAGAGATCGATGATTCCACTGAAAACCTACAAAACGCTTACTTTCTCGGGATGAATTTTAGAATTTATGAATTTTATTTGTTCACACATCTATTCATTAAAAAATGGACCTTTTCGCTAAAGATGATTTTTTTTATGAAAAAACATTTCTCGGTCATTTCTCCTTCTATATGGTGAATTGCTTTATAAAACTGAATAATTCACATTAACTATGTTCCAGGCCTATTTTCAAACAGTTTTAGACCGCCAGATTTAGTCATTTTTAGTCCGGAATTGTTCTGTACAAATCAAAAGTTGTGCTAATTCTTGCGCGAGAGAGTAAAACATTTCCCCCTCTTGCCAGTTTTGATAGAATAGGTCTGTTTGGTATCTTTTTTAAGAATAAGGTGTGATACCTGTCAGACTTTAAAAGAAAGAAAAAATAATCTATACTCACTATTTTACTTGCACCTTTTAAGAGTTTCCCGTTCCTCTGAGTAGATTAACTTTAATTTATTTACCACTAATGTTTGGAGAATATTGACAATTGAATTACCCTTTATAATATCCTTCAGAGGCGAAAGGTGGGCGTGGCGAAAAAATTTTGTACGGATGAAATCTTGAAAAAAATTCTTATCTATTTTATGGGAAGTAATTTGAGGTAAATTTCCCAATTAGACTCAATACTTAACCAGTGTCTAGAAAAGCTAAAATACCTATTTCTTAATTCACAAATCCATTATTGACTTTTAAATTCAACGACAAAAATAGAGCTTAAATTTTTGCAACCCTACTATAAAAGAACATATATTATTTAGTTAGATAATCCGTTTAAATTTTTTCTGCGAACCAATATGTCTTTCATTTTGATCTCCCCAGACCACCTGATTATAAAAATAAGCCTTCGCACCTGCACTCTTTCGCCTTCACTGCAGTGAACATAACATTTAATGACAAAAATGCAGTTAAACATATAGTTCCAAATCTAACTACTTACAAGTTCGAGATATATGTAAGTATAGCGAGAAATAAATAAGTAGGTGTTCAATGCAATTTATATTTATTAACAGTTTACTGATTTATTGCAATTTGTTGTGCACAAAAAAATGGGCGTTCGCGTATAATTTAATATCGTGCGACTGCGAATTATATTTATATGGTTATTTAAAAATTAAAAAAACAAAAAAAAATCAAAAACCTACCGAAAATACCAAACCAATCGATTATTTTAAACCACGTATAATTTCTTATATGGATTATGGCAGCGCAGCGTATAGCCAGATGGAGAGAATGGAAAAAACGCCTTCATGATTTCATTTTTTTAAATAAAGTATATTATTTTGCGATCGTCAATCAATTTCTACTTAAAAATAAATAAATAAATCTGCAATTGAATTTTATTGCGATTTGAGAAAATAACCCAGGCTTCTGAACGAAAACATCTCTTTTATTTGAATTTCTTTCAAAAATAACATGCAATTTTATTATTTTTTTTTTTAATTAAAATTTAAATAATTAGCTTGTGTAGCAGCTTCATACTCCAGAGCCAAATTATTGACAAAATCTCTCGATAAATCCAACTCGGCTAGATCATCTTTGAACATATCCTCACGTTTAAATTGATCCAAGAAAGCTCCACGTTTCTTTAACTTATCATACTGACTTAATGATCGATTGAAGAGTGAACTTATTCCAGTATGATTGGCCAGCATCAAGCCGGATACTTTGTGACTGCTCTGTACGTAAGGACTGCTACGTGAAAGTGCAACTTGTATACTTGCTGGTCCCCATGGAATAAATTGAGCTAGCTTACGTTCACGAATACGTTGTAGGGATTTATGCACCTGAGTGGGGTCAACTTCACCCTGTATAAAATTTGAAGTTGGGAGAATGTTTTATAGAATAAGATAAGAAACAAAAATGACAGATTTAGAACTGTCAGAATTTCTGTCATAATATTTGGAAAATGGTGTAAGTAAAATATTTACACGATGCCAGTTAACCGTAACTTGTACTAGAATGACAAAAATAATGGCAGATTTGAGACCATTTACAGGACAAGGTTATTAATGACAAGAAAATGGAAGAAGTTATGACATTTTTTTTTAATATGACGATTCAGAATTACAAAATTTTATGACTAGGTAGTCAATCAATAGAAAAAAAAGCTCAACATATTCACCTGAATGATATTCAAAATCGAGATGTAACAATGGTGATTTGTTTTGTCTGGTCCCATAGAAACCATCATGTTTTTTGGCTGCAACAGACGTCTCATCACATCCAGCACTGTCGTCTTACGGACATTGATACTTTGCTGAAATTTTTTTAATAAGATGAGCAAATTATTTTTTGAATTTAGATTCAGAATTTACACGATTCACAAAAATAATTTTTGTCATAAATGTTAATCATGATTTATCAAAAACAATGGTACATACATCATTCTCTGTGGTCAAAGGAGTGTAGCCAGTCATCAAAAAGTGTAGCTGAGGCGTTGGAATTAGTGGTGCAGTTAGTCCGATCATATTGTTGTTCATATAAGACGGATACCGTAAAGTTGTCGTGCTCACCGACATGATCGTCGAAACTAGCGTATTGATCTGGGTGAAGCTTGGATTTTCAATGTGCAATCGATCTGTGGCGATTCGATTCAATGCCGTATTATCCAAGACCACCACACAATCGGCACTCTTGGTTAAGCGTTTCAAGGTCAACATTGAATTATACGGCTGCACAACAACATCACTGATCTCGTCCTGATTCGGAAAAACACTGTAGGTCTGGAGAAGTTTTTTGGGGAAACGATCAGCTAATCTTTCCATAATATATGAGCCCATTCCTGAGCCAGTTCCACCGGCAATTGAATGACAGAGGACAAATCCCTCTAAACTGTCACTACCTTCGGCCTCACGATCAATTATGTCGAAGACTTCCTCGTGTAGTTTCTCGCCTTGGCTATAGCCAGAGGCCCAATTGTTTCCAGCCCCACCGCCATGTTTCGAGAGAAAGACATTTTCTGGATTATAAAGCTAAAGAAACCATTTATTTCGACTCTGTGAAAAAACTCCCACGATCACCTTAATTGATTTTATTACCTTGGCATACGGAGAACTCATGATATTGTGAATGACTCTTGGTTCTAAATCCAACAACACCGATCTTGGAATATAATGATTATCATCGGCTTGATAGAAGAAAACATCTTTTCTATCCAAACCATCGCTAGCAAAATCCTCTAAAACTCCATTGGGTGAGATTCCATGTTCGAGACACAAGCGCTTCCAGAATTCAAATCCAACTTTAAAGTATACAAATTTTAGTCATGATCACTTTGTAAGAATGGAATATTTTTCTCCTTACTTTGATTTCCACATTGACCTAATTGTAAAGTTATTATTTCACTCGGCATACTAAATAACAAAACGAAATATTTAAACAAAGAATATCAAACATATAAATTTTTATTTGTGATCAGAGTAACGGACAATTTTTCATGTTATCATAATTTTGTTTGTAACGGATTAAGATGATCGTGTTAAGTTGGGGCTAGTTCAGATTAATTAAGGTCTTTATACTTCTCCTCTGCTACTTTAGTTGGAAAAGGAGAATTAATAGGTGTGTTCAATGAGGCTGTTCGGAACAGTTTAGAACACTTTAGAACAGAAAAGTACAAGATTTTGCTGTTCAATGAGAAATTTTCTGTTCTAAACTGTTCTGGATTGCTGTTCAATGAGCTAGTTTGGAACAGTTTGGAACACTTTAGAACAGGATTTTCTGCACTTGCTTTTGAGGTAGAACAAGGAACAGATTTGTGAAAACTGTCAAAATCAGATGTTGTGATTTTTTTAATGAAAGTAGTTTGTTTTTTTGATAGATTTTATTTGAATCTCTGCTTAACTGTTTCAAAAGTGTATTTTAATCAATTCTGATTCTATTTTCATGAAGTAATTTTAGTTTTAAGACGTATATTTGTGAATTTGTGACAAGCATATATGCTCCGAAAATTTTTTGTTGCTTTTTTAGTGACAACGTGGGTAGCCATTTTCTGTTCTACCTTGTTCTGACGTTTTTCACGAATCTGTGCTGTTCTGTTCTGTCCTGTTCTGTTCTGTTCTAACTTTTTCCTCACTGAACAAACCTAATATGAACAAGATTTACTTACTGTAGTGAAAAAAATTTCTCTTAAAATGAAATAAAATAATATAAAATAAAAAAACAAATTTTTATCAGTTCCAAATTTCCCTCCAGAATTCTTGTACATTTTAACTCAAGATCGTTGTTTTACACAGTATGAAATCTTTTTATTTTCACATTCTGGGGCTTAGGTTAGGTTAGGTCCGAATCTTTTACCGTTATTTTCTTTCTGTCAAATTTTAAAGCAATGTTAAAGTCTTAAAAAAAATAATCTGAAAACTTCCTCAAAACCTAACTTTCAGGAAAAACTATTTTCTGTCCTGAAGTTCATGGACAAATGAAAAATTGAAAATTTATAAATTTGGGTAAATGAGGTGATTTCGTTGAAAATTTCCAAATCCGATTCAAAATTATCTAATTCCCATAAAAAATTCACATTTCGAAATGAGGTAATTTCAACCAAATTTGCACGAAATTTTGTTGGAGATTACATAACATAGAAAAATCTATTAACTGTCAAATCAAATTCAAAATGAAATTATCTGTCAAACGAAATTAGCAAATTTGCAATTAAAACTCTTTTATAAAATTATATTTTCTTTTTTTTACTGAAATAAAAAATGCAATGCAAATACAAAAATGTAAGTCCACCATTAAATTGTGTAAACCCATCTGTGATGTTATCAATTGTGAATGAGCTTACTTTATTTTGTCACTTTGACGTTTCTCTTTGGGTATGTATTTATTAACCATTTTAACCTAACCACTCGCCGGCTTTGGCTTTTTATTTGTAGCAATAGCAAATTTTTTTGATAAAATTGATTTAACTTATTTCATCATTTTACGATAATTATTGCACTCCAATCAAACACTGTGTTACTTATTCAGTTGCATTTCATCATTCAATTAGTCAACTTAAGTGTTTTTTAATCCAAGTGTTAAAAAAAATAATCACACCAAAATGGTCGTTCGCCCATACAACGATGAACTCAAATATCTGGAGAAAATATCCGATCACTGTTGGAGGATCAAAAAAGGATTCCAACCGAACATGAATGTCGAAGGGTGTTTCTATGTAAATTCTCGACTGGAAAAACTGATGTTGGACGAATTGAGAAATTCGTGTCGTCCGGGAGCTGTCGGTGGCTTTTTGCCAGGCGTGAAGCAAATTGCCAACGTTGCTGCGTTGCCGGGAATAGTTGGACGGTCCATTGGATTGCCCGATATCCATTCGGGTTATGGATTTGCCATTGGAAATATGGCAGCATTCGATATTGACGATCCATTAAGTATAGTCTCGCCTGGTGGAGTGGGTTTCGATATAAACTGTGGGGTCCGTTTGCTGCGGACTAATCTGTATGAGAAGGATGTACAGCCACTGAAGGAACAACTGGCACAATCGCTGTTCGATCACATTCCTGTGGGGGTTGGATCCAAGGGTATCATTCCAATGAACGCCAAAGATTTAGAAGAAGCTCTGGAAATGGGCATGGATTGGTCCCTGAGGGAGGGATATGTCTGGGCCGAGGACAAAGAGCATTGCGAGGAGTATGGTCGCATGTTGAACGCTGATCCCTCGAAGGTCAGCATGCGTGCAAAAAAACGTGGTCTTCCCCAGTTAGGTACACTCGGCGCAGGAAATCACTACGCAGAAATTCAAGTAGTCGAGGAGATCTACGACAAATGGAGTGCTAGCAAGATGGGTATCGAAGAGAAGGGACAAGTGAGCGAGCTTCTGCTTTTTTTTTTTAAAGATGTCATTTTGAAATGTATTTTATTTTATCAGGTCTGTATTATGATCCATTCTGGAAGTCGTGGTTTTGGCCATCAAGTCGCCACCGATGCTCTAGTTCAGATGGAAAAAGCCATGAAGAGGGATAAGATTGAAACAAATGACCGTCAATTGGCTTGTGCCCGGATAAACAGTGTTGAAGGGCAAGACTATCTCAAGGCAATGGCTGCTGCAGCAAACTTTGCCTGGGTCAATCGCAGTTCCATGACTTTCCTTACACGACAGGCTTTTGCTAAAATGTTTCAGACCACACCCGATGATCTAGACATGCACATCATTTATGATGTTTCGCATAATATTGCCAAGATCGAGAATCACATGGTCGATGGAAAGGAGAAGAAACTCTTGGTGCACAGGAAGGTGAGATTTTTTGGAACGAAAATGGTTTACTTGTGATTTTTTTTAATCTTCTGTGGAACAAGATCGGGTGAAAAGAGTCGAGAAACCCTAAAACTATTATTGCATTTTTGATTCTCTTTAAAGGGCTCCACACGTGCCTTTCCACCTCATCATCCTCTGATCCCTGTGGATTATCAGTTAACCGGCCAACCAGTGCTTGTTGGTGGAACAATGGGAACTTGCAGTTATGTCCTTACCGGAACCGAAAAAGGAATGCTTGAAACTTTTGGATCTACCTGCCATGGAGCAGTAGGTTTTCGTTAAAATTTTGTTTAGTCCCCAAGATCCAAGATTGATCGATGAATATCTCTTATCATAAATTTTCAGGGTCGTGCTCTATCTCGTGCTAAATCACGTCGTAATCTCGATTATAAACAAGTTTTAGAAAAATTAGACACAATGGGTATTGCGATTCGAGTTGCATCCCCTAAACTCGTGATGGAAGAGGCTCCGGAGTCGTACAAAGATGTCACCGATGTGGTAGACACATGTCACGCGGCAGGTATAAGTAAAAAATGTATAAAACTTCGACCCATTGCAGTAATAAAGGGATAAAAAATGAGAGTCGTTTTTTTATATTTATCTTAAGAAAAAGTAAAACAAAATAAACAAACTTAACGGTAAAATGTGATTTTTAATGAAACGCAGTTTTGTGGTGGGGGAACATTAAACTGACAAACAAATGAACAAAACTTAGAGAGCAACACGTAAAAACTGTGGATTAAAAAAATACTTAAAGGCAAGAGAGACTCCAGCCATCGAACTTACTACTCCTGTGGTTTCTTTGCCGACCAATGGAGATAGTTAGGCTGCGTGGCTGCTTCGTACTCTTGCACCAGACAATCGACAACATCTCTAGAGTCATCCAATTCGGAGAGATCATCTTTGAAGATGTCTTCGCGTTTGAATTGATCCAAGAAAGCTCCGCGTTTCTTCAACTTGTCATATTGACTGAGAACACGTTCGAACAACGAACAGATGCTGGTGTGATTGGCCAACATCAAGCCAGAGACTCTGTGACTGCTCTGTACGTAGGGACTGCTACGCGAGAGAGCAACTTGGATGCTAGTCGGTCCCCATGGGATGAACTGGGCGAGTTTACGCTCCCGGATTCGCTGAAGCGACTTGTGGACTTGGGTTGGATCCACTTCACCCTAAAGAGAAACAAACAAAAATTGGATTAACCGCAAGAGAACGATGTTTAATCTCACCTGAATGATGTTCAAGATTGATATGTAGCAATGGTGATTGGTCTTGTCAGGTCCAGTCGATACCATCATATTTTTTGGCTGCAGCAGACGCCTCATCACGTCCAGAACCGTTGTCTTTCTAATGTTCATGGTTTGCTAAATGGAGATTCTGAGAAAATTAGAAGAATTATAAAGTCTCGTGATCACCTACATCATTGTCCGTAGTGAGAGGAGTGTAGCCAGTCATCAGGAAGTGCAATTGAGGCGTTGGAATTAGGGGAGCTGTGAGTCCGATGAGATTGTTGTTCATGTATGAAGGATATCGTAGAGTTGTCGTGCTGACTGACATAATTGTTGATACCAGAGTGTTGATCTGGGTGAAGCTGGGATTCTGAATGTGAAGTCGATCGGTGGCGATGCGATTCAATGCAGTGTTGTCTAGCACCACGACGCAATCGGCGCAGCTTGTCAAGCGTCTCAGAGTCAGCAAGGAGTTATAGGGCTGCACAACTACGTCACTGATTTCGTCTTGATTCGGGAAGACACTGTAGGTTTGGATTAGTTTCTTGGGGAAACGATCTGAAAGTCGCTCCATGATGTAGGAACCCATACCGGAGCCAGTTCCACCTGCTATCGAGTGACAGAGGACGAATCCTTCCAAACTGTCACTGCCGTCGGCCTCGCGGTCAATGATATCGAAGACTTCCTCTTGCAGTTTGTCACCTTGACTATAACCAGAAGCCCAATTGTTGCCGGCTCCGCCACCGTGTTTGGATAGATATACATTCTCGGGATTATACAACTGGAAAAGCAGACAAGGGTCTCATAGTAAAACTAGGGAAAAACATTAAGTTCAGAGAGGCAGACCTTTGCATAAGGAGAACTCATGATAGTGTGGATGACTCGGGGTTCGAGATCGAGGAGGACCGCCCGGGGAATGTAATGATCATCATCGGCCTACAAACACAAAAACAATCAAACACCGCAGAATTGCAAGAGACAAGGCAATGCCCTTACCTGATAGAAGAAAACATCTTTTCTGTCAAGACCATCTGTGGCAAAGTCTTCCAATACGCCATTTGGTGAGATGCCATGTTCCAGGCATAATCTCTTCCAAAACTCAAACCCAACTAAATAAAATAAAAATCAACACCAAGGACAAAATGAATTAGACACCGATGGAATTCCGAGGATTGATTTAACGCCGTCTTCACAAGATGCAATATTTAATTGGAGGGAAAACTTACTTTGATTGCCGCACTGTCCAAGCTGGAGGGTGATTATTTCACTGGGCATTGTGTATATTTGATTAGGAATAAATTGATTGAATAGGACTGTCTTTTATTTGTAAAATTATTTGTTCGAATTTGTTCTATTTTTTTATTTTCTTGGATTTATTTTTCAAACTTAAACGGATGAGACATTTGGTGTGTTTTGACTCTTCTTTTTTTTAGGAGTGATAAATGTCAAAAAAGGGTAGGGTGAAAAAGTTTTGCCGACACAGCAAGATTGAATGATGTTGGAAAATATCCAAAGGTAAGTCTCCTTTCACACATCCAAAATTGGGTGTTTTCCTTTGGGTTTTGGCAACAAATTGTGAAAATTTGTGCAAATTCGTATGAAGCTTCACGTACAAACAAACTTTTTATATTTCAGAAATTTCAAGAGTTTTTCAAAGAAATAACAGATAACAAAGTTTTGGTAAAATTTCTCGGAAGCAGACGTTGCTAATGTGTGTATTAATTTTTGTCACTTTTGCCCTTTTTACAAAAAATTTAACTCATTAGGGGTATTCCCGATCCGATGCAAACTGGTTTTGCATCATTGCAAAAGTGCAAATTTTTTTTTTTACAATAGGGGTATTCCCGATCCGATGCAAACTGGTCTTACATCAAGTGCAAAGTTTTTTTTTTACAATAGGGTTAGGGTATAGCAATTTTACATTTTTGCTATGATACAAGACCAGTTGCATCGGATCGGGAATACACCTAATGGGGTTTGGGTATAGCAATTTTACACTTTTGCATTTTTGCAATGATACAAGACCAGTTGCATCGGATCGGGAATACCCCTATTATTTAATTTGGAGTCGCTGAGATACGCACTTTCGCACGAAACTGAACGAAACTTCATGTAGTGACACAGTTTGTCAGGTTATCAACTTTATCGCATAGTGTCGATCCGTGAAGTGCAATTGTCGCTTAGTGCGATATAGCTCAAACAATTTCCTACAAATAAGTCGTGAAGTTCAGTTCCGCTGAAGTGCAGTTCCGCCGAGTGCGGTCTTACTTTAACTCTGGCATTGATAAAATTGTCCGAGAAACGGTAAAAAATGGAACAAAACTCATACGATTTAGGTGTGTTCAATGAGAGAAAAGTACAAGATTTTGCTCTTCAATGATAAATTTTCTGTTCTGAACTGTTCTGGATTGCTGTTCAATGAGTCAGTTTGGAACAGTTTAGAACAGGATTTTCTGCACATGCTTTTGAGGTAGAACAAGTAAGAACAGATTTGTGAAAACTGTCAAAATCAGATGTGATTTTTTTAATGAAAAGTAGTTTGTTTTTTTGATAGATTTTATTTGAATTTCTGCTTAACTGTTTCAAAAGTGTATTTTAATCAATTCTAATTCTATTTTCATGAAATAATTTTAGTTTTAAGACGTATATTTGTGAATTTGTGACAAGCATATATACTCCGAAAAATTGTTGTTGCTTTTTTAGTGACAACGTAAGTAGCCATTTTCCGTTCTAACTTGTTCTGACGTTTTTCACGAATCTGTGCTGTTCTGTTCTAACTTTTTCCTCACCGAACGAACCTTTCGTTTCAATTTTATTCGTTTCTCGACTAATTTGATCAATGCGAGAGTTACAGATTGTAGGCACTGGATCAGGTTTTGGGTGAAAATAAAATACTACATTTTAGTTTTGACAATTTTTTCACAGTGTAAACAAACCTCAATACGTCCCCATAAATTTTAATTCTCTTAACAAACACTTTCGCCACCTATCGACTAACACTCTAAATTTCTCGCTGTCATTTATATCACGTACCCCGCTGTAGAAAGAAAAAGAAAAATTTTTCTCCATTCGAAGCGTTTAAAGAAAAAATCCAAATTCCAATAAGAAACAAATAATTAAAAGGACAATATATATTTATTTCACAATCAAAACAACTCCCTTCATCAGTTAATATAAAAAAAACATTATGAAATCTCCAAATAAGCTTGTTTTGATGTGAAAAAAGTTTTCTTATCGGACTGCCGCCAAATAGTGAAGCGCACCTCGTCAATACTCAAGAGTTTTCCACAAAAAAAAAAAAAAAATACAAATATTTTTCTTATATTAAAGTTCTTTTTTTTTAAATTAAGTTTTCATGGGAATATGTCTCGTTTGAAGATTAACGAGGAATCAGCAACGGAGGAATCGGCAACAGTCCTAGTGATCTCCGATAGCGAGGACAGCGGTGATGAATTGACGGGTTTCTCCAGTCCTCAGAAGCGATTTGCCGGTGATCCAGAGCTATCAACCATAATGGAACCTCCATTGGCGAAAAAGAAACTCAAAATCGACGGCGAACCGAATGAAGAGACACCAATTGACATTGATTCGATCTCCACAAATCCTATGCGAACCAGAACGAAGGTATCCAGCGATACATCGAGTAAGTTTCCGGTATCATCGCCGTCGGACACGGTACCTTTGGCTGGCCATCGTAAGAAATATGTTAAGAACACTTTGCCAGCGGGAGCGGAATGGAGAATGTTGCAAGAAATCGCTCTAGGGCATCCGCCGATAACTTATCGTGAAAAACTGGCACATTGGATATGTCGGGACGAACTGAGTGACGTTGAAGATGTCAACAATTTCGACGAGCAGTTCCAAAAGCGCGAGAGATTCTACGCGAGAAGTTTGTCTGGTAGGCGCAGCGCCGGGAAGGATTCACCGTACCCCAATTACAACTATCAGCACTTTCGTTCGGTAGTCTTAGAAAATTTGAAAGGAAGCCCTGTTGGATCCTCTCAGGAATCGGGGAGGAAGTCGTCCCAATTACAGCCGTCATGCTCAAAAGAAGCGGCAAATCATGTTGAGACATCTGCTCCGGCGAAGCCAGGCTCGAGCAACGTTGCCATTTATGAGAAGATTCTCTGCCCCAGCAGTGAGAGCGGTACTACCAAAGCTTCTCCGTCTATTCGACTTCATTGGACAGACGAGGAGTCGGTTTTTAGGTGTAATCGTCTGAATCCCGAAATAGACAAATACTCGCAACTGATTAAGGTCCGCATCGACTATAACAAACGGATCGATCTCAAGACAAAGATCAACGAGATCTTTAAGACGCCTACTGTGCCTATAAAGTATAGTTCCCCGCCCATAGAAATGGTGTCAGTGGCAGGTGGGGGTACGGAGAGAAAGAGCCTGGATGCAAGCAGCAACGAAACAAAATCAGTGGTAGATCAGTCATCTCAAGAACTCGCCGAGCGGAAAATCGAAACTAGAAGGAGCACTGGAGGAAAAAGTAGCGACAGTAGAAAAAGCTCGGAGAGAAAAAGCTCAGAATGGAGAAGCACCGAACGAAGGAGTTCCGACAGAAAGAGCTCCGATCGAGGAAGCACCGAACGAAGAAGTTCGGAGAGATTCCCAGAGGTGAATTGTTTTCAGCAAGATGAATTCTGTAATTATCTGGGTTTGGGAATGAATGGCAAAGTTTACAGTCCAACTCCTACAGACAACAAGAGACGATCGCTAAGGGTTAAACGATTACTGGTGCAAACGGAAGCGACAGACAAAAAGAACGAAAAAAAGAAAGAATTCAAAAAGAAAAAGATCAATGTCTTGGATCAAGAGGAGAAAGATAAAGACAATGAAAAAGGGGAGCACGAAGAAGTTACCATGATAAATGTCAATGAAAATAGGTAAGAGCTTTGCATTGATTTTCGTTTGTTTTATTTTTAAATTTATTTAATGATGTTTTGAAAAGAATTCTTATAAGTTAGTTGTTAAGTTATAGGACGTAATAGAAACGTTTAAAAATATTAGTAAAAACCCTCTTTTCCTTTCTCCTTCAGATGTTTCCTTCCTTCTAGGTTTACTATTGACACTACAACAGCAGAAGAACCGGTCAAATCGAAATCTCCAGTCCAAATTCCGGCGATGAATATCAGCTGCAAAACGCCCGAGATAAAAATAATAACTCAACTGCGTAATGCTGCAACACCCACAAAATCAGGTAATACACCGTCATCGGTGACGACCGTAAATTCAACACCTCCACCTACAACCCGCCGCCAACGACGCACCCGAGCAACATCGAATGGAACATCAACGTGTCCACGATCGTCACAAAGTGACGAATCACCAGATAAATCTGGACCTCGAAGACGTCGCCTAAATCACCATTCTCATCGCAATGATCACACAAGTGATATGAGTGAATCATTGCAGAGTGATCCACTTCCGCCAAATGCTGACATATCACCGCAGCACAATGGTCGTACCTCAACGGTTCCCTCATCGGAAGACAAAAAAGATGAGCTCAAAGATGATGCAGAGCTAGATGACCATGCACACGACGATGAACCTGAATTTATGCATAAAAAATATCAGCGCTATCTTGAAGAGTCCCGAAAAACAAAACCTAGCATTTTTATTGTAGAATCAATAAATAACAGTGAATTCAAGTCCAGTTGTACAGTAAATAACAGCAACAAAATTATTCCTAAGGAAATTTTATCCAAAGAAAATAAGAGTCGTAAGAACAAAAAATGGTCAGCAAATAAGAGAGTCCTTCATCGTTTGCTGCGAAAAAATGGAACTGTGGTTGGCAAATTCAATCAGAGAATTCTGCGAAATCGAACAGTGGCTAGATCTTCAAGAACTAAAATTTCAAAGCATCAAAAGGTAAAAGTAATGAAAAAAGAAGTTATCCGGATGCATTTGAGCAAGGAAAAACCTGAGAAAGAATTAGATGAGGAGGAATCAGAGAGGGAGCTAAAGAAAAATAAAAAGAAGAGCAAGAAACTTTATAAAGGGAATCATGTGGAAATAACTAAGCAAAATAAAGCCTCACAAATTGATATTGAGAGTAAAATAGACATAGAAGTGCAATCTTCCTTCTCCCAAGTAGATCCCCTCGCCCTACCTTGCATCGAAGAAAGAATAAAATCAATCGAAACATGTGATGCTGAAATTCAGACTGAAGCGTATGCCCCTCCACTACCGATAACTTTCCTAACAGAACCTTCAAACCGTATGCCTAATCCTCTTACCCCAGAAAATGGTCGCGTTATCTATGCCTACTTCGAATTGGACATCCTAACCATTGTTCAAGATTTTATGGTGACTTTTTGGAAGACCTGCAAACTAATTCAAGTAATTGGTAATTCTACTGAAGAATGGGTTCATCTTGGAGAGTGCAAGAGACTGTTGTTTGGTAAGAGAACAATAATAATTTAAATTTTAGAATTTTTTAATTAATAACGATTTTTTCAGACTATGAAATCAATGCTCCTTATAAAAATCGGATTTGTGTTCATAATTCAATACCAATTTATTTGGAAATGAGAGCAAAAGAATTAGAAAATCTCAACAGAGATTGTGTTCTGATTTCAATCTATGTGAACGTCTATTACTATCATGATGAGGATTTGGTTGCGAAGTCACATTCAATACAATTGGATACGGTGGCGAGGTGAGTTTCTTTTTTATTATTAATGTGCATTCGTTTGGTGTATTTTTCTAACACACTATAATTTATAATTTTGTATTTGCAGCTTGCCCCAAAATGTCGTATATACCACAATAACCGATTCAAGATATTTTGTAATGTGTTGGTCTCAGGAAACTGTAATTGGTAAAACTCTATCGGGACTGTGTAAATATTCTCTAACACCTCATCTAGACACATTGGCCAGTATTCGTGAATTCAAAAGCATGCGACATGAAATTCGCTATTTGGAATGCACTACTGGTAAGTTGAATGTCACCACCATAGAGTCTGTATAATAAAATAAAATACAATTTATAAATTTCTTTTTTAGATGATAATTTAATTGGATTTGGTGATTCTCAAGTGACGCTCTGGGATCACCGTAGTGGCGATATTCTGATGAATTATGATCTCGAGATGCAAATTGGATATAATGTGGGTTCGCTACACTTTCCACCGCTGGAAGTTGGTGTAAGAATTATATATTTTTTTTAAAATAATTAAATAAAACTAAACTTTCCATTTGCAGCATGCAAAAACTGTGCTTATCTTCCAGAAGACATCCGCCGAAGATCTCTCGATAATAGCGATAAATGTCTCGCACAATGCACCGTCGCATCAATTTGTCTGCAAGCACATTCTACCAGCAGAATTTGAAAATCTAAAATCCACAATGGCCATAGATGATTACACAATTTTAACCAACACAGAGCACCAAGAATTATGGATTGATCATTCTGATCCACAGTATATGGTTCAAATTAAGACACCCGAAGGTCAAAAGAGATTTTATTCCCGTTCAAAACAAAATGTCATCGTGATAACTGAAAATCACTTAGCTCTCGAGGCATTTAGCAGTTTTGTGGTAAAAATGACCAATTTCACGGGTATATGAGAGGGTCTTTAGTTTATAACAAATAAAATTGGGAGTGTGTAACGCTTTATATTCATTTGGAAAATGACTTTTTAAAGTTTTATTTTCTGTTTCTATTTAAATGAACTTATATTGCTTTTACCGAGTATTCGACATAAAATTAAATTAAAAAAAGAAAATTTTCTCAAATAAAAAAAAAAATATATTTATAAAAAAACATTATTATATTAAATAATATAGAAAAGAGGAATTAGTTATAAATTTAATATTTTTAATTTAATGTCAAAGACATTGTTAATGTTATAAAAAAAAAACAAAAATGGAATAATATTAATAAAAATGAATAAATGTGGAAATAATTTAATTTATTTCTTAAAAAAATTGAACGCTTATTGATTATTTGCAAATTGTGATTAAATAGTTAGCTGAGCTCGAATTATTTTTCGATTTCCCAAATAAATTTATTCCTGCCCAATTCATTTAAATTTGGTCAAACAAATTATAGTTTGGATGACGATATTTCTGCATTCAAGACTCGTAAGTTTTTGCGAATTTTAAAACAATTTATTAGATTTTTGACCTTTCTAAAACTGTAAAAAAAAAATTGTACCACCCTTTTTTGGCCACACCCCCTTTTGACGCCCCTTTTGAACTAGCATTTTTAAACCACACCTCCCTTTTTGACCACACCTCCTTTTTTGACCACACCCCTTTTTGACGCCTCTTTTTGGTCATGTTCCTATTTAGCCATTCCCCTTTTAAACCAAGCCATTTTTTTGTACGCTCCTTTTCGTTTTTCATAATTTTTCAAACAAAAAATTTGAACGACCAAATGTCTGGATTTTCATAAAATTTCGAGTTTTTAAATATTTAAATCGCTTTATTCAGGCCTGTAGTTATCGTAGCAAAATGTTTTATATGTCAAAATGATGGGTGATTGGTCAACATTATATTGATATAGAAATTTTGAAAATCGGTTGGAAAATATAAAAGAAAATACAAATTTTCTCAAAAACTTGCTTTTTTCTTTTTCCAAGCCTCTAAACCGTTTTTTTCGTATGAGTACGTAAAATATGTTATATCAGGATAACGCGCACGGGGTCAAGCTTTTCATAGACACCTCAACTTCGAAAATCAGACCTGTATTTTCCGATTTAAAGCGGATTTTGTGCGGCTGAATTGTAAATTTTCCAATTTCTCGTGGTTTTACCTTGATATGGATTTTGCGGGAAGAGCCGACATAAAAACTAAATTTGTTTTTATGTCGGCTCTTCCACCGAATTTGAATAAAAGGAGGAAGAGCCGACATCAAAGAAATTTCGATCTTTTTTTGTTTTATTTTTATGTCGGCTCTTCCCCCAAAAAAAATGGTAGAAAAAAAATGTGAAATGTGTTTTCATGTCGGCTCTTCCCACAAAATACCCAACCATGTTTATGTAAGTCAATGGAAAATCGGCTATATCTTGGAAAATACTGATCCGATCTTTATGATTGAGGTGTCTAATGAAAGATACATTTATCAGGAATGATAAAATTATACAAAAATACAATTTTATTGACTTATGTGCTTTGATAGAAAAAAAAACATTTATTTTTAGAAAATTGAAAATTTTCTTTCGATTTCCCAGCCTATTTTCAAAATTTTTATATCAAAATAATCTTGACCAATCAGTCGTCATTTTACGTACGTAACCACAAGCTTGAATAAAACGCTTCAAATATTTTAAAATTCAAAATTTAAAGAAAATCCAGGCTGTCGTTTAAATTTGTGGTTTGCAAAAAATGTGCGGAATTGAAAAAGAGCGTGTCTAAAAAAAATTGGGGGTTGTTTAAAAGGGGAGTGGCAAAATAGGAATATGACCAAAAAAGGGGTGGTCAAAAAGGGGCGTTACCAAAAGAGGGTGGTTAAAAAAAGCGTAGTTAAAAAATTCGGGGTCTAAAGGGGCGTGGCCAAAAAGGGGTGTGGCTAACAAAAAAAAGTCGTTCAAGTTGGTGGTTTGCAAAATTGATGAAAAAGGAAGTGGTTTAAAAGGAGAGTGGCCAAAAAGTGGGCGTGGTTAAATAAGGGGAGTGGTCAAAAATGTGCATTGTCAAAAAAGGGCGTGGCCAAAAAAGTGACTAATCTTACCTTTTTAAGCTTACTTTTTTCGTTTTCCAAAAAAAAAAAAGTTTATGTTTCGAGAATCTTTTATTTATGTTTTTTTTGTATGCAAAAATAAATGTTTTAAAAAAAAAACCGCAACCATTTAGCACTCTCCGTTCCAGAAATATCGCCATGCAAACAATTTTTTTTAATAAATTAAATTAAATTCGGCCGAAAAAGGGTAGATTCACTTTGGATGGAAATATTTCTAGAACCAGAGGTGATAAAAAATGTTTGTTTACAGTTTTAGAAAGGTCTCAAAAAACTAATAAATAATTTTGAATTTTTCAATTTTTACCAGAGGTTATATTTCTGTAATCGAGACTCGTAAGAAATTGAAAATTTCAAAATTATTTATTATATTTTTAAGGCCTTTCTAAAACTTTAAACAAAAAAATTCAAAGTGATATTACTATATTTCCCTTTTTACAACAATCTTACGAAAAAAGAGGAAACTTCAGAAATAAAACACACATTCCTTTAATTAATTACAAATTGTTTGAATATATCTTTATTATTCCATTTCTTTGTTATTAATGTTTTATTTTATAATAATTCAGAATTTTCATTCGATTTTTATTTTGTTGTGTCTTAAATTACTCCATTGTTTTTTTTTTTTTTTATTATTCATTTATTTCGTCGATGGTAAATTTAAGACGTTGCTATCCTCTATTTTTATGTTTGTTCTCTCGTAACTAAAACATTTAAAATTATATATATTTTTTTATTTTTGATTTTATTCAAAAATACATACATAAATAATAATTATAATTTATAATATATTTATCTTATATAAAAGAAATCGCGTTTCTTGTTTTCTTTATATATGATTTTTTATTTGTATTTAAATTTCATTTTAATTTTAATAAATTAATACACCAGCGCGCACATATCAATCAGGCAAGCAAGATACATAATTTGTGTTTAATTTAATTTTCATATTTAATAATATCATATATATTTTTTTTTGTATATTATATTTAAATATGTACGGCAATAATGTATATATAATAATAATCATTTCAGATAAATACTTTTTGTTTTAATTTTTTTTGTCGCTGATCTCATATTATATGTAGGTTGTTTATAAAATATAAATGTTTTGTTTTTTATTTTTTATTTAAATATATTTTTTTTTTTTTTAAGAAAGTTAAGAAGGAAAATGAGTGGAAATGGAAAATCTTTCCGTGTACCTACCTAGATTTTTTTTGTTCATTAATTTTTTTCTTTGTTTGGTATAATATAAAATTATTTAATATTAAGATTAAGAACTGCCCTAAGGTATTTCTTCGGCATTGTTTTTCTTTTTTTGTCCTTTTGTTGTTTTATTGGTTTGATTAATTTTGAAACGTATAATAACTAGCAAAATGTTTATTTATTATAATAATAATTTTTATTTCTATAAAATTTCAATTAAATACTTATTACACATTTTGTTTAAATATTTTTTTTGTTTAATAAATATAAAATACACAGCTTTTCAATATTGTTGTTAATTTATGGTTTATTATTATTTTATTTTGTTCAATTTATTATCAATTTTTCATTTATTTATTTATTTTTTTATTTTATTTTACTTTTTTGCCTTTAAAAGTAGAATGATTTTATTTCTTTCTATATGTTATGTATAATATATAATATGTTGAAGCTAAGTTCTATAATATTATTATATATATTTTATATTTTGTTTCTAATTTATAATGTGAAATGAAAGTAATGCGCCAAAAATAGAAGTATGTATAAAACATCTATTTTGTTGTTGTAATTATTCTAATTTTCTCCTTTTTTTTTCTTATTTATTTAATTTATTCTTAACTATATGAAATTTTATACATTTTAATAAATTTTATTATTTTATTTTTCATACTACATTTTTGAAAAAATATTGTTTTCTATTTTTTTTTTTATTTATTTTTTTAACTAGTTTTTTTTTATTATTTTGTTTTAATTTGCCAAGTAATATATTATTTTTTTCTTAAATATTAAAGTTATGTTTTCTGTTTTTTTTTGTTAATTTTAAAAATTAAGTTAGATACTTTTTAAGTTTTTTATTTTGTGTGTTAATAGTGAAACGGCAAAATGCGTTTTTTTTCGACAGAAATATTGTTGTTTTAAAACTCATAGTTAGTTTTTAGAAAATGGGTTAAGTTTTTTTGTTTTTTTTTACATATAAGTTGTAAGGGATTTTTTTTTGTATTGATATATATATATTTTTCGACGATAAGTATATGTAATTTCCACAGTTAAATAAAATATTCTTATACAAATAATTATAATCAATAAAAGTTATAAATTTTTTAAATTAATTGTTTAATTGCAAAATAGAAAACAAATTATAGTTTTTAGTTTAAATGTAACGTCACCTTTTTAATGCTTTTGACATCTGCTATCAAAATACTTTCTTATACAAAATGCCAGGATCAATCTGGCCCGACAAAAAACCGTATGTCTCACAAAAAACTCATAGTTATTGAAAAATCTTGAGATTTTGTGTTCCAGTTACATAAGAAACCTCTTGGAACTTATATCCTGGTGTGTACCTAGTGCAATTTACTTTTTATTTTTTTGTTCAGAGTTCTCTATATTTTTTTTAAGGTGACAAGCTGTTGTTTTGCGACCAATAAATTAAATTTTGAGTTATTGGTCTTAAAATTTCCCCTCCATCCATTCTTTACTTAAACCAACAAAATTAAATGAGGATAAAATGTCAAAAATCTGACCCCTGACAACTGTCAATAAACGTGATAATTTCCTTTGAAGATATTGAGCACGCCTTAATATCCCAAAATTAAAGGCTTAATATTAAAGCAATTCTCTTTCTCTCTCTTTATGGTCAAAATATGAAAGTCGAATTCAATTCGATATCAGTAAATACTTTCGGAGTTGGAAGTGAAAGCAAAATTAATAATACCTAAAGTCAAATCCGCTATTAAAGACAATTGGCTTCGAATTTCATATTCAGCCCACAAGAGTATGACAATCAATTTTCAAACACAATGCATTATTGGGAGCCACTTTAACTTCAATAATCTTTAACAAAAAAAAAAAGAAGAGATTTTAGACTTCGAACTGGCGACATAACTTATAACTCGCTTTTGCATTAAGGCACTCTTAAGGGCTTGCCGTTGAAGATGTTCATTCTTTTCAGAATCATGTGTCCCTTCAAGACTTAATTTAATTTTAATAAATCTTTAAACACAGTGATGCCTTTTGATTGCAAATAAAAGCTAATATCTCGCTTTAGCTTTTAAATGCACTCGAGGGAATTGTGTTGGAGATATTGAAAATTTTCTCTGTAGATCCCGTGAATCACTTGGTGATCTACGATATTAATATATACCAACGGACATAATTGTGCCTTGGATTGCACACAAAAGCTTATACCTCGAACGAAGGTATAGAAGAAATACTTCCAAAAAATATTTTTAATACAAAAAAAAAAATGACGTTTAAGACCGAAATGTCAAATAGAAAATTTATAATATCAAAAGTCAAATCCGCTATTTTTGATACGAGTTGGTTTAAATTCCATAATCAATCTACACTGTCAAACGAATCTATAGTTACCTTTGATTACAAAAAAAATATATAAAAGCTGTTACTGTGACAGTTATCGACATATCGCTCATCACTAGATCAGTTTTATGATTGTTGCCCCCCCAAAAAAAATACAAGATCTAACAATATCTTCAAATTTAAAGTTAAAAAATTAATTATTACATTTAAGGTATGAAATGAAAAATAGTGAGAAAGCCACCTAACAAATAAAAGAACCTTTATTGGCCAACTGTCAAATAAAATTGGCAGTTGACCAATCACAGGTAATAAACTAATTAAAATATTGCTTTAATGCTAAAGCCATGCACACTCAAAACTTTAGCATTTAGATATATTTTAAAACTTATCAAAATTCAATACAGTTTAAGAAATCTAAACAAAATAAAACCCTACAATTCAACAGCTGTCAGATGAATTTTTGACAGCCGCAAACAAAACAAAAATAATAAGTGACTTAAAGTATGCTTTAATATTAAGACTTGACACGATTTGAAATTAATCAATGTATTTAAATATTAATGATTAATTTCAAAGTAGGTTAAATATTTGATTAACTGTAACTGAAAAAGTTCTTTTGAGTTTCTGACAGTTCACGCATTGACAGCCATCATTCCTCAAATACTAATTTTGTAACTCTTGTTATTAATATTGAGTGATATGGTATTTTTAATAGTTCGTCGATTTCCGAATTAAAGTAGAAAGACATTTCGACGATTTTTTTTTTAATTTACCAATCGAAACGCATGTTCTATAGAATACGAAAAATCCTCGAAATGCTCAAATGTCAGATTACATTGACAGTTGGTCATTCCAATGACAAAACAATAAAATTGAATTTATCTTGCATTTTCTAATAAATCTTATATTTTAAGTATGCAAGATAAGATAATAATGTTTCAGCAAGCTAACTGAATAAATTCTTCTAAATGGTCAGTTGTCAAATGAACTTTGACAGCTGACCAATCATAGAACATAAAATAGATAATTAACTGAATATTTTTCTTGCAACTTCTTACATTTGATGAATTTAATTAAGATATTTAAAACACTAACTAAAAGTAGTAAGTTTATTAAATATTTATCTAACATTATTCAATATCTTCCAACTTTCAATTTTCCCATTAAGGCAAAATCTCATAGATAGAGATATTTCTCTTGTCAAAAATCAAAACAAAATTATTTACTACTGTCAGAATTGACAATCTGGTTTAATTTTAAACAATACACTTTAAATCTGCATTTTATTTTCTAATCAAAACTTTATTTAAAATAAAATTTTATGTACTCTAAAACTTATAGATAATTATTTTAACTTAAATTTAAAGAAAATATCAAATAAGAATAATAAATTATTTAAATTAAATTTAATTATTTAAAAATTAAGATTTAAACTAATAAAGACGTATGTACCTAGGTGTGTAAAATGTATTATTTAATACTTACAGTGACTTGTTGTTTTTTTTTTTTTTTTTCTTGTTTATGACAAATTGAACATCCCAAATACTTACAGTTTACAAGAAGGTTTGTTTGTTTAATTAGAAGGAGAGAGCGGATTTGAGTGATTAAATACTTATTTTTTTTTTGTTTAAAGATAGAGAGCCATTCATAGATAAATCGTAAATTTAATTTAATGTACTTCTTTTCCTTTTGTTTTATTTCTGTTAATAAGTAATGGTTTTTTGTGTTTTTTATTTTTGTTGAATTTTATTTATTTGTTTTGTTTTTAATTTAAGGAAAATTATTCATTTTGTATTATGATTTTACAATTTTCTGTTTTTTTTTTTTAATTTAGTCTACTATTTGATTTAATTAAAAATTGTTTTCTCTTTATAATTTTTTTGTGGCTATGCCTTCTTAAGATTTAGAAAAAAAAGAAACGAAACAAAAAAAAATTTGTGAAATAAAAACAAAATTTTAAGTTTTTTTATATTTAATTTATTAGATTCTTTAAGAAGAGTACAAAAAGCATATAATAATAATAATATTGTTTAAAGTAATTTAAATTGAATGCAACCAGGCATAATCTTACTTTATGAAATAAAATTTAAAAAAATATTAAAAATCAAATATCGAATGAAAATAAGTATCTATATAAAATAAAACAAAAAAGCTAAAATTAAATTAAAAATGTGCACAGACAACCATCTCAAACATGACACATATTTTTTTTATAAAAAAAAAAAATAAAAGCTTAATCAAAAAAAAAATAAAATTAAATTTAAAATAAAAAAAAACAAAAATTATAAACTTGTTTGATTTGAGTAAACGAATCAATGAGTTGAATGCTTTTTTTTTTTGTAGTTGTAATATTTTATATAGAGATAGTTGTTTTGTTGTTGTTGTTGATTTTTATATTTTTTTTAATAATATATAATATTTTATTTTTATTTGTTAAATCAATTTAATGATTTAACTGTGATGGTTTGGAATTGGTGTTTTGTTTATTTCTTTTTTTTTTTAATTTTTCGTAGTTGATTTTTTTTTAACCAGATGTTGCAGTTACAGTAGCAGATTCGCAAAAGTTCTCTTCCTCATTGGTTGGTTGTTGAGCGGCCTTATTTTGACGCACCATCTCAGCGCGGCGTTCCTATTGTAAAAAATGTATAGAAATATTTTACAGTTTTTAACTAATGTACAATGATTATTTAAAATATTTAAGGATGATTTTTCATACAAAAATTATGTTAAGTTATGTTCACTAAAAAAAAAACAGGATTGCACTTTTATTGGGCTATTCTGGCGTTTGTTGTTGTGATTCGATACCATTTACATTAATATCAGACCATTTTCTACCAGAATCCTTACAAACAGCTCAAGGTTTTTTTTTGATTGTTAAGTTCTGAATTTTTGTTGAACGGACCCATTGAATTTTTTTTTTTTGTGATTGTGAAATGTTAAACTTATGAGTTGTGAGCTACTCAAAAGAAGAAACAACTTTGATTTTTCTTGTGAGGCTCGCAAGTTATGACGTTGCTACCAGAATACGAAAACCTCACAAATTTAGTTTTACCTTACCTTGTAAGGCTGTTTTGTTGACTCGTGAGGTATCAGTTAGCCAGAATAGGGCTGTTAATATAATTCACTACTACAAAAATTCTTCAAAAAAAAAAAACGCTGTTAATTACAACGTCTTCACTACACCTACAAAAATTCGTCTACAAAAAAACGTGTCATGACTATGCTAATAAACTTCTCCATTGGTCAAATTTAGGGTGATCAGATCTATCCTCAATGAAAAGAGGACATCCGAAAAAATCATTTTTTTTCAAGAACTAATGATAGCTTTGGTTGTAAAAGGTGTCCCAAAATTCACGCAAGGTGTCGCCAGTAAAAAAAATAAACAGCTTGACAGTTGAAAGTTTTTAAAAATGGAGCGCTACAATTTTTAATTTTGAAAATAAATTTTTTATTGTTGTTTTGTTTCCCCAACAACATTTGAAAGAGAACAAATGGCTTATTTTCTCAAAAAGATACCGAACAAAAGTTTAAGAAAAGAGGACATGTCCTATTAAAAGAGGACGTCTGGTCAGCCTAGTCTCATTTATTATTCTTTATTTCAAAATCACCAATTTTTAAATTTTCTTTTCTTCATATAAGATTAATTTTTAAACTTCACTACAAAATCTTATTTTTATTTAAACTTAATTGTTGTAATTTTAAATTTTGTTTGTTTAACCTCACTGTACTATCAATGTTTTATAATGCTACTGTTTTCAATAAAAATAAATACAAATACAAATGTGAAAACAAATTTAAAAGCGGTTTTTTTTAATATGATAAAATTTAGACGACCTATTTACAGCTAGAAAATATAAACTGCTACGAAGTATGAACCAACAGGTGGCGCTTTTTCGTTACTTTTGTAACGTAATTAAAAACAGAAATTGTAATTAACCCAAACAAATTTTAAATGTCAATATTTAAATATGATTTTTCTACTCCAACTAGAACACTATTATTTTAATGAACAAGAAAAACCCTATAAATGTTTAACTAATAAAAATAATGTATTTTCAAAGTGCATTCCCGTTTACTTAATAATTTTAAATTTATTGATTGAAAAGCTTTATATAAAAATATTCGCTAATAAAGAAAAATATTTAATATTAATTTTATTTATAACATAAACCACTAAAGCATTGGCAACAAAATTATATCAAAATCTATTTTTTTTTATTTTATAAAGAAAAAAAACGATGAGAAAAACTATATGGACAAAAATGATATTGATGATTTCTTTAATTATTTTATATTTTTTTTTGAAAAAAAAACCAAAATCAATAATAAATAATTATAAAGAAATAAATAAAAAAACAATTTAAAATAAAAATGAACCTACAAGCTTTCGAACAGTCTCGATTTTCTTTTGGATCTCCTTTTCGCGATTTTGTTCCGCTGTGAATAATTTATTTTCAATAATTCGGGCCTTCTCCTCAATCTTCTGCGTTTCCAATTGATCGATTTGATTTTTGATTTCGGCAATTTTGACAGTGTTCTATAATAATGTTGTGAGTATAGTATAAAAATGTATTTTATTTTGTAAGTTAAGTTTTATTGTTTACAGTGGTGGGGAGGAGAGAGGATCTTTTTTTTTTTTTTTTTTTTTTTTTGTAAATTGTTTTCGAATTTTCGTTTGTCATCTATTCCGAATTAAATATTTTAACATAATTGTATAAAATTTATATTAATGATGATAGAAAAATAAATTTTTGAATGATTTATATGAATAAAGAGAAGAATGATTGCAAAATATAAACAACAAATATTTTTTTTTTAAATAACATGGAATGGTTTTTTTTTTTTTTAATTAATATAATATTTACAAGCAAACTAAAAATATATAGAAATTAAATTTTATCATTATTTCTTATACTATACATACATTTACGGCAAAATAATAAATTCATAAGAAAAATTAAAATATTTTATTTAAAAAAAATCGAACTTAGATAACAAACTTAAATCGATTATACATATATTTATACTTATAAAAAATTTTAACATTAATATTTATAAACATATATAAAATGTATCGAATCGACAAAACATTTACTGAATTTACAAAAAAAAAAAAAAATAAACAAATGGGGGATGCATATTTATTTATTTATTTATTTTTTGTCAAATTTATATCTACAATGATTAGGTCTTATCTATGAAAAAAATTTGTTAAACTTACATGTTCCTTTAGACGTTCAAGCATCTTCTTGATATTCTCATCACGAAGAGATTGGGCAGTTTTAAGCTTCTCTTCAATGGCTTCTTTTTCAATTGATTTTTGTTGTTCCAATGTAGTGCGGGTCTTTTCGATTTCTTGAGAATGAATCTAAAAAAAAATAAAATTGAAAAAAAGGATTAATTTTAGAGTTTTTTTTTTTTATAAAATATATATGAATTTTGGTGATAGAAACCTTCAATTTCTCCTTCAAATCGCTAATAATGGCCTCGCGTTTCTCAACATGTTGTTCCATCTTGGTCTCAAGTTGTTCTTTGGTCTGAGTTATAAATTCATTATTAAGTTCGTCCTTCTTGCGAGTGGCTTCTTCGATTTTGGCCAATTTATTGGAAATTTCAGCCATTTTCTTGGCTTCGAGAGACTGAAAAGATTGAAAAAAAAATAATTATATACTATTTGCAACAAATAGGATATTTTGTTAATTATAACCAATTTTGTTCTATTTTAACATGGGCTCTAGTTAATTTCTGCTACCAAACCAGTTGACTTAACATTTTGTATAGCTATTTTAACAATGGTTTATGCTGTGTCCGTTTATTTAAACACAAGTGAACAGAATATCGTGTTCAAAAGTAAGTAAGAAATTACAATGTGCCATGTTGATTTATTTAATTCTCTTGTAATTGTAACATGGCTACTGGTTAAATATGACAAAGTGTAATGTAAACTAAACAGGTGAACATTTCCTTAATTATACCTAAAGTTCACCATGTTAATTCATTCTTGTCCCTCCGAAAACTTAACACGGTGGCTGGTTTAATTAAACATTGAGTTATGTAAATTACACAGACAAGTGCTGTCAATTAATTAGACCAAGCTAATTTATTTAGATTTTCATGTTAATTTAACAGGATTGTTCATTTGTGGTAGGGTAAAGCTTAATAGTTGTCATAAAAATTGTGAAGAAGCTTTTTTTGTTTCAAGACGACACACAACGTTAAAATCTTCTACTTTGTAAAATATTTGAAAAATAAAGGCCCAACTATAATAGGCATGAGCTAGCTTATGCACGCTTAAGCCAATGAGCGAATATATGAAATTCCTATTGAGTAGCCATAATGGAGTTCAGCTACGTTTCGTCCAATTTTTCTAAGTTTCGTTCAATTAACCAAACATAAGCAAGGGCGGTCCGGTTCGCTCAGCGCATAAGTGAATTTGACAGATACGGTTCAACACATACAAAATACACATCAAACCCATCGTCTGTGTAAATGATTCGAGATTAATGAAAGTGTATGTGTGATATCTTTGCTATCTCGTTGTCGTTGATTCAATGTTCACACTCAACAAAATTAATCAGCTGTGAATTTGATTTTGACAGCTGCTTTTGCGCGCGTAAGTTATTATGGCTATGCTTGCGACTTTTTGAAACTTAAGCAAACTTTTCGATAGGTTCTGACATTAGTTTATGTTTGCTTAAGCATATTATAGTTGGGCCTTTCAACCTGGTAATTTGAGTTTGAGAACAACTGTACAGTGTTGCCGACCCTGAATGAATGCATCCACATTTTTAACATTAATTGGTAATATCAGACAATTGGAAACTACTGGTCTGGTCACTCTTTGTTCAAGTTTGAGCTTTTCAATTACCAATTACGAGTACATTATATTTGACTTGAATATTAAAATTTTTAGGCCAAGTTTTTGAATGGAGAGTTAAACTAGGGTTAGGTTACTCTGGAAAAACTAGGGTTAGGTAACTCTGGAAATAAATTGATTTAAGAAGGTTTTTTTTAATAATAAGAAAACTTATCACTATTTTATTTGAACTTGTTGAATTATTGATTCAAAAAAACTTTTAACGCCCTTTAGTTCTAGAAAAAACTATAAGGTGTGTTCCTTTGGGCCTTCCAAAATACTTTTTAGTACTTCCCAGTAGATGGTGAATGGAACGCGTTATAGTTTTGCCAAACAAAAAATCTAACCTTAATGAAGATTTAATTTTTATTGTTTATATCTGTATTTTTTTTTTAGATTAAAGAAACATCGACATCAATAATTCACTATGCAATTTCTTTTTACTGATGGTGTCACTTTCTTGTGTGGATTCATTGCGTTACTACATTATTGAAGTGCTTTGAACTACTATGACCACAGAGTAGAAGTAGTTGACTGCAGCCAGAAGTACTTGGCAGCAGGGACGTCCCGTACTCATGCAAAGTAGGTAGACAGTTACTCATTTTCAGTGATTATATTTTGCATTATTCTTAAGATACCTACATCATTTGGTTTAAAGCCCTCTTACCACGTCAAGGTAGATGTATTCAAGAAGATGTTAGTTGTTTTTTTCCTTTTCTTTATTTTTTTTATTTTTTTAATTTAATAAAAAAAATAAGAAATTACAATATTTCTTCCTTTTTTTAATTGTTTTTATTCTCACCACAGGCAAAATCGTAGCCTCAGCCATCCCAGAAGAATTTAACTAAAAGTAAACGAACGATTAGACATTTTCAATTTTGTCTATTTCCTCCATATAAAATACGAAATGAGAATGGTATACCTTCAATATACATCCATTTTTTTTTACCATAGTTTGGTTGAAAGCGAAGACACTGTCTTCGGCTTTACGAATGATTGATCGGCCCTGTGCCGATCGTTGTTGTTCATACTTCGTGTTGAATGCACGTATAGAAAGAATGAAAAAGGTTTGAGTGTGGCTGTGTGTATAGAGTTTACGTGTTGATTTATATAGCGTGTGTGAACAAAGCAAAGTTTTTTAAATAAATGTATATTGGGGTAAGAAGGGACATTATAAACGTAATAAAAATATAAGATTTCCTTGATTTGAAGATTATCTTGTTATGGCACTTGTATTTATGTTTTAAACGAATGGTTTGGGTAGACATTGTCTAAAATGTCTAATTGACGCCTCGTCACTGCTTGGCAGTAGATGCTGCAGCCCAAAGGAACACGCCTATAGTCAACTGATGAATCCAAGTGAGATCTCCGTGATGAAACGCCAATTTTTGAATCAAATTGATTTACATTTAACTTAAAAAGTAATTTTTCAGTAGAAAATTCATGCATAGGTCATTCTAACAAACATCGAGAATTAAAACATCAAAATCATCTGTTCAGTAAATTCAGAGAGTTAAAACTTGGGTTTAACTTTGATTTAGCTCTAAAAAAAACTGTGCTTTAAAATTTCAAACTTAAGAAAAAATATAATTTATCAATTTGATTTAGGTATAATGTACTTACAATACGTCTTTCCTCGGCCTCCTTTAACTTCTTTTCAATTTCTTCAACCGAAACACTCCTGCCTGGTGTAACTGGACGTTTTGGCAGTGTAACATTGGGTGCTGGTTCAGCGAGAATAACTTCATAACTCAAGCCACCTTTGGATTTTTCTTGGCAACGAATTTCAGTAGCTGCAATAAAAAAAAAGAAAAGAAACAAACAATAAATCAAATGCTTGTTTTTTTTCATCTAAACAAAAAAATATTAAAGAAGTATTTTTCCAGCATTTATGTCCTGACAATTTTCTTAAAAGAAGTTGAAAGGACGAGTATTTTCCAAACATTTATGTCCTGGCAGTTTTTTTTATTTGAAAAGTCAAGTTTTATTAATAAAATATCTCTCTCTCAAAAAAGAAAACAAAAATTAAAAGACAAAAATAAACTGAAAAAGTCAATCTAAAAATAAACACAGCTTAATTGGATGTATGTCCTTTCTGAGCACACACAAAAATACACACAAACACACACACAAACCAAAACACAATCAACTACCTCTCAAACAAAAATCTGTTTCCGAAAAATTGCCAGAAGCTCTTATCGAAAAGTTCAATTATTTCCTTTCATTTTATACCGAAAATCAAAATAAAAATAAAGACAATTTTATTGTATTTCTTTTCTCTCTCTCTACCTAGAGGTAGGTAGGAATAGCAATATTATCATTATCATCATCACCACCAAAGCAATTAAAAATACTCAATAAAATCTATATTCCTATCTAGCCACTATTCAGAGCATTTTCATAAAAAGGACATTTTTTTAGTTGTCTTCCAAATTAAATGCAGTAAGATCCGCTTGAGAGAAAAAACCCTTTCATCTGAAATACTTTTTTTTCATCCCCTAGAATTTGTTGACCAATTACATATAAAAGACTTTTCTTAAGCGAAACTTCACAATTTGCTGTCAAAACACACAGACATTTGTTGAAAAAAGTTACCGAACAGGCATACTGTGACATTTTTCATTTTCTCTTAAGTGGGTTTTACTGTAATGACAAACAATTGAAAATCACAACAAACAATTACAAAACTCAATTAGGTATAAGAAAAGTTTTATATAAAACCAAAAACCATTAATTTTTGTATTTCCTGCGTGATTTTAAAACTTTAATCTATTTTTTATTGTGAATGGCTCTTTCTAAAAACTGAAGCAGCAACAACTAAAACAACAACAATTAAAAATAGCAATCAACTTTATTTTTTTTTTGTGATGACATACAAATATAAATTATAATGTTTCAATTCCTATACCACCAAAAATAACGACAGAGGGACAACAAATTTTTGGAGATTATACGTTTATAATTAAAAATCGACAATGTCGTTTAAAAGTTTCTCACAAAATATAGATAAGCTATATTATTGTGGATGAAATTTGCCGTTTGCCTCAATTAATGGCTACGATCAGAATATGAATATTCGAACGAACATTTGGGACATTTTGTGTGTAAAAATATTTTAAGTGGTTACGGCGAATTCAAATGGCCTACATAGCTGTGTTAATTTTGTTGTTTTTTGTTGTGATTTTAAAGTTTTTTTTTAACCTCCCTTCGGTATAGAAAGCCATTTAAACATGTTTTCCTTAACTCCTTTTTAGGAACTGTTTTTGATTTGTTTTTTTTTTTTTTTTCTGTGTCCAAGTCAAGAGCAATTTCCCTAATGGAAGTTGAATTTTTATTTTTTATGTCATGGCATTGTGATTCATGGTTTTATATTTGCTATCTGCATATGACATATTCACAATAACAAACTTTTTTGTCACAAAATCCCCACGGGGGGAGCTAAAGTAGCAATATAGAAAGAGCAACAGAAGCGGCCATTAACTCGTCAACTCTATGGGGCGGCGGCAATGGCGGTATATAGTGATGGCGATATTTTGTTGTTATTTCCGGACTTGAATATGAAAGTAAGTTTCATGGATTTATGAAGAGGATTTTTATTGTTTTTGTTGTAGTTTAGTTTTATTGATGAATCTATATACGGGGGAGTTTAAGTGTGAGAGGGTGGATTTATAGATTTACATTCAGCGGATTGATTGTAAATCGAAGGGTGGATTTTTGGGGAGTTTTGATGGTTTTTTGAAATGGTTTGAGGGCATTCTCGTCGCGTTGTTTTCATTTTGTTGGTTAAGTTTTATTGACGATATGAATTTTGGTTGCACTGCAGGATTTTGTCTATGCTTTAGGCTGATTTTAGATTTGTGCAAAGATTTGAAAGATAAACTTCAAATTGAGTTTTAGTATAAATTTTCAAATGTGTTGAATAAATATTAAAATATACAAAAACAACAAAAACTTGGTTTCCGAAATATTGGTTTGGTTAACCGCGTAACTGCAGTTATAGTTATTTGGAAAGTTTGTTACATTTAAGTTTTAGATTTAAATTGCAGACAAAATGAAATATCAACTGAGCTCTGAAAAATAGAGAATTAGAATTTCCCAAAGCTCTTTAGAATGAAATATTTAACGTTTAAGAAAAAAAAAATGGGTAAATGTAGATAAAAATTGGGGGAAAAGTGAAAAAGTTATGGTAAGAAGGTTGAATTGGAAAAAAATATTGGGAGCGATAGTCAGTCAGTACCTCTTATAAAATTATTGATTCAAATAGGTTTTAACGGTCTTTTGTCCTCAAAAATTGACGCTTCATCCTGTCGATCTTAATTGAATTATTTATTTAAAGTTATTTAAGCCAGAAATGGGAAAAATATAAATAAGATTGATTTTATTTTAGATTTTAAGAATTATTGAAGAAATAATTTCAACCCAAAATTGTTGACAAAAGATCCAAATAAACGCACATAAAAAAATAAAATGCACGAGTGGGTCGCACGCAAACTTGCTCTTATGTGCCATTACACGTGGTTTTAGCACAAAAAAAGGCCTGACCTGTTAAAAATTTTACTATACACTTATCTTTCACAATTCATTAGAGGGGGTTATAAGAAGCATATATGTGTAGTTTTTTTTGGGGAAATCGGGATGGAGCTTAAGCCGCCATCTTGAATTTTCTAAAAAAAAATATAACGTAATAGAAAAAAAAATATTTTAAATCAACGGCAACACTTACAGTATCATGTTATAACTTTTTTAAAAGCCAGCATTCTATTTTTAATTTTTTTTTTGAATCAAATTATTTTAGTGAATACTTTTTGAAAAATTTATTTTCAAACCCAAAATTTTGTAAAAACATTTTGTTTTTTTCATTTTCATATTAATTTTTTCAAAATTTTACTGTATTGAGTACCTAATACTCAATTGGTTCAAATTGCTCTGAATACATATTTTCACTAAAATAGTAGTTAAGTACATTTTATTATTTGAAATGTTCTCAAAAACCGAAACTTTTTAGCATCTGGTTTTAGCGTTTGACTAAGAATTGATAAAGGCATTGAATATTAAAAAAAAAAAAAAAACTACTCAACAACGTAAAATTTTGAAAAAATTAATTCCAATTTTTTTTTAATTTTTCATTACAAAATTTTTAGTTTGAAAATAAATTTTTTGAAAAGTATTCACTAAAATAATTCGTTTTTAAAACAGAATTAAAAAATGGAATTCTGGCTTTTAAAGGAGATATAACATGACAATAAGTGTTGCCGTTGTTTTTAATTATTTTTTTTTGTTTTATATTTCAAGTCAATTTAGTAAGAAAATTTCAAGACGGCGGCTTAAGCGATTTTTGATATTATTCAAACTTATTAGAAGCTTTTTTGTAAAAATTTCAACGGTTCAACGAATAATAAGAAAGTCAAAAACAAACAAAAAATGGTTCTATGAGTGATACCATTTTTAATCGGAAGATAGATTTTTAGCACTAAAAAAAAAAAATTGGTTTGCAAGTTTTAACCCCTTATTAAGACAGAGTTAAAAAATTAATTTTGGAATATCAAAAAACAATTTTGAAATTTTTTTTAATCCAAAATTTATTGTTTTGAAAAAATTGATATGCAATATTATTCAAACTTATTAGAAAATCTTGTGTAAATTTTTTTTATTAAAATCGGTTCAATAGATAATGAGATAGTCAAAAATCAAAAAATGGTTAATAATCGATAGATATAAAATTTGTTCCAATAATATGGTAGATCGTACTATAATATTAGCTCACATAAAAATTTTAACTCAAGTCGTAGGAGTCGTTTTTGAGAATAATTAGATCTTCTTTAGCGGTTTTTAAACACTTGTATGGGAGGCGCTATAAGAAGAAGTATGGAGGAGGAGTTATAAGAATATTTTTTATTAAAAATCAGCTAAATAATGTTAAAAAACCGCTGGGTGCCAAGTTTATAAAAAAAAAGTTAAAAAAAAAAAAATTGGAATATTTAGGTATACCTACAATTCTTTTAAAACTTTTTAAAGCATTTTTCATATGAAAATTTATCAAAATCAGTTGAACTTTTTTTTTATAAAATCGAAAATCAAAAAAATTGTTCGGGAGGTACCTACCATTTTTCGGAATTTTTTGTTTTATGGAATGTTAACCGTTTTGTAAAAAAAAAAAAAATGTGAGTAGGTTTTTGAAAAAAATAAGATTTTTATTATTTGCTAAAAGAATTGTATGGCAGGTACCTACCACTATTTTCAGTCCTAAAAAATAGTGTCTTGATATACGTTAGGTAGGTAGGTACCTACCAAGTTTGAAGAAAATCGACCCAAACGTTTAGACTGCAGCCGAAAAGACAGACAGACGGATAGAATTGCGAGACCCATTTTTTTTTGACTTCGCTATCAGCGTTATGTCAAGTTTGATAAAAATCGTTTTCTTTTACGAATCCATAACTTGCCATATACTACCTATACATACATATATCGCAATTAAAACTCGTTCAGTTTTTCATTTCTGAATGCACGAATTCATGCACAGCATATTATGTGAATCCATCAGTAGTAAAGGTCATTCAACAAACCTTACTCAATTATAAAAGCTGATTTGCGTTGCAAATTTATGTCCAATTCTCACTCAATTCCATATCACAAAGAAGGCTTAAGGCGACCAACAGCGTGGACGATTCTTAAAATTAACAACTGGAAGTGATATTATTTTTGTTTTTATATTATTTTTTAATTTCCACAATTTTAATATGAAAATTAAAAATAACAAAAATAAAAATATTAAAATAAATTGCTTTTGCAATTTATTACACAATTGTAATTTTTTTGTATTATTAATCTTTTGTGGTTTTTGACCCGAACAATAAAATTAAATTGCATTACACTGTATATCACCATCATCATCAGAAGAATCCAGAGCGCAATCAGTTTGAAGGAAAATAAAAATAAAAATTCTTTTTCATATTTTATTCAGTGTTGTGGAAAAAAATAAAAGCAAAAATGTGTTGCAGTAGGTATGTATTTCTTATAAACAGACAAAAAAAAAAAAACAACTCAGAATACTTTGGCATCTGATAAGCAAATCATCTCTTTTCGCATGGAAAGGCTCTTGATGCCGAAATGAATAATAATATAATCTACGATATATACATCGCATTAAAATTCACATGAATTCATTTACAATTCGAATTCAAAAGTAAAACGAAAAATGAGAGAGTGAGAGAGTTAAATGAAGAAAAAAAAAAAGAAGAAGAATAATAACTACATAATAATTGTAAAACTGCAACGAATTCAGTAATCCATGAAAAACCCCTGTCCCCAGTTAAAAAAGACTACCTATATATAATGAAGCCTTATATTAATAATAATAAAATTCAACACTGTACAATGTAAATACCTAGTCTACCTTACTACCATACATCTACCGGAGATATGGTAAAAATTCAACGAGCTTAAAAGTCAAAACAAAAGAAGAAAGTCCAAGCGTCATGCATTAGTTGCAGAGTTTGACTGAGTAATGAATGGCAGCAGCATCATTCATTCCAGTGGTTGCCAACTATGTTTTTTTAGAGAAATTTTTTTAAATTAAATTTTAAATTTTTTATTTATAAAATAAAATGTCATCGTCACTTAAGGAAATTTTTATTTAATAGAAATTTCTGGATGTTTTTTTTATTAATTTTTATAACTTTAATTTAATTTTTTTTTCTTCAATCTCGTTAGTCAGTTATGAATATACAACGAAGCCCAAAAAGTTTGACATTCAAATTTAGCTTGTTATTTCTTCTAGATTTTTAAGCCCCCAAATTTCAAAATAGAACATTTAGAATCCAAGAAGCTTCTAACTGAAACCATATCGACTTTTTTTGTAGATTTAAAAGCATTTTTTTTTAAAGATAAAATCGCTTTTGTTTTTGTGAAAACTCCACGAAGTGCCCCTTTCGCTTCTCGTGTTCCATTATCATTTTATAAACACAGGATATTTTAAATACGGTTTTTGTGCAACAGCTTTGCCTTACCTTCATTTTTTTTTTTTTTTTGAATTTTTTGAAATTTTTAATCATTATTTTTTTTCTTCAAATTTCTCTAAATGGGAAAGATTCAAACATTACAACTAAAGATTCTAAAAGGGAACTAAATTTCGAATTTTTTCTCGAAGATTTCAATTTTGAAAATAATAAAGATTCTACGATTACAAATTAATAATCCTAAATTGAAATGTCTATTGACTTTTTCGAATATTTCGAATTAATGGAGTTTCTGAAAATATCTAAGATTCGATAATACAACTCAAAATTCTAAAAAGAACTATGTGTATCTATGTATATCGATTGTTTCGAATTTCTGAAAATACTAAAGATTCGAACATTATAACTCAAGTTTCTAAGGCTAAACTCATACTGGAGCTGCGAGCGAAACGGCGATGCGAGAGGTGAGCAGAGCGTTAAAAACAAACACATGCTTTCTTATGAGAACCGATACCTACCTCATTGCTAGAGGCCTCAGTATGAGAGCTCTCATAAGAACACATTTGTTTGTTTTCGTCGCTCTGGTCACTTCTCGAATCTCCGCTCTGCTCGCAGCTCCAGTATGAGTTTAGCCTAAAGAGAACTATTTATCGCCTTTTTTCTAAGATTTTGTGAAACGGGAATTTTTGTAAATAGATTTCAAATATTACAACTCAAGATTCCAAAACGAAGTATCTCGATTTTTTTCCAGGATTTCGAATTCCTCAAAATACTAAAGATTCTTAGATTCTGAAAATAATTAAGATTCGAACATTACAAAAAAAAATTAAAAAAAATAAATGCTTCGGTTTTTTTTCGAAGGTGATCTTCTGAAAATAACAATAATTAGAACATTTCTTACAACTCCAAATGCAAAATGAACTAAGTATGTTGACTAAAATTGAAGTTTTTCAAAGACGATTTCGAATTTTTGAAAATAATAATCATTTGAACATAACAATTCAAGGTTCCAAAGGGATCTATGTACATATATGTATTTACATATGTATATCTACTTTTTTGAAAATTTCTAATTTATGAAAATAATAATGATTCGAATATTGCAACTCCAGATTTTAAAAATAAATGCATTGGCTTTGTTCGAAGATGTCTGATTTCTGAAAATAATAAAGATTTTCGAAGAATTCGAATTTCTGAAAATAATTAAGATTTCCGAAAATTTCGAATTACTGAAAATAATAAAGATTTTCGAAGAATTCGAATTTCTGTAAATAATAAAGATTTTCGAAAATTTCGAATTTCTGAAAATAATAAAGATTTCCGAAAATTTCGAATTACTGAAAATAATAAAGATTTTCGAAGAAATCGAATTCTGAAAATAATAAAGATTTTCGAAGAATTCGAATTTCTGAAAATAATAAAGATTTCCGAAAATTTCGAATTACTGAAAATAATAAAGATTTTCGAAGAATACGGATTTCTGAAAATAATAAAGATTTTCAAAAATTTCGAATTTCTGAAAATGATAAAGATTTTCGAAGATCTGGAATTTTTGAAAATAATAAAGAATTTCAAAGATTTCGAATTTCTGAAAAAAATAAAGATTACAACTCAAAATTCTAAATAGAACTATTAATCGACTATTTTGAAGATTTCGAATAACGTGAATTTCTATAAATAGTTAGATTTTGAACATTATCGAAATCGGTTTTTTTCCAAGTTTTAAGAAATTTCTGAAAATTCCTCACCTGGCAATCATTAAATCGTCACATTCGTTTCCACCACATATATAGCAATAATATGCAAATATAGAAGCGATGCCATCATCATGAGACACATCTGCATACAACATGCACCACTGGGTGCAAAGAATCTCTTGACATGTACCGTTATAAATGTGGACCATCGGGCTTCCATGTCGTTATGACTAGAGCTTCATATATGTTAGGTATACAATGTCACCTCTATACTTCTACCGTATAGGGCTGGCTTCTTTTGAGCACACCACCAGATACCCGATGATGATGATGATGATGATTATGATGGATGCTTCGAACATATCGTGTTTCTTGAATGTGAATATGGGATGAGTTTCACAGCGAGATGATGACAATGTGTAGTGTATACAGAATTAGATCATTCCCTGAACTAGTTAACGCTTTTGGCTTTGACTTTCTCATTAAAATTCTTGTCTTTTAGGAACTGTATAAATTCTGTGTATAGAAAATATTAAATTCATGTTCCCTGTTCAACCTCCTCCCCCCCCAACTTTCCCACTTCATATACACATTCTATTCGTATGTTCAGGATTTGAAATTAATTGGCTGTTATGACCCGCACTGTGCATGGTTGCAGATATGTTATGCAGAAGTTTTCACTCAGGGTTCATATATAGGATTCTCCCCTCGCCCCCTCTCAGTCACCTTTTTTTTCGTGAATTCTGAAAGTGAGTTCGTGCTTGAACTGCTCAAGTAGGTTATTTCATTTGGTCCTTTCCACCAAACTTAAGTAACACACAATAGCGGAAACATTATGGCGGTATGTTGTGTTTCCTGTTTTCTCCTGTTCTATATGTACTAGGTATAATAAACCTTTTGATTAAGCGTCCTAAAGGAGGACGAGAAAACGTGTATATAAATGTTCCATATACTTTTCCTTATTTTTTTAACTCATATTATAAAATTGCAGTAGAACATTGATTGCAACGAAACGTGACTTCATTTTATTTTTTGACTTTGCAGATTTGTTGAAGCGAAATAGTTATTGTTTAGAACAACAAGAAAAAAAAAATAAATACAAAAAAAAGAGTTACTGTTCTGAAACTATAGGTATGTATAGGGGTTCTTGTAAATGCATTTAAAAAAAAAAAAAAAAAAACTAACTCGATTATGTCATCGAGTGTAAGTTTTTTGTAACAAAAGAATTGAGAAAAATGTGCTATTTGGACCGAAAAACAAAAATTGTTCTATAGTTTGAAGGTTCTTTGGGACAAAAAAAAAATGTAGTTATGCATGGAATGACTTTTTTTAGTGCTTAGAATAATCGTTATTAGAATTTAAATCTAAGCAAACTTGTAGTTAAAGGTATACTCGTTTTAATTGAGCCTTTTCAAATTTTCAATTCCAAATGTAAATTTGAAATTAAAATTCTGAATATTTTATCAAGAGCAGATTATATGAACTTTCAAACAAATTAACTTAATATTAATTACCTAAATAGTTAGGTCCTTTTTTTGTAGTCGAAGGTCACCCTAACTTCGGTATTTTTTAACAAAAAAGAATTTTTTCAACTTTCTGGAGTAAAAATTTTACAACAAATTACATATTTTCTTCATGCGACGCAAAAATAGCCACCCCAAATTAAACAATCCAAAAATGTCCATGTTAGCTATACGCCACGACTTTTCTTTTTCAATGAATCCCATTCTCTGAACCTCAAAAAATACCCGCTTCAATTTACCAGAGTTACAAACGTATGTAGAGTTTACTATCAGTATGGCACCGATGAAGCACAAATATCAAGATATTCCCTCGTTATTCTTATATTTATCACTCTACTTTACCACTCACCAAAGATCTTTAAATAACAACAATAAAAAAAAAACAATATGAGGAGAAAATAAAAATGTTAAAAACGAGTGTAGAGTTAACAATCAATTTCATATCGGTGCAAATACATATTTAAATACATTCCCATCTTATTCTTGTATTTAGCTATTCTGCCTACTAATGGAATTTTTATCAAAAACAAACATATTATACAAAACACAATAAAAAAAAAAAAAACAAATAGAAATGTATGTAGAGTTTACTATCGGCGTGGGATCGATGATGCAAAGATATAAACACGTTCTCATATTTAGCTCTCACGTCTACCAATGGAATTTCTATCAACAACAAACATAAAATACAATAAGAGACTATAATCAAAAAGTTACAACCGTTTGTAAAGTTCACTATCAGTATAATACCAACTCACAAATATAAAAATATTCATAACTTATTCTCATACATATCTCTCTCCTCTTCCAACTATCAAGCACAAAAATAAACATATTCCCATCTTATTCTCATATTTATATCTCTTCTCCATCAATGAAATGTTTACCAATAAAAAAGAATGAGAACAAAAATCAAAAACAACAAACGCATGTAAAGTTTACTATCAGTGTGGCAACGATGAACAAAAATACAAATATTCTGCACATTTATCTTACCTCTCTTCCAAAGGAATTTCTCTCAACAACAAATATAAACAACAAGGATTAGAAAAAAATCAAAGTTACAAACGCATGTAAAGTTTACTACCAGTGTAGCAGTAGTAAACAAATATATAGAAATATTATCTTGTTTCCATACTTATTTCTCTCGTTATCGAACTTTCAATGGAATTTTCAACAAAAAACAATTTAAAAAATAAATGTGAGAAAAAATTTAATTTTTACTAACGCATGTAGAGTTTACTATCAGTACGGGGTCGAGGCAGAAATACGCATAATATTCTCATTTCATTCTAATATTTACCTTTTTCCTTTAGCAATGAAATTTGTATCAACAGAAAACAACGAGAAAAAAAAAAAATCAAAAACAAAAAAAAAAATGCATGTAGAGTTTACTATCATCTGTAGCAACGATAAACAAAAATAAAAATATTATCTTATGCCGGGAACAAATAAAAACATATTCCCATTTTATTCTCATGTTCCTCCCTCTAATCTACTAATGGATTTTCTACAAACAAGAGCCATAAAAAACAATAACAAACTAAAATTTGAAAAGTTACAAACGCGTGTAGACTTTACTATCAGTATGGTAAAGATGTATAAATACATATAAAAAAGTGTCGATTTTATTTTCATATATTTTATCTTTGATTTTCTCCCACACCCTCTTCCAATAAAATTTCTATAAACCACAAAAAAAAAAAATAAAATAAAAAACCAGAGAAAAATTCATTACTAACAATGTAGTCCAGTCAATAAAGTATTTGACTCGGAAAAAATCGCCGGAAAGCTGGATTTTGGTGTATAGCCTCCTCATGGCGTTCTTAAGAAACTGTCAAAAGTCCTTATGTTATGAGCCCAGCTAACAATTTCAAGGTTCAAGGCTCCCTAAAATGTTTTTTTCAGGAATAACTCCCAAATGGTAAGTTGCACAGAAAAAATTTCAATTTGTACACGGTTAAAAATTCTGGGGTATTTTTTAATACAGCTCTTGTATTACAACCGTATGCAATGCAGCAAATATTACATTTTAATACTAGGGAAAAAATTCTAATCAATTCTTATTACATTCTAATATTTTTGTATAAAAATATCATTTGTAATACAAAAAAGAGTTGATCTTAACCCAAAAGAATAAAACATATCCCTTGCAGAGAGGGAAAATTTCTCTCTCAGTTGCCATTTCAAATATGAGAATTTTTCTAATCATTTCTGATTACATTCTAATACCTCCTCGCCCTTTTTTTGCTTCGATTCTCTTTTTTGTCAGCCATATTGAATATGAACATATTAAACAGACTGCGTCACTTTTTAATACAACCAAGATTAAAATTTATTAATATTGTATTAAAAAGCAAGAAAAATAAAAATAAAAAAATTTAAATATGCATTATTTTGAAGGCGCTTTGCAGTTTTTCGAGACACAATATGTTAATTAGTAGACAAAATTTCAATCGCAATAAGATTTCTATCCTCAATTTGTGAACAACGATGGAGAAAAGAATGTTATTATTATAATAAAAATAATAAGAATAATAAATTGACATACAAAGATAAATAGGTACTCTTGCAAAAATACACAATATTCATTATTATAGCTATTACGAATTACGAGTACCTACCTATGTATTCATACATAGTTGCCACTATTTTTCAAAATAAATTTCCCTGACTTTCCCTGACTCTCCCTGACCAATTTTAAAGTTTTCCCTAACCAAATTTAAAAAAAAAAAAAAAATAAAAAAGTAACTCTTTGAGAAACATAACTTAATTTTTGTGACGTCATCATTATGCGCTTATTTAGTGCTAATTAAGTACCCAACAAAAAAATTTAGTGCTCGAGTACCTTTTCTTGTAAATTAATGACATGCAACCAGCTATAGTTTTTAGTGATCGAGTAAAATTGGATGATAGTATTATATACTAAAAGATAAACAGGAATTTAACAACATGTGTACCTACATTTTTTTAAGCAAAACAAAAAAAATAGTAGATATGTGTAACGTTTTTTTTCAAGTTTGAAAATTAATGTTAAAAAACTATTCATTCAAATATAGCAATTTAAATGTGAAATAAAAGAATAGATTTCAAAAAGCTATAGTAATTATGTTACCGTTATTTTTTTAATAATTTTTTTCCAAATTAAAATTTCATATTCTATTTTTTTTATTTAAAAAAAAGCTTGTCAGACGTATTTTGCAAGCGCTGGCACCTACATGACCTGTAATTCATAAGGTAAATAGTTTATAGAACGGAATGAAAAAGAAGCCAAAACTGTTGAAATGACTTTAAAAATCAATTTTTACGGTTTCAAAAGTGACGGGTACAGAAAAACGCATCCCACCAGCCAGACTTTCTAAATTTCACTCGAGATAGTGAAAAAAAAAAAATCATGACTGTTGAAATGATTTTTTCTGTCGACGTTGTTAGCTCTCGTACTATAAGTTAAATTCGATTATTAAACAATTTAACTTTTTTCGGCCCAAATTTTTTGATTATTTAAAAGCTCGTCTAGCTCGAGTTAAGTACCCTATTTTCAAAAACATTTTCCAGGATTAACAAAAATTAATCAAAAATATTCGCAATCTGAAAAAAATAATCCATAAGTGAATGAAGATTAAATAATATTGTTTTCCCTTCGAAAGTTTTACAAAGTTCCAATTCAAAAGCGGGACGAAAAATCACTTTCGAATACAACTGACTTTCGGAACAAAATACAGAGTAGGGTCCCTGAGTTCAACGAAATATTCAATTTTTTTCATTGTACAAAAAAATTCAGTGCTCAAAAAAATTTCCCTGATCACTTTCGAAATTCCCTGACTATCCCTGACTTTCCCTGACCAAATTCGCGTTCCCTGACTTTCCCTGTATTAAACTTTAATACATTTTTGGTGTTGTCATATATGTAACCCAAAAAATATTAAAAAGTACACCAAAATTTTTAACCGTGTAGCTTAGTAAATTTCCTATAAAAAAAATTTACGTACTTTTTTCATAAAAATAACGGCTTTCGAAATAAACGAATTTTCTATATGCATAGTGGGGCGGCTTAGTTCACAAATTGTTCATTATTTGTTATTACGCTGTTATTTTTTTTTTTATAGTTAACTCAAAAATAAATAAAATCAACTTATTAAAATTCAGATCATCTATATTGTATCTGAGACTTTGCGTCATTCTATATTTTTTTAAAAGAATATAAATTATTATTTAATTCATTTATACCTCATCCCCTCTTTAAAGGATAAAATATAAAAGAAGTTAAAAATTGTACGTTAGGAAAAAATTCAAGTTCCCACGGAGAGTTTCATGGTGTGAGCTAAAAATCTAGAAGCTTTTATGTGTTTATGATTTTTTTTGTTCCCAAGAAACTCAATAAATAAGTTTAAAAACAAAACCCTCAAAAACCTCCAGAAGACGTCAAAAAACAAATCCCATATCCTAAACAAATTTAATTTAATTAAAAACTTTTTGACCATCGCATAAGTTTTGCCAAAAAAACAAAACCGCATTATCAACTTTAAGAAGAAAAAAAAAAACAAATTCGTAAACAAATAATCGCAGGTTTTCAACTTGATTCTTGCGTCAAACCCCCCTCACAGGATAAAGAAAGCCCAAAATTACATTAGCAATATCGACAACACTGATGTCTACAGGGAAAACCAAAAATAAAAACAAGCCCAGACTTTTCTCATAAAAATGAAAAAAAAAAAAAACTTTTTCAACACAAATATAAGCTAAAACATGCCGGGACACACTCTTGTGGCTTATTCCTAGTTTTCCAACAAAGAAATGTGACAAAAAAAAGAAAATAAGGAAGTTCCACTGCAGGAAAATACTCGTACTATGGTATGAAGTTTATATTCAACGCGACAGCCCTTGTAATGATGATGATGTCAAAGTAATCAAGTCGTCTTATCTACCTATAGTCCTAGCCCTATAACCCTCCCTCCTCGTCATCATATTTATTTTCATCCAGGGGCGGTTTTATATTCGTGTAAACCTTATTCAACTATAATACCACCTGTAACTCTGATCAATGCTGTATCTGGTTGTACATTTCTTGTGTATACAGAAGACTTATTCTATGAATTTCAAAAAATAAGGACGAACGAAAAACGCGAGTAAAATGTTAAAATTCTGTTAAGGAAGATTTTTTTTGTTTTTATACATTTTCTTATTTATTATTTTTTTTTTGCTTCCTGCATAGGAACAGCAATGAGATTCTGTGTGATGGTATGCAACAAATACCCTCTTCTGTTGGTTGTGTAGTAGAAGATGTGCGTTGTTACCGGCTTAAGTTGGGTCTTTTTTTTTTTTTCTTTCTTTCTTGCCGCATAATATGACAATCCCGGAGGCCAGGAGTAATGACAGAGAAGAACAAAAAAAAAAATAAATAAAATGACACACTCTGGATGTTTACAAATGTTAAGCACGCACTTTGCTTCACTAAGACCGGATGCATATAAAAGAAGAAGAAGGGAAAGGGAGAGGATGTGAATTACCCTCATTACCCAAACGGGGGGAAAGTCAGTAAAGCCCCCATCATGTCTATATCTATAAAATATACAACACTCTCTACTATACAGGATGAGGGTGAAAGAAAGAAAAAAAGTCACTTGTTTGTAAATTCTTTTGCCATTTTGACTATATTTCTCGAAACACCAAAGAATCTCCCCTCACCACCAACACAAGCTAAAAAAAAAATAGATAAATTGAATGAAAATTTATGAGAAAAAAGAGACAACCTCTTTAAGATAATTTTTAACAAAAAATCTCAGGATCTAAATGAGTCCTTAAAAATTATAACAGTTTTTATATATATATGTACATAAAAACTGTTATATACATAAAACCTATTATATACATAAAAACTGTTATATATATAAAAACTGTTATATACATAAAATCTGTTATATAAATAAAAATATAACAATAATATTTTAAGTCTGATTTTGAGCCTGAGATTTTTGATTTTATAAAAATATTACAATGAGAGGGAGTTAAAAATCTCCTTTTATTAAAAATTTCCAGAAGAAGAATCTCCCGGAAGTTCCATATATTTAGTTTTATTTGTTCAAATTCTTGTTCATTTGCTTCATGGAATTTTGTCATATTTTTTTTTTCGAATTTTCATTTAATTAAAAAATTACTTTTTGTTCAATTTTATTTTGTTTTATGAAATTTCCAATAATTTTTTAATTTTTTTTTTAAAGAAGTTGACACGAATGAATATTTTTTCTTAAAATTTTAATGAGATAGAAAATAATGTTTGATGCTTTGATGATTTTTATGGCTTGATGTCTTGTGACCTAAAGAACAGATTTTCTTTTACCTTTGTTTATACATACACAAAATATTGTGGGAAATTTTATTTTAAATTTTTAATGAGATAAGACGTGTCGTAGACATTATTATTTTTTTTTTTTTGAGTTGGGATATCTTAAAGTTTTTTTATTTTTTGTTCGTTTTGTATTTATTGTGTGTTAAACAAAGTTTGAAAATTATAACTTTTGAAAAACTTTTGCTATTAACGTGCAAATTTTTTTTTTGACAGATAAAGTTTTACGGTTGACATTTTTGTAGTCATAAGGTGAAACTTAATGAAATGATGGTTTGGTTTTGGAGGTGTGATGTGTGTAGGTAGCTAAGATGTGTAGTTTGAGTAAAGAAATCTTAGATGTTATGTCATACGTTTGAAGAACAGGTAAAGTAATTTAAGGTTGAGTAATTGAATAAAGTTAAACAAGTTTGGATGAGTGAAATATGTATTCAAGTCATTTTTTAAATAAGTACTTTTCTCCAAAGAAATGTAACAAAAATATTCAAACCCCTTGGAGACAATCTTAAGGTGGTTTGTCTTGAATATTATTTTTATGTGAAAAAAAAAAGAATAACAATTTTTGGAAAAAAGTGCTTATTAAAATATTGCTTGAATATTTCACTCAAATAGAAAAACAATTTTAAATTCAAATTTTGTGTTTTTCCACTTGTCATGGCAAAGCATAAATGATTTTAAACAGATAAACTAAATACGATTTATATTTGTGGAGGAAAAAGGTCGGTGGTTAACATTTGTAACCACTTTGACTGTAGAATCATAAAGAGGTGAAAATTTACAATTAATTTTTTAAATTCTTTAAAATCAGTATAGAATAAGAGACACCTTTTGAAAATTCCAGCTTAACAATGTTTAAAAAGGTCGGTGGTTTTCATTTGTTACCACTTTGAATGTAGAATGCTTAAGAGATGAAAATTAACAATTAATTAATTTTATTAATGCAGCAAAAATCAGCAGAATCAGAGCAACCTTTTCATAATTTCAGCGTAAAAATGTTGTTGTGAACATTTTAAAGAAAAAGACAGAATTTAAAACCTCGTACTATAGATCGCATACAAAATTTTGTAGGTTTTAGTTGGTTTTAATTTCTGACTTCTGCACTTTAATTTTCGATAAATACCAATAAATAAATTTAACGTTTTTTTTTTTTTTGTAAGCGTATAACACGCTGAACGTCATCCGATCAGCATGGTGATTTTTTTCGGATTCGTATTGAACTAGGTAAATACACTGCGGAGACGGAAGTTCGAAATTTCGAACCGACAAAATCGTGAAAACCCGAAATTGCATACTTTCAGGGGTGAATGGTGGTGATATCTGAAAATTCCATTTTCTATGCGAAGGAGAAAATACTGATTCTAAGGAATGACAAACAATACGGAATTCACTTATTTCGTCACTCACCGCCAACAGATGGCGTTACTTTCTCAAACTGCTAAATTTCTCTATAAAAAAAATAATTAGAGCGTGCAAACAAATTTATTGTTAAGCCCTTTCACTTTTTAAAATGTATACATTTTAAATTTCATATTTCTTAGCATATAGCTCCGATTGGGCGCCACTTTTACCAATGTATGTTTCAATAGACTTCTTTATCATCTAAGCTTTAAATTAAATCGGTAGATTGCACCGATACACATACGAAATAAAGATTAGAAAGGTGGTTAGCTTAAGTAGCCGCACCCATTTTGGGAAAGTTAAGTGTCACTAATTATCCAGACTATGAAGCTGAACCTTAAACTCTCGCTAATTGAACTTAATCTAATTTGACTGGTTTGGACAGCATAAAAGAAGGAAGTCAGTAACTAAATAAGTAGGTAGTGATTTTCAAAAAAAAAAATGTTTTTCACTGGAACTGCCTTTTGCGAAGAATTCAAAAATCTTCTAAGCGTATCTCCTGTCATGAAAAAGTGCTACTCACTCTAGCCGTTCGGATTCAGCAGATGCCAATAACACGCACGCAAGAATGGTTGAGAGTTGGTAGTTACTCCACCAAATTTGGTTATTTATATAAACGACTTTAAGAGAGAATAGTCCAGCGTAATAAAAAAAAAAAAAAAAAACAATAAATATTTCCCAGACAAAGTTACTAAAAAGCTAAAATTTGGTGGAAGTGTTAGCCATCTTTGATCTGGTTTCGGCTAAATCTGGGGAATAATTTGTCCTAAAGAGGTCATTCAAGTCTTAAATTTATCAATTTTAACTGCAAAAATCAGGAAAACGCAATTTAAGTAATTTTCTCAGATTTAAGAAGTATAAATTGGTCAATTAGACAGTTAAATGACCTCTCCAGGACAATTAGTTCCCAAGATATAAGATACCACAGCGGGGATTAGCGATGCCATGACAGTAAAAAACATGGAGTTTTCATACAAACTATCGATAACATGTATGTAATTCATGTCAGTAACACTGTTTTTCTATGCGATTAAGTTAAACCCCGAGAATTCGCTGGGATTAGTTGTTGTTCCATTTAACATGTTAGTTGTTTAGCACCGACGTCGTTTTTTTTTATCGAATTCCCCCCGGGCTTGCAAAAAAACACGCCTATAGTTAAAAATCGAAAAATCAAAGATAACGATGGTTGTTTTTTTTTAAGATGACCACCATACACACAGATATAATAAATGAAACTTTTTCCACTTAATTTTGGCTTGTTAATAATTTTGTTTTTTTTTTCGACTAAATGCACTAGTCTAAAGGAGGTATTAAATTTGAGTTCGGGATAAAATTTTCGTGGATAAAAACCGACTCTAAACTACCCCAAACTCAATGTAAGGTACACAATTATTTTTGAAGCTACGGATGGAAAACCAAAAAAGTCTACACAGGTAGAATTTCCATTAAGTCCAACAAAAATTTAAAAAAAAGTCTCCAACTTCTAAAAATGTCCACATGACTTCAAACTTAAGGCATGTAGGTAAACAATAAACTTTAAAGCTTAGCATGAAAATAAAAAACAAAAAGTCTACACAGGTAGACATTTCATTAAATTCAACATGAAATAGAAAAAAAAAGTGACCTATATAATTGAACAAGTTCACCCAGGAATTTCGTTAAATCGAAAACTAAAGGAACTACTCTTAGGTACTTGAAGGACAAATTTTATCATATAACCCAACATCTAAAGAAGCTATTATCATAAAATTTGTTCAAAATTCACAATCCATAAGATCGTGCATATATACATACATCTATACGGACAAAAGTCTCACGTTTCGACAATTAAAATTCAGCAACGACAAAGACAAAACTGGTCCTGATGATTACTATGTATGTCTCGAGAGAGCACGCGACACTTTTTTTTCTATGCAAAAACTTAAAATTAAATTTTCCTTCTGTTCAAAATTAGATTAAGACTAATCTCATTAGAGACAAATTCACACCTCTGCCAAAATAGAGGCACACAATGAGAAAAAGAGAGAGAGAGAGAGAGCGACCATCAGCCATAGCAGCAGCATCACTTGTTTGATGGCGTAATTAAGAAAATGTATAATCACCTCAACACTTCCGCCTTGCCATCCATCCATCCTATACTCTTAACACATCCGCCATTAACATTAACACTTTGCATGATAATTGCCACCTTTCTCCAAAAAAAAAAAAAAAAAAACATAGCGACTTTTCTTCAAGTGGCCCTGTTGCCACCACTATACCTATAACGCTCTGCTTCGCGTACCATTTATTCATTGCAAGAGTTTCCACTTCTTTGTATTACGTTACGAAGAAGGTTCGCGGCATTCGGTCTTCTTTAATCAGATTGCATGCGACAAGAAGAAACACGGTTCTTTAGAAAAACACACAGTTTAGCATCACTTTGGAAAACGAAAATGAAAACGTAAATGTAGGTATTCAAAGAGCCAACACCCGGTTCCCTCCCACCAACAAGAACATCCTCTTGAGACATTAAAAAGCTGCACATTTTATTATTTTTTAGTGTTGTAGGTCCTCATCATATATACATACTCGTATAACTGGTGCGTTCGTCCTTGATGTGAAAAACGTCGTTGTCGTTTCCCAAGTTTTAATTGCTTACGCGAAGTGTTGTATATACACACCACTTTGGCATAATGTTTATATAAAAAAAAAAGAAACGCCTTTGCCATTTTCATGCTCTCAAGACCACCACCGCCAAGAAACCACGTCATCATGAATAATTTTACCTCGAAAAGGAATTTTTTACACTAAAGCATATTGAATTCTAAAGTTCTCGATGACTTCGGAACGAAAAGAACTTAAAGGCTTCTCTCTACTCTCTAATGTAAGTCATTAAAAGTAATTGAAATTGGTTTTTGGTTTTATGCAAGGATACTCAACATCATTTATTTTTCTACTACTGAGCAATTGCATGAAACACAGGGACGAAATCGACCAGAAATTACTTGACTGGGTTTCTCTGTGAGGCAATAGGACTAAGTTCGATTTGTATAGACTCTTCACAAGGTAGTTGAGGCTTTGTGTCATACCTTTGTAAGTTACTGAAATTGTTAAAAATACGATATAAATATTAACATTCTACATGATTTTTACACTAGTTTACACAGTTTCTTCTTTTCGTAGACATAAATTAAGAAAAAAGGTTTGGTAAGTGTAAAATTGAAGTAATTTCTTTTTTTTTATTTTCTGCTTTGATTTAACTGAACAAAAATTGAAAAGTGTGTAAAATTGGCGTAGAAAAAATCAAATTCATGATTTAATCGCAAGAATTTGTTCTTAGGATTCAAGGCTGTAACGTGGCTAAGCATAGAAGATACTTTAATGTGTGTTTTCTCCTATACACCTCGTAAGTAGAAACATATTCGGATGCAACTTTAAGCAGTGCAATGATGATGATTGATGATTCTTAAACTCGGTAGGCCATAGGTAAAATAGAATAAAGTTCTCTTTAATTTCTAAAATTTGTACGCTGTTTTCGGAAATACTTATGAAGAAAAAATTGATAAGTGTAAACAGGTGTAAAATTGGTGTAGAATAAAATCAAATCCAGGATTTAAACGGAAAAATTTGTTCTTAGTATTCAAGGCTTCAATGTGGCTAAACATAGAAGATACCTATATGGGTGTTTTCTCCTTTACACCACGTAAGTAGAAACATTTGAATGCAACTTAATAAAGTGCAATGATTATGACTCAAAACTTAGTAGCCCGTAGGTAACAGATCAGCGTTCTATTTATTTTTACACTTTTTATGATGGTTTCACAAATAATTTAAAAAAAAAAACCTTGATAAGTGTAAACAGGTGTAAAATTGGCGTAGAATATAATTAAATTGAAGATTTAATCGCACGAACTTGTTCTTGTTGCTCAAGGCTAGAATGTGGCTGAAGATAAAAAGAATTATTTTATTAATAAAATTACATTATTTATGGAAAAATGTGTAAAAAGTCAAAAGTAGTAAAATAATGAATTTCTTTTTTCTATAAAAATAACGTTTTTGAATGCAATATTATTCAGTTTTATGATTTTTTTTTGTCAAAATTGGTGTCTCTCTGAGAGAAAAATTTTCTGACAATGAATAAGAAGGAAAGGAATATTTATAGATGATTTTGGAGAGATTTCTCCATGGAATCTAAAATTTAACTTGTCCATTTCTAAAAGGAGGTTTTAGCTGATACTTACTCAAGTAAATTTTGTATTAAAAAAAATACTTAATTTACTTAATTTTATACAATTTTCAACATAAAAATTATGATCGTTGGATTTTGTTGGAATTTACATTCCTAAATCGGTGATTTTTTAAAAGCATTTTAAAAAAACTTAAATTAATTTGTATAACATATTCATATTATCGCCATTCATTTTAGAAAAGTCAAAATAAATTGGAAAAATATTCTTCAAAATAAAATCTCCAGATTAAAATTTGTAAAAATGTCTCCAAAATTAAGTATTGATGGAAATACTAAAGGTGTAGCAGATCAAGATAGAAGCTTGTGAAATAGAACATCACATTTTTGAAGTCCTATGTTTTTCTATTAGCCTAGAAAATTGGGGAATTGGAATTGGGAATTTTATTTTATTTATTCTAAACTTTGGAGACTTATTTTATTTTCCGCGTTTTGAGGTGTTTTTTATAACTTTCTGTAGTCATATGTCACAAGGATAGATTATACCTAAGAAATAATTCCCGATAACATATAAATTCGCCCTATTTTCCATCGATAAAATTGCAAAACAAAAAAATCAACCCAGAGACCCTCCTGCATTATTTCATAGCAATAAAGTTAGCACAAATAGTATTAAAGAAGTATATAAGAAAACGATGGCTTTTTGCGAAATTATATTACACATCCACTCTTGAAACTAATGGCGTGTATATACATGAAAAGCAAAGGTTCGTTCGTTGAGAGCCACTTAAGAAAATTGAATGATGCCAACGAATATACAAACATAGTAGTACACAGTGAGACTCTCCTCTCTCTACAATCTGGTGCCTCGCATTTTTGGTAACAGAGGTTGATTTGATTTTTTTGGAATCCAAACGTTTAGTTTGGAAATTATTATTTGAAGTTTATTTTCTCACATTTATATAGATTCCAGACTGATGATTGGGTTTTAGCAGCGCAATAATGTGGAAAAAAAAATGGGTCTTAATTTTATTAACTTATTTTTAGCTTGAATTTGACGTTCTATAGTGAAGTGAAAGTTATTATTTTTTTTTTTTTGATTTTTATCCATTTAAATCTGGAGAATTGAAACTCAGTTCAGGCAATTTGATTTTGATTGAAAGCCATTTGAATTGGATTTTTATTGGGATTAATATTATTTTTGTTGTTGTTTGTTGTTGGTAATTTAATGGGTATTATGTGCGATAAATGTTTGTTTTTTGGTTGGTTTATTGGAATTAAAACAATTTAAGAAAATGTTGATAAAGCGATTAAAAAGAGCTTAAGCTTAATATATGAGCTGAAATTTCCATCAATAATAATAATAATAATAATAATAATAATTAGTGGATTAGTGAAAGGTTTTATTAAGGACAACCATTTCCATGTTATGTTTATTACTGGTGTTATTGCTATAAACTTAAGCGGATTAGAGATTATGCTTTTGGAGTTTTTTAAGAATCTAATGATTAAAAGAGGTTTTACTCACAAAAGGTCAGGAAGTTGTTCTATTTGATGGGTATTAATAAATAGAAATAAATGGTTTCCATTTCCCAGATGGTAGTGTTTTTGAGGGTTATAGATACTCCCAAGGTCTCGGTATGTTTTAAAACCTTACCAGATATACTTATAATCGTACCGAGGGCTTATTAAAATCATATCAAGGTTAACAACCGTAAAAAGTTTTAATTGATCCCAGGCATGCATAAATGCTTGGGAGTAGGTACCTTCAATGCCCGCACACTCACTTCTCGCGATCGTTGCAAAATCACAAAAAATTGTGTTGTAAGATAAAAGCTTATTTCAAAAGCACATTTTAAGACCTACAGGTTAAGAGAGGTGAGATAATTTTGCAAAATGCACTAAAAAGGATTTATGGAAAAAATACGAAAAAAAGACCAATTTTTAAAGGTTATTTTTTATTCATACAAGGATGTTTCAAACCGTTAAAGGAAGTTTAAATTCGTATCAGGCAAATAAAGTTTGGGAGTACCTAGAATTCTCACAAACACACTTCTTGAATTCCCATACTTTCATTTGAAAACCACCATAAATTATAACGTAAGATAAAAGCTTATTTCTAAAAGTATATTTCAAGACCTACACACTAAGAGAAGTGGGATAATTTTTTATAATGCACCAAAAAAGAGTTACGAAACAAAAACGAGAAGATTTTTAACCAAACGAGGATAATTAAACACGTTTAAAGTGGTTAAATTTCGTATTAGGTGCATGAAAGTTTGGGAGTACCCAGAACTCTCGCACACAAACTTCTCGTATTCGTTGGAAAACCATACAAAATTTTAATGTCAGATAAAAATGTATTTTAAAAGTATTTTTCAAAACCTACAGGTTAAGAGAAGTGGGATAATTTTTCAAAATGCACCAAAAAGGTAATATGGAACAAAACGAAAAAATGACAATTTTCTGTTTGCTATTTTTTTTATAATAGGGGTCAGAGGGGGACTTCTGGGAAGAGGAAAAAATATGGGAACTTCAGATTTAATAAAGAAACCTTCTCAATCATTCCCCAAATTCAGAGCCACCTGCTTTTAGCATCCTCCTCAAGCCCTAAAGCTCTTTGATTCTAAATTTAACTTTGTAACCAAAAGACACCGGATACCTTGATGACAGGGCTTCAAATACTAAATCTGTATATTCATAGAGGTATTGCAATCTCTCTAAGGAAAATCCATTTTCTTGGATTAAATCCAACAACTCCAATCCATATAAACAAAACACCAATTGATAATTAATTTTCCAAGCAGTACCCTGCATCCTTAATCGAATAAACCAAGTGAAAATCTGTCCAATATACGTCTACTTACAAGTACATACATATACATACATATATCAAACCACACGAAACCCAATTATGAAATCAACCAGCTTCAACTTCAACTTAGACGAGCAGCTCAGGAGCTCAGGTCATCATCATCTTCACACACAATATTCCCCATGAGAACCGAAACATCAGGATGACATAAAAAAAAATAATAAAAGACTTTAATATCTTATCCTTGTTTATCATTGAATGTCCTTTCAACCATCATACGTATACACACGCCCACATAAATGTGTGTGTGAATATTCATTCTATCTATGTGACAATCATTTTGGTATGATGTCTGTGTCCTTTTATATGGACATTGGTCAACCCAGATGACAATCATCATATAGTGTCTTGCCTGTGGCCATCATGCCAAAACAAAAGCCACCGATGATATTATGATGGTGGTGCCAGCGCTCCTTACAAAGAGAGACAGAGAGTTTAAATGTGTGTTGTCATCCTGTATGTCCTGTTCTGTCCTTGTTTGATGCTTCCTTCTCCTCCTATTTCTCCAAAAAGTGAATGTTGAAAATTTCAATTTAATTTCTCCGAGGACACCACAGCAGCAGCAGCAGCAGCTCCAACTTCACCACCACCATTAATGTCGGAAACATCAGCCGTCATAAAAGTGGGAAAATTAAAACAAATGTGTGGGCAATAAGTGAACCGAATGAAAGGATATTCTCGTCGTATATACGAATCAAGGATATATCTAAGCCATAAGGATATACCCCAGTTCAAATGAAAATCCCATGAATTGTTAAACCCCAACATTATGTCGTTATATTCCGGTTTCTTCCCCTCCTCCCCTTTTCTCCACCCCTTCGCAAAAAAACAATCTGGAAAGTCAGAAATATTAATTTCATATATCGTTGTCGAATTATTATTTTCGTCCTCCCTCATCACAAAACGAATGACTCTTCAGTGTGTCACTGCAGAGTGTCCTGGCTGATATGTGGGTTGAGTTGAGAGTTTTGTGTGTGATTGAAATAATTATACCATCACACTCTTGTATATTTATTTAATATTTTAATGACTGAATGAGGACATATCTCTCTCACTCTCTTAACTCTCCAACTTCAGGTCCTTATTTTGATCCTTCATTATCTTAAAATTGTAACACAAAAAAAAAAGTGTGAAAAGGACTTTTAATAATATACAAAATATTCCATTGGGATAAAAAGGACACGACGCACGAGTGTGTGATGATAAAACACTTAGTCAGCCAGCAGAAGCAGGATTCTTTCTATACGATTCAAAAAAGGATTAGGAATAATTTTCCACAAGAGAATGATTGACGCAGGGTTTTTCCGTTTTGACACCTTGCAATTTTCAATTGTTCATGTTCAAAGAAAAAAATGTGTGATGTGTGAGTATTAGAGTAGGCGTAAAATGACAGGATATATGTACATATATTGTCATCGTTATAGAACAATTTAACAAAAGCTACACGTGTTACATATACTATTGTTTTTGTTGTTTAGCTGGTAGGATATATAATGTATGTATTTATGTATTTTTTTGGGGAGTGATGACTTACAAATCAAAAGAATCATTTTAATGGATTCGCATTTATGCCGCTAGACGCGTCCTGCATTATAAAGCGAACAAAGACAATGTGAGTTTGTGCGAATTGTTCTTTGGTGAAAGAAAGTCAAAGGAGTATTGGAAGAAATTTTATATAAACTCTCGAGAGTAATATACACGTGGCGTTTTGGGTTTTATTTTAATTAAGGATATCAAGGATCTCAAGATTGAAGGAGGTGGGTGGGGGTTAAGAAGGAGCTGTGTAGATTTTCATTTTGATATGTTGCACTTATGTATATGTATTTTATTATTCAAAAGAATAAAAGAAAAACCTTCGAAGTGGCTTTCGACGTGAACGGGAACGCCCTCTATATTGTGTTTACATTGACACCTTTCCTTTTCAAATCTATTAAAAGACAAAATGCAAACGGGTTGCTATTCCCGAAGGTATAAGATATGTACCTACATAAATCTTAAAAAGGTTTACTGTTTCTCAAGAATTAGTACCTTCTTCTTCTAGAGTCTAGATTGGCTATGATGTGTCAGTTTTTGAACAATACGAAAAATTCTGATTAGAATGTAGTGACTAAAGAAAGATATCTTTAGCTTTGTGACATGTTTTTGGGCTTTGCTATGCCGTTAAACAATAATTAGAAATTAAAATCACTCTAAAGTAGAACAACGAAAAATGTCTCCAAATTTGGAGATCTAGTTTATTTTAAAATTTCATTTTAAGTTTTGCTACACCGTTATACATTAATTAGAATTTAAAAATCGTTTAAAAGTAAAACAACGAAAAATGTCTCCAAATTTGGAGATCTAGTTCATTTTCAAATTTGAGGACTTATTTCATCATGAACTAAATTCCCAATTTTGAGAATGAAATAAATCCAAAAAAAATATGAAATAAATCCTTAATTTTAAAGAGTTTTTTCATTGTTAGTTTCCGGAGCCTTAATAAAAGGGGTCTTTGCTCAGAATTTTATTGAGAACAACTCCTCTTAGCATTTACTCGTACCACACTTTATACAATTAGTACCTCCTTTTTGGCTCAGAGACTCCAGTTTTCCAAATCACAAAGTGGAGCAAGGTTTTTTTCTAAATTATACCATTTGCGTTGGGCGCCATCTTTGACTTTATGCAAATTCTTTTTTTTTATTAAAAGCTCCCTACAAAAAATTAAAGATTTCATACTTTAAATTCAATAAAATAAGTACAATTTCAGTTTTCTTGAGACATTAAATAAGGATAAAATTCAAATATATAAAAGTGAGCGTGGAAGTTGTTGGAGAAAAATACACTCTTTGCCTTAGACAGCATGTAAGAACAAAATGTCAGCATTTTATCTACGTTGAATAAAGGCTCCCCTAAACGAATCTCGTATAAAATATATTGACAGCCGAAAGTTTTGTCCACTTTCTGAATGTTCCGCGTTGGTTTGGAAGAGCCTTTAGGATACAACTAAAATAAAATAAAGTGGGCGTGGAAGTAGGTGGTTACATAAATCGCTTTTAAAGCTTTTCTGCTAGAAAAGACTGGAAATTATTCTTCGAAATGAGTTCAGTTTTTTTTTTTTTTGGTGAGCTTAACTTCAAAATAAATGAGATCATACAATCTTGTTTTTTTAATTAAAACCAAAAAATATCAATTGTATTCAAAAATTTGGTATAATTGTATCTAGACAATCTAGTATCCAAAAACTTTTGTTGATACATTTTTAAGTTTTTTATTGAAACTGAGCGGGTTATATATTTTCTTAAAATTTAAAATGGCGCCCAACGTAAATGGTCTATAGAATCCATCTCTTTTCTTTAAATAAAAACAAATGTTTATATTATCACGTTGAAAAAGTATGCTTCAGTACAAAATTCTGATCGATACATAAAAACATTAAAAAAAAATCAATTTTCTTAATATTAAAAATGGCACCCAACGTAAATGGACTAAAATTCATTTCAATTCCTAAAATTTAAAATTCGTTATTATATTATCAAGTTTAGCACAAAAGTGTGAAATTGAGTTATTTAATAAAAATCAAACAATCAAATCAAATAAAATTCAAAATGGCGCCCAACGCAAATGGGTTGAAATTCTTTCCATTCTATGATGGTGCCTAACGCAAACTGTCCAGAATCTAGAATTTTGAATGTAAAATTAGTTATTATGTTATCACGTTTTAAAAAAAAAGTACAAACACATTAAATTTCAGCACGAAAGATTGCTTCGTATTTACCACCACATACAGCACAAAAATCTAATAATATTACCTATCTGTCATTTTCCACACACAAAACCTTTCAACTTGTTTAATAATAATAAAAAAAAAATCAAATTTCTTCCACTTTATAATTTTAAATCAACCTTAAACCTCCTCTTCCGCCCATCAAACGCCCATTATATACCTATGGTGTACTTGAACCCCACATTTGTCATGTTTTCATTTTGAATCTTTACAAAGTATCCAATTATGTTAGCAAGCATCATTTGTGCTTGTATATTATTTTGCATATACCAACCTACCTGCCTAGATGGAAACAAAAAATATAGAAATGTAAAACAAAGCTGAAGTTGAAAAAAATAAAATCCTGTGCCCTAAATAACTTTGTTTCACTTTGATGCTGCCCTTTGGCACTCATAAGGTCCTTTTTTCTACCATTGACACTTCTTACACAATTTTAACTTTATTTTTTTTTTTTTGGTTTTACAATTTCAATGCAAATAAGGCGTTCATTAAAGATGCCTTACATCTTCTTCTATACACAACACAGCACATAAATCTAGTGGCATAAACAAATAAGTCGCTGCGTGTGCGGGTGCGCCCCCCTCCCCCCAAATAACATACCTACATAAAATAATGAACGCGAACTTCAACCCTCCATTGAGGCAAAACGGCATGTCGATGTAGAAGTCGAAGCCCCCACAAGAAATGACACGTGAATGACAGCAATTTTATAACATAGTAAAAAAATGTCTACCCTCAGCAGGGGAGGGTATAGAGGCGGACGGGTGTTTTTTTTCTGTTCTCTGTCGGTTATTTATTCATGACTTTCACCTTGATGCACGAAGAGCCCCCTGCTGTAGATACATATATACTTTATTGCTGCAAAACTAACAGCAGCACTTATATGATGTGTGTCCTACCTACAATCCTGGGGGGAGTAATCTGGGTAGATGAATGGCTGCACAAGTAGGTATGCCTTACCTACATATATGAACGCTGGAGATGGAATTTCAAATGAAGGACAAATAGAAATAATAAAAAAACGAACTCGGGATAAAAGAGAAAAAAAACAACAAACACAGAAGTATAGAAGGTTCTTATTTGGTCCACCATCGAAATTGAGTTTTGAAAACGTTCCTGTGTGTTGCCCCTTCCCTCCAGTTTCAGTTTCGGGCAGGTTTAACGGGACAGGAAAAGGCTTTTATGATCTCCATTTTAGTGTCCACCTTTATGGACCTTTATCCACAGCCGGAATTCCAGGAGGGTAGCTTTCCCGGGGCTATTGGATAGACTATACCCTCGATGACAACAATGTGTCATATATATATGAAGGAATAACTAACGCGCACGAACAAAAATAAAAAAAAATAAAAAGGTCCTGGCAACCTTTCGACACTCTGAAACATCCCTGTATATAGTCGATTGAGCGTATAGTAAATAACCCAGGATTTCGAGCAGTAGGTGTTGTCGTAGCATGTTTTTCATACCTAACGGCTTGTATGGTTTTTTTTTTTCCTTTTTTCATTTTTCTGATCTCAAATGAAGTGGAAAATGTGTCCTTGTTTTTTTTTTGTTTATCCTTATTTTTCTTTCAATATTGGGCGACATATAGATTTGTTATTTTTGTTTTTTCGTTTTTACAAAGTTCAGTTTTATGATGATGAAGAGTGTGTGTGTGTTGGGGGTTGAGTGAAAGAGATTACATTTATGGGGTCAGTCAACATCGCCATCACCAGAGTAATCCGATATATTGATGACAATCTGAATGGGAAAATAGGAGACATACACGTTTTTATATTCAGTTTGATTCGGGCTGAGATTGATGGTTATTGGTGTTTTTTTCATTTCGGGTGATAATTGACTCGTGTAGGTAGGTACACATGGTATGTGAAGGGCGTTAAAGCTTGATGGTAATATACATAAGCTAGGGGGTATTCCTACCATACCTATATTAAAAGTTATTGTCTGGAATAAATCCAATAAATATGTTGTTTTATATCAAAACCACACCTTTACTATCGGTTTTGTGTGGGCAGACATTTGGGCGTCATAATTTACGTCTTCTTATAAGTTACGTCAGCTTTTTTTTTCGATAGTCTTGAGATAAATCGGTATTAATGTGTTAAAGATATCGATTTGCCAATTTACATACTTTTTATATTTATTTAACAGAAAATTTAAATCATCAACTAAATGAGTTATGATGTGACGTTTTTGACACTAAAGTGACGCTTATGATACACTGATGCGACGTTTTTTGGACGTTAGTTTAACATAAATGTTTGCAAACACACTAAAATTTAAATCAAAAATAATCTTTAAGTGACAAATGTGTAACAATTATGTTAGTTGTTACTATTTTCGTGACTTTTTAGTTTGATAAATCCTGTATTCTTTTATCAAATGAAATCAATTGTGGTAATACATATATTTGAAGCTTGCAATGAAAGATGATGAAAAATTCAATTAAGAAATAATTCTTTGATAGAAAACCACAAAAGTTTATTCTGACAATTTTTATACGAAACGAGTTACGGATGTGACGTTAGTGTGTCATAATTGTGTCTCTTTTATGAAGTTTTAATTTTATATCGAAATAAGCTCAGTGAATTTATATGCTTTTGAAAAAGATGTTACTCAAATGTGTCACAAAAGTCACAGTGAAGTTGCTTCTACAGCTGTTGAGTGATGTAATGTATGTAATGTGTAATAATTGTGTCTCTTTTATGAAGTTTAAATTTTATATCGAAATTTTCGATTAGCTCTGTGAATTTATATGATTTTGAAAAAGATGTTACTCAAATGTGTCACAAGAGTTACAATGAAGTTGCTTCTACAGCTGTTGAGTGATGGTTACGTATAAGAAGCTTGAAAAATGTTTTAAAATTTAGTAAAATATTTATTTGATGGAAAGTCACAAAATTAATTTTGAATATTTTTATAAGAAAGTGTTTTCGTATGTGACGTCAATGTCACATAATTCCGACGTTCTTTTCGAAGTTTATATTTAAAATCAAATTTTTTTGTTAGAACCGTGGACTGATTTGCTTTCGAAAAAGATTTAACTATATTGCGGCACAAGAGTCACAATTTAATTACATTTACAGTTGAGTGTTACAATATATTTGATGCTCGGAAGATATATACCAATTTTTTGATCATTTTTCGTAATCAAATCATGTTTAATATTTATTAGATATATTGACAAAATTACATATTTATTTTACTAAGGGCTTGTTTCACAATGTCTGAGTAAAGTTCTGATTAGTTACTTGACAAATAAATATTGGAACAGGGTCATAAGTCCACAAACCGAATAATAATATTTTTGCATTTGTAACCTATTCAAGTCGTGAAAATAAAATTGTAAGTTTTTCTCTTGTGAACTTAAGACCCTGTGCCAATATTTATGTGTTGAGTATCTAATCTGAAATTTTCTCAGACATTGTGAAACAGATCTTAAAAATAATGTGCTTATTTCCACATTTCTGTGACTGAACCGACAATATGAAAATAATGTTTACATACTTACACATTGAAATCCGAACATTCTTATGTTTTTCAGTTCTTTTTGTGACTAGAAATGTGACACTAAAGGTATCAAACTAGCACAATGTTCACTATGATTTTTTGACAGAACGATAGAAGAGAAAACTGTGTAACTAACGCTTAAAACAATTTAAAATGTGACTTTAATGTTAAATCATTTATGTCTTTAGCCAACGGTCGCGACGCCTTTATTTTTAAATTTTGTTTACAATTTATTTATTTCAATTGAGATATTCGAGGAGGAAGATCGAATTAAAAAAGTTAACATTCAGATTCTTGTTTCAAAAATTAGCCAAACAAATTATGTACTTGAAAACGGGGCTTTTTGTAAACATTTTTGACTCCTCTGTCTTTCAAATTAATGTCAATCTCAAAAAGTCACAATTATTCACTTTAAAATCAACATCATTAATCTTTCTCCCACTTAAAGCCTCATTTTTAAAGCTAATCATCTTATTAGGGTACAAATATAAAATACACAAAATAAAATGGACCTTATGACTTATTCATTGAGAGTCATCCCTTAAAAACATTTCTATAGACACTATAAATGCTTTCCCCATTTATGTATCTGTATGTGGATGTGAATGTGGATGGGGATGGGGATGCGCAACATGTGTTTTAGCTTGAGTAATTGAAGTGAAAGATGAAATTGAATTATTTATCCAATGCTTATAAAAAAAAAAGGCCAGAAAATAACCCAAACTCAACACACAAAGTTACAGCAACAAACAGCAACAGCAGTAGAAAAAGCATCCATCAGTAACATACTGCTGCAGTACTCGGCTTGGGGTACATATACTCATACATTTATATTTAGTTTGAGTTCCACATCTATACACCACCGGAAAACGAGTCCATTTCCTTTTGCATCACGTCTTCAATTTGTTCAGCAAATGAATCGACCTGCTGCGCTGATGATAATATATCACATGGGTTCCCTTTATATATTTTTTGTTTTGGGAGGGTTGGGGTGGTTGGGGAGGGGTGTGGTTGGTTGGTATATTTCTTATATTTTTTTTTTTCTTTTTCAATTTAAAAACCAAACAAACTTTGATGCAATTTTCTTCTGTTTTTTTTTTTTCTCTCAATGTTATTACCTTACATAAAATAGAATATTGGTAAAAGAATGAATTGTGAAAAGGGGGAGTTTATTGGGGTAATAAGGGCAAAGTTGTTGGTTTTTTTTTTTGTGGTTAACCAAGTTGATAGGTTGTATAAATGAATAGAGTCGGGGACCAGGTGGAATCTTTTTTTTTTTTTTTTTTAAATTAAATGAAAAAAAAAGAAGAAAATCCTCTCATAAAATGGAGGAAATTTATCTGACATTTAGTACTATAGGAATGATATTTGAATACCAAAACCAAGGTTTAAAAAATCTGCAAATTCCAATTTTGTTTTGGATATATTTAAGAGGAGAAGCAAGGTTCTTTATGATGCCAAATTTCGTTATGAGTTGGAAAACTTTCCTTGAATTAATTAAAACATAAACATTATTTAGGTAAGTACTTGAAATTTTTTCTTTTTTTTTAAATTGGGGGAACGAAAGGAAATTTTATGAATGCATTTTAGACTATCAGGCAACTATTGACTGCCAAAAACCTGGTTTGGACCAGTAGTGTAGCAATAACTCACAATGAAGTGAGGTAATTCTGCTTTGGAATGGGAAATTTCGGGCAACTACATCAACTCCTACAATTTACGCAGATATGTAGGCCAAAATTGCATGTGCGAAGATTTCTAGAATAGAGTCCATTTGAGATGCGTTACGGGTCTAAGCTAAGAAGACTCGTGATTTGCGAATTCTTATCTTATCGAAAATCTTATCTTTTTTTGGTGGTTTAATATTGAATGAAGGCTATGGCTCCTTTCTTTTCAAATAGGTACGTATAATTACTGAAAAAAAAGAAACAAGCCAAAAAGTTTTGAATATTTAAATGAAAATTGTTACGGCTCACTGTGGTCCATAAAGCAAAAAGTCTCGGCAAAAAAACAAAATTCTCTTTTTTTAACTTTTTTTTTGTTTTTTTTTATTTCTAATAGAAATATGGACAGAGCTTAAAAAACAGCAAACGAAAAAATTTTTAATTATTATTTGGTTTATAAAGCTTTTCAAAGTTGGGCAACTTTGTTCTAAAAAAATATAATTTATTTATTTTCTTGATTGCAATTGTGGCATATTCAATGAAAATCTTACTTTTCTTCAGTGGTTGTTTTATTTGTATTAAAAGAAAATGTTTAATATTTTTAATTTTTGAAATGCGACCACTTTCGCGCCCCTTTTTTAATAAATTCCTCCTAAACGAAAAGAGTTTTTAAAACAAAAGGTTAATTGCAATGAATGTTGACTAGAAAGAAATTATAATCCTTAATATTTTTTTTTTTTTTTTGAAACCTACCAAAAGTGGGAGATCTTCCTGTATCAATAATAAAAAGGTGAAAGTAAGAGATTAATTTATTTAACTATCGATTGTTATTTTATGATTCAATAAAACAGGTAGCAGGAAACATTAAGTTTTTATCGCGACACCAAAAACAGTGATCCCAAAAAGAGCTGAAAAAAAGTTACTGCCCAAAACTTGTAATTCTATTAAATTTTTGAAAATGATGGTCACGCCAATTATTTTTTTTTTTTTCTGAAAAATATAATCTTTTTAAGATTTAAAATGACGTAGATATATTCAGCCTTATTGTGAGTTTCGCCCGAACAATACTCCACCCGGAAAATTTGACATTTCACTTTTCGCCTATTGTGAGTTTCACCCGAAATTTTGTGCTCAAAAAATTCCATTTATTGCGAACATTCATTTCGGGAGGAATTTAATGTTATTCACAGCCTAAATGTTCACTTATTTTTAGTAGGCGAACGAAATTTCGTTCGGGCGAAACTCACAATAGCTTTTAAAATTCCGGGGGAACAAAAAATTTTAAGATAAAATATTTTTCGGGTGAAACTCACAATAAGGCTCATTATGTATTTTATTTTATAAAACAAAAATAATTTATTTAAATGTTGGTCCGTTAACTTTTCTCCTGCACTGTTTCACATAAAAATGGTAACTTAAACAGTTTATAAGATATAAATGTCTTTGAGCCATAAAATGAAAACAAAAATACTGACTAAATACTTGCTAAAAACATCAAAATTGGTTCGTTAATGTTATGCATCCACTGTGTTAAAATTTTTATTGTTGAGCACCCTGTGAACAATTAAATAGCCACAGACTTTTTTTTATATAAAATTCGAAAAGTTTGAACTGTTCTTAAAGTTTTGCTTTGATTCCTTTCCCTGATGTTAATTCTTGTTTTTTTTTAAGAAAATCTTATTTCAGCCTAAGATTTTAAAAACATCCTGTGAAGCAATTTTCCAAAAAATCACTATTTTTATAAACTTGGAAATTTCCTGTAAGAAGAAAAACAAAAATGTATCGATATCTTGATGCATTCAAAATTTAGGATTTTTGCAACCAAAAAAGTCATTTTAGACCACAGTGCGGCAATTGTGACAATTTAATGTTACGGGTGTGACCAAAAAAATGATTCTTTCTTTTTATAATATTTATTCGAAAGTTGAGTTTAGGAATGAGAAACAATAAAAAAAACTGCCTAAAACGTTAATTGAAAATGCTAAAAGTATGAAAAGTAAATGTTACCGATGGGACAAAGTACATACATTTTTTTAAGTATTAAGGACAAAAGTCAAATTTAGAATTAGAAAAAAATCTTTGAAAAACTATTCAAATATTTTATTTAAAATTAACATGTGTGTGACAATTCTTACAAATATTAACTTGAAAGTTTAAAAATAATTTTAAATTTGGAAAGAAACCTTAACCAAACAAAATTTATTTGTTTTGTAAATCTTTTCACGCAAGATTTATCAATATTTCAGTTTTATTAAAATTTAACTTCGAATTGATGTATAAACTTGAGGCTTGAGAAACAACAAAAATAATGTAAGAGTTTATGTAGAAAAAGCAAACAAAAAAATATCATGTTTTAAAATGCTAAACTGTTACGGGTGTGACACAATCTTTTGAAACTAAAAATTCGGGGTCAGTAAAAATTTAAAATTTAATGAAACTTTATCTGACGCTAAAACAAAATATTTATCTTATTTCCTCAAACTATGTATCAATTCCAAAATAATTTTATTCAACTTTTTTCCTTCAAATTTGGAAAGATACCAACTTAAATTAAAATGGATTCAATTTCAAAATGGAGGACATTCCTTTGAAGTTATAATCCTGCTCTATACCTACATATTTAGAAATATAATAAATTTTAATTGAGTAAAAAAAACAGAAATATCATGTTCTGAAGTGTTAAATTGTTACGGGAGTGACACAATTTTAATACTTCAAATTACGGCTCAGTTAAATTTTTAAATTAATTGAATATTTTAGTAGCCCAATTTATCAATTCGATAATAATTTAGTTTTAATTTTTTTTAGGCAAATACTCACTTAAAATGGATACAAATTCCACTCACGTGGAATTATATCCCTTTACCTTAGATTTTATTGGTCTTATTTATAAACGTTGTCTAACTTTAGACAACTGTCCAGCTTTGGAAAATGTGTTCAAAAACCTTGTTAATTGTTGTCTAATAGCTGTCTTACTTAGACAAAAGAGTAGATTGTCTTTAGCGTGAATAATGTGATATTTTTTTTAATTAAATAAGGCATATTTCAACCAATTTGAAAATAGTTAGACAGTGTCTAAGTAGACAAAAATCTAATAAATACGACTGTATATGTATAACATAACAATTTAAAACGAGTTTTTAAAAATAAAGAGATCAAGTTTTGAAATTCTCAACTGTTACGGTTGTGACACAATTTTTAAACTACATATTCTGTATAGTTTTCAAAGTCAATGAAATTTTGTACGACACACGGTATAATCACAATATTGCCCAAATTATCAGTTCCATAATAATTTTGCTAAACTTTTTTCTTTTAATTTCGAAAGATAATCACTTAAATTTTATAAATTTTACAATTTATAAAATTGGTTCTCGATTTTATTTTACATAATATAACATTGACATTTTACAAAATAAGTAAGTAAAAAAAAATAATACAAAAAGATTAAGTTTTAAAATGCTTAATTGTTACGTTAGTGACACAATCAGGAAAATTTTCAAATTTAATGAAATTATGTCTGACAGAAGATGAGTTGGATATTAATTGTGTTTTTATAGTACCTAATAAACCACATTGGTAGATACATAATATGTCTACATATTTTTGTTACACATATGACACTTTCCACTTTTTGAATCAAATGCACTTAAATTCTGTTTGTTCTCATTACTGCTGAATAATCTACTACTACACCTAAACGTAATCTTATGATGAATGACGTTCAAAGCAATGAACTTTCGATAACCACAGTCCACAATAGAGTGAGATCAAACTTAAAATTTTTTTTTTGACATTTAAGGCGAATCAAAGGTTATCAATTCGGCTATTTTAATACTGATTTCTTACACTCACACGTTTATTCGTTCGACTCGCCAGCGGCAATAGGGGGTTTAGTTTAGGTAATGGGAAATTTGTAGTTAAGGGCTCTCAAATAAAACCACCATAAAATTGGAAAAACAGGGTTCCCATGTTTTGTTGCCAAAATATTACTTCTGGAGCAATAAATTTCCAAGCAATATAAAAATAAATTTAATGATCTTTTCGCTTTGCAAATATGTATATTAAAAATATTGAATTTGACTTAAAATTGAAAAATTAATAAATTTTTCAATTTTAAGTAAAATTTTCTGTTAATTATTTGAGTGCAATTTTATATAGAATGAACTATTTTAAGAAATTTATTTATGAATTTCCAAGAGGCAAAATACAGACAGTGACAGTAAAATTATTTACAACAATTTAATGACAAAATATAATTAATAAGCTTAATTTTTAATTGATTGACATTAAAATTCTATGACTTTATTAAATCAGAAACAAACCATTTTATTGATTCCACAAACCTATACAAAATATCTTACATCACTCCATTTCATTCGAAAAGGTACATAGATATATATTTCCCCAAGTGTACAAATTGTATAACCAAAATAAATACATACAAAATAAACCAACAGTCAACATTTGATGTATAAACATCATCGTTGCCTACAGCTCTTCAAATTAGTATTTCGAATCAAATATTTCTCATCGTCGTCGTCATCATTCCCTTTTTGTCAACAAACCTCACAAAAAAGAGCATAGATATCAATTTTTTGTTTCTATATTATATAAAATTAGTAGGAAGTGCTATAAAATATATACCACCATAGTCCATAGGCCATCGTCATGGCATGAACTCTAACCGCACGTCGTCATTGTTTATTTTATTCATAAAATCTCTAAATAAATATTAGTTTGGTCTTTTGATCAAAAATTTCTAAAAAATTTACGAGATGATGATGATGATACTGATTTTGCATTTTATACGTAGGTACATCGAAGTTAAACACAAAATATTTTTGAGGGCAAATAACATAATAAATAGAAAAAGACGAGCTCGGGTTGGTACAGAGGAGGGGTTACAAAGGAAGGACGTACAATTCCCTAAAGAGATACAAGTATCTCTATGAAAAGAAGGATACAAAATAGGAAAAAAAACAAACCAAGCCTCTAAAATTTATGCCGAGTTTATTTATTATCGTCCTTTTTTTTCCTTACTTCTGTAAACAAAACCAAATATAAATAAACCAAAGTAAAAAAAAAAAAAAAAAAAAAAAAAACATTGACAGGCGTTAAAATTTACACTCAATTCTCTGGGGGTCCATATAGTGATGGGTCTATAAATAATCCAACTCAACCCACCCACCAGTCACAACACCAGTATCCATCCAGACATTCTTTAATGTCCCTATTGTTGTGTGTAATCAGTTTTATATCCTGTCTATGTTTGCAATAAAAAATAAAACCAAAAATGAGAGACTTTCTCTTCTCGTCTGTTCAACCAAAAATAATAATGACAAAAAAGGACATCCTTACCGTTTTATTTTTTTTTTTTAAATTTATTAATTCAATTTCTGTCAAAGAAAAAAAAATAAATAAAAAAAATAAAGCCCTGAAAATTATCTCCAGCCAAAAAGCTCTCTTTTGTCAACCAACTTAAAATGAAAGGATGTACTTTTGTTTTCGTAATTAAGTGAATTATGTTGCCTTTTTTTTTACTATACGAGGCAAGCAGGGTGACGACGATGATATCATAGTCATCGTCGTCTCGCCGGCGTTAACTAAACGATATCCTTCCTTTCTGACAAAAAAAAAAATTACAAAAAAAAAAGATCCTTTTTGTTTCATTGATGCAAGTGCAGTGACTCAATCGTGCAATTTAGTTTTTTTTTTCTCGGTATTTACTTCGATGCTATGTCCTTTGTCCTCAATGGTTTAATGGAAAACTTTTTAGAGAGTTGTCACAAAAAAAAAGGAGGAGGAGGAGGAAGAGAATTCAGTCGTTATCCTTACCTGGAAATAGATATTTTCAAAAACTAATAGGTATTCCACCAAATGAAGGATATCCTTTTTTTATCTCCCTCCGAAGCAAAAGAAAAAAAAGTTCTATGGAAAATGCAGTTTCCGGTTTGGAGAAAAAAAATTTTTTTTGTTTATTTCCTCTTTTTTTTTTGAGAAATAATTTTTTTTTTTCATTTATTTCCTCTTTTTTTTCTGAGAAATAATTTTTTTTCATTTATTTCCTCCTATATTTTCCTGAGAAATTAAGTGGCTGCTATCGCAAAAGGTTAATTGCGAAAGTTTTTCATTTGAAAATCATAAAAAAGGATGAACAAAATTTCAAATTGAAAAACAAACTAGTTTCATATTCCCCCTTCTGAAAAAGGATAAATTAAAAAAAAACATAAAACTTAAATGAACACAAAAATGATTCTTAATAACAATAATTACGGTATTTTGTGTTTTTTTTTTCCAGATTAATAGCAACACACACCCACACAAAAAAAGAAAAGACAAATTACCTACCTCTACCTAACTTTTAATCCTCCTAAGGGAAAGCTCAAGGAGCCGCATTATATTATATAATGAATTTCTTCCTTTTCCTCTAATTACAATTCAAAAGAGTGAAATTATTTTTAATTTTTCTTTTTTTTCAATTATGTATGTATGTATGTATGTATATGTGTAGGTACCAATTTTCTTGATGAACCAAAATCACTCTTTGTTTGTCTGTACTTGTAAACGTTTTGGATTAATGCGCGTACCTATCTAAAAAAAAAAGCAGAAGAAACCGCTCCATATATCCATTCAAGAGGATATTTTTTTTTAATCCTTTAGCAGAGAATGTTGCAATTTTTCTTGTTCTTCCTTCTTCTTCTTTTTCATTTTTAATTCTCTTGTGTGTGAGCAATTTTTTAAAGAATCCTCTAATGTATAAGTGATGATACTTCAGCAGCTGACAATTTCCACTTTGTTTGTTAAAAATTACAGAAAAAGGAGGTTTTTGAGAGTGGAGTAGGAACATGTAGTAAGAGTAATGGGAACGTATACTTCTGGTGCCACATATGTACATATGTATATGAACTGACACAGATTTATATGTGAATGTCAATTTAAGAAATTAATATGGAAAAGTTCTTGGTACAGATTTCTTTGGTACAGCTCAAATGAGAAGCCTATTTGTCGTTTTCAATTTGGTGCGTAAATCATACATATTATGTACTGAATGTTTATGATAAATGTTTCATAAAAACCTACATCTACATCCCAATTCGAATCCAAGTAAGTTAAAGTTAATATATTTTTTTTTTCAAATAAAATAAATTTGTATACATAATTTTCAGAATAAAGGGGGAAATCAGTAGCGAATTGATAAGCAGTGAAATTAAGGAAGGAAAAAATTACAAATATTTAATGAGTATACAAGAAGCAGTACCGTAACTTTGTACTCAAAATGTTATTCCATTGAAATTTTTATTGGTTACATCACTGTTAATGAAATCATGTAGGCAGTCGGAACGAAATTTCAACAGGTTATGTACTTAATAAGTACAAAAGTAAACTATGCAGAAATCAATGTGTAAATACATATCGCTGTTGATTCCGAATTACATTTTACGCTGAGGAAAAAGTTAAACAAAATTATAGATATTTTTATATTGAATTTACATTTGTAAAAATTATAATAAATTATTTTAAATAAAAATAATGCACTTCAAAATGAAGTTTTGTCTGTATACTTTATAACGGGTGATTTTTTAAGAGGTTTAGAACTTTTTAAAAAAAAAAAACACAAAAAATTCGAAAAAATGAATGAAATATTTATTTGAATCAATAGTTTGAACCTTGCAATTTAATGTTTAAAGATAATTTCATGCAAATGTTGACCGCGGCTGCGTCTCAGGTAGCCCATCCGCTGAGTCCAATTTTGGCATACTCTTTCACACATGTCGGCCGGTATCTCACGAATGAATGCATGGATGTTGGCTTCCAGTGCGTCAATCGAAGCGGGCTTGTCCCTATAGACATTAGCCTTGACATACCCCCACAAAGAATAGTCTAATGGTGTCAAATCGCACGATCTAGGCGGCCAATTGACCGGCCCGAAACGTGAAATTAACTGTTCACCAAACTCGCCTCGCAATTGCGCCATTGTTTCGCGTGCTGTGTGGCATGTGGCTTTAGTTCTTGCACCAGCTGTATCTTAAAAGGCTTTACGCCCAAATCCTTCCGCAAAATTTTTCACGTAGTGCTGTAACAAAGGCCTAACTGCTGGGAACGGCGCCGAATCGACATTTCGCGGTCTTCTGTCACACTAGCTGATACGGCCGCAATATTTTCTTCACTACGCACAGTACGTAAACGTGTTGGTGGTTTAATGTCCAACAAAGTAAATTTGGTGCGAAATTTGGTCACAATCTTCCGAATAGACTGCTCAGAAGGTCGAGAATGCCGACCATAAAATGGAAGCAGCGCGCGATGAACATTTCGAACCGAGCACGAATTTTGATAGTAAAATTCAATAATTTGCAAGCGTTGTTCATTTGTAAGACGATCCATGGTTAAATTGCAAACCAAACTGAAGCTGTTTGACAGTGACACAAGGTACTAAACACACGTCAGCTGTCAAAACCAGTGTTGCCAAAACCAAACCAGCTAAAAAATCACCCGTTACATATGTACTGTACTGTATGGGAGTGTGATAAATGTTTCATAAAAACCTACATCTACATCCTTATTCGAATCCAAGTAAGTTAAAGTTAATATATTTTTTTTTTCAAATAAAATAAATTTGTATACATAATTTTCAGAATAAAGGGGGAAACCAGCATCGAATTGATAAGCAGTGAAATTAAGAAAGTGACAAATTACAAATATTAAATGAAGCAGTACCGTAACTTTGTACTCAAAATGTTATTCCATTGAAATTTTTATTGGTTACATCACTGTTAATGAAATTATGTAGGCAGTCGGAACGAAATTTCAACAGGTTATGTACTTAATAAGTACAAAAGTAAACTGTACAGAAATCAATGTGTAAATACATATCGCTGTTGATTCCGAAAAAAAAAATGATACAAACTGTCAAATGAATATTTTGAGTTTAAGTTCAACATAAGAGCTATACATATATGTTACATTTTACGCTGAGGAAAAAGTTAATTAATTAGTTTTTTTTTTCAATTTTGAAAATTAATTTTTATCAAAAGTCAGTTAAGTTATCAACGCCATTTTTTATTTATTTTTACGATACATAATATGTAGGTGATTAGGGTGATTCAAAATACAGTAGTTCCTCGATAATGTGAATTACCGATAATATGCGAATTTCTCTAAAATGTGTATCGCCAAAAATTAACATTGTCATCTCTGTAATGTGAACTTCGAATTTTCACAGACTCTATAATGTGAATTTCTTTTGTAAAAGTTTTTATCTTTTTCTTATTCGTGCATGCAATTTAGGTAATAGGTGCCGGCTAACTGTTATTTGTCTAGACATATCTTAAGAAATGTTGAATGCAGCTGCAGGCTTGAGAGTTTTGTGGGTATGTTTTACATTTGTGTGCTTTTTGATAATCAGTTCCGGGTTATCAACATGCACAAATACGCTGCTTGAGAACTCAGATCAAAATAAAGTGGACGCAGAAACGATTTCCAGTTTTGCTAAAACTAAGAGCAGTGGTAATACCAAGCTGTTCGACAGTCAAAATTACAAGTTTTTTTTTATGAAGAATTGATTTAACCGATTCTAAAACTTATTTTTATAGTTTTTTAAATGAAGTGTACCTATACTCGCGATTATATGTGTACTTGTATTTTATTTATTTATTTTTTTGTGAATTCAATAAAGGTTGAAACTGTGCTTTAAAAAAATATTTTGTGTTGTATTCAATGAATATAAAGATTATTTTAATCAGTTTAATGAGAATTGAAAAAAGTTCCAGTAATGTGAATCCTTCTAAAAATCCGAAAACGCCTTGTTTTAATTAGTTCACATTATCGAGGGACTACTGTATTACCTTTCTCGAAATTCAACAAGAGACCGGGAGAAATTTTGAAGCTTAGATTTAAGCCAAATGATTGAGACCAAAAATTCAAAATCGAACAACTTTTAGAAGTCGCTACCAGTGTTTTTTTTTTCAATAATTTTGCTTGAAAATCTTTGAAAATCAAAGTTTTTCTGAAATGTTAAAAGCTGCACAACTTTTCGAGTTTTTCTGCTAAAAGCATGAAATTTTCAGGTATTGGTCGTAGTTTCATATAGTTCCTGAATATTCAGTTAGAAAATTAAGTTTTGAAACACTTTTATTATAGTTTTTTGTTTATAACAAACAAGTAATCGTCTAGAGAAAAAACCTCAAGGGATCTGGGACTTAGTGTTGACTTTAAATTACGTCTAATTAAAACGAAAACGCATTTTAATAAGCAAGAACCTTCTCCAACTTCCATTTCTTGCTTAAACTTGTTTAAACAATATTTTCAAAAAAATGTAGAAAAACTCATATCGTAAATATTGTACAGGGTGCGTCAAAAAACATTTTTTTTTTAAATTATTTTCTTAAGAATTTCATAATACGTTATATTTTAACACTAAAGCTAGGACCGCACTCGGCGGAACTGCATTTCAGCAGAACTGAACTTCACGACTTATTTGTAGGAAATTGTATGAGCTATATCGCACTAAGCGACAACTGCACTTCACGACGCGACACTATGCGACAAAGTTGGTAATCTGACCAACTGTGTCGCGATGTGAAGTTTTGTTCAGTTTCGTGCGAAAGTGCGCACGGTGTCGCTGAAGTGCAGTTACGCCTAGTGCGGTTCCACCTTAAATCCTAACGGTTTTTGAGTTAAAATATTTTTTTTTTTAATTTAGAGAAACCTCTACTTTGCTTTAATTTTTGGGTCACTCTATCCAAAATTGTTTTTTATTTTTTACAATTTTTTTTTGTTAATACTGCTTAATAGTTAGACTAACATTTTAATGAGAAATATTTTTCATGACCTTCATCATTTAGCTAAAATTAAATCGATAGCCCTAAATGGTAGTCAAAATCAAAGGGCACGGTAGTGCCTAGCCAAGTTCTGGCACTACACCCTTTTTACAGGAACAAACTCAGGCGATTTTTGACCCCCACCACCTTCTAACTTCAGTACCAATAGTCAAGAACTTCAAATTCTGAATATTTGGTATTCTAGCCAAGTACAAACACCACACTAAATTTCAACTTCTTAGCGTAAGTGGTTCCCTAGATATAAGACTTCAAAAACCGTAACTGACTAACAACACCAAGTTATGAGAGAAATTTATTAAAAAATGATTACTGACTAAAATTTGGGGATTTACTTGGCAAGTTTTCTTTTTATTATGCACAGTTCCACACGTTTTGAAAACTTGACAATGTGAACCCCCAAATTGTAGTCAGTAAAAATGGTTACAAATGGAATCTTCCATAGAACCATTTTTTTATTTTCGATTTTCTCAAAAACGGTTCCATTGATTTTCATATTTTTTTTTTTTATAGAGAATTTTTCAAAAAGTTTTAAAAGATTTTATACAAAGAAATTTCCGAACTTTTTTTTTTAATTTTCAAAAAAACTTCAAATTTTTTTTTTGAGAACTTAATAATTCGAAAACGTCTTGATCGATTTTTATTAAACTTGGCACCCAGGACTTTCTTAAGATTAACTAGCAGATTTGAAATGTAAATTTTTCTTACAAACAAAAATTATGGTACGTCCCATAAAAGTGTTAAAACACCGGTAAAGGAAATTTCATTTTTCTCCAAAATTAACCCTACGCTTTTAGTTAAAATTTTTAAGTGAACTAATATTAATACGATCTACCATATTATTGAAAAACAAATATTTATCTATCTATTAAAAATGGTATACCTCTCATAAAACCATTTCCTTGGTTTTTGACTATCTCATTATCTGCTATACCGATTTTAATAAAAAAATTTTTTTTTTGAAATTTCGATATTTTGAAAATGATGATTTTTTTTGTCAAAATTTATTTTTTAACTACGCATTAATAAATGCTAAAAAATTGCGTATTATTTTTTAAAGAAAAAGACGTTTTTTAATTAAGTTTGCGGTTACAGTTCGACTTTTACCGAAACACCCTACTTCTGGATTTTGATTTATACATGAGGCGCTCAGCGCCAAAACGGCCTAACCCCAAAATTTTCGAACTGAGATAAATGAGTTTAAAAAGAAGCTTATTTGAAACATTTTTTTTTTTAATTTCCATTAAAAGTTAAATAAAAATTATTTATTATTCTTGTTTGAAATAATTTATTGTTTAAAGAGTCATTGTGTACTGTTGACTTAACTTATGCAATGTTTTTTTTTTTAATTATATTTCATCTTAGCAAGCTAAGCCATTTTATCTTCGAGCCCTTTTAATGTTTTTTTATACATCACAAACATTTTTCCGCAATTATAACAAAACTATTCTACATAGGGCTTCGGTTTTTTTTATAATTTATAATATATAAATGATTGAATTGTGGTTCGATCTGCGTACTTAGTTAATTTTTTTTGGAAATGTGGGTTAGGCCGTTTTGGCGCTGAGCGCCTCACATATATGTTGGATTGATAGACTAAAATTATTAATTTACTTAATCGTTTATTTTAATACTTTTAAAACTTTCGACAAACTCAATCTAAATATGTTTTTTTTTATGTAAGCGTTATATAGTCGTCCTATTTATTATAAATAAAATAATTTCCATATTGTAAAAAAAAATCTTATTGGAGGTTAAAATTAAAACTTAAAAAAATCCTTGAAGACTTTTGCAAATTATCCTTAAAGTCCATAAAAATCGATCGCATTTTATCGTCTTTTATGTTTTTTCTCCATTTCTTATTGCATACCTAGTGTACCTAGTGCTAAAGTATCCATACATCTACTTGTATAAAACATAAACTATCTCTACGAAGGTAAAGTAAAAAAAATAAAAAAAAATAAGATACAAAAATGTGCAATGGCGGCACCGAAGTGAATGTCCGAAATGGTCATGTCGTTGTTGTTGTTATTTTTGTTGGTGTTGTTGTTATACTCGTTGCTGGGCAATGTATTTCTATTTTGCTAAATACTACTCTGGGGATGACAGAATGTAGGTACCTATAGTGTACTGCTGCAGCATGAAACATTTATGGGCATTCTGAGAGGTTTTTTGTTGTTGTTGTTGCTGTTCTGTAGCTATTTTGTACTGCAGACAAGTTATTTTATTTAGTCCTTTTTCGTTGTACGTACGTACATATATGTATATGCAAGAGAAGAAGAGGGTCACTTAAGGATTTTCCCTGCGTTTATTTCTTCGTCCTCTCTTTTAGTATAAAACCATAAAGTTGTTATTTTTTTCATTTTTTTTTTGTTTAATTTATTTTGTTGCCTGATGAAAATTATGTGTGGACTTGTACTGAAGGCTGTTACCCTCAATCGATTTTCTTCTTTTTTTTTTTCTTTAAAGCCTTTTTGCTACTTTTTTGTGAAGGTAATTTTGTTAGGTTGGTATATGCATGTACAATGTATCATGGATTAGCATTTATGCAAACTTATAGGGGAAGTATAATCACAATTAAGTTGTTTTATTAAGATATTAAGATTAGGTATGTAGGTGGATATGTATGTACCTACTCTTATTATGTAATATAAACCTACTATAATCGATTTAAACCACTGCCATCTTTAATTTTTGGAATTGGAGGACATTGGAGTCATCATCTATTAATCCAACTGGAAATAACAATACCTTAGGTGATGGTCTTTTTTTTCATACTAAACTCTGTACTTTTAATGACCATAGTGATTGTAAAAAAAAACTTCGTTTAGGTTAACAAACATTTAAGAAAAAATCCATTTGAATTTTTTTTTTTGAGAAAATTGACACAAATTTTTAAGATATTCTTTTCAATGACTTGTCCGATTTGGTTTTACAATTTTGCAATCTGGTGCTTTTTAATAGTTCAAACATCTAAAAAATTTTAAAATAATTTTGTATAAACAAAAAATCCACCTTTTTAGTACTTTTACTTTTACTAAGTACATTTTATATTTTTAGTACTTTTGATTTTGTATAGTATTTTTGACATTTTTAGTACTTTTTAATTGTTTTAGAACTTTTGATTTTTGTTGTATGTACTTTTGAATTTTTTTTAAACTTTTGTTAATGATTAATTAATTTATCTAGCAACAATTTAGTTGTTAGCCACAAGGATCAAGTTCGTACGATCCAGTCGTGTATATGGGGTGATTCTCTGCCAACTGTGATTTAAAAAAATTTTTTTTGCTAAAATCTAAAATCATTGAAAATTAATTTTTTTTATTTTATTTGTCTTTAAATAGACATGGTATTAAATCTGTAAGAGCATTTTACTACAACTTTTAAGGAACAAAAAATATCGTCAAAAGTACTAAATCTCGAAGACATGGTGCTGACACTGATTTTTTATTTTTGAATTTTTATACGTTCTAACTATTTTTGACAATATTTTTGGTGAGTTTCTAAATTTACTCTTACATTTTGACGCTTTTAACTTTGAAAGGCAATGTTTTATTCAAAATTGTATGTTTTTTAGTTTTTGAAATTTGTTTTTTGAGGTTGGAGTCTTTATTTTTATACTAGGTTATAAAATCGATAATATACTAGGTTATAAAATCGATTATAAAATAGAAGAGAACGTGAAGACGTGTTCCATTTTTTGGGAGTTTGTCCAATTCTGAAAGAATTCCGCAAGAGATACTTTGGAATTGATATACTCAGTTTAGAGGAAACCCTAAAATTGATGAATGGAGAATGAGGTTGGGATCTTTTATACCACTATTGTTTGAGTGCCTTGCGATACAGAACATGTATAGTCAATTAATATTTTTAATTTTCAGCGGGAAATCTATCCAATTCCAATTTAAAATGAAATCCGAGGACACTATTAAATTATTATTATTTAATTAGAGAGCAAATATTTTTACTTGATATTCTAAAAATTTTATCAAGCACTATTGTACTTAAACTTTTCTGAACACAACATTTTTGTCCAATCATGTATTTTAATAGAAAATAGTAGATTTAATTGGAAAAACAAGGATGGGACATGCCACGGTACTGACATTTTGCTTTTTCAATTCAAGGGGAAAGGGTAGCAAATTTTCACAATTCAAACCAGAAATTCATAAGAAATTTTTACATTAAGTTACAAATAAAGCCCTGGACACAAAGAATCACAGTTGGCAGAGAATCACCCATATGTGCATATATTTTTTTTTTCAAGGCGCACAAGAGTTCTTTTTCGAATTAATATGTGTTTCCGAATGAATTCCTAAATACAGGCAGGTGTTTTTATGTGAATCCAGGCTTTCTTAAAAAGTAACCATATTTTTCCTTTCCAACTGCACTGCCTTTATCAGGGGGTCTGTGATTTAAAATGTTCTACACACTCTGAAACCTTTATTTTTGTCTATATTTAAAAGAATAAGGCTTATCATTACAAATACTTGAACTTCCTTTAGGGTTAAGACAGTAATTGGCGAGATGAAATTGTGGAGAAATGCTCGAAAAACTCACTCATTTTTGTGGGGCATTTATGTTTTTTCTTATTCCCACTCCCATTTGTTTTGCTGGTTTAATAAGTTTTTTCTTTCCTGACGATTTTTTGCTTTATTTTAGTCCATTTTTTTTCTTCATATCGTACATTTTTTAACTTTTTGTCGTTGTTTTAACGTTTCTTTAGACTTATTTTGGTATGCTTTAATTTTTGTTCATTGACGATCAGTAGGCCATAAGTCCCCAGGCTTTAAGTCCCGAATGGATTTTTGTCCAATTTGAGTGGGACATAATTTTTAAATATATTTTGGGATATTTGTCCCATCCGCACACGGTAAATTATTCCAATAAAAAACGTTCGGACTAATGTTCCATCAAATAATTTTAAATATATTATTTATGTTACTTTGTAAAGGTAAAACTTCGAAATGTAGAAATTGTAGAATTTACCGAACTTTTGTTTACAATTTTCTTAGACCTTGCTTACCAAATTCATTAAAAGTCCGGAATGAATTACGAAAACATTTTAGGCTTTTTGCGAATTATGTTCTATTTTCAATTCATTAACAATACTGATTTATGTCCCTTTTTGGACTGGAACAAAAGTCCCGAAATATATATTGGACTTATATCCCACTGAAAAGAAGCAAATTTAACTACTTCGGGAGTAAAGATTCATCTTAACGCAAATGGTAGTAAAGATCCCTATATGGCTTCTTCATCTTAATATAAACCTATGTCTGGTTCATCAAACACAAAGAATTCTTCGGTCAAGTTGTAGTGGTTTTCAAGAATATTGTCATGTTGTCTAGTATATTTTATGAAGTTCAACTATTAGACGGAGAGCTAGCGACTTTTTTACTCACCTCATTTCAACAAGGCTAAGACTTTGGTCATAGAAAGATTCATTTCCATCAAATACAAAAATGGAGGCCTAATAACAATTAATAATAATAATTATAAATGAAATTTTTTTTGTTGAAAAAATCACTTTTTGGAGAAAAAGGTAGCCCATTCTTCTTTTTTTTACAGTTTCGGTGGCACTATATTCCGCCCCAAATGAATGTTCACATATAAGGGGAGTTTTTCGAACATGAAATTTCGGATAAAACTCGCATATAAGTCTGTTTAATAAGATACTTCAGTCATTTAAGTGGAAGCAATACTTCCTTCGAGAAATTACATAACTATAGGAAAATCTTTTTGGTGTGGCCTACTTAAAGTAACAATAATTATTTAATAGTAACTAAGTTTGTTCTAAAAAAATTAAATAAACTATTTTATTCTTCACAAAGCTCACGTCCTATTTAAAAGTAGGTAAATTTTTAACGTCAATGAACTCCAAGGATCATGGTTTTGCAAATTTATATGTAAATCAATATTTTCATCAACAAAAAAATAAACTCTTAATTTTAAATAAAAATTGCATAATCCATTAATAATTGCAAGATCCTAAAACTAAAAACAAAAATTAATTAAAACTCGAATAACACATCCCAACTGTGAATAATGTACTCCCAAATAAAAGAATATTAAATTTTAAATGCAAACAAAATCCCACAGTAATATCTAAATTCAATTCACGATTAAAATAAAAATAAATTCTATAATTTTAATTCAAAATTTTATTAAATTAAAATCAGTTTCATTGCTTTATATTTAGTTTTAAAATTCATAAACGAAAAACTTAATCCCAGACGAATATACATATAATAAATATTTTTGCACTGAATAATTATCATATCACATGGTGCTTTGGGGGGAAAAATCAATAAGGCTTTTCCCAAAAATTCACTCTCAGTATAGTTGGTAAATACGTATGTAACTACCTAGTTAATCTAAAAAAATATAATAAACTTTTTGCACAATATTTTCCCAGTTAGTTAATTTCACTTAATCCAGAGGATTATTTTAGAATAAAAAAAAAATAAAAAAAAAAAACACGTGCTTTTTCACTTGATTGAATTTACGTTGATAGTTTATTGCGTGTGCACATGTTAACTTAATAAAATCATCATCACTAATAAGCTTTAAAAATTTGAATTAATAAAATAGAAATGTTTTTTTTTTTTAATTTTTTTAAAATCTCACATGCAGTTATGGCCACCATGGTTTTAAAGCTGAATAAAATATGTTCAAATCTGCCGGTCGGTATTTGATGTTTTTTTTATTCACAAACACAAATAAAAAATTATATTTTCGCTGGATTGAATGTAGTCGTGGTCCTTGCAGCTACACCGAAACTTTTCGATTGAATGAAAACGAAGAGATTTGTTTTATTTTTTGAATATTTTTGTTAACTTTTTTCAAATCGATATAGAACTGTCTGTCAATTTTTGTATATTTCTCTTGCCACAAAAAAACGCAAACCAATCCAATTCAATAAATATACAATAAAACTAAGTAAATATTTTTTTTTTGTTGATAGCGTTATTAAATTTGAGTAGTCCTGCGAAATGTATACTCGACTTCGTCCTTTGGCCGACTGAGTACTGTGAAGCTTTGGAATGTCAGAATGAAGCTGTGCATTGCAGCTGCAAAGCTATGTTCATATATAAGTAAAAAGTAGATGTATTATAGCGTCGTCACTTTTCAGTCCAAAAAGGATACAAACAATGCAGGACACTCGAAATGGATTTTCAATTTTATAATGATTTTTTTTTTGTTCCTTCCTTTCAGTTAGTTGTGTCGAATTGTTGTTGTTGTTGTTGTTGTTGTTGTTGCAGCTGCTGATAGTAGTTTTGTTTGAATTTTTAAGGTTGTCAGCGATTTTGTTTCTAGGATATATGAATGTATGTTGTTTTTGTTGAACATGTGTTTTACTTGACAACCGCATGATGATGCAGTCAACCAATATTCACAACAACCAACAACAACAACGAAAAAGGACGAAAACTTAATAATCATCATCATCATCGTCATAATCGCAAAAAAAAAAATAAAAAACATTATTCGATTCCAAACGAAAAAGGACGAAAGGAAAAGGTATTTTATCGTCTGATTCATCGACCTATAAAGTTTGTTTTTTTTTTTTTTCTTATTTTTTGTAGCACAGGGTTACGAATTACGAAGACGACGAAGTAGTGAAAATGGAGATACTCTCACAGGCACAAAGGTATATTACAGTATCGTGAAAAATGATTCTCGTTGTTGGGGGTGGGGGAAAAATTCATCAGCAATGGGAGAAAATTCTCAAGTGGATGAGGGTGGGGTGGGGGAGGGGGTGATAGAGGATGAGTGTGATTTAAGTGTAATTACAAGATTATACTTTATGACTTTTGAAAGGAAATGACACTGCAAATAAATCTTAACACGAAGAGCACTAAAATTATTGTTTAAGCTAAAAACAACAAGAGCCAAAGAGTCGAGAGTACCTACCTACCTATAGGTATCAGGTGGAAGAGAGTGAGTTGCTTTGAACTATATAGGTAGGTATAACAACAAAATCAAAAACAAAATGGAAGTAGGTAGGTATAGAGGAGTAAAGAAAACGACGAGCTATACATAATAGTTTTCTACTTACGTAATTGGATTTCAGTAAAGTTTTCTTTTTTATTTTATTTTTTGATATAAATTACTCGGGATTTAAAAGCACTTACCTAGAAAGAGAGAAAAAAAAAGATATAAAAAATGTCAGTTTTATTTAGTAAAGCAATTTTTTAAGAAAATAATATTTTTTTTTTTTTTAAGTAAATTAAATTCTTAAGCTTAAAGGTGATTTGGTTTTCCTTGCCTTGTCGAGGTTAATATATATATTTTGATTTATTTATTTGTATATTTATTTTTATTTTTTTATATAAATGGAAAATCCTGCATTGAGCCAAAAAAAATAAAAATACTAAAACGATGCCAAAAAAAATAAGACAGAATAATTGATGAAAACTCGAATAATATAACGATTAGAGATAGTTATGTGGTGTTTTAGTATGATGGGAACAGAAATAAATCATTTTTTTTTTGTTTGTTTTGATGTCGAGGCTATACATGATGACATTTTATTTCTGTGGTTTTTGAAATATGAAGCAATTTTTCAGTCTGGCTTTGACAGTTTTTGAACTATAAAATAATATTTAACTGCTTACATTTTATAGAAATAAATAAATTGAGCTGTCAATTGAAGGAGAAGATTATAGATTTATTAGGCAAGTTGAGAAAAATGAGATTTCATTCTGTCAATAAAAAAAAAACCTGGCAAGTGAATTAAATTTTCATCATTATTTTAAAGCAAAGCTGAGAAGTTTTATGTGCAAAATCCTGTTCATTCAAACTGTGATTGCTGAACCAAAAAATATACCTCTGAAATAGTTTTTAACCTTTTAGATAAATAAGTTTAAAATTAGTTAGTTTTTGGTTAGAATTTAACTGAATATATAAATTTGGGACTAGAAGTGATGGAAGTAGAAAAAATCGATATAAGACAAGATTGTATTTTTGGGACTAGAATTTTCTGAGAATATTGGTGGTGGTCTAGGGGGTCTGGACAGAAGATTTTTTAAAACCAAAATATTTTTATAATTAAAATTATCCTGTTCATTCAAACTGAGATTGCTGAACCAAAACACCTACCTACATCTGAGATAGTTTTTAACCTTTTAGATAAATAAGTTTAAAATTGGTTAGTTTTTGGTTAGAATTTAACTGAATATATAAATTAGGGACTAAAAGTGATGGAAGTAGAAAAAAAAAAAAAAAGACGAGATTGTATTTTTGGGACTAGTATTTTCTGAGAATATTGGTGGTCTAGGCGGTCCCAACAGAAGATTTTTTAAAACCAAAATATATTTTTATAATTATAATTATAAAATTAAATATTTGAAATTTGAATACAAAAATATGTACTTACACATGTATCTAGAAGCTTTTTAGATTTAAAACTCTTTTTCAATGTTTTTCCACAAAAACACTAAAAAATAGAGATGATGTACTGAGACCTGATTCAGAATGTTGTCCCTGTTCCTAATTTAAGATATAATTTTTAGGAAATGCTTAATCAATAAATAAAACTCTTTTACACAAAAATTCAGCTTTGTTAAAAATTTTTGAAAGTATATTGGGCTGCTTCGTTCTCGTTAAAAAAGAAAAATGTCATTCTTGATTCACTAAGCTGAGTGAAAATGAGATGTCGTCGACGAGACAAGATCTCTTCGCGGTTATTCTCTCTCTAAAAAAATTTAAAAGTGAAATAATACATAGGTAATATAGCATTTCTTGTCGTCACGTCCTCGCGAAATAAGTCGAAAAAATTAAAAAAAAAATTATTATCTGCCTACAGTACATTTTATGCGATGAAAATTGACATGTTGTTTTATTTGGTGCCAATTTTCCTGTTTTTTAGTTTTTCAAACAATTTAGACAAAACACCAGGGCTGAAGGAAAGTGACCAAACACGACGCAGCGCTGTGTTTTCTCTGAATGGATTCTGGAGAAGTTGGAAGCAAACCCCGATTTAAGCAACAAAAAAAATCATTTTCAGCGATGAGTCCTATTTTAAGATGAACGGGTCAACATGCTATATTGCCAGATCTCAGACGATACCAATCCACACGAGGTCTTCCACCAAGTGGCAATGCATCTGCAAAGAGTCACTGTTTGATGCGGATATGTGAGTCGGCAGAATCATTGGACCATACTTTTTCGAAAATGATGATGGACATGTAGTTCAATTCAAAAAAAAGTGCACTTTAAATTCAATAGTTTGAATTTTTAAATTGTGTAATTATCTAGGTTTCATGAGAAAAAAAAATTGTTAAAGTTAAAAAGTAGTGTTTTCGTTTTTAAAACTTTTAGCTTTAAAATTAAACGAAATTGCTTTCAATATGTATTTAAACACAACAATTTCGAATATAATATGAAAAAAATTAATTTTAATATTTGAAAGAATTAAAATTAATAAGGATATCATTTAAAGTAAAAAAAATTACATTTAATTTGAAAGCATTCATTTAAATTTAGCATTCAGATATAAAAGCCATTGAATTGAAAATTTCAACAGTAAATTTTAAAGTGTTTACTTTTAATTAATTATTAATGACTTTTTTTTTCAATTTAAAATACATATGACTTTTGATACAAAACCTTTGAAAATAAAAATTAACGCCCTGATTTAAAAGTGAACGCTTCGGTTTAGAGTAGAAACATTTTGAATTTCTGAACATTGTTTATATAGGCAATGCCAGGCGACGCACTTCCAGTTTTATTGAATAGGAATTCTAATCTTATTGGATATAGTTCACACCAGATATTCGTTATGAAATCTAGGTAAGATGAACTGAACTTAACAAAAATTCCGTATTGAAAAGACCCTCACTATAATCAACTGATGAGTCCAATTGAGATCACTGCGACAAAATGCCAATTTTTTTGGATTTTAAGTGAAATTTAGCTTTTCAGTTAATTAAGATATAGACCAACAATGGTTTAAATGAAAAGTAAGTACATATGTATATGTTTTTGAGAAATGGCAAATTAGAAAATTAAAAATATTAACTCAAAATTTTAAAGTGAACCTTGTCAAATGGATTTTAAATCATTTTTAATTTTCCAATAAAACCAAAATGTAATCGTAAATAACAGCAAGTTCGTACCATCGAGTCGCGAATTTTTTTTCTATGCAAAAAATTTGCGAAAAAAAATCGATTCGCATTTTTTGTAATAGAAAAAATGTCCAAACGAAATTTGCATTTTTTTTAATATAAAAAAATGTTCGAACAAATTTGCATTTTTTTTAATGCAAAAAAATGTTCCAAAAAAATTTGCATTTTTTTAATGCAAACAATTTTCAAATAAAATTTACATTTTTTTAATGCAACTAATTTTTGAACTAAATTTGTATTTTGTTTAAGCAAAATATTTTCAAATTGCATTAATTTTGTTTGTAATGCAAATTATTTTTACATTGCATTAAAATTTTATTTTTAATAAGTAATGCAGACAAAAATGCATTTTTACAACCCTGAGCAAGAGTCATTAAATTTAAAGTGTTTATTTTTGATTTAAAAGTAAAACTTTTATTTGCTGCTTAAAATTGAACAACTTTAAATTTAAAGAGTTTCACTTTAAAATTCAAAGTGATTCGCGATGATTTTAAAATAAATTAAATTGTAACTTTCAAATTGAATACGTTTCAATACGGTTGTCTTTCATACATATTATGTAAACTTTTAATTTTAAAGTGCAGGTTTGTTCAGGAGTTTAAAGTGGTTTTTTTTCTCGTTGAAAAAGTGAGAGTTTATACAAAAAGTAGTCAAATATCCCATTTTCACATTTATAATTGCCAAAGTGACTTTTGGAGTTAGTATGATACTTAAAATATAAAAATGCATTTGGTGATTTTAATATTTTAATAAAATGTTTAACATTTTAATAAAATGTTGAAAAAGTGTGTACGATGCTAACTCATTTGAAAAAAATCCTGTTTTTAACTTAGAATCTTACTAAAAATACTTTAACATCATACATACTATGTAAATCCTTTAAAATTTTGGGCCAATAATTTTAATAAGCCTAACGTATTGACAATTGACATTTTTGTTTGACATGGTCGTTACTATCATAACCTTTAGATATTTAAAGGGTTACTTTAAGCAAAAACATTTAAAAAGAGAGCTGTTTTTTCTATTGGCTATTATAAGCGTCAATCACATTTTGCACCTACAATATAAAATAGTTGCATATACCTATAGGTACATAGATATCTTAGCAGTGGGCCAATGGCTTTATATGCATATACCGGAACTATTCTCAAGTGTCCACTATCAAATGAGTATGAAATAAATGCAAATAAAAATCCAAAGAAACAGAAAACAACAACGAAAAGGTAAAAAACACAGTTCACATTCTGATTATCTAACTATAGAATGTAAAAGCAGAAGTATTGCCTCTCTCGTCGCAATAAATAAAGACCAAAACAGCTCACAGGGAAAAGCCTTCGAATCAAAATGACCCTCTGGACTGCGGCAACGACCAAAGACCCTGGGTATAAACGACGAATGCCCAACTCTTGGTTTGTCACATTACACACACACACACAAAGTTGTTATACCTTTAAATAGCGATATATAAAGTGTGATAGGTTTTTTTTCTCTTTCTTTTTATTGACCATTCACAATAGAAGTGTAATAAATTTTCACGAGACAGTACCGTGTTGAATTTTTTTTTGTTGTTGTTCTTAATTCCCCCCTTTGCACCTATTGGACCTGGCCATTCAAAAACATTCTAATTCAACCCTCCTTAGTAATTATTTCGAGCTTTCTTTTGTTTTTTCCTTACTTTTCTCACAATATGAAATTTGATACCTATTGATAGAATCAAAATCGATTTTATGTTCCTTTTAATTCCCTTTCTATTCTATTCTTTGGACGACCGACCCACGACGACAATGAACGGTGGTAGGTAAGTGCGAAGGTTTTGTCTGTTTTGCTCTGCAGATATATGAATTCAGTTCAATGGTATTTAAACAAAAAAAAACGAAGGGAATTATGTGCAGCAATGCAGGAAAAAAAAAACTAACAAGGCTTTATGTATGACAAATCTTGGTCAGGGGGTTAGGCGGGTGGAGAACAACAGAACAACGCACTACAAATTCGATTCGATTAATCACCAATATAAAGAGCCCGCAGGTATACCTATACAAATATACTAAATAAAATTACGCAGAAGAAACAATGAATATAAAATTGACATAAATAAATTATTGGGGCGTTATAGCTACGATGTATTTTATTTCTACATAAAGGAGGTTTTTGGGCATAGAAGGACATCAGAGAAAACTCTCTGTCTCCCTCTCTTTCTCTCTTTTAATCATTAGGGGTTGATATTTTTTTTTTTTTGAAAGGTTTAAGAGATTAATTATAAGAACAAGCTGTGTTTGTTTGTATATAAATATTTGTGTGTGTGTGGTGTTTTTGGACTTTATTGTTGTTTGACGTGAATACTTAATTTTTGGTGTAACTGATAAAACCATTAAGGCTTTTATTAGCTGGCTTTGCGTTAATTACTTTCTTCATTTTTGTTGGTTTGGTTGGTTGGTTGGTTAATGGAGATTGATTAAATTAAAACAAATATAAGTAAAGTGTAAGGAGGGGGAGATGAAGAGTCAAGATAACAGATTTTGTATGTGGAAGGGAACAATTAACACCATTTTTTTAGAGTGAAAAGGTGATGATTATTCAAGTAAGATTAGCTTTGGACTGAAACACCTGAACTACATAGGTGGAAGAAGATTTTACATGTTTGTGTGGCTCATACTAATCAAAGAAGGTTCAATAAATATGTAAGGCTTCGGAACCACAGGAGTTCTACAATGGATATTGCCCAAGGGATGTCCTTAGATATTTTACCTACCTACTAATTAAATGAGGTCTACGAAAAATACTTAGGACTTGTTTCAAAATTTGCAAGTAAATTTTTGATAAAAATTTATAATTGCCTTTTTGAATGCGGGATTTAAATCATCGAGTTTGTACTTCTTTGGCTTATAGACTTATGACTCTGTGCCTTATTTTATCTATCGGATAACTAATCAGAATATTAATCAGGCTTTTTAAAACAGACGCAATTATTTAATCATATTGATGGTTTACCAAAACTTTTTGCTACTAAATATTCCAATATTTATTTTATTTTATCCGAACATGTTTTTTTAATAGAAATGGTTGAATTGCAGACGTCGGGAATAATGTAATGCGCTTAAAAGTTGCCGCACACCATGAGCGTTCATCCGACACCTTAACCTATTTGGTCCAATAACGCGTTCACAGGGTCCAGGCCTGTTTTTGTTACGATATGATTTTCGACTTTTAAAAGAAGGCTAACCCCAAATCGGGTGATCCCTGGGTCTACATTCTAGAGACGGCACAGAAGGGAAAGAACACGAGTCAGGTGTCCACAATCAACTTAAGCTCGGTTCGAACTTAATTGGTTCCATTCGGTTGTACGAGAAACTGGGGAGTGTTTGCTAGGGACTGGCTGTAGAATTATAAGTGGTTGAGATTCAGGTACACCCGAACTGTAGCGCTACCTTAAGTTAACATATAAGTAAGTAAAAGAACACCTTTGGACTAATTGCGACTAAATATTACAATATTTATTTCATCCGAACAAGTTTTTTTTAGTAGAAATGGTTGAGTTGCAGACGGCGTCGTGAATAATGTAATGCGCTTAAAAGTTGCCTCACACCATAAGTTTTCATCCGACACCTCAACCTATTTGGTCCAACAACGTGTTCACAGGGCCCAGGCTTGTTTTAGTTACGATATGAACTTTAACCAAAAAAAAAGAAAAGCTAATTCGAAGCCGGAAAGATCCTTGAGTCTTCATCCAAGGGACGGTGCAGAAGGGGAACACGAGTTAGGATGGACACTCAAGTTAAAAAGGATCACAATCAACTTAAACTCGGTTCGAACTTAGTTGGTTCCATTGGGTATGGCTCCTATAGATTGTGCGAGAACCTGGGAACTGTTCGCTAGGGATCGAGCTGGCTGGAGAATCATAAGTGGTTGAGGTTTAGGTCTACCCGAACTGTAGCGCCACCTTAATTTAACAATTAAGTTAATAAAAGAGCACCTTTGCATTCTTCCTCTCAACCTCAATAAATATTTAAGAGTTGGATTGTTGTATGGGGAGAAAATGACGGCAAAACTCGACACAAAATGTCTAACTAATGTTTCATAGATGAAGTGGATTCTTGTCAAGATTGATGGTATCTTCTTCGGATATCCAACAAAATTATTAAAAAACAATTTAGCTAGAAAAATACTTAAACAGGATTCCAACCAGAATCACGATATCACTCTATCCTCACAAACCACGTCAGGAAACTGCCACAACCATTGATTTGAATATTTTATCTTCTAAATTCGTCAAAAAGTGTCAATACAAGCCATGAGCAGAATAGAATATGCCGCGAAGCTAATCATCACTCACAATACTAAATATCAATGCTTTTGGGACCAGCCAGTGTCTATTTCCGGTGTAACCATCATTTGGTGATTCTTTTTTTTACGAGCAGTTGTGGAACTCTCAGAAAAGAAGATCAAAATCTTAATATTAACATAACACGACGCGACGAAAGCTTTCTAATCGCTAACAATTAAGTTGTGATATTTCTCGAATTCTGACGTTTTGTGAGCAAACAGACTGTAAGAAGAATCGGTTGGAACCGGTTGGCCTATAGTCTGCAAAATAAAGAAGATCTTCAAGTGCGAAATACTCGGGCAAAAGTTCATAGATCTGTTGAAATAATCCAAGGGAGATTTAAAGTTCCATTGGCAGCAGCCACAAATACACATCATCGCGTTGTACTCCCAGTTTCTATCAATTTCCAAATTTTTCCATTGTGTTGTGGTATTTCCCCATAACGTAATTGTTATTGTAATGGACCATCACGTCGGGGTAGATCTGGGAATCAGATCCCAGAATTTTCCACCGTAAAAACAAATTATTGTTTCAGGGGCACTGCTTTTTTCGAGAAAGTGAAAAACCTTTCAAAAGAATCTCTTGCCAGGAAAAAGTACTCCTAATTCAGCACAAAATTGTAGGTCTCTCCATTTCCTCCAACTTACATTTCGCACACAAAAATTGTTGAGAGTTGTTACTCACAAGCCCTTAGTTCTCTAAAACTTCTGACGCCATGAATTTATTTTATTATTATCTGCGGTATCACCATCATCTTTACATTCTTTGATTGTTTACTTTATAATTCACCATTATCAATGTAAACAAGAATTGCTTGTATAAGAGAAAAAAAAAAACACAAAATGATATTGATTCAATAAACAACCTAAATTAGATCAATTCCTTCCTTTCTTCCTTCCTTTTCAGTACCACATCATCTCTGTTTACTTGAACAAAAAAATGAATAAAAAACACAAACAAAAAAATAAAGAAGTAGAACTTTCACAAAAGTTTACCATGTAAGGCGCAGGAAAAAGGGAACAAAAATAAAACTAAAGACTAACTCTTCAAAAGTTTTTTTTTTTTTTTTTAAGTCTTTCCCTCTGATGTAATCAATAATAATAAAAAAAAAACAAAAAAACAATTTCCTGAATTTTGACTTCAACCCATCTTGGATCCTTCTAAACCTTCTACACTGTCAAACTTCAATCAATACTTTCCGAACATTGCCCTCAGCCTCATCTTGGCAGCCTTTTTGTTTTTGTGAAAAACCTACCTTCCTATACTTTTCTTCCTTTACCGCATTATTAGAGTTGTTGGAAGGAAGAAGCACACATAAAACAGTTAAAGGAGACAACCAAAAAAAGACAATCAAAACCACCAAAAAAAGCTTTATTATTTTTGTTGTTTTTTTTTTTTCCTTTAAAGAATCAAAGAAAAAGGAAGAGAATGAACGCTAATGCGGCAAAAAATGTGAAGGAAAAACTTTTGCATTCGAGAACTGAAAAAGAAGCGCAAAAAGGCTTACATAAGCATCAACCCAGCGCACTAGCAACCTTGTGTAGAAGTTGCAACTTGAGTAAATAGCTTTGAGTTTGTTTTTTTTTTTTTTTTATATAGGGTTTGGTTATGGGTGGGTCTTATGGGTGGTCTTAACTCACATTATGCTAAACACTCTAGCGGGCCTGAAACTGATTTTACAATTTACAACTTAAAACACCAACAAAACGGTTGGAACATTCTGTGGGAGCGTAGAGTCTGGTGAGGGGAATGAGATGGGAAATAAACAGTTTTCGGTGCCATGGCGTCGAAAAGCAATAAAGAAAAAACAAAGTCGTCCGGCTTCTGAAAACTTACATACCAACATAAAAACAACAAGGATTTATTACCCGGTTGTTGGGGTTGAAGAACACAGTATTTGGGGCCCGTTGTTTTCGACCGGCCGGCGGCGGCAGCAGCAGCAGCAGCAGAACCGACTTCTGCTAGGCACTTTTTTCCATTACAAAAAACACCCATTCCCTCAAAATAATACTCAGGGTATAATAAGTGTGTTGGTTCCGTTATTTTCAGTCTTTTTTTTATCGCCACTTAGAATCATCCGGAAACAAACCAAAGTACCGTTCCCACAAAAAAAAAGCAACAAAACAACAAAAACTTGAACAAAAATAAAAAAAAAAAAAAGTAAAAAACCTAGGGTAATGAGGAGAGTTTTAGTGGGTTTGGGGGGAGGTAAAGAAGGTTTAACTTCTGGGTATATTATTTGTGGGAGACATATGTCTAGCCTTAGTGTCTGGTCACGCAAGGGTATAACGTTCGTTCGTTCATTTTGTGGATCTGGGAATAGAAATAGTAGAAGTAGAAAAAAAAATGAAAGAATTATTATAGTTAAGTGAAGCCAATCCCCGAACTCACAGGGTGAAATTATGAAAATTATTTGTTTTTCAACATTTTGGCTTTTTCTCATATTAAAGAAGCTTTTCCCTACGGTAGGATAGTGGTGCCAGTTTTTTTTTTTTTTTTCTGTGCATAAGCCACATGAATGGCAGAGGGATTAATAGTGTGGCATAAGCTGATAGATTAAAGTTTCCTTGAACTTCCTGAGAGTGAGATTAACTGTTAAGTTATTTTACTTATATTCCATGGCCAAAATGAGTATTACGGTAGGTCCAATGGGGAATTAAGTTTTTTTTTTTTTTTTTTTTATTATAGATAGACCGTTCGTTTTGATGAGAAGCTTTTATGTAAGGTCAGATTACTTCGACATTTTTGTTGTGACTTTCAAGGCCTTGGTTATGTAATATTATATCACTTGGGAAAATAATGAGTAATGGGTCGATATCTTAATAGAAAATGGACAATTGATGAAATCTAGAATCTATAACAATCTTAAGCTCACAATTTCTGTAGTCTTCAGTAGGCAAAGGGCATTAAATGATTTTCTTCAAATTTTATAATCAGAGTTTGTACGTGTAGCATTTTCGAGACCGAAGTTAATTCCATAGGGAAATGTGCTGAACGAAATATCAAAAGAAACTATTTCAACCATCGTGCGAAGGCAGAGCCAAGCAATTCACTCAAAGCACTAAACTGCTCTCATCAACTCTAAACTGGTATACGGGAGTGTTTGGGCAGGTTTAACGAACAGACCAAGAATAATAATTTTACATTTCTCTGGGTACCGGCCCAAGTGCGTCGGTCGTTGGTGCGCGAGAACAATAAAAAGATAGACTCTTTAGCTAAAATAAGACCAACGACAACGTTAACATGGTCAAACTGCCAAAGATGGCTGTTCTCCATTTCCAGACTCTTCCACGTAATAACACAAGAGTTTTTTTTTTTTTGAGGCTACTGCCTCTTGCGAGGAAATGACAAGCCCTCGAAGATGTAGGTACTTATCTCTTGTTATAAAAAAGTGCCTCTCATCTTAGTCGTTCGGATTGGATAAAAAATGGTGGTTCCCTTTATTTCTATACCGAACGAAAAACACACAGAAGGAATGCTTGAGAGTTGTAAGTCACTATAGGTCCTGATTCTCCACGAACTTTTGTGCCAACAAATTTTTTTTTTTTTTATTGTATTTAAAATAATGGTAATTGTTGTTGTTTGACAACTGTCAGAATATTTATTTTAACGTCAGATTCAAATACACCAAATACATTTTTCTGCACAAAACAATGTTTTTTGGAACATTTTTGGAGTTTTCGGGAAAATAAATGTCCCAAATTTTTTTTGTCAAATTTTGTATGTGAAAATTGTCAAATTTTGAATGTGAAAATTGTTAAAATTTTTATGTGAAAATTGGCAAATTTTTATGTGAAAATTGTCAATTTTTTATCTAAAAATTGCGAAATTTTTTATCTGAAAATTGTCACATTTTTCATCTGAAAATTGTCCCATTTTTCATCTGAAAATTGTCAAATTTTTTATCTGAAAATTGTCAAATTTCTATACAAATCTGATCAGATTTGGTCTAAAAATCATTTTCAATACAAAAATATCAAGGCGATACCTAAACCAATTATGTAGCTCATTGGGAAGAATTCTCAACATTTTAGACTTATTTTTTTCTAAATTTGGTACAGATTTTCGCATTTAAAATTAAATGCAACAACAATTCATCCCCTGCGGGCTTAACTAATCCCAGAGAATTTTCGGGGCTTAACTTAAGCGCGCCGAAAAACTTTATTACCGGCCTGAATTACATAGGTACCTACTTGTTATCGAAAGTTTATATGAAAACTCCATTTTGTTTCTGTGATGGCATCGCTTATCCCCGTTGTCGTTTTTTTTCAACCAATTCCCCCCGGGTTTGCAAAAAACACGCCTTATATACTATGTGCCGTCTTACCCAGCAAAGAAATTGTGAATTTAATAAAAAAAAAAAAGTCCAGTTGATACAAAAATGTACACCACGCTACCCACAACGCCGCAAGCTAATTGGGTGCTGGGAATGAATGATTAAGATCATGACTTTTTTCCACATAATTAATTTAGTAGGTTATGAAGCTCGTTTTCATTTTTTCTTAGTTTGTTAACTGACAAAACTTGTCGCAGTGCCTTTATCTAAGCCGTTTGATTATGTCATTCAACATTGTAGGTCTTCTCAATTCCTGTGTGCAGAGAAAAACTTAAAGTTAAAATTTAACAAGAATATTGTTAAATTTACAAGGTACACCGTATAGAAGTTGCAGAAAACTCGAAGCACTTATAGGTCTTTAAAAAACATTACATTCAAGGTCAAAATTAATATTATGTGTAGTTGATTTAATAAGATATCATGTTATTTCAAAATGAAATTCTTGTAAATAAACAAAATTTTACAAGATTTTGACATGACCGCATTGTAATTTTTTTACCAAGGTTGTTCCACTTAAAAAAGTTCTCTTGTGAATTTCAATTTTAGTACATAGTCCATTGATGTAACGTTTCATATACATATACATAGTTACTTTTACAATGTTTACGTGATGAACTCAAATGTGTAAAATTAACTTAGTGCTGTTTGTTCTAAATGAACATAAGTAAATAGAACATCGTCTTGATGTTTTAAAATTGTATTTAAACAAAACTAAACATAGCTACTATTTTTTTTTGAAAATTAAGTCATGTTAATTACACAGACAAAGGTTATGAGTTTAAAAATAGACCATGTTAGTTTATCTAGGTTTTCATGTTGATTTAACAAGATAATTTATTTAAGATAGTTTAAAGCTAAGAAATTTTTATGTAGATTTTTTTTTAATAATTAGTGCCATCATTCAACTCGACGACGTACATTTAAATCTTGTATCTTGTTAAATATTAAAAATGATCAACGGTGTTGAAAAATAACAACCTGATAATGGGTTGATTTTTATTTGATTTTACCTGACGTTTTTTTATGATTGTATTTTTAAATTTAACTGGAATACAATCTATTTCAAATTTAGCTTCTATTTTTTCTTAATTTTAATAAACTGGCACTGGTGCAGTTGTGATCGTTAAAATCAAAATTGTGTGCTTTAATAATTATTCTTTCTCTCGAATCTGAAATCTCCAGCTTAAGAATAATCGCTATTTTGATATTTCATTTTGTATAAAATGTGTCTCGTAAGAGAATTTGTTCTGTTATTCTAAATAAACAATCGAGTCAAATTGCATCATGTGATTGTGCTTGACCGAATCACTTTGATTTTAGGAAAGTAAGAAATATTCGAGCCAAAATCATGACAGCCGACAGGCTTAAGTGACTAAAATTTTTAACTGACAATGGTTTCTTTCAATTGCATAGTTTGGATGTATTTTGTTTTTTGCCAAAAATTCGAACACTATGTGCATCTTTAATTTTCATACAATTTTCTCAAGATTTTTACGAAACTAAACAAAAATTAAAAATATTTTCGCAAACTCATTAAAGAGAAAAGACGACTCAAGGTCTATTCCAATTCCAAAAACTAAAACCTTCTGCGAAGCTTAATTGCAAAGTTATTCAACATCTAATTATTACACAAAAAAGTAAAGTACAAAAAAGCCAACCTTGTGGATTGTCAACTAATTTATTTTTTTTTTAATTTAAATTTGCTTAACAAAATTTTCAGACATTTTTGTCTGAATATTAAGAACAGATAGCAAAAAAAAAATAATAACCCATTCCACTTGACATTATTTTGTCGTCGACCTTTAAAAAAAAAAACAAAATATACTAATTTCACTCCCCAAGAATTAAGTGACCCAAGACAATCTGGTTTGCTGCTTTAGACATAACAACATCTCCCACTAATTAACACAAATTACCGCTTCCCAAAATGTGAAAAAAAAATTAAATGAATGAAATCCACTTTGGTTTTCTATGCATTTAGAGCAAAAGAAGACATGCTTTAAACATTCAATTAGCTACATTCCTCTCACTACCACTACGACTCACTCTCACCCCCATCCTCCTTTTCGTCCATCTTGAGCTTGTGCATTATCCTGCTGTGTGTCTTTTTTATCCATAGAAACTTAATTAGATAAAAAAAAAAAAAAACAAGATCACATTCCAACCTTATTAAAAATGTTTATTTAAATTTTTTTGTCTGTTTTTTTTTTTTTTTTTTTTTGAAAACTCAACGCAGCATGATAACGTAACTTTGAATTCAAAAGAAATCAAATCAAATTTAAGCATCTCGTCCTTTGCGAGCGAGTGTGTCCTTGTTTTTTTTTTTTTATGTAAAACCTGCAATGGCAACGGAATAAAGGTTTGTGTTATACTCGTACCTAACCTCGCTGTGTGTTTGTGTTTACTTTTTGTTTGTTTACATTTTACATTTAGTTGGACTGCTTTTGAAGAAGCTGGGATATGTCTCACTTGAAGGTATAAATTAGCCATCCAACCAGGATTATTTTTTGTATAAATTCCAGCACAGGATTCTGATGATTACATGTTGTCCGGATATAAGGCCAAAAGGGAAGCTCATTTATTCATCCTTTTCACCTACGTGTTGTAGGAGTATGTACACATATATAGGAGGTGTGTTTTGATTCATTTTTGTATACCTACATGTTTTGCCTGTCAAGGATAAATACGGGGTCTATACTAACCACAAGGACCTTTTCTCTATTGTATCCCTTTTTACAATCCCCTCACCCACTCTCTCTCTCTCTCTCTCTTTTTCTCTCAAAATCTGTGTGTCGTTAACAACATAATTATAAAGTGGGCTAACAAGCCCAACCATCCGTGTTAACAAGTAACTTTTCTACTCGTTTCCGTGGTAGGTACTGTGAGTATACACATTATGATTAAAAAAGGACACAGAGTTTTGGGGAAGGTGTCCTTCGAAACATAACAACATACCAACACACAGAAGTGACACATTTTGAATTGAAAATTCAAACCTTTTGTTTTGAGAGTTTTGGAAAGGGTTAGAGGAGGGAGAGGAGGGAGTGCTACCAACTTCCACAGCAAAGGATATGAAACCCAAAAGGAAGGTACTCCTTCTATAGTTATTGCCATTATAACGTAAATCATCCTTTTTTTTTTGTTGATATTTGTTTTGTTTTAATGTGAATCGGAAACGAAGGTGCCAGGTGGTGGTACACCACATTATGGCACAACTAGGGAACAATTATAATTCGATAGAGAAATGTTTCGCCAATAAACACCTGCATAAAGGATTAGGTACACATTGGAGCGAATGAAAGTAGCTTATTTTCTTGTTTTTGTGTCGGTCGTTCTACAGCTCGATACCGAAAACGACGACCGGTCCGAAATACACAGACGAAATGAAACGTGCAGTTCAGAGAGAGAAAGAGAGAAATTCATTTTCCAAAAACACACAAAGTAAATAATAAAGTCGGTGAATATAATATAAAACAAGAGCGGAACTCAATTCAAAGTTTATTAAAAGGACGACTTTGGAAAGGATGAGGACGGCACGGCTGCGGCGCGGCGCCAGGTAGAACGACGACCGACAACGACGACGTGAATTGGGGGAAGTTGGAGAGAACGTGATGTAATTAAGTTATTCCGAAATAAATTATTCATTATGGGAAAAAGGGGAACCAACCAACTAACAAACAAACTGAAGAACAACGGGGGGGGGGGGTTGGTTGGAAATTCTTCTTACTTTGTGTTATACTTGTACATTCACCGTCACTGTGGCGTATACGTAATATTTTTATTTTATTTTCTTCTTCTTTTTTTTTTTTTTGTTGGCTTGTATTAAATTGTAGCTACTTTTGTACTTAAAAGAGGAATGAGAGTATAATATTTACACATTGAAATCCGCCATGGGATATAATTTCGGTTCTCTTAAGGAGTGTAGCTTTTTGGAATGTGAAACGTATATAATAATTGTTTGCTTAATCTAAGGCCAATTGACTTTAACTTTCTAAGAAAAAAATTTAACAAATTTGATGAAGTGGATTTTCTTTTATTTTTTGTTTTTTCATTACCGATAAAATATATTAGGTCCTTTAATTCAATTAAAAGGGATTAAATGAGAATTTATTTGTACAGCTTAGATCAATGGATATGTTGACAGTTTCGAATACATATTGGTTTTATGGTTTTATTTTATTTGCTTTTAAGATTAATTTTCTTGGTTAAGAGGGATATTTCTTGTGTATAAAAAATCCATATTAATGAAAACGTGAATAAACAAAACCGAGGAATAAGAATTACCCAAAAATATAATTTTTGAATTTCAAATGCACCCATTTAGATGTTGAGAAACTTCACAAAGAATCATTGAAACAGAAGAAGTTACGGTTGGTGTGGATGGCTTTAAATACTGGGCAATGATTAAAGTCTAGTGGTGGTCCCGGTTCAAATAAAATAAAGTCTTACCCAGATTTAATAGGTCGTCAAAATCTTTGGAACTTCGGAGGGAAATTTTTGGTAATTTTTTGTAATTTTAACTGAGAACTGCGTTCGCCGAATTTAACAGCTAGCATAGATGGTTTAAGGTGTATGAAATGAGCGTAACCCTCTTCCAACCATGCTTACCTTCTATGTCTTAACTTTCGCTCGACCACCGATAGGATTCAAAATAAATCGATTTTTATTAAAAAAAAAGCGCAGTGTGGGTATTTTATGCTCAAGACTTTTGAAAAATAACAACATTCAATATACAGCGTGTTTTTTTAAGGAAAAAAAAAATACGGTTCTAATGTAAGTAGTTACAAAACAACCCCAAAAAAAAGAAGATTTTTTTAAGAAAGAAGTTAATTTTGTTATTTTCAATTTTCTCAAAAATTGGAATATGTACAATGTACAATACATACATCTAAAGAGGCCAATTCACGTTGTGACGGTCGTTGGGACATACGCAATTTAAGCCTAGTAAGCAGATCGCGCTAAATTTTAGTTTCCATAAGAAATTCTCTCCAAAATTTAGCCAAGCTAAAATTAAGCAAAGCATTTTAGCTGAGAGGTACGCAGCTCCAGCTAAAAAATCAAATGTTTGTTTCTTACTGTACATCACTAATCTGTCAAAATTTAGCGCACGAAATAATTGTCTGGGACATTATTCTCGAACCAAATTTTGACTGGTTCTGGTATTTTTTAATTTTGTGTGAACTTTGCTTTGTTTTTGCAGCTAGATTGTTGCTGCCTTCATGCAAAATGGATTCCGATTTGGAAGAATTTTTACAAGAATTACCACAACCGAAAAAAAGAATGCGTGGTAAAAATAAAATTACGTTGAGCATGGAAGACAAAAAAAACTGGCTACTCTTGTAAAGGAACACCCTTCTATATGGTGTCTGGTCCATCGCTCCTATTGCCACAACTTGTGCTGCTGCACAAATCACCAAATCTTCAATTTCCCTTGTATCCATTTTGTTTCTTAAAATGTAATAATACTTGAAATTTTTCAAACAAACTTTCTTAAATTTAAATTTTTTTTTCGGAGAACAGGTGTTTTTGACATGTTCTACACAATGCCCTTATGCCTGTTTGATAACTTTTTGTTTCAACAAATATCCCAAAACTGATTTTTTTTTTTTATTGGTTTTGACAGCAAATTCTGAAATTTTGTGAAAATTTGTACGAATTCGCAAGAAATTTCACGTTACCAAACAGACCACTTATTTCAATCACATATTCTCCACAACTCTCCTATGTCAAAATTTAGCTAGGGTTTTAGCTGATGTTTGGAGAGAAAAGTGGCAGCTAAAATTTAGCGCGATCTGCGTACTAGGCTTTACGTAGAAATTTTTTCTATTAAAAATTGACAAGTTCTATTGTGTATGCGGGCCTGTGAAAACCCATACAGACCTTGGGACCGTCTCAATTTGAATGCCTCCCTAAACCAATTATTTTGAAGCTCGATTGAAATTAGATTAGTGTATTGGGTTAAAATAACAAAATTTAGTAAAATTTTGAAAGAAATAAGTTTGCAATTAAAAAAAAAAAAAATTTGTTCATTAAAAATTTTAAGTTTGAAATTAATTTAAAAAAAAAAATTTCTAAAGATAATTTTTGATTCAAAATGAAAAATGAAGAATGTCTTTTTGACTTTATACTTAATTTTATAACATGATAATATTATTATGTTTAAGTATTGCTTATTTTAAATAAATATAATTTCTAATCTTACAAATTTTTGGTCTTGATAATTTTTTCGCTTTTTTCTGGACCAAAAATAGCAGCACAAAGTTTTTGAACGGTTAAGGAGAACTTTTTTTTTATAAAAAACAGTTGCACAGATTTATTTAAAAACAATGATTACCAACCAAGATATTTTTAACGCCCGCGCCGCGGAGAATTTTCTTTATTTGCGAAATTTTTATTTTTCATGAGCGGGATTTAAAAAAAAATCGAGATTTTCAAATAGAGGAACTCACTCAAAATCATTTTAAAATGTTGCCTTGCCTTAAATACATACTTTAAATAACTTACTCCCAAGCGAAGATATTTCAAACAAATTACAACTTTTTCTACTTACGTAACTTAACTACATTTTTTGATTGTATCTTTTAAGGAGACTTACCTAAAAAGAGAAGAAAAAAATAAATATTAATATTAGATTTTTAAGAATTAACCATTTGTATATTAAAATATATAAATTAAAATTTATTTATAAATTCTAAAGTTTGGAAATTGTCTTGACTCAAAATAACAATTAAAAAACTTCGTAATTTAATTAACTTTTTTTTACTTAATTTACATAACATTTTAACATGTTTTTCTCAAAATCATTAGATGGGTCGGATAAAAAGTGTCATAAACTTTTCGTAAGCTACAACTGTTATTTGTACATAATTTAAAAAAAAACTTAGTTTTCGAGAAATTTACGAAAAGCAGAACTTCACTTACTTTCATTCAGACCCTTAAAAATTTTAGCCCCCGGTGTAAATTTTGGTTAGTTTTTTGGAAAATGCTTAAAAGACATACAATTTACAAATAAAACTCTCCACAAAAATTCAGTTTTGTCAGAATTTTTCCACGGACTGTTTTTTATCTTTTTTTTTGGGTATCTAAAAATGGATCGATGCGCTTTGCGGGCATATCCATATTTTAATAGTTTTAAACCTATTTTTTTCTCCAAAAATTTATAAATAGAAAATAACTTAAAATCTCGGTTTCAGGTATAGTAACTTAGCCTAAAACGAGTAGTTCCACCTTCCGCCTCTCTCTCTCCTGGGGTAATGGTTTTTTGTGTTGATCTGTCACGTCGGGAATTTGGTGATAAAATTCTACCCTGTTCTACCTAAAAACAACTTCTAGTTAAATTTATTTCTAACACGAAAAAGATCTTCTTGTAAATTAAACTGCTTTTTATCGATTCTGAAAAGGTCTCAAAAGAGAATTATTTGGCTTGCTTTGCATAGGACAGTCATTTCAGATAAATTAATTTGTATTATTTACCTACTAACCGAGTAATGTTGTTCCAATGCACAGAGGAAGGTTTTAAGAGATGATTGGATGGAAGTAAATCCAAACTAGAATAACACAAGGCTGCATATTAGCACCAATACTTTTTTTTATTACATGAAGTTGAAAATGAAGGATTTCTGTAGGCATCTCAGACTTCGTAGATGTCATAAGGTAGCTTACTCTTTCACAGGATCATGATTCTCAAACCAAATGACAAGAATAATAATAAAAGAGAAGTGTAAGTCGTGATACTAAAGGCCAGTTTCACAGTGCACACTTAACAAAATAAGTGGCACTTAATTTTCCCATTTTGGCACTTTTTTTTTTTGGCAGCAGTTTTACTACCTGAGTAAGTGGAACTTAAGTGGCCAACATGGGAGACTTAAGTGTCATTTATTCCGATAAATTTACACTGTGAAATTGGGAATTAGTTTTCCATATTTGGCACTTAAGTGACACTTACTTCACTGTGAAACTGGCCCTAAAGATCGAAAATAAAAATCACTAGAACTTTTTTGCAATTAGGTTTTCAAATATTTTACGAGTAGCCAGTCTATACTAATAAAAAAATATTTCGATAAGTAAAATCTATTTAAATATTAACTATTCGTCAAGTTTTTATTATACCAATAGCTTCAAGAGTATTTCATTTCATATGTTTTCCTAACGATAGTCTGGGATCTCTCATAAATTCGTCATCTATAAATGGAAGCATAGCTTTAATTTTCTAAGGTATAATTTATTTAATAACACCTTATAATTTAATCAACTGTTATGGAACGAAAACTTTATTAATACTGTTCCTTAAAGAGGTTAATTACAAAAACTATTTTACGCTAAAATATTATAATAAGGGCTAGGTACCTACTAGACATAAACTTCCATAGATAAAATCACTGTTCTGAACTAAGTGGAAGAAGTTGTGCTTCTGCTATTAAAACCCTATTTTTCATCATCTATAGAAGAGGGTATCTATTAACATTTTTTTTTTCTTTTAGAAAACTTTAAATGAACTTTAAATGTGGTAGTAAATTTTCGCTAAAACCCAAGAAAATAAATCTTATAGAAATTTAATCCCACATTCATTACTCTTTGTTGATGTCATATTAACGCACGAAATAGCACATAAAAGCAACTTACAACATAACACATAAAAGTAGGCAACGAACCGACATAACACATAAAAGTAGACAGCGTTTTGTATACATTCATTTAAAATCTCATCTCGATATCCGCCATGTTGTTGTTGTTGTTGTTGTTCATTTCACTATATCTGAAAAACGCTAAAAGCTTAAACATCAAAATGCACTACTATCATTACAACATACATACATATATATCCTTAAATTCATAAATTCTCTTCTATATATACCAATAAAATGTCTCATAAACTAGAAAAACCTCCATAATATAACCTCATTCTTCCTGCGCGAATCCCCTTCTCTGCCCTCAGTCCTCAGTCAGTCAGGCATCATCAAATTGAAATGACAATGCGACCACTAAACTGTTTTATATAAAACTCTTGGAAACCCACAAACAACAACGACGGGAGAGAATATTCAGGATTCATCTATGCTTTCAAAGGATAATCTATTTTATCCATTCACATACTATGTATAGTGTGTGAGTCGTATACGAATGACATAAGGAGAGTAAGAGAGAGACTTTATCACCAGGCAGCCATATGCCATATGAAACTTACAACATATATCACGGTATTGTTTAATGATTCTGTCACAAAATGTTCCTTGATATAACTACGATTTCTGTCAGGACGAAACGACGACGACGACTGCCAACGATGAGGATGACGAAAAAACACTGAATACATAAAACGTCCGGAGTAAATGTGAATGTGGCACAATCCCTTCAGTTTTAGCTCTTTAAACTTCCATTAAAACAAAACATTTAAAAAAAAAGGAAACAAAAGGACGTGCTTTTTTTTCTATATAGCAGGAGCAGTAATTCTAAGCCTTAATCCTTTGCTTCTGACATGGAATTATCCTCAGCTTACATCATAAAAAGAGTCAGGACGAAGGATAATAGTCGAATGAAGTTCGTTGCAGCGACAAATCAGGGCAAAACGTGTTAATCCTTCGTCTCCCCATTTACCTCTATAATATAGTACGTCGTACTCGTATACGAATGAGCCAACTTTTGTCATCATCATCATGCAACCTAAATATATAGAGCCTGGCAATAGTGCAAGTTTGATGGTGATGTAGCAGTCCTTTTTCATTAAAATTTTTGTTGCAGTCGTTTTGGTGTAGATATGTATATTCGGTGGGGCGGCTTCCACTCGGTAAAGTTTTATGCCTGATAATACGGTTTTCGTGTCAAACGGACATTAATAAGCTATTCTCAATCTCATCGTTCGTCGTCGTCCTCATTGTCGTCCTCGTCCCGACCAGTTCAGTGAACCGGTTCTTATGGAATGAGACACCTTATAAATTCTCTTTTTTGCATTGTAACTTTGAACATTGAATGGAAGTGGTAGTTTTTGGCTATAACGAACAAACGAGCTCAATAAAAGTCCAAAACACAATATAAAATGTTTGAAATTACGATTAGGAATTAAAAAGGAATTTACAATAAAAAAAAAACTAACAATATGTGAAAAGAGGAGATAAATTGTAATTTACGATATCGAGTAAATTTACGGGAATAGTTTAATGAAGCCTTATTGTACATGTCAACGATTAAGTGGAACAAAAAAGTGTCGTTAATATGTCAAATGATATTTGATGGAAAAATGAAACTAAAATGATGGGAGAAATAATGAAAAATTTTCTATGCGCCATCGTTAAGGATATAAAATAGAAACTAAAGAATTGGTATGGGGAGAACACTGGCTAGGAACTGGAAACTCGTGGTGGAAAGACCCAAATTCCAAAAGGACTTAATTCTCATTTAAGTGAGACATAACTACACAGAGAAAGTCTTGAGACTTAAGCATCATGGGATATGCATTCCTAGATATACCTACAGAATTCACAGAGAAGAGGAAAAAAAAACCAGTGCAGCTATTCAAAGCAATTCTATCGGAAAAATGGGCGTGGAAGTGGGTGGATTTACTTTAACCTATTTTCCTAACTTTCCCGACCTAAATAAAAACAAACTCTGAAATTTTCAACTCAATCCGATCAATGATGCGTTAAAACATAGAAGACAAATACAAAAACAATCAGTTTTATGCATACAAAATGTAAAGGTATGAGTTCACAGACTAAGATGTGTAACGAAAAAAAAAAAAAACAAATGCATCTACTAAAAGCTATTTTGTTGGGAAAAAAGGCGTGGTAGTGGGCGGATTTATCTTGAACTATTTTCCAGACCTTCCGGCAGCACAAACGAGTAAGCTTTGAAATCTGTAAATGAATTCGACCAATGATGCGCTAAAACATAGAAGACAAACACACAAACATTTATTTTTATGTATTATAAAGATATAGAAAAGATATATCTACAAAGTTTACAGACAAAGAAGTGTAAAGAAAAAGCTAATGCCCGTGGCGATAAACGGATAATACTCGATAATACTCAATCTGATCAATTATAGAAGACACAAAGATTCGTTTTTAAGCATACAATAGAGAAAATATGCCTACAGAGTTTACAAAGTATAGAAATGCAAATGCAACTAATCAAAGCTATTTCAGACATTGGAAAAGTAGCCATGGCAGTAGGCGGATTTATATTGAACTATTTTCCAAACCTTCCCGCAGCAAATAAGACGAAACGCTGAAATTTTCAACTCAATCCCATTAACGATGCGTGAAAACATAGAAGACAAACACACAAACATTCATTTTTTAACAAAAAAAAGATGATTATTTAAAGTGTAAATAATATAAATTTAAATTTTATTTCGAAAGTAATGTATAGCTCATGGACTTATTTTTACACAAAGTCTCTTAAGCCAAAATACGTCAGAAAAGAAAATATTAAATTGTTTATACGGAGAAAAGACAATAAATAATACAAATTAAATAAGTTAAATAACTAATAGCCAAGGGCACATATCTACTGATTGCATAACAATAATAAGCGCATAAATCTCGCGTCCATTTAAACTAAATTACATACATTCTATACCCAGTTCCCAGTCCCGGTAATACTGTCCACATCAATTTCGTCAGGTAGTAGTTTATTTACTGTTGTTGGTATTGGAATGGTGGAAATATATTTTTTAACATTTTCAACTATCCACAGCGATATAGTCTGTCGTTTGAAATGCAAAAAGCCAACAACAGCAAAAAAAAAACGAAGGACGTTCGTGACTTGAAGCAATTTTAGTCCATTTCCAAAAGAGAAAAATGTCACGACAGAAAAAAAAAAAAGCCAGTGAAATATTTTATTCAAAACGAATGAAGTAAAAACGAAAATTGTCACACAACAGTGTTTCCTATACTATTTCAATGGTGGATAATGCCCCTTAAGCAATATATAAAAATCGTAAACACGAATAAACAACAAATAACTAACGAACAGCAACCATTTTTATTTTATGTTGTTGTTGTTTTTTTTTGGAACAGTGTTCAGTGTATGAACAACAACGTTCGTGACCCTATTTTGTGTGAGTGTGAGTTAAGGTGATTGTTATATTGATGTTGTTTTTTTTTTTAATGAAATTTTTGTATTTTTTTTTTTTTTTTGACAATTTAAGCCCAGTAGGTAGGATAAATGGCGCCTACAAAACATGGACAAAATCTACTCATCCTATTTTTTTTTTATTATTTCTTTAATGGAAAATAAATTGCAAAAAATGTTGATTCGCTTTTATTGGTATAAGGTCCTACAGTGAATCATAATTTAGTGATGGAGAGAGGAAGAAGGGGAAGGAATATGTATTGTAAATAGGGAGCTATTTTAAGAGGAAAAGAGTTTTTGAAATGAACAGTCTGATTTTGCATTATATACAAAAAAAAGGGGCGAACATTTTTTAAATAAAAAAGTTCTATTTAGAAGGAAAAATAAAAAAAAATGATTTTAGGATCAAAGTACATGAAAGGAAATTTTACTTTTTTTTTTGTTTGTGAAATAATAAAAATGACAATTTTTACTGAAAAACTGGTTCACTGAATTTAAAAATAAAGTTGTCTTTAGCAAAAGTTAACTGTATTTTATTGAATTTTAAATTTATTGAACATTTTTACAGAAAAAAAAAACATAATTTGGAAAAAAAATTAAGTTTTTAATGCATGTCCTGGATAATTTAGAAAACTATTTAATCAATCGATGGGAAATTTTCTTCATTATATTTTTTGTTTCGACAAGAAGGTTTTAGACTATTTGGTTGTTGGTAATTACACTGCGGTTCCACAGGTTGATTCATTTTCAAGGATTTTTTAAATTAATTTTTTTTTTAACTACGTATTGAATTCAAATAAATTCTCTTTAAATAAAAATAAGGTTTTTAATATACCACGTTTTTTAAAACAGAAATAACAGTGTACAATATTTTCTCCTTTTTTGTATATATTAAAAAAAAATACTTGTCCCGCTCAATTAAGAAAACTATTAAATCAATCAATGTGAAATTTTTATACAATATTGTTTATTTATACAAGAAGGTTATAGGCTGTTTGGTTTTTGGTAATTACACTGCGGTTTTATAGGTTGATGCATCTTCAAAGATTTTTTAAATTTAATTTTTTTAAACTACGTAATAATAATGATTGTAAATAATTCTCTTAATAAAAGTAATATTAAAAATATCACGTTCTTAAAACTGACATAAAATTCCAAAATATTTTCTCCTTTTCTCGTAAATTAAAAAAAAAAATTAATGCTAGTCCCCGGATAATTTAGAAAACTACTTAATCAATCAATCTGAAATTTTCTATATTATATAGGTAGTTTATTCTCACAAGGTTATAGGCTATTTTGTTTATGGTAACTACACTGCGGTTCCACAAGTTACATTTTCAAAGATTTTTTAAATTAATTTTTTGAATTGAAAAAAAATATTCTTTAAATTAAATTTTTTAATATGGCACGTTTTTAAGCCGGTCCAAAAGTGTAATATAATTTTTCCTCTGCATTTATTTTAAACGTGGGGCGCATACAATAGTTACAAGAAAGCACAGAGAGCATATTGTGTCTCACATTTTTCGTTTAAAATGTAAGAAGCTAAGAGTTAATTTTATATTTTGGTCCGTGTTGGTTGTGCGAGAAAGTTTCACACCTCATTCCTCCCCTTACTGGGTCGACATTTTGACATTTTAATATAATTTAAATTTTTATCCAAATCCTTTCCCAGTTCACTAATTATTTTTTAATTTAAAACTTAAACAATTTGAATTTCATATAAACTGACTTCTAATGAATGTTGCTTAACTATCTGCCTCAACCCCTTAAACAAAAAGATAATCCTGTTTGCTCTTGGAATTAAATACTTTCAATAAAAGTGTCTTTCTTCTCATTTCAAAACTACCAAAAAACTTTTATCATCATTTTAATTTAATCTTCAACAACAAACAAAAAACAACTTTTAAAACTTCAAGACACTCACAAATTCATCTTTCTCTTCAGATAACAACAAAAATTGAAAATACAAATGACGAATTATAAAGATTATAATCATTAGTTTCAATTCTTCAGGCCATTATGCAATCAACTAGTGACTCGTAACCAAGCCAAAGCAACTGAAACAAAATCTATTTGTCATTTTTCTCTTTTTTACTCATTTAGACCATCATCATCATTATCATCATCATCCTCATTCACTCTCTGAGAGAATCTACATGATGAATAAAAAGCTATTAATCTTAAGCTTGCAGGCATCATCATGACAAAAAAAAGGACACAAAATATCTACGAGAATATACAACACAATCTCATCGTGTGCTAAAAAAAAAAAACTTTAAAAAAAAATAAAGAAAAAAAAAATACCAAACAAATTTTGAATAACAGCGGAAAAGGTTATCTATGACACTCCAGTTCTAGAGAATTAGTCAGAAGAGGTTTTTGACGATGGGTGGACTCTTGAACTACCCACGGCGAAAACAAAAATAATAACAAACAAAAAAAATGTTTTTCCAATATAAAATCCATTCATTTACACTAGGCTGACTCTGAAATATCATTCTTACCCCCCTTTCCCCCATTCCCCCCCCTCCATCACTAACCTTTCTTCTTATTCAAATTCCCTTTTAATCCTTTCACAATGCGCCTTCTGCTCTGTGTGTTTGGAAAATTTAATTTGTATTGTATATAAGGATATATATTCAGGGAAAGAGCCGCCTAGGGACATCCATATTGGATATATGTTATAGGGGAGAGGTAAAAAGGGTAAACGGATATGCCAACACCAGGAATTGAAGACAGCAAAACACTTTTTCATTGACACCAGAGGTATACTTGTTGTTGTTTTGTTTGGCTCTTTTTTAATAAGAATATCCTTTCAACGGTTGGTTGATGGCGGTGCGATGGGCTAGGCGGGAACCCTCCAAAAAAAAAAAAAAAAAAACCTCCAAAAACTCAACCAGGAGTCGAAAACAATAATGAATTTTCATTTGCAAATACAAATTGCTACGAGTTTTTTTTTTTTCGTTTTTCTTTCTTATCTTTGTATTTGCTCACTTTTTCTGTTGTATCATGGTGTTTATTTTTTTTTTAGTCTAAAATTTGTATACCGTTAAGCATTAAAAGGGATAATGGCGCCGATGGCGAGGAAACAGTGGTGCTAAAAAAGTTTTTCTCTTTCTAAAATCATATCTTAAAGCAGGTACACTCACCCATCGGATATAAAATGAAAGATGAATACGTTCCACAATAGGTTTCTCTTATATATCTCATAATATAGACATTAAGATCTCGTGAAATGAAAAAAAAAATTAAGTTCCACAATAATTTTTTCCACAATAATTTTTTTTCTACATACATATATAGTTTGTATTATAATTGAGGAACAAATTATTTTACGTTCCACAATACATTTCCTGTGAAAATTTTTATTTAGAAATATGTATAAGTGGAAATCATAGATGAATTTAAGTAACAAAACTTTAACATTCCATAGTACATTCGGCACAATTTTTGTATTTCCCAGCTTACGACGAAATCTCAGAGGAAAAATCTAAGTAGAATACAAAATATTTACTTTCCACAACACATTCCCAACAAATTTTATTATTTCCACAATTTGTTCACTCTACAGCTATAGAATTCAGGTGCCGTTAAATAAAAAAGGATACGTTCCACAGTAAAACTTTTATATTTTCATCAGTGCCTAATCCCACTGAGGGATTATAAATATACATTCCACAATATTTTATCCTGTGCTGGGAAAACAAGCACGACTTATTTCACAAGGGATACAACTGAAAAGCAGTGAGAAGTTTTACATTTTTTAATAAATCACTTTTGGTCCAAAATATTATGAGGGGAATAAAAAGTTAAATTTCTTCGCATATCAAAAAGTGAAAAATTGATACGTTCCACAATATCTTCACTCTTAAGCTTAGAACAAGAGTGAAGTGAAAAAAAAATGGTAAGTTCCACACCATTTAAAAGTTTTATATTTTCATGCATTTAGCATTAATTTACGTTCCACAAAATTTAATCCAGTGAACGATGTTCATGTACAGCCAATATCACCAAGGAAACAATTATTATATGAGTGAACGAGTTTATTCAATTATTTTTGTTCCAAAATAAAAGGAATGGAATGTTAATAGTTCAATTGTCCTGGCCATTATAATCGCCTCCCGTGAAAAAAATGGATATGATCTACAAAATTTTTACTATTTAGTTTAGAACTTCAGAAAAATAAATAAAAATGAATACGTTCAACAACGATAAACCTTTCATATTTTCATCAGTTAACCCATTAAAGAGCATAACTTTTACGTTCCACAAAATTCTCTCCAGTATAATGTATGACAAGAACACAAGGGAAATAACTGAATAAAAATGAAAAAGATTAAGATTTGTCAACTAAAACTGTCCATTAATGTTCTCATTCAAATTCGATTCATATAGCTTTAATTTCATTACAAGGTAATGAAATTAAAGCTATACTTTCATTATAGCTTTAATTTCAGCTATATTTTCATTATTAAGTGAAATAATGAAAATGCCTAATAGGTTCACGATGTGAAGGAAAACGAAATACTAATGAAATTTTTTTCGTGAAATGCTTATTTCTCATTTCACAAAATATGTTCACAACCTTTTTTATGGAAATTTTTAAGACATTTTAAAATTAAAAATAGTTAACTCTGAGGTAACAATAAAAAAACTGCAAAAAAATTTCTTCGTCTGCAAAAAATGCACAACTTTTTAACATTTACCAAGCTAAGTAAGCGTTTCTCCTGTAGGCAAATGTAACAAATTTAAAAATAAATGTATTAATTTCACGCGAAATTGGTACGTATTCATTAATGCAATTCATGGCAAATACCTGCCATGAGAAAGATTGTGAAACTTATTCATTTTAATTTGACGGCAAATAAATCATATGAGAAAGATTGTGGAACATATAAATTAATTCATTTTCACGGGAAATAAATAGCGTGAGAAAAATTATAAAATGTATTTATAATATATTTACGTATTAGTTAATTTAATGTCATGGCAATTAAATGCCATGAGAGAGATATGGAACATATAAATTAATTTATTTTCACGGGAAATGAATGACGTGAGGAAAATTATGGAACGTGTATTTAATTTCACAGGAAACTAGTACGTATCGATTTATTAAATTTCAAGGGAAATAAATGATATGAGAAGGATTATGAAACGTATTAAATTAAATTTCACGGGAAATTAGTAAATATTATTCATTTATTTAATTTCACAGGATATAAATGACAAATTCCAAAAGAAATACCAATTAAATCCCAAAAATTGATTGATTTTCTTTAAAAGTTAACAATCAAAACTCCCGAAAAAATAAGTTTCGATTTTTTTTTTACTTTTTGTCAAGTGTTTTGGGAATTTTGGGCCACAGTGTGTCGTTTCGTTCGGTGATGATGGCAAAAAGCAGCTCCCTAAAGGTTTTTAGTCCTTATGCTCTGTTGCCGACAGTTTTTATGTAGAGATTTAACTTTCTAGCTCAAAGCAATATTCGGTTTTCTTTCTGTTGTTGTTGTTGTTGTTATTTTTATTTTCTTATTATATAAAGACGCAAGAGGGATTGGAAAAAGGATAAAAGCCTGTCGTCTGAGGTTAGAAATGAAATGAAATTAATGAATTTAATTTCAGTATAATAGACACGCAAGTTATTTAGAAGGAATCACATTTTTGTCTCTCTCTTTCTCTCTTTTAAATTATTTGTGTGTAATGTTTTATTTTTGGAATGACATAACCGAAGAAGGGAAAGAAATGGCGTTATAAAAATAAGAATACCTTAAATGGAAGGGGAGGTTCCAAATGGATAACCATCGTTGCCATTAAATATTATAAGGCTTCACATAGAACAAAAAAAAAACATACAAAAACAAAAAATGACAATTTTAAAAATGGATGTGGATGTTATATTAATATCATTTAAAAAGGGATAAAGAAGCGAATGAACTTAAATTTAATATGCGCACATACTCGTTTAATGCAAAGGTTAATGAGCCTTATTTTTGGAATAAGAGATAGAACCTATGTAGACCTTGAAATAATAATATCTTTTGGAGGAAATAAAACTCAATCTAGATGAAAATAAATGGAGAGGGAACCTTGTGGAACCAGACTCTGAGAAAAATAGCTTTGCAGGAAAGATACTAGCGAGGCCCATAGTAAACAAAAAAGAACCTAATTCCTAATGGCCAGTTGTACAATAGAGGTTCAGCCTCGGTTCAGATTTTAACTCACCGATTTCGGCGGATTAACTAAGGTTCAACGCTAGTTCAAGTACATGTAATTGGTTATTATCACACACTTGAACAGAAAACCACTGTTGAAACTCACTTAATCCGCTAAAATCGGTGGGTAAAAATTGCTGAACCACGGTTTAAATATTTGTATAACTGGCCCTAAGAGAATTGTGAGTATATTAAATCGTACAAGGTCAAGTTCAAAAAGGAAAAAATGGTTGAAAAATATAGCCCTGCCGTGGAAATAATCACAATCACCGATATCAAAAAACGATAACCACCCTTGGTTCAGTATCAGCGACATTGGATGTAATCGAAGGGACCCAACTGTTAGATAAAGTTAAATTGCTTTCGAAGAAGAAAGCTACCCCACTTAGACCATTAGTTGTTCCAGTTTGATGTTACATAAAAAATCTAGCACTTTCTCATTCTCACCATTTGGAGCTTCTTATGGTGTTATTGAAGAATATGAAAGTCGATGTAACTTGTGAGTTATCCAACTGAGCTAACATCAGTAACAGGGTGGCCAATCTCATTATTGATCAACTGTGAGAAATTTTAAGGCCGAGTGGTAGTATTTTCCATCGTCGCTTGTCTTCTTAAAAATATTGTTATAACTGACACGTACCAAAGGGGGTAATGGCTACCCTTTAAAATGTTATTTAAAAATACAGTTCCATCGTTTAGAAATTAGTGCTCCCTCTAGGGGAAAGTAGGAGATAACGATGCTCATAATATGTCTTAAATGTCTAAAAAGCGAAATGGGAAGGAAAATCCAGGGTATGGTTTAATGAATTTCACATTCGTGTAGTACGGTTAAAGAAAGCATCTCCCTCTATAGATGGAGTAGAATGTTCAGTGCAGCGGAGCGAGTACGGATACAAAAAACGAATGAGAGTGTTCGGTATTGCTTGTCTGATGAAAAATATTTAGGTATGGCAGGTTTCTTTGTTTATAATTGATGCGAACTCAAGGAATCATGGCTACGAATCATGTTAAGTTAAAATACAGTGCGATCGTTAAGATATCAGAAGGGTGATTGAGTAGGGGATAACGATTTACATAGGTATATGATTTAAATGTCGGAATATTGAAATGGGAAGAAAAAATAAGGTTGGGTAAGGAATTCTACATTCGTGTAGTATGGTACAAAATTAAGAATCTCTCTTTAGATAAGGATTATAATTGTTGGTACAGCGCAAGGAGTCCAAGAAGCTGATCATTGGACTTTCTAAGTTTACCCTGGATTATCAGTTTATGCAAAGTGTTAACATCGTATAGTTCCATACTATAACTTATCTAGAACTGATAACTCCTACTTTTACTACAATTTCTTTTTTTTTTTTAATTTCCTCGAAAACTACTGCAATGATTTTGACTTAAGTTTGTACCTGAATGTCCAGAATGATTTTAATAATACCAAGTGTCAGGATTTTTTTTAATGAAATTGGTATTTTGAGAAAATTGTCTTCTTTTTAGGTTATTGCTTCATATCTCGATTATGACTTGACTAATTTTGTTATATTTGTAAATAGTACAAATTTATCAAAACGGCGCAATCAAGCGCTAATTGGGCCACGAAGCTAGGTGCTCGTGGCTGCCATTTCTACAAATTAAATTAAATTAAATTAAATTCAAAAATTTTATAAAAAACAATTTTTGTATACAAAAAATCAAGAAAGAAATTTATATTTTTTTGAAGTAAAACTTCTTTTGCGGCATGGGGGTAAAAAATTTTACTATGGAGCTGTCAGTGACATGTCAAACCGGCATACAAATTCCCGTCACGATTTACAAAATTCAGCGTCACGATTTTGCAACGGTTCTGAGTTTCAAATCGGGTGCTCTGAGTGGTAGGACTTGAAAAATACTTGCCCTGTTGTCGTGAAAGAAGTTTTACTTCTAGCGCGTGTACATAAGTACGCACACTCTTTTTTTATTAGTTTTGACCATTTTGACCATTTTCACAATTTTTTGTTAATTTCATTACTTAGCAACTTTATAGCCTTAAACTATATGATTTAGTTCGATAAAGTGGAGCATTTTATTTATTTTTTTTTTACAAAAAAACAAACATTTTTAAAAGTTTGTCAGAAGTAATCTAAGCAAACACTCAACTTATAGACGTCAAACTAATTTTATAGTGTTCTTGATGCTCATGAGAAGGTCATAGGCCAATTTTTTTTGACAATTTTTTGAAGTTTGTCTTGGGTAATCTAAACAAATACTCAACACATTCACATCGAGTAAATTTCATAGTTTTCTTAATGTTCATAAGATGGACGTAAGCATTTAAGTTCTGTACTAAATTTCTAAGACTATTAGAAAACTGTAACGAAAAGTTTGTCCGAGGTAATCTTAGCAAACACTCAACTTATCGACTTCAAGTAAATTTCATAGTTTTCTAAATGTTTATACGATGGACATAGGCATTGGGTTTTTTTTTTCAAAATTTCAATGATTATAAGAAAACTGCAACGGAAAGTTTGTTCGGGGTAATCTAAGCAAATACTTAACTTATCGACGTCAAGTAAATTTTATAGATTTCTGAATACTCATAAGATGAACATAGGCCATTAAGTTTTGTACAAACTTTCATTGATTATTAGAAAATTGCCACGTAGAGTTTATTCGAGGTAATCTAAGCAAATACTCAATTTATTTCCTTCAACTCTATAGATTTTTGAATATTCACCGGATAGACATTGGCCGTTAAGTTTTGTATAAACTTTCATCAATTATTAGAAAATTGCAATGCAAAGTTTGTCCGGGGTAATCTAAGCAAATACTCAACTTAATTACGTCAAGTAAATTGAATAGATTTCTGAATACTCATAAGATGAACATAGGCCATTAAGTTTTGTACAAACTTTCATTGATTATTAGAAAATTGCCACGTAGAGTTTATTCGGGGTCTAAGCAAATACTCAATTTATTTCCTTCAGCTGTATAGATTTTTGAATATTCACCGGATGGACATTGGCCGTTAAGTTTTCTATAAACTTTCATCAATTCAATGCAAAGTTTGTCCGGGGTAATATAAGCAAATACTTACAATTTTGTCCTTCAACTAAATTGTGTAAATTTTTGAATACTCACAAGATAGACATAGGCCATTAAGTTTTAAACAAACTTTTATCGATTTCTAGAAAATTGCCACGCAATGTTTGTCCGGGGTAATCTAAGCAAATACTCAACTTATTTATGTCAAGTAAATTGTATAGATTTTTGAATTATCATAAGATGAACATGGGTCGCATTAAGTCTTAAACAAACTTTCTTTTATTATAAGAAAATTGTGTGTTTTTTTTTTGTACTTAAAACGGTTTATCACAGTTGCAACAAATCTTTCCAGTTCTACCTTAAAATCTCTTTAAATACTACAATTTTCAAAGAATATTTTAATTTAAAATCATTCATCTGTCATAAATGTATATTGAATAACACAATTACGATTAGATTTTCAAAATTGCTAAACAATTCCTAACAATCCTGCCCCCCATCAACGCAACACAATAAACCTAACCTTTTTGGTAGTAATATCATTTCCATAGAAATCCTCTTATCTTCATTTTGCGTTCATAATTCAATAAAAATTACTTAGCAACCAATTTGTTCTCCATTTGTATCGTGCATATATACATACATACATATACCTAAGTCCTTTTCCATTAAGCTTAATTTTGAATAAAATTGATTTCTATTTTTTTTTTTTTTTTTAAAGAATGAAAGGTAAATTTCCCAGCAGGACCCTCCTCTCGACAACACGTAAAATACAAAATTAAGTTAAATCTTCTATCTCTCTAAAATGTTTAACCTTTTCAATATATTTCATCATGAATCATTTTTGTCAAATTTAAATTAAATTATAATCATTATCTTAAGGACACACTCTCTCTCTCTGTTTAGTATGTCACAAAATAGCTCGGCGCGGCTCGGCATGACGTTTTATATAATTCGAATGAATAAACACTAATTACCTAACAAATTTCACGCTTAGTGACATTTTATGTTGTGTGCCTCAATATATATAAAAATGTACCAACAACAACAAAAGTTCTTGCGCGTATGCCTCTGTGATTTCCTAATTCTGCCACCTAAAATACTTCACACGCGCTAATAAATTCTCATCAAATAAAATAAATGATTTGATGATATTGATTTTTTAAAGGAGATTTATGCAAAAATTATTGCGCTTTTTTATTTAGGTAAAATAAAAATTAATCGCTGGAGAATTCAATTTATTTGGAATTTAACAAAAAAAAAACTGAAGGATTAAGTTATTAGTCATTCATTATTATTTTTGACGTGAAATTTGCAGTAATTAATTAAAATAAAATAAATAACTTTTTTTTAATTATTTCGAAAAAATAGTAAATATAAAAATAAAATATTTTATATAATTTGCTAACTTTTCCCGTATCCTTGAAAGCTTTTCCTAATTAGTCCTTTAAAAGTTGTAGACATTTTTGAAGCCGATACCTAGTAGATACCTGAACGTTCTAAATTTTAATAATTCATTTAAAATAATTATCTTTCTTAATAAACGTTGTTTTTTTTTTTAAGTCTTAAATCTCCGAAAATTCTTGCTTTGAAATTTTACACAACTTTAACGTAATTTTTTTTTTTTTAAATAGCGCCATCTGTTGGAAGTAAAATTAACACATTTTAAGAACACAGCAATTTCAATTACATGAACAGAATTCCTAAGCGAAATTTCTCAGTTTCGATGTAAAATAGTTCTACTAGGGAAAACTAACTTTGGATTCGCTTGCTCAAAATTAAGCCATTTATAGGGTAAAATAGGGTAAACGTAAAAAAAGCATTCGATTTTAAAATTTCTTTTTGTATTTGAAAGATTTAACTTATATAAAGTAACACCTTAATGGATTTATATTTTTCAATATTTTATAGGGTAAAATGGGTTAAACTATAAATAAAAATATTTATATTTTAGCAAATTATAGGGTTAAATGGGGTAAAATAAAAATTGCATCGGATTTTAAATATTCTTTTTTTTTTATTTTGAAAACTTCTATTTGAAAATGGACTTCGATCAGGATCACTTGAGGAGGATCACATATTTAAAATTCTTCTTTTTATAGGGTGAATAAGGCAAAAACAACAAAAATAGTTCCAAAATATAAAAATCCTTTCTTTAGGATTCAATTATGTTCTATTTAGAGGTTATGTTCGTCGAGGATCACTTATGGGCTTAATATTTTACCAACATTTAGCAATTTATAGGGTGAAATGGAGTAAAACCCCTCAAATTATCTACGATTTCAAAATTTCTTTTTGTACGTGGAAATTAGGAACCAAATATTTAGAGGATGGATTTCAAGGATCATTTAATGGTCACATATTATTTCCTTAATTCTACTATCCATAGGGTAAAATCGGGTAGAATGAGACACAGATAAATAATAGCATAAGATTTTAAAATTTCATTTTTTTTTAAGATTTTACTTAGCTTATTGGCCTTATGTTTTTTACATTTAAGTAATCATAAGGTGAAATAGGGTAAAATTATATAAAACAATATTTAAAAATTTCTTTTATTTTTTTAAAGGCTTAAGAAGATGGACTTCGAGGATTATTTAATATTTTCTAAATTGTTTTTTTTTTTCATAGGGTGAATTAGGGTAAAACAAGCAACAAAACCTGATTTTTAAAAGATTGCTTTTATTTTTTTTAATAAAATAAATTTAAAGGAATTCATTTTATTTTATATTTTATACTAGTGTTGCCGTCTTACTAGGTTTACAATTTATTTTCTTTCTCTTGTCGTCGTTGAAGAGAAAATAAGATACACATAAAGTTTACAAATTTTATTTTATATTTATTTAAATATTCACTTTTTAATTAATTTTGCATTTATTATTTTTATACAACAAAATAAAAATTAGAAAATTATTTATTTATTTTTATTAAAAAACTTACTGATAAATTTAACTTTCTTCGATGCTCTTGGTTGTTTGGAGCGAATTTTGGTAGCCTTCTTAATTGGTGCTGATCTCCTTGATACTTTTGTGTGGGTAAGCATTTTTTTTTTTGTTAAAGAAGAAAATTGGAAAAAAAATAGAAAAGAAGAAATGGAAATATTTAAATTTACAGAAATATACACAATGGAAACATTATTTTGTTGACCTAGTTCGAGATGAAACTTTCCACACTCCCCGCATTATAGAAAAAAAAAAAAAACTAAAACTTTATTCACATTTTTTTTATTAGAAAAAATAGTAAAATGAAAAAGTAGTATGAACAATTTTAACGAGAATTTATTCAAACAAACATTGCATTGAAATAGAAATTATACACACTTAAAGGATTTTCAAAGGAAATTTCGAGAGAAAGCGAAATGGACTGAATGAATTTTCAAAGGACATTCATTCACTAGGAAAAAAACAATTGAAAGTCGGTTTCTTTGGTGAGGATACGAACGAACAAAACGCACAAATGGTTAAAGGACCATATGATGGCGGAGGACGACGACTATATAGGACTAACAAAAAGTGCATTCACAATACACATTTTCACATCATGGTTGAAAAACGAAGCACAAGGATATGACTTAAAAGGACATACTGACAACAATAGAAGAAGGACAAAAACAAAAAGTTAAGGTACATTTTAGGCATTCAAATTTAAAACCACCATAAAGAGAGAGAGAGGGAAACACAAACACAAAGACAGAGACAACAATGCTAGAGCAATTTTGGTTTTCTAAAGCTCTGGATTGGTGTGGATTTATTTTATAATAAAGTTTTTGGCCTCTCTTGTGGTGGGAATGGCAACACACACACACACACACACACACACACACAAAACAATAACAGCATCAAGCTCATTTGCATAACACACACCACACATTGTTGCCTTATAAAAACATACAGGTGTTTCATCATAGACTCTCTCTCTCTTATCCTTTCCTCAACTTCAGCTCAACTCAAACTTGCAGTTTATGTGTGATGTTTATGTTTTTTTTGTTTTTTGTTATTTTTGGGGAAAACCAAAAACATTGTTGTGTCGTGTTTTCATTTCATGTCGTGTGTGTCTGGGAGAAAATATTATTTTACATTTTCCCTCCAGAAGTTAATGTCACACTCCCACAACCTTATACCCATCACAACAACCACACACTCAAAAACCACAAGGATGTTGTTTTGATGATGGACAAAGAGGATTTTGTGTGCATTGCATGTCGAGTGCTAAGGAGACTCTATACTTAAATGATAAAGAGGTGTCTGTCTTGTTTGTGGTCACACATAAAAAAAAAAAAAAAAAAACATAATACTTGTATCGGGTGTCTACAATAGGAAAGGCTTAGGTGATATTTCATTGCCACAAATTTTTGTTATTGTCAAGGAAGAATACATTTTTGTAAGGCAATGAGACTCATATGGTTTTAATGGTGTGACAGAGTTATACAATATCTAATACAATGTTGTTAAAGACTAGACAGGTGATATTGAATTTCATAATAAAATAAGTTTTCCTTAAAAAAAATCCTTTATCCTAGGTACTAGAGTGTTGGCCCATTGGTCCTGGATAATATCTACCTATATAAACTTTCAAAATAAAGTAGTATCTATGTAAATACAAACTATTTCAAATCAAAATTAACAAAGTGCTCATAAAAATTGAATGGTTACACATCGGTCCTTGACACACTCTTGATACGGAACTGGATGACACCGATGTATCGACATAAACTTGGAAAGTTCAATATTATGCCTGTTTGGTAACTTTTTTTTAACATATTTCCGAAAAACTGAGTTTTTTTTCTATGGGTTTTGACAGGAAATTGTGAAATTTTTGCAAATTCGCAAGAAATTTCACATTACCAAACAAAATTTTATTCAAAGCCTTTTGGACTTGCAGCGTACCCTGGCGCCCCCTATCCTACATATGAGCCTAGGTGGAATCTATTTAGTTCTTTGAAAGTAAAATATTATCTTAATCAAAATCGTTGGAGTTAAATTTTCAATTTTTGTTGCATTTAAAGCAGGGCAGTATTTAATTTTTTTAAATTAATTTTAAATTAAGGATTTCAAAATTTGGACCTAGCTCACATCCTTGAAATGCAAAAAAAATCAAATTTTGAACCTTAGCTACTACTAATTCACAGCATGCTCAGTAAGTGATATAAACGATGTCAATTTAACCACCCACTTCACAAAATTACAAGAAATACACATAAAAGAAAAGAATTCGAGTAAAAACAAAACTATATATTATAGCAGTTGAAATGAACGAAAAATGAATACGTTCCACAATCTTCCGCAGAGACTTTTTTCGTTCTGATCTTGGATCCACAAGCGGGAAAAAACAAATGTAGCGTGAAAAGTCTGGAAATTTGTCAATGAATAATTTTTTTTTAAATCAAATTTCGAATGAAAATGAAAAAAGTTCATACAAAATCCTCAACGTAAAATTTTTAAATTAACATTTTACAGCTTCTATTTTAACCCAAATTTAATTGATAGTTAAATTTTTACACATTGCGTCATCTTTTTCACTCGGTTAAAAGATGGTGGAATTTATTTGTTTTCCATTTCACAGAAAGCGAATAGGTACAAGATTTTTAACATAATACTTTCTTCTATTCAAGAATAAGTGAATATTTATGTCTAGAATTCACCTCTGTGGAAATGAGTTTATTTTTGTTCTGATTGTGGGCTCACAAGGGAAAACAAAACATAGAAAGTGTGAAAAATCTGGACGTTTGTCAATGAATATTTTTTTTTTTTTTAATAAAAGCTCTTGGAAACACAGTTGGAATGAAAATGAAAAATTCATACAAAATCATCAGCGTTTTTCACTTAAAATTCCACACATTCCAATTTAACCAAAATTTAATTGAAGCTCAAATGCAAACATTTTTCACATTATACGTATTCTTTTTCCCCTGGTAACGTAATCTCAAAAATTTGAAATATGTATAACCATTATAAGATTGTGAAAGTTTTTTTTTTTTTTTATTTTCATTTCACGAGAGGTGAAAACAGGACTGAACATTATGAAAAAAAAAACGAGTAAAAATCAAACTTTAAAACTTTATAGAATTCCCCTGAGGTGAAATGAGAAAAAATTAATACTTTATACAATTTTTCCCAGAGACTTTTTTTTCCGTTCTGATCGTGGGCCCACAAAAGAAAAAACCATGGGTAGAGTGAAAAAATTTAACGTTTGTCAATGAATATTTTTTAAATTTGTTTTTTTAATAAAAACTTTTGAATTTAAATTCAAGTTTAGATAGCTCGAAATAAAAAATAAAAACTTTTGAATTTAAATTCAAGTTTAGATAGCTCGAAAGAAATTGAAGAATTCATTAAAAATCGTCAGCGTGAAATTTTTAACTTTAAATTCCACAACTCCTATTTTAACACAAATTTAATTGATGCTCAAATGTAAACAATCTTCACATTGCGACATCTTCCCATTGTATCCTGAACTCAAAAATTGAAAATTTGACCATTAAAGATTGTGGAATTTATTCATTTTCTATTCCACATCCCGTGAAATGAAAAATTAAAAAAAAATTGTCTTAAATGTGAAAATTTGACGAAAATGATTTTGTATGAATATTTTTTATTATATTTAGATAAAGGTACAACGCACCTTCGACACTTTTTTGTTAGCAAAAAAATAATAACTGACGAAAATGTATCAAACTTTTTCATGAGTTTTTAGTTTTGCTTTTCCTTCGAGTTCAAATTTGTCAAATTATGGCAAGGAATTTTGGAATGTGTTAATAATTTTTAATGTGTGGAAAATTTTAAATGGAAAAAATTTGTTACCTACAATGGTTGAATGGGGGTCAATAGGAGTCTTAGTTAAGATATTCTTCTGCCTATGGCACTTAAGCATTGCCTGCCATCTTGAATTGAAGGTTAATTTTTATTTTGGGCCAAAAATACATATAAGTAAATTCGATCAAAATAATAAAATATTTCTTGGATTAAATTGAAAACTATCAGTCATAGCCAAAAAATTATTTCAACCAAATTTGTAGAGAATTAAATTTTGAACAACTTTTGTTATATGCACTTTTTTTCAAAAGTTCAAACTGAACAAATTATTAAACGAAAAGCAAATTGCCTTTAATTCAATATGGCGGCCATTTTTTTAAATGCTACTAAGGCGATCGGGAGTAGCCCATTTGCGATAATGTAATGATAAGTGCGTAGAAATGTTACGCCAAAGGTCTTGGGTTTGATTCATTAGGCACTGGTTCTACACGTGCTGTTGCGCTACGCAATTTATTATTGATTAAAGGCTATCGAAAATCATTGCTCAGGACCCTCTCTTTAAATATCAAAAGAAACAAAAAAAAACATTGACTATTTTTTTCCATTTTAGCACGTTTTTTTATACTTTCCGGGGCTAGTTTCATTTGATGGAGGAGTTTTCATATTATTTCACCTACAAAACTTCCACCGCTTATATTTTTATATTTTTTTCTCCCTTAAAACACTTTAACAAGTCACTTTTTCTTTGATCCACGAGCCTAATTTGACACTCGAAACACTCCTACAGAGGTCATTCCACCGAAAATAACAATATCCACCTATCTCTGCAACATACTCTTCCAATACTTTTATTTTCCGCTCTATAATAAGCAATATAAATTCCTTGACATGAAAATCTACAAGAAACAAGATAAAAAAAAACGAATAAAAATCTCCATAAAACACATCCTTATCCGCCGACATCGTTACATACACTTCCCATACAACATATACATACAGAAAGGATCTTATTTTGAATTTGAATTTACAATGCCTTCTTTGGTGATCCAATCATCAGAAAAAAAAAATAAATAAAAAAAAAAACTTATGTATGCTGCGGTGCATCTACAATCTCCATATATACTACTTGACATCCCACACACTTTTTTCATCCAACAAACTTAACTTTTATGGTGTTGTAGCCTCATAAATATCTTTTTCACATTCATCCTTTGTGCGACAGAATGGAATTGAAAATCAAAAAAAAAAGGACAAAATGAGGGAAAAAAATAGTGTGTCCACCGGAAGGGACATACAATCATACCTACATATGTATATAGGTATCAGCAATTTTTTCCCATTTTAAGTTCAATTCGACACTTGTTTTCTTACTTCCTTCCCAAAAGGATTTATACCTACCCTACCTACTCTGCCCTGTAACATACCAAAAGACGACAAAGTGTCCTTGGAACAAGAAAAAAAAAAAACAGAAATAAAGGTTCAGAGAGTTCTTGTTTTTTTTTTTTTTGTTTCATCTTCTTACCATGAAGACCTTCGTTTTCTGCAGTGAACTGCGAAATAATAAGAAGAAATTCCTTTTCTACGTGACGACGGACGTGGAAGATTTTTTTTTTTTGTCTTTTTCCAATATACATATATAATCCTGTCAGAGAGGGGTCCTTATGTTTTATCAGAGTTCATCAGAGAATTCCTGCACATTCCCAGGACATCTGTTGTTATACGACCTCATTCCTAGACGTCGCCGCCATCGGTCTTGTTTTTTTTTTTTTTTTTTGGGTCCATTTTTATTAATACATATCTCTGGACAGCAAATATCATTCGAGGATAACCAAACTACTATTCCAGACGAAGGTCCTTGTTTTATACATTTCAATGTTTTCACTCACTCACCCGCCCACACATATACACCCATATTAAGCATACCAACCAACCATGTTGTTGGTGGTTTGAAATAAAAGTCACCAGAAATGAGTCTGGTCGGATGGACATAGTAAAAGGAGGATGTGTCTTCATCATCATCATCAGCATAGTCCAACGTCGTCTCCGTCGTCGTTGTCCTTTTTTTTTTCTTCGTCCCTATTTCTCTTGCATAGTTATTCGAGCGAGAATACTCGGGTTGAATATCAAAATGTTAGTTCATTTGGTCGGTGATCAAAAATGTCTTTGCAATTTTCACATTTTTTTTATTTTTTGTTCATTCCATTTTTCTTTGTAAGGATATGTATATGTATGTACATGCAGCATACCTTCATCCTTTGGATAATTTATGACTTGAAAAATCTTCAAAAGGATTTTCACACTTTTTTTTTCTTTCTTCATGTATGCGGATTTTATTTTATTTTTTGTAAGGAGACAAAAATAAAATAAAAATTCTAATAGAAACTTTATAGGACGACTTTAAAGTTCTCCCTGTGGTTGGGTGAGGGCATCAGGCAACGCCGAAGAGAGAAGATTGAAGTGTTGATGATGATGGTTTTTTTTTTTTTTTTTTTTTTAATCCGCGCAAATATGAGAGAAGTTGTGTGTATTTTGGTGTCGTGTGGTGACACTGTTTTGACAAATTAATTCCTTCGCTGTTTTGTCATGGAGTGATTTACACCACTGAACTGGCAGAATCATCATCGGTGGGTATTTATATTATAAGATACATGTGACATTTTTTGTCTGAGCTTCAAAACTTTTCGTGACACTTGTCAGATTTTGTTATTGATTAGAAAGTTACAGTGTTGCTAATTTTTTTTGTTTTTTTTTTTTTAATTGTTTCTTTTCAATTTAGTCAAGTTTTTCCTTTGAAAAACTTTGTTAAGCCTTTAATTATACCTCAGATGAGAATAATTGAGGAAAATACCGTGAAATAATAATTTTCAGTTCTACAAGAAATCATAGTAAAAGTTTTGGAGAATTAAGTTATCAATTTTTTCACACTTCCATTTTTTTCGATAAATTGATTGATGGACGGTTAATATATTTAAAGGAAATCTGCGTATATCTACATGTATGAACTTATGTGCATACTCCAAAGTCTTTAACAACAGTAGGCAGATCAATTAAATATAGAAAAAGTGATAAAAATAGTGGTCCTAGAACAGAACCCTGTGGTACTCCACAATTTTAAAAATAAATAAATAGGAAGAAGTATCATCTATAACTTCTCCAAGCATTTTCTCATAAATTAGATGAATTAATTACATAAAAGAATAAGGGATGCGTAAGAAAACTTGAAAATTTTTATCAGTTTAATGTGAGAGCTGTTGTAACTTGTAAGGCCCTGGTTTTCAACAAGTTGTTGCGCCTCTAAATTTATTTTTATTTAAGATTAACAGCCGATTTTAGAAAATTAAGTGTAAAAAGATGCGCAAGACCTATTTGCAAAAGCTTTCCACCGGAAGTTAAAAACTAAAAGCCAAAACCCAAAATCCAGAAACTCAAAATTGAAATTTTTTATTTGATACAATTTTTCGGGATAATGGGTTTTTGAGATTTCAAGTTTTTCAGATTCATGATTATCTGGATTTTGATCTTTTGGATTTTGGGTTTTTTGCTTTTCATATAACTTTTCGGGATTTCAAGATCCAATACCCAAAATTTATAAAACCAAAACCCCATAATTCAAAAACCCACAAATCAAGAAACCCAAAATCCAAATTTTTCATTTAATGTAATTTTTCGGGATAATAGGTTAGACAGTATTTCTTTTGCCAAAATAAAGAAAATTGCGTTAAAAAATCTTGATTTTTCCTGCTGGTTTGTCTTTTTTTTATTCAGTTTTCCTGGAATGATTGGGAATCACTATAAACCCTAATTCTTCACGAGCTGTCGTGCCGTGCCACCAAATTTATTTATTTATTTGTGTAACACATACAGAGAAATCCTCTTTATTTCAAAGCCTCATTCAAGTTTTATAGCTTTGTACACTTTTCCAATTATTTCAAACTTGATTGCTGACAGACAAAACAAAAATTTTACCTCTCAACATCAGCTCTATAATCCCCAAATCAAACCCAAAATTCCAAGTTCCCAGAAAACATCATTTCCCTTTACCTATAATACCAAAGTACCAAATTCAACATCGCAGATAACATCAATTTCACACAACGACTATAACCCTCTCCAGCCCTTATTTCCAACTCACCCTAAACGAAGACAATACGTTCAAACCGCAGTAATAGCTTTTGTATAAGCAGCAATGGCATTTCTCTCTCAATTGCATTCCATTTTTGGCACATTTTGAAAGTAAGACAGATAGAGAGAAAGAGGGAGTAAATCAAGAGGAAAATTTTCAATTAAGAAAGCAGCAATGGAATAGGAATTTTCTAAAACATCACCCATTACCAGTTTACCTACATATGAAGATGTAGGTATGGTACATACCTTGAACACCCACAAGGCCATATCCTATAACATCCATCTATCTATCTATCTAAACATCTGGTGGGATCGTTTCTCAGCAAATCTAAGACACAAAGTATCTTACAAATTATTTAATCCGTAAATCTTCAAACATTTAACTTTGTTTTTTCTCCGTGAGTCGTTTTTACCCCCGCTGCTGGTGCTGCTTTCATATTCATGCTGATGTCGATTTTATCTGAAGAAGCTACTAAAAATAAAATAATTCAACCTTGATTAAACTTTAATCAAGAATTTTCCCGTAGAGGGGTGAAGTTGGAAAGTTTTCGAGGGGGGGGGGAGGAAGGAGGCTGAGAGTTGGAAGCAAACAAGGAATTTGTTTATATATACACAGCTCGATTCCATTTTATTTGTGGATATGCTGCCGCACCATCATCCCATCAGAGAACCAGAAAGTCTAAATTACCTTCTTTATGGTACCGCCAGCACCACCGCCGCGCCGCCGTCACCGTCGCCGCAAATAAACAAGGTTTCATTACAAAACCGTAGTTTGACGCAGTGGGGCGAGTTAAATAATGAGCTAGGAAGAATCAGGAGCAAAAGGATCTGCAGAGCAAAAAATAACAAAAAAAACTGATTACAACCACCAACTTGGGTATTACACTCAAAATGAATATCCTCGGTTGGATTGTGCAACAAAAAAGTAGCAGAGAACAAAATATAAAAAAAAAAAAAAAAACTGAAGCACTGAAGTGTAAGCATTCCAATCCAAAATGACGATGGGCTCCACAATGCTGGCTGTCTGATGAGAGCTGCTCACCTGGCTTGGGGGCCTGTCCTGTCCTACATAGACCGGGGTTTCCTCTCTCTCTCTCCTCTAGCATCCTTCCAAAGAATTCATCTCTCCATTGTTTTAGATCGGTTTTTGTAATTTTCGAGATAAGACCAACCGAGGAGGACTATGCGGTAAGGTAGGTATAGGTATAGAGAGAAGGACTTCAGATTGGATGAGCTTGACGGAGGAGCTTCAGCAGAGCAACCCTCGTATGATTCTCTGCTCCGACAGAAAAAAAAACAACGAAACCCAGTGATATGTGATGAATCTAGCTTTGAACAAAAGAGCAAGGTTGGTTGGTTGGCTGGAGGTTTTTGCAGACTTTTCCTGCCTTAACTTCCATTTTTCCCGTTACAGCCTTATCCCCTTCCCTCTCCTATATCACCTATTGCTCAACAGACCTTCCGATTTGAAAGAACAAAGAATTTCAATTCCTGTTTGTCTTTTTGTATTTTAATTTTTTTTTTTAGAGAAAAAATGGCTCTTCCTTCTTTGCAAGAGTGTTCAACACTGCGGTTTTTTTTTACCTCGTCGTCGTACAAAGCGGCACCCCCTACTTCAATTTCAACCCCAAACCATCTTATTTTGGTGTGGATTTATGTGGATCACGTTCGACGGTACCTCAAAGCCTCCTCCACCTCTTGCTTCTGGTATTGATTGTTGTTTTCCTCTTCCTCTAATGGGGGACGTGATGGAGAGGGGGGGGGTGGATGAAAGGTGGAAGGAGGTAGAAATTCTATGATGGTGGTTTAGGACTTAAAAAAAATTGCCTACTTAAGGGCGATTCTTTTACTTTTACGGTATCTTATGAGTTTTTTTTTTGTTTGTTTTTTGCTGCTTCTTCTTAATAAAATTCCGTTGCGTGCGTATGTTGCCAAAATGCGTAACAGTGTGTAACTGAAGAGATGTGCAGAGGTAAGAAGGTTTGGGAATTTCATTTATAGCCTGTTAGCGCTGAAGAATCAATGAAATAAGGGTTTGGGGGATGTTAGAGAGAGAAAGAATGTACGGTACGTGAATTTTTATTTTGTCAGGCAAAACGGTTATCTTTAAAAAAAAAAAAAACGAACGTGTCAGCGATGGGTACTTGAGATATCTTATTCTATTAAGATTGCTATTCTGTGTGTCTATATATTGAGAGATACAACATACCTGGGTAACTTGATCAAAAAAAAAAAAAAAATTAAATAAAGGTGTTTAAAGGCAAAACATCAGGACATTCTCGAAATTCATCGAGTTATGTATAAGGACAGATGTCTTCAATGTTAAAACATGCGAAAAGGTATTTTGTGTGGTAAATATCAATCTTTTGACGACGAGGGGGAAACGCAGGAATATAAGTTTGTGAGATAGAGCACGGCCAGGAGGGCGAAGACACCTTATGCAGAAGATATATAATTTTATTTTATTAGATTTACAACTTGCGTGCCGTGCCAATTTATTTCCATACGCATTTAAATTTTTTAATCGGAACTTTTTTTTTGCTGAAGATTTCATTCGTAGTAAAATTATTTCAAGTCAGGAAAATGTGTCCGGAATTTTTTTTCACGAAATCAGTTTTTAAATAAAAAAAATCCAAACTTGAAAGTTTACTAAAGAAATATCAATTTAACACAGTTAAGAGTTTGTAGCCATTTATAGTGGATACGTATTAGTTAAAAAAAACTAATACGTATTAATATTAGCCCGAAATATGCCCGCAAGCTGAGTTCTATAGCCCTACAGTGTCGAATAAATAGTACATTTATGAACAGATCTATTATTATTTGCCATTTCTTTAGTCACTTATTTTTAATCCATGTTATTTAAAAAACAAATTGTTAAAAACGTCCTCAAAAAGTGGGCGTGGCAAAAGAAAGAAAATATGAAATATGAATCAGATCATCTTCAAATTTTCTGAAGAACAAATTCTCAAATTTTTTACCAATCTCGACAATCAGACGACCCCTTTTTTTTTTTTAAAAAAAGGTGTGGTAGTGGGCGGAAACTGGGTCTAATGATACCATGTGCTATTCTTTATCATCTCTGAATATTTCATCAATATGGCTTATCTGGTTCAGGTAAGAAGGACTTTGTAAAAAAAAACGGCCTCAAAAAGTGGGCGTGGCAAAAAAAATTTGTGGAAGAATTATCAGAATTAATAGTACCTACAACATTTCTGAAGAACAAAAACCTCACATTTTTATCAATTTTGACGATTAGACGACCTGATTTAAAAAGTAGGCGTTTTTGTGAGCTGAAATTTACTCCAATTATACCTTTTGCTATTCTTTATCATGTCTCAAAATTTCATCACAATCGGTTGACTAACTCAGATTATATTGACGTAGAAAAAAAACGCCCTCAAAAAATGGGAGTGGCAAAAAAATTTAATCAAGCCTACAACATTTCTGAAGAACAAAACTCTCACATTTTTATTAATTTTGACGATTAGATAACCTCTTTTAAAAAGTAATCATGTTAGTGGGTGGAAATTAAAATTTAAATGATACTTATGCACATTTTTACTAAGTCTCAAAATTTCATTAAAATCGGTTCGTTGGTTCAGATTTATTACTTTGTAAAAAAAAAAAAAAAAACGCCTCAAAAGTGGGTGTGGCTTTTTGTGGCTAATTTTGTATGAAAAAATTATTAGACATCACATAATCTACAGATTTTCTGAAGAATACAACCCTCATATTTTATCAATTTTGAGGATTAAATGACATTTTTTTTTAAAGTGGGCGTTTTAGTGGGCGGAAATTTAATCTTATAACACTTTATACTATTCTATACTATGACTCAAAATTTCATCATAATTGGTTAACTGGTTAAGATTTTATAAAATTAAGCCCATCCGTCCATACAACTTGAACCACTGTATAGTGCACACTGTGGCCCCAAACTTGTAATTTTTGAGAACAAAAATCATTATTTATATATTTTTACACACTGAATTAAATCCTTCCTACTTCTTTTCGTTTTAAAACTTCAAATGATGGGAATAAATTAGATAAAAATGTAAGAACGATACCAAAGACAAATATTGAACTAATTATAACAGTTACGTATGTATAACAGTTTATCGAAAAACAACTATTTTCTTTCAAAAAATAGTTCGGCATAGATTTCTTTGAATTCATAACTTTCCCAATTGATTTTTTGTAAAGTTAGATTAATTCTTAGTTGAAATTTATGCATTTTTTATCATAATTGGGTAGGTACTGGAGCTGTAAGAGGGAGGCTGGGTTCGGGAACCAAAAGCCTTTAAATACCTTCCTACTTGTTTAGGAAACAGTATAATATTTAAATGCAAATCAATATTTTTAGGGTCGATTTTCAAAATTCCCTTCAACAGAAACAAACACCTTCCCAAAAACTCTGTCTTCAATAAAAATTAATTCTATAAACCTCCAATGCCAAACAAACCAATAATTATTATCCTAACCTCAATAGGTCACAACCCTAAAACCTCAATAAACTTAACATTATGACAACTAATTCTTCTACATCTGCAAATGAAAAAAAAAAAAAAAAAAAACCAACAGAAATATCATAAAATTCCCATCAAAACGAAAACCAACAACACTCCTAACAATAAATATGTACTCTTTCGTTAAGTGTAAACTGTAAAGTTAAGTACAAATCGAAAAAAAAAAAATAAATTGTATATTCCCATTACAACCCCCATTTAGGTTATAAAGAAGAAATTGCTCGTTAATTTTGATTGATGGTTATTATATTTATTATAAGTACGTCCCTTTTTTTTTTTTTTGAGATGTTATGTCGTCGTCCCAAATATAATCACACGCAACATTTACCTCAAACTTAACGAAGAGTATTTATTTTTTATTTTTTTTTTTACTTGTTGCCTTATTGATGTCAATTATGAAGGAAGATGATATTACAGAGCTTAAAATACCTTTTTTTCATCACAAGTATACCGTTATAGAAACAAAAATCGATAGAATTTTCATAATTTTCGGTAAAAAATTATGTCTGATTGATTTAGCCTCTGAATGACAGTTAAAGAATTTGACATTGACAGCTATTAAAAAATATATTTTTGACAGTTCAAGGGAATTCACTTTCATTCGTTTATGTCTTTTTTTTTGTTGTGTCATTCAATAAGACGATTATAATATATTTTATTTCATGTTGAATTAGAAACAAAAGACCAGAGGCCTAAAATAAAAAAATAAAAAAAAAATTTCAAAAGCTTGATGTCATGGAAATGACAGATTGATGATTGAAATTAAATGGAATAATGTCTGGCTGTCATTTAAGATATTATAGGGATGGCGCGCGAACACCTACTTCCCATTACTTTGACACACACACACACAAATATATAGGTATATATTATGAACATAGATACGTATATACGTAGGTACATCAATGCTTATTTTGTCTGTTTGTTTAAATTGATTTTTAAGCCGATTTAGGGGTTGTCTCCAGGGACTCACTCCGATTTTTTTATTTCATTTTATTTTATGGCACAAATGAAAAAATATTAAAGCAATTTCGGGATTCTTATAAAGACGAAACATAAACAACATAAAATCCCATTAAAAAGAGATAATAGGGGTAATTTATGCGTCACAAATAAATGTAGTAGATATGTAGGTACGGTACTGTATTGCCTCACAGAGATGTACTGCAGGATATAAATTTCCTTGCAAACGCAGTAAACACACGAATGTGGAATCGTCCATTTCTCGTTTCAAAAAAAAAAAAAACAAAAAAAAAACATTGCAAAATGGGAAATCATAAATTTCATTAAGTCCACAGCGTCGGCCAAAGACGTAATACAAATAAAAGGGCCCAAAATTAATTTTAGGGGCCCCTTATTCACTTCTTAATTTGATTTTCTTTTATGCAGATTTGGGACAAGAGAAGTAAAAAAAATTCAAAATGCCACGCCCACTTTTTGAGGCGGTTTTTTTTTTATCAAATCTGAACTAGTCAAAGGATTTTGCTGAAATATTCAAATATGATAAAGAATAGCATAAGGCATTATTTGATTAAATTTCCGCCCGCAAACACGCCCACTTTAAAAAAAAAAGGTGGTCATTTCATAGTCAAAATTGATTAAAAATATGAGAGTTTTGCTCTTCAGAAAAGTTTTAGATAGTGTGATTCGTAATTATTCTTTCATACGAAACCTTTTGCCACGCCCACTTTTTGAGGAATTTTTTTATTAGATATTTCTATATAATCTGAACCAATTTACTGATTTTGATGAAATTTTAGAAATGATATGGAATAGCATAAGGTATCATAGGTGTAATTTTCCGCCCACAAACACGCCCAATTTTTAAAAGAGATCAACTTATCGTCAAAATTAATTAAAAAAGTTGGTTTTGTTCTTCAGAAACCTTTAAAATAGTTTGATTTGTAACTATTATTTTTAACGAAACCTTTAGCCACGCCCACTTTTTGTAGGTTGTTTTGTTTACTTAGTCTATAAAATCTGAACCAGTTAACTGATTTTGATGAAATTTTCAGACATGATAAGGAATAGCATAAAGTATCATGAGTGTAATTTTCGGCCCAAAAACACGCCCACTTTTTAAAATAGATCATCTAATCGATAAAAAATAATAAAAATGTGAGGGTAGTGTTTTTCAGAAAAGTTTTAGATAGTTAAATTCCTAATAATTCTTTCATACAAAACTTTTTGCCACGCCCACTTTTTGAGGATATTTTTTTTTTAAGTCTATAAACTCTGAATTTAATTGTGGTGAAATTTTCTGACATGATAAAAAATAGTAATAGGTATTATTAGAGCAATTTTTAGTCCAAAAACAAACCTACTTTTTAAAAGATATAACGGTCATGGTCTGAGGTCTTAAGGTATAGAAACTTAAGACATCTAGCTCTTTCCTTGTTTTTTTTTTTTTTTTTCTTAAGCTTCTAGGCAAGTCTAAGCTAAGCTACATTTATGAGAAGAAACAGAATTTTAACTCTTTTATGCCGTTTTAAAGTTTAAGACCCTAAGATAGGGAGCTGCTCCTCTACCCTACCTCCTACCTGAGACTTCCTTGTAATCTTCTAGCTAAGCCTAACTTAAATCACTAATCCTAATTCAAATCAGAAGAATTTTAAATATTTAGACGCCATCTTTTTAAATCTGAGACCATTTACATAAAGAAGTCTATGGGAATACTAAACTTTTTTTAATATTTTATTTAAGTGTAGGCAGCTTGGAAGCTCGAACCTACCTTTTTTCTCGTAATTCGTAATGCAAAGAAAGGAAGTTTATAGAAATACGAAATTTTGTTTAAATATTTTATTTCGGTGTAGACGGCTTAGAAGGACGAAGCTACCACTTTCTAAAATTTTAATCGCCATGTTTTAATATCTGAGACCCTAAAATAAAAAGTTCTAAATTGTTTTCCTTATAATATTCCAGATAAAAAACAACACAACCAATCAGTGGAAATTAACTTAAAATGAAGCGGGGCCCCTGACAGAAATAGACCCTGTGACAATCCGACACTATTTATCTCTGAATGTACATCTGCAGTTGGTTCCAATAAAGCACACAAGAAAAAAAAAGAAAATATTCTTTTGCTTCGCTTGCTAAAAATTCACCTTCATGCTCTGCATGTTTTCTTTCATTTTTTTTTTTTGCTTTGCTCCTTAGAGAAAAACTCGTTGAAAATCATGAAAAATCATGATGATGGAGCGAGAATCCTTATGGGAAATCTACCGGAAGAATAAAGAATCGCGAACACAACATAAAATTCATTCTTATTTTCTTTTAGTTATTTTTTTCATTTTTCATTCGAAAGCACACGCGGGGGTGTAAAGGATTAAAAAAAAAAATATCCTTAAATTGCAAAAAAAAATCAGTCATGAATGACACCTGTTTCCACATAGAATGATTTTTTGTTTTATTAAAAAAAAAGACTCATATTTTTTTTTAATAAATCCAAAAAAACAAGGATGTTTTATTTGACCTAAATTTATATGATACTTGTATATAAATTTGACTTAAATCCAAAAAGGATGTTCAATAATAAAAAAAGGCAAAATTACAAACAAGGGATATCTTCTAAAAAATAAATGCAAATCTTGTTTTGTTGTTGTTTTTTTTTTATTCCTGGACATCTGTTTTACTATATCATAATCGTATTTAAATAAATTCCTTTCATGATCCTGTCTCGATTCAGAATGATGATAAAAATAAAAAAAAAAAATATACAAAATTATACAGTGACAACACCTCATTATTTATACAACCATCTATATCAAGTTAAGAGAGAAAATAACAACAAAAACCACAGCAACAACAACAAGGATATCACTGATAAAATAAGCCAAGCTAAATCAACACAAATAATGTCCTTTTATTTTTCTTCTAAATCCCACAAGTAATGTAGGAAAATCCTTTTACTTTTTTCTGACGGATGACTATATTTTTATGTCGTCTTTCTTCATTTTTGTCACTCTTCACTCTCTCTCTCTCTCTCTCTCTCTCTCTCTGTTAGCCCCATTGGCCTTAGATTATTATTGGGCGTGGTAGGATAAAGGAATAAAGTGTTAAATTTGTTGAAAGGTCAAAGGAAAGAGTGTATTTTTTTTTGTCTTTATTTTAATATATGGCAAAAGTGAGTGTGCACAATGAAAAAGGTTAAGTGAGGGTATCCTTATACCTTCCGATTTTGTTGGCAGAAATGTTAAATGTAATATTTCAAAAACCTCAAAAATGTTAATTTTTATAAATAAGCTTTTGTGTTTGGGACACACAGATTTTGGGATACAAGGAATAAATATTTGATGAATTCAGTACTTATGAGTGCCAACAAGGGCAATATTTCTATACGTAGGAATTTTCTAATATGAACCCGATTAAGAGGCCAGAAAGACTTTTAATAAGAAAACCCAATTCTCGGATCCATATCCTGTTACGCCATCATCAAGTTCTAATGAATTAATTTTCTTGAGTGTTTTCAAAAGCAATTCTTTTAGATTCACATCAATCTGAAAAAAAAAAACTTCTTCAACTTAAATAACCATTTATTTCCCCCATCACAATCTTATAGCGGTTTAAAAATGTTTCCTGAAGTATATAGGTTCTTTTCAAGTTCTAAATCATTAAGGGTTCATTGCATTTGTGCAATTAAAACTTTCTCGCCATATCTCTCTCTCCCGTCTTCTTCTTGTTGATATGGTTAGTGAGTGTGGTCCTTACAAGTTCTTTCACTCTCTTTATCTGTCTATAGAAGTAGTACTTCAGGTCTTTAACTACCATTTTCACACGCATATAACAATGAAAATGACAATAAAATAGAAGGAAAATTGTTGGTAAGGGACAACGCCCTTTTACTATACTTAACATCCTTTATATAGACAGCGACCATAACCATCAGACCCACGCAAACTTTGGAGAACCACCACAAAACTATCTAACAATAATTATAGCGGATGCTATTTCTAAGGAGCTCGCTGTTGGTAGACTAAAAACGCGTTTTCCTTCCTTCAAAATACCATCTACAGCCGCAACAGCTATTTCTATCTATATGTATTGCTATAAAACTTAAACGGACAAGTTGGTTCTTTGGGGGAAGGAGGGCCAACAGTCATGCATCAGTAGGGGGAGGAGGCCATCAGGCTTCTAAAATGGTTGGTGATGTGGGGAACGGAAAAAAAAGGAAGAAGACAATAAACCAAGAAAATCGCGTCATTCGTTTGCACCAAAACTGCATTGTGCTTCGAAAACCGCCAACATCATTTCCACTTTTGGTCATAAAGCAGGAGGGAAGTATAGATAGTGGCACCACCGCCGCGCCGACCGGTCTTGATATGTGTTTGTGTGTGTGTGATGGCTGGGACAAAATATAATAGTTCCAGGAGCAATGATGAAGACGAAGGCAAGCAAGGAGTGATGCTCCAAGGGAAACAAGAAAAGTTGAATACTTCATTTTTTTTTCATTTAGAGTCTCTTTGTTCACTCGATCTGACATCGACAGATGCCACATGTGTTTTGCTGCACCGCTGGCAATTCAGCACAATTGCAATGCAATGCTCGGTAGATATGTGTTGTGTATAGCAAGCAACCCAACAACCCACACGATGAGATTCAAACTCAAAATATTTTTTTCGTTTACACTGCGGGTCTCTTAGATAAGGTCTTATATTTTTTTTGCTAATTTTCTCGAAAAATTAAAACATTTCGTAATCTTTCAGTTTTTTCACTATGAAATAGTAAGGGAAAAAGCTGACTTAGTATGGAACAGTTTGAAATTTCATTATCAATTAGTTTTGAATTAAAATAGAAGCTGTGGATTGTAAGGTTCAAAATTTCACGCTGACTATTTTGTATGAATTTTTAAAAATTTATGGTCACAAGCAGCGAAATAAAAAATACCGCATGAGAAATATTGTGGAACGTATTCCCATTTAATTTCACTTGGTTTTCGATTTTTTTTTTTCATTTTACTACATTTTTGTTTTTTTTTTCTCTGTATGGTCACAAATTGCGAAATAATAATGTAAGGCATGAGAAATATTGTGGAACGTATTCACTTTCAACACCACTTGGTTTTGAATTTTTTATTATAGAACATTTTTATTAAAGTTATCCAATATTCGATCAAGAGGAAAATTCTGAAGTAACAAAATTGTATTCACTTTCAAGAAAGTGAAAAAAATTGTATGTTCCAATATGATGGTAACAACCCTATATTTCTATTATAACGATTGTGATTGCGGTTACATGGCAAAATGTTGAAATTATTGAATTCACCAAAATCTCTTACGGTACAAAAATTTTTCGCGTTCCATAATATTTTTTCACGTTCTACACATCTTTTTTACGTTCCACAATTCTTTTTCACTTTAAATTTTAAATGTCATGTCATATTTACTAGCATAAGTGAACCAACATGGAATAGTCTTTTTACTTAGGACTGATTTTTTTCGAATTAGAAGTGAAATGAACAATTAAAATTCTAATTTCACATGACAATTTTTGTGGGGAAATTTTTTAAATTTTATTTTTTATATTTAAAATTTTTAAGTAGATAATAGAATATGTTTCGAAATAGATGGTGTTGAATACATACATAAAAATTTGAAATTCACGGCGAAAAATTTCTACCAATGAAAATCTGAAGCATCATAGAATAGTCTTTTCATTTAGTCTGATTTTGTTTTCGAATAAGTGAAATAAAAAATTGAAATTTTAATTTCGCATAACAATTTTGTGTGGAAATTTTAATTTCATTTGGAAATTTTTCGAAAGGTTTGATATTTTATCAAATTAATAAACAATAGAATTTGTTTCGAAGTTGATGGTGTAGAATGTATAAAATTTTTAATTTCACAAGGAAAAATTTCTACAAATGAAAATCTGAAGCAACATAGAATAGTTTTTTCCACTTAGGTTTTTTTTAAATTAGAACGAAGGGAAAATTAAAAATTTAATTTCACATGACAATTTTTGTGGGAAAATTTTAAATTCACTTGTAAATTTTTTGAAATGTTTGATATTCTTCAAATTTTTAAATATGTACTAAAATTTTTTTCGAAGTAACATGGTGTAGGTAGAATGCATAAAATTTTGAATTTCACGATTGAAAACTCTTACAAGTGAAAATACTCTTTTCACTTTGTCTGATTATTTTGTCTGATTATTTTTGGAATCAGAAGTGAAATGAAAAATTACAAATTTAAATTTATTGACTATTTTTGTTGATAAATTTTATTTTCTCTCGAAAAATTTTCGAAAGGTTTGAAAATTTTGAATTTCACGACGGAAAGTTTAATTATTATTTTCACTTGGAGATTTTTTAAACAGAAACTATTTATTTTTTTCGGACCATATTTAACAAACGCACCATTTCAAAAGAAATATGCATAGAAAAAAAAATTGACATATGAATATCAAAATTATTCATACTGCCTTAATTTTTTTTTCTATACATCGTCGCTTTAAGTGAAAATTCTTAGAAAATTGTCATTGTGAAAATTTCAACTTTTTAGCTTTTTTTATTAAGCACAACACAACTTTTTTTTCCTTGGAACACATAATCAAAAATTATAGAAATTATATAGATTGTAAAAATTTGGGGTATGCATTCACTTTTTTTCATTTCACGAGGAGTGAACTCTTCTCGTTCCATGATCAATATTTCAAGTTCATATAAAATTATTACTTAAATTCGATATTTTCCCCAAAACCATGTGAAAAAATTTAATTCCACACAGTTGAAGTGAAAATGAAATGTTCATACAAAATGTTCATACAAAATATTCAATGTGAAATTTTAAACTTTACGTTCCACAGTTTCTATTTTAAACCAAATGTTATTGATTATCTAAGATATAAAAATGAAAGCTTGTTTGTTCTTGCCTTATGCGCTGCTAAACTATTCATCCGATTGGGTTCAAACTTTGTCAACTCATTGCTTGCATTTCCGTGAAGGTTATAGGCATTGTAAAATTAACTTACAGTAGATGGTTATTTAGCAAAATGCACTAAAAATGCATCCATGCAAGCAATAAGTTGACAAAGTTTGAACCCAATCGGATGAAGGGTTTAGCAGCGCATAAGGCTCTGCTTAAACCAACTTAGCGTGCATAAAGAAAACCAGAGGAACATCTTTGCTGAAAATTGAATAAAAAAAAACATATTTGGTGTCATAATTTTGTTCTTTTATACACATAAATTTGAATTCTACCAAATGGTTTTACGAGTACATACCGGCCGGCCTCAGCCAAACTTGCGCCTTGTGCAAGATTTGTAGAAAGCGCCACTTTTTATATTTGCACACATACATACATACATACACTGATATACAGGCATTAGACTTTTCCACATTACCCCGATCAAAGGAAGAGATAAAAATTGCCCTTTTCTTCATCTGACACGATAGATATGAGGATTTCTGTGAAGAAGAGTAATGTATCCTTTCATCAGTCAACAACTTTTATCATACATTCAGCTGAGCATTAAAAGTGTCTGAATTTAAAGAAATTCTCAAAGAAAAAATAAAAGTCACAGCTAATGCTCATGCTGTGGTTTTTAAAAGATTCGGTAAACATTTGCATAGCTTGCGTCTTAGAGACGCATTTTGAAGTTGAGGTCACTTTAACATTTAATTGAAATCGCTCTAAGTATTGTATTTTTCTATTTTATAAATGAGGGAGGTAGTCATTAAGTAGCCCCAATTCCCTTCTAAATTTTCATCATAATTTTCATCGAAAATATTGAGCTGATCAATAACCAAATAATACTTATTTAGTGATTTCTTTGTTGAATTTCCATCATATTTTTCATCGTCAAATATTGAGGTATTAATAAAAAAGAGTGTGCGTACTTATGTACACGCGCTAGAAGTAAAACTTCTTTCACGACAACAGGGCAAGTATTTTTCAAGTCCTACCACTCAGAGCACCCGATTTGAAACTCAGAACCGTTGCAAAATCGTGACGCTGAATTTTGTAATTCGTGACGGGAATTTGTATGTCGGTTTGACATGTCACTGACAGCTCCATAGAAACATTTTTTACCCCCATGCCGCAAAAGAAGTTTTACTTCAACAACACCCAATGAGCGAGAGACACAATAGATTGCAGAATATTTCCATGCAAAACCAATAAACCTACAACTATACATAATTTATGCTTCCTCGCATTAAATCGACCAATGGCCGAAAATCCAACACAACAGAAAAAAATCCTCAGAAATAAAATTCTTCCCACAAAAAACCCTTACTCGAATTCACTAACCATCTTAACGAATATATTAAATGCACGAATCATTGCATTTAACGAAAATATAATATCGTGACGCTGAATTTTGTAATTCGTGACGGGAATTTGTATGTCGGTTTGACATGTCACTGACAGCTCCATAGAAAAATTTTGTACCCCCATGCCGCAAAAGAAGTTTTACTTCAAAAAGTCCAAATTATCATCATATTTTTAATCGGAGTCCTCACTCCTCCGTCCAAGTGGTGAATAAGAAACTTCCAAGGAAGTAGTGATTTAGTTGTGGAATTTTCATCGAGAAAGCGGCATGTGCAGTGTGCACTCCGCCAATGACATGCCCATGTTAAATTCCTCAATGTATTCCGAACAAAAGTAGCGGTTGCAGTTCCCTTTCTTCAAGTAAAAGCAGGTTATTCCTCAATGAATTTTTAGAAATTTCCCACAGGGCCTGTTTTCTTGTTAAATATAAAACTTTCTCAAACTTCATCTGATTTTTTCCTTTCAACCCCATACTTGAAAAACTGAAATAAAGCCAGTAGAAAATTGTGGAAGGCATTCACTTTTCATTTCACAGGAGGTGAAAACTGGGCTTAAAATTTTAAATTGAACAAAATGAGACATCAATCGATTGACACAGACTGTATACGATGTGCCATCAAGTTCAATTCATTGAATGCTCCTATAGTTCTTACATTTATAGCAGCAAGCAGCAGCAGCAGCAAAAGCAGCAGAAGCAGATGAAGCATCAGCTGCCTTTTTGTATGTCATGCAGCAGAAGATATCTTATCCATCTGCATGCCACGTGGGATGCATTCGTAATTTTCCCCTCTGGCGGATGAAATGTGCAACAAATAAAAAAAAAAAACTTTTTGAGTGCAACGCGTTCCTATATATAATCCACTCATTTTTTTTTTGAAAAAAAGTTCCTTTTAAACGTGTTTTATTTTATCTTTTTCTCTATGTCTGTCTGTCTGTCTATCTATCTGTCAGTCACATTGTCGAGGTTCTTTTTTTCTTTCTTGTTCTTCTACATTTTGGTTCATTACAAAGTTTTGTCAGACATTTTCTCCCAACTGATGCTGCTGCTTATGCTTCTACTTCTATGCTGCTGTGCCATGTTCCTTTTAATCGAGGACATTGCTGGAGTTTTTTGTTTTGTGTTTATTTTTATTTCTTGTTTTTTTTTTTTTTTGTATTTTTGTTTCTCCAAAGAATTTGATTTGAAAATTACTTATTCAATGGAAACACTACATCTTTGCTATAGCAAAGTACATTTTTTGGGGTTTTTCATTTTCATTTTTAGAAAACTATAATACAAGAAGAAAAGTTGTTATTTTCAGGCAAAAATCGTGAAGAGAATATTTTCTCCTTTTGATCCAGGATTAAAAAGTTGAAGGACTTATTTTGTTGAGTGTGTTCATTTTGAAGAAAACCTTTGTTTAAAATAAATGAGAAATAAAAACTTGTAATTAAGAGAAGATACAAATTAAAAAGATACAAATTAAGAAGATACAAATTTATTGTGCTAAAGAATTTAGACCCGGGGAAAATAGAAACTATCTCAAGGCAATTAAAAAATGAGGGACTTAAATACATACAAAGACATGTTAAAGTTGATATTTTTGTTTGGATAAAAAGAATAAAAATGCTTGTTATTAAAAGAAAATAACCAACTCGGAATTTAGAGAACTCAAACTCATGTACCTATGTGAATTGAAAAATGAATACGTTCCACAATCATTTACAGGCCAATTTTAAATTCATTCTGAGCATACATTTGATAGACAGGGAAAAGTTTAAAATTTTGGCAACCAACATTTTTATTTATTTATTTTTTTTTTAATACAAACAGTGGAATGTAAAAGTGTCACGAACCGTGAAGTAAAAAATCAATACATTCAAAATCTTTTCTCATATTTTTTTTTGTCTCAGGGATAGACTATTTTACAGTTTGAGTGTAAATTAAATATTCATAAAAATCATGTCCTTCAAAGCATTACTTTAATTCAAAATTTTAAAGTTATAAAAACTGGAATGAATTTTCGTGAATTGAAAAATTCCGGGAGCGTATCGGAATCCCGCTTTTTAAAATCCCGTTTTTCGAAAATCCCGAAAAAAAAGTTTTAAAATCCCGTCTACTAAAATACCGTTTTTTTAAAATCCCGTCTTCTAAAATCCCGCTTATTCATAATCCCAATGTATTAAAATCCCGCTTTTTAAAATCCCGCCAAATCCCGCCAATCCCGTTTTTCGCAATTAATTTGGGTATTAAACTTGGTTAATTATGAACTCATTCCCATCATTTTAGGAACTAACTGCCAACTACCAAAATGATAAAAAGAAATTTTGCATACACCCAACCTCGCACCTACCCCAAATCCTATAGTGTGGCTAAGCAGGGGGGTTGCAGGGGGGCAGCATGCCCCCCCATACATACCTCACTGTTTATTAAAATCGTTGGGACTTATTTCATAATGAAATAAGTCCCAAATGAACTAACTCCCAAATTTATGAACTAAGTCCCAACGAAATTTTGGTGGGAGTTAAAACAAGTAGTTTTAATTGATAAAGCGGGATAATAAGAAACGGGATTATAAAAAACGGGATTATAAGAGACGGGATTATAGAAAGCGGGATCTTGAAAAAGCGGGATTTTAAAAAACAGGATTATAAAAAGCGGGATTTTAAAACCGGGATTTTAAAAAACGGGATTATAAAAAGCGGGATATCGAACCCAACCCAAAAATTCCATTTTCGTTTTTTTTTTTTTTTTTTTTTATGGGAAAAAGGTCACGAAACATTATTTTTTTACACAACTTATTTAAGAAAGTCGAGAGACAATTTTTTTAAACAAATATCGTATACAAAAAAAACTTAGCAGTAGCAGTGGGGTAATGCTAGTTTCATGGATTGATTCAATGCAATGTTAAAGATTTTTTGCAGTAAAAAAAAATCATGATAAATTTTGTTCTTTCACAAAAGTTTTACGACAATTATTTATATACATATATGTATTCCTTTTTTTTTGGTGAGGGGGGGTTTGGTAATACCAAGTTATTAAAAAAAACATGCGAGACACTGTTTTCTTTTACGGCAATTTTACGACAAATTTACGACAATAAACCACATGTACCATTTTGAATTTGAATTCATTAAGCATTACCAGGAATTATAAAAAAAAAAACAAGCATGACAATTTTACGACAATTATTTACATATTCCTCTTTCTTTATTTTACTCCTCTTTGAGGGCGGTAATGCTAACTTCATAGTCGGATTGTCAGAAGTTATTAAAAAAAATTCGAATTATTTTCACGAAAAAATTACTACAAATTCAATTCATTTCAATTCAATGCAATTCAATTAACTTCAATTTAGTTCAATTCAACTCAACTTAATTCAATTCAATTTAATTTTACTCAATTCAATTCAACTCAATTCAATTCAACTCAATTCAATTCAATTCAATTCAACTCAAATCAATTTAATTCAATTCAATTTAATTTGATTCAATTTAATTTTATTTTATTTTATTCAATTCAATCCAATCTAATTAAATTTATTTCAATTCAATTCAATTATAGGGACCTTAAAATTTTGAAGTGGTAATTCTAACTTGACGGGTATATAAAAACCATCAGCGTGAAAATTTAAACTCTACATTCCACAACTTTTGTTTCAACCAAAATTATAATTGACTGTCGAAATTCAAACTTCTCTCCTATTCTTTTACTTTTTTTACTTGTGTCCAGAAATACAGGGTGGCGCACCAATTGTGCTACAATAAGAAATTCAAATAACTTTTTTTTTAATCGATGTATTTCATTTATTTTTTTTTTATTGGCTAGAAAATTAAATTTTATTTTAAATAGTTAGTTGTTTTTAAAGATTATAGACCGCAAATGACCTCCACGCTGTCCCACGCATATGCGGCACCTGGTCAAAAAATTATTCATTGCGGCCTGAAGAGTTGAAGTTGGGATCGCCTCAATTATTGTCGTTATGGACTGCTTTAATTCAGTTAAATTCCTGGGCTTCGTTTTATACACCTCTTGCTTGACATAACCCCATAAAAAGAAGTCTGGTGCAGTCAGGTCAGGTGACCTTGGAGGCCAGCGAAGAGTGGAGTTCCTAGAAATTAATTTGTTTGCGAATTTTTTGTTTAGCTCCGCCATAACTGGTCTGGCTATATGTGCAGTTGCTCCATCTTGCTGAAACCAAACGCTGTTGAATGGTATACGTCTTCGGCGCAGTTCTGGGTAAAAAAACTCCTTCAATATCTTTAAATAACGGTCCCCATTGACAGTAACGGTTACACCGTTTTCTTCAAAGAAGTACGGCCCGACAATACACCTTGATGAAACTGCGCACCACACAGTGACTCGTTCTGGGTGCAGTTCCGTCTCATGGAGCATTTCTGGATTAGACTCATTCCATATACGGCAATTTTGCTTGTTTACATTGCCGTTAAGATCAAAATGGGCCTCATCAGACATGAACAAACAATTGATCAATGTGTTGTCTTCTTCGGCCATTGATATCATTTTTTGGCAAAATTTCAGGCGAACAGGCAAATCCTGAGGGTTTAACTTGCTAGTAATTTGGACTTTGTACGGAAACAAGTTTAAATCGTCATGAAGTATCCGTTGTAATGACCGTCTACTAATTCCAATTTGCCCCGATAAGTTTCGGGTCGAAACGTTCGGATTGGCCTGTATTGCAGATGCTACTGCTGCGATTGTATCCTGAACCCGAACATTGGCATCTCGATGGTACGGCCTTTGTGCGATGCTTCCAGATTCGGCAAACATGTTTACAAACCTCATAATGGTCCATCTACTCGGGGGATTACCGCCAAACTCCCGCCTAAATTCCCTTTGGACGGAAATGACGGACTGCAAAGCATGGTACCGTTGCACTATCCAAATTCTTTTCTCCGTATCCCAAGCATCCATTTTTATAAATCTAAATAGTAACCTACAAAATAAAAAAAAATAAGCCGATTACTCACACAGAAAAAAAGTTATTACGTTTTATTTTTGTAGCACGATTCGTGCGCCACCCTGTATTTAATTAAAAATTCTGAAATTTCAACCATTTCTGCATTCCCCGAAATTTTAAAACAATTTCTTAACAGCAATTCCACATTTCTGCTGGTAAAAAATCGGCATTCACTTGCGAATTTTTTTTTTCATCACAAGAAGCCAGAAATATCTTTCGAATTCTTGCTAAAAATTGGTAGATATTAACATTTCTTCTCCTCTTCTGCTAAGTTAATTTAACAAAAAAAAAAAAAAATATGTATGACTTCTCTATGAGACGTATTATTTCGAGCTGTCTAAATATCCTAATTTACCGTGAAATTTATAAATTAAATTTTGTTTCAAATTAGTTTGACAGTTAAACAAGTATTTTTCACTTTCTTCTTTCAACAAAACAAAAAAAAAAGAACCCTTCTCGTTTGAAACCCAAACTGGGCGTAAGTAATGATACCTTTACGAGTACCTATTTGAAATTCTAATAATAACGTCAATTTGAACAATGAGGAATTTACGTTTGTAAATATGTATACCTATAATTCTTTCACACCATCAAATATGCGGCATCAGAGACTTGTTGTGTGTAATATAAGGACATTCTCACTTAAGCCTAAAATGTCAAAATGTCACTGTGAAAATATATGTACTTCACACAACCAACACAAATTCCACAACCACTAATCTCCTTCAAATATACCATCAACATCAGACAACTTGAAGGTGAAGCCTTTCAAAAAATAATTCCCATCCGAGAGGTAAAATTTCCCACACACACACACACTCAAAAAAATATACAAACATAGACAGAGCCACAGAACAAGAAGTCCTTAAGAACAAAAAACAAAGAGTTTTAACGTTGTTATGTCTGTTTAAAGAAAATAAATAAAAAAATCCCAAAATAAAAGAAGCAATTTGAAAAGGGCCATATACGCATTTGGCCTCATTATGTTGTTGTAAGTTAACTAAACGTTTTGTATTCCATAACCAACTCCCTTCATCCCATCCAAATAATCCCCAACTCCCGAATTCACACTTAATTTATGTTCTTTTTCGACTTAAATTCAGTCAAAATGTTTAAAAAAAAAACGCTAACATACCGCCACTTGTTTAACTTGTTTTATAGAAATTCTACCTAAATGCAAAATTATTTATGGCTTCACAGTGGCGCGTGTAGTGTGGCATACATTTTCCACAGAAAATATATATATATTTTTTTTTTTGTTTTTTTTTATCTCTTAAATAAAATTCCAAAAATTCGCAAAACAAAAAGCGAGTCCTTATGGCATTTGTGTGTTCTAAATTCCGAAATACCATTGCCTCTCGAAAAATACCATAAATATACATTATACAAACAAATACACTGCAATGCGCTGAGGGGTATCTACCCCTATATATATACCCATAAATATTCCAACTTTATAGTGTCATTGTCCTGGATGGTGGTGGACTTTCTTTTGTGGTCCAATTGCACTCACTATATATATAGAAATGCTTTTAATGGGACTCCCCAACGAGTATGTATGTTTGTATATGCGACGGAAGTTGAATAAAGAAAACTTATTTCAAAAGTCAAAGGACTCTTCCCCTTCCCTCTTGATTGAAAATATGGGGTGTTTCAGCTTCACTATATAGTATTTATAATTAATTTGAAAAAAAAAAAAATCAAACTTATCAAGAAAGAGTCGTTAAGTGTATTCTTTTGACTCTCGAAAATATATATACATAAATTACCATCACAGCATGATTTATCAAGGACATCAATTTCCAAACAATTTACCATCATAAAATTGGAAATCAAAAAAATATAACTTAATCGTCGCCGCACCGCACCGCTCCGAACCAAAAAAAAAAAAAAAACAACCATTGACAAGTCCATAAAATCTGAATTGCTGCTTTTATATACATTTTGGCAATACCAAAAGGACGATAAAGGACGACAACTACGACGACGACTGCCTGGCGGGGCAATAGTGGTGATATCAGATTTTGATTATCTACAAAAAAAAAAAAAAAAAATCCAAAAATACAGAAAAAAAAATACAGAAAACAAAATCGATGATGAAATCTCGAAACGAACTTTTATAGTGAATGGAAAGATAGGCTGGCAGGCAAGTCAAGGACGACCGATGTATGATGTTGGGGCTGGCTGACTATATGCTGTTAATGAATCATCAAAAGCACATATACAATAAAAAAATAAGTGAATTTGTTATTGCCTCAGGATACGCTTGTTCCACAAAAAAAAATCAAAAAAAAAAAATGTTGTGTGAATGTTAAATTCTCTTTCGATGCATTGGCAAGTGCTATTTGAATGGGGTTTCGCATTTTTTTTTTTATGTGCCATATGCATATTTTTTTTTGTAGAGAAGGTTTCTTTTTTTTTTTAATTAGACCCTAAAGGAATGTTATGGCATGTAAGTAATTGGCAATTGCTGTGGTATTGGCGGTATGGAGGCATTTGATTGATACTGATGCGAGTGTTCATTTCTGTTTTAGAGGGGGGGAAGCTTGTGAATTTAACTATTTCAGGGTTAAGTGAAATGTGAATACGATCCACATTCTTTTACATGGCATATTTGCAAGCTAAGAGAATGTAAAAATGTTCAAAATAAGTCATTCGGTAATTATGATTCAAAAATATATGTGGTTGCCATCTATGATGAATATATATTATTACGTTCCACAATCACACGGCGTATTTTGAATTTGGAAGCTTCCAATTATACATGAGATTAAAGCTAAAGGAGTGTAGAAAAGTTCTAAATCTTTTAATTAGTTAATGATGATATAAAAATATCTGTGGATGGTAAATAAATGATAAATCTTTAATACGTTCCACAATTTTTTTACGACGCGAATGTTTTCGGTTGAATGGAAAAACCCTAAAAAAGTGTGACAATTTATGAAATTATAAAAAAAATCGTAAATGTTTCAAAAAGACAATAAATGGAAGGTAAATTTTTCAATATTTTCACGCGAAATTTTGTAGATAGGTACGTTTCACAACCTTTTTCCCATTTGAGAACAATTTCTTAAATGGGAAAACTCAAAAGAAAAGTGACGAAGTATGAACATTTATAATTAATCAGTTGATAATGTTTCATGAAAAATATTTGTGGGAAATAAATTTCCGATATTTTCACGGGAAAGTTTTTGTACATAATTACATATGTACATTTCACGATATTGTTAAATGGGAAAATCCTAAAAAAGTGTGGCAAAGTATAAAATTTTATTGTTGTTAATATTACCTTACCACATGGAAGGTAAATTTTTGATATTTTCACGCGAAAGTTACACATTCCACACTCTTTTTCAAGGCAGCTTGTTATCAAATGGGAAAAATCAAAATAATATATTTTACAATCAGTTGAAAATAATTTTTCAAGAAAAGTGTAGATATATGTGAAAGTAAATTTCACGGGAAAGTTTTTGTATTTAAAAATAATTATCAGATGAATTTTAAATAAGACTTTAGGTATTTTACACAGTCAAGCTTAATTCACAATTTCAGTGCAAATAAAATCTTAATCTTAGGCGATGCAAATTTTTCCACGTAAATCAAAGTAGATATACAATTCGAGTGGAAATGGAAAGATTATCAAAAATCGTCTGCGTGAAATTTTTAACTTAACATTACGCAGCTACTATTTAAAACCAAAGATATAATTGGTCGTCACTGAAAGACACCAGTCTTTTTTCCTTATTATTCCATATTTAGTTTAAAAACAAAATTGAAAATAAATATCGTCACTACAATATTTTGGAGTGCATTAATTTTTCATTTTACGGGGCTAAATACCGGGCTTTAAATTCTAGATCTTTATGTTTCAATAAAATGAAATGAAAAAAAGAAATTCCAAAATTTTATCCATAGGTGCAAGCTGCGAATGTGATAATTTGGACGTGAAAAAGTTTGTGGAATCCATTCATTTTTTCGCTTTGATAATTTATGAGCTCTGGCGTTTGGAGGACAATCATTTAAAAATGTATATTATTCTACAAACTCGACCTACTATCTATACACTTTGTGTGAAAAATAAATTTGATCGTATAAAAGTTTCCTCGTAAGATTCACACTCTTACATTCCACACTATCTTTATCGAAAGAAAATATGTTATATGACGAATTATTAACCTTTTTCATACTAAATCAGCAATTTCCCTTGTAAAAAGACAGTGAAATTTAAAAATTTAACAAGAAAAGATTGTGGAATGTAATTCGATATTTTTAATTTTACATTCCACAACAATTTTAAATCAAAATATATTGAATGGCAAAGACAATCTTTTGTATTCTTAAAATCTGGGTTTTCACTTAAAAATTTTTCACACAAACATTTAACTTTTATCCTTTAAAAAAAAATTAACACGTTTGTTTTTATTCCTCGAAACGTAAGTTCTAAACCTAAAATTTGTAATTTAAACTTTTACATTCAAACAGATTTTTTGTTCCTAATGGACATTCATGTCGAAATTAAAGCTTTTATTATTATTAATTTTTGAATTCAGTCGATCATTGAAAATTTATGGACAGTGTTGTTCAAAATTCTATGCGATAATTGTCGGTCATATCAAAAAGTTCAAATTACAATTGTGAAAACCCAGCTGATATCTCTTCTGATGACATTTGGTTCAACAAAAATAATAATACAAGGGAAATTATTGTGAGCATCATTTGTTCATTTAAAAACGACTTTTGTCGGATGTCGTTTATCGGAAATTCAAGATATCTTAAACTGATGCTGCATTAGATTAGAGGCTTTAAAATTGATAAAGTAACAACATAAAGCTATAAAGATAACTTTTGACAACAAATTTTATTTGATACGATCGACATTTGTCGTAACGAACATTGAGCGACAATAACAATAATTGATTAAGGTTGTTGCTGTATCAGATTTCATCAACATCAATATTTTCTCAAGTTATAATTACAATATAAACTCTGGATACTAATTTGAACCTATCCAACTTTTTTATAATCGACTTTTATCGCATTAACGACATTTTAATTTGATTGGTTGACACGTAAAGACTTTGTCAACATCCATTTTTTTTTTTTGACTCAGTTTCATGGATTAATTGCAAAGACCTATTATTAAAAAAAAAAAGAAAATATAATTCCTAACGATTTAAGCTGGAAAACAAAACCCTTGTGCCCGGGAAATACTTTTATATGAGTATGAAAGAATTTTATAAATGATTTTAAGGAATTTTAAGTCAGATCCTTATTTTTTTTCAAATTTCAAAATTAAATCCTTTCATTTTGTTTATTTTCCATTCAATCTTATTTCACTCCATTCTCATGTGTGTTCTCATCTTAATCGGATTTTATATATCTAATATGAGTAACCCAAACAACAAATAAAACCAAAACCTAAACTCTCAAGTAATTGTTATTTCAAAAATCCCCTTAAGGGTTACATACACAAACCACATAACACATAATAATTCATTCAAGCACAAAAATGTTTTCTCATAACAAATTTCCCTTAAATCCCCTTTTCATCAAAATATAAAAAATATTTGTACAAAATAATTTCAAAAAATAATAAAAAAAAGAAAAAAAAAATTTACAATCCAATTTACAAGCTTCCACTTGAAAACTTCATCTCCTGGCCAACCAATCATATAAGGATTATCCTTCCTTCTATAGAGACTAAACTAAACCAAACACAACCGTACCGCACTGCACCCACCCTACACCCTCGTCCGCCAGTCAAATGGTTTTCTAAAAACGTTTACATGTGTCGTGGATGGGTAACATCAGTTCACAGTACTCATTTTCATCTCACTCTCTATCTCTTTCTCTATTTTTATCTATCTCCAACCCCAAAAATTGTATACTTATGCCATAAAATTAAGTCATCCGCAGGATCTCGTTAATATTTAAAGGCATCACGTGGTCAAATTAAAAACAAAAGCCAACTGTTAGTCCTGGATTTCGAGTTTTTCGATGAAGGGACGACGACGACGACTTTGAAAGAAGAAGTTTTTATTGCCGGCCTATACTACAGCACACACACACATACACAGGGTGTCAAATAGCACTCATAAACTAAGCTAAGTTGTTGTGGGGGGGGGGGAGGCAAGGAGTTTTTTTTTTTTTTGGAGCTTAGAATGAGCGGGGGGCGATAAAAATGAATTACCAAACCAAAAGCCCTGCCTATGCCCTCTTCTATACTCTCAAATTCCTAATTGCGAGAAAATAACCCATAAAATTATGAAGAAGTCTTAGAATGGACGGTTTAACGAAGCCAAAAGGAAGCGGACAGCAAATGAAAAAAAAAAAAAAAAAAACAACAAATAAAACTCATCAAAGTTGTGAGGAAAAGTTTTAATGCACAATAAGTGTTGAGAGGAGGGGGAAGGGTCGGTTGTGGTTCGGATTGAAAAAAAGGACCTCCAACAATTCTCGACACAGATGATGATGATGATGGAAAAGTTTTTTTTTTTTCCTTCTTCTGCCAGCAGCGAGGGCAAAATCTGTGATCTACTGCCAAATTGTGGTCTTCCCGCAAAAAAAAAAAAAAAACGGTAAAGAATCCGAAGGATAAATAGTTGCAAATGAGTGCCAACTGTAACTCTATATAGAAGAGAGTGAGAGACAGAGATTAGTTGTGCCGTGATGATGAAAAAGTAAAAGAAGAAAAAGTTTTATTTCTTTACATTTTCCTTGGCATTGTACCTACCATATATAGCTATCCCTTTGGTCATTTCTTTGAAAAGAAAGTATTCTTCTATTAGCGAGAAAGGAGAAGATCCTTGTTTTGTATGAAATATATACCTAGATAGATAGGTACTCATTTCCTCAGAAAGCAATTTGGCACAAACCGCTAAAGTCTCATTTTTTTTCTTATTTTTTTTTTTTGTAGCTGATAGTAATCGAAATCAGGTGCCAAGAAAAAATAAATAAAAAAAAAATAAGATCCCCAAAAAGGATGACAAATTTAATCCTCTACCAAAAGAATTTACCAAGAAGAAAAAATATTAATAAATTCACAAAGACTCTCGATGTCCTTTTTTTTTTCTTCTTATGGAAAAACTTTTGAAGTTCGAAATGTATATGAATACGAAATCAGTTGATTTGTATTGATGTGTTTTTTTTTCTTTCCCGAAATTTTTTTTTCCAAGGAATGAAGGATTATCATTTATTTAAATCCTTTGATTTTTTTTTCGAGTATAATGACAGTGGTCTTTTGGGGACTTCAAAGAGATAAAAATGAAAGGTTTTATTTTTGTTGTATATTTTAGGAAGGTCGAACTTTTAGACTTTGATTTAATCAGTTTGGGTAGAGTTTTAAGCTGTGGCTTCCTGAATGTTGAATATAATAAAGATTGATTTAAGGTACAACAATTAAAATTTAATCAAAAGGACATTGACTCTTTTTATCTTTTTTAACTTAAGTTGAGTGATAAATTATGGGTAGATGACAAAAAAAAAATGGGAAAAACCTTTGAAAATGGAATCATTCAATGAAACAGAATTTATACCAATCCTTGATATTATGGAAGGACATTTATACCGAATCCCCTATACAAGCAGAATCCTTTTTTGTAGGTTGTTTTTAGAATTACTTTGCATTTCTTCAATAAATCGGCGGTAACTTTAAAATTTTTCAGGTATACCTACCTATTTTAAGATAAACACGATTTACCATCAGCAATCAGCATCAATGGATGGTATTATGGGACAACTTGAAAATCACTTGAAAAATTAGAACACAATCGTTAAAATTTTAGCTTTCGGATGGCGTCACCCTATCTGGCTATTCTAACATTTTTGTGGACTGTTAAGTTACGGTTAGACGTTAAACGCAAATGATCAACGCTTTGACTCTCCGACGTCAAATTCTGTCAACGTAAAATACTGTTAATGCGTTGACGGTTGCGTTTTGACACTCACAATGGCACGAATTTTAGAGTTAACGCGTTGAATAGTTTTTGTGATCGTGGAATCAACTTGTAACCGTAGTAAGAGCGCATTGACAGTCAACACACTGACAAGTAGCAGGCTTTGACTGTATCGCAAAAGTTGACACAGCTGAATTTTCTGCGCGTCAAAGTTCTACGTTTCAATGCGTTGACGGAAAAGAGTAAACAAAACGAGTTGACAAAGATAAGACGTATTTTGGAACAGCATTTACCAACTGTGTTCGTCAAAGTTTCATGCGTTGACACAGTCTATAACGGTGACAGTATACATTGACGATATTTTTGGTGACGTCAAGGAATACCTTAACACTTCACTTGGGTAAAAAAAAAAAACAACAATTTTTTATTCGTGCTCCATCTTCTTCTTCTCCTCGTTCGTCTTCTTTTTCTACTTCTTCTTTTTTTAAATTTATTTATTTGTTACGTAAGAAGATAGATAAGTAAACAGAGAATCTTTAGTTAAAATAACAAATTTTTCTTAACAAAAATAAAAATTTAACTTGAAAGATATCGAACGATATTCTCCGAGAAATATAAAAAGGCCGAATATTAGTGGACTTAAACTGCAACCATCTTATACATAAATTTCATTTCATCTCATCAAATCGAATTAACAAAATTATAAAAGAGTGACGGATGAACAAATCTGTTCAATTTAAAATTTTTTTGGAGGCTAAATTCGGAGAAAAAATATTAAAAAAAAAAATAAATAAATTGACAACTGACTGCCAAAATCATTTGAACTATTTTCAGTGAGCAATGCAATTTTTTCGTACCAACAAAATCCAGTTTAAGAACAAATTCCTAAGAGAACTATTTGGCAATATGAGAAGGGCACCTAGGGATTTTTTTAATAATTTTCTGGAACTTCAACTTGGTTAGTATGCTTTTTCCGTGTATAGTGAGTAGATTCCAGCTAAAATAAATATTATTCCTTACGGAATGTGATATTTTATTCTGAATACAGAGCAAAAAAAAATATCAAACACTTGGTTTAATTCGAAGTGTAAATGGGGCTAGCAAGGAAATAGAATTTAATTTCCAAAAGAAATTTATTATTTATTCGAACAAAAACAAAGACTCCGATAATTTTCTATGAGAAAAACATGCTAAAAGATTGGTTTCTTTTTAAAACTGAAATATTTCAATATTTTTAATTAAAACTGAAAACAAAAAATTTTTCTTTTTTGTTGATGAAGACAATGGGTGATATGAATAAAATGGAGCAAATACTCATAGCAGGTGCTCAATATAAAAATCTGAACAGGTCCTATTAAAATGCTAGTACCTATTTAAGAATTTTATTAATACAAAATGCAGAATATGCTTTGAAAAGTGGTGTTATGAGCATGTACTCGGATTTATTTATATAGCACCCAATGGGTCATATTAACGGAGAACAGCATACTTGCTCAAGACTCATCTTTTCAGGAAAAGGTTCTTCGTATGAATGAATTTCTTTATCACATGTATTTTCACAAGCATCTGCCCAGATTTTTTGTAAGGAGCAGATGATCTGAGCTCACGCTTTAATCAATATCTTAAAACATTTTATTTTTTAGTTTCAAAATAGAATATGAAAGTATAGAGTGCGATAAAAATTATTCACAGTTGAATACTCAATTTAAAATTGGCATTTTTTGGACGTTCCAATCCATTATATAGCAGAAAAGTATTTAATCTTGTACTTTTTCAAAATTCTGAAGGTTACATTCAGTCCTAAAACCCAAGTATACTTTCAACAAGATTGCTTAATTATTTTTTTCGTTCCAATTCATAAAAAAAAAAAATTGTGCACGACTGGGTAGCACGAACTTGCTCTTATGTGCGATCACATTGTGTTTTTAAAGTTTTAATATTTCAAAAACTGCATTTTTAACTTAAATAAAAGAAATAAATTACTTATGGGAGCCTATATTGTATACCACCTGCTTAAAAAGTAGTTATAAGTTTAAGATAGTATTATGCGAGTAGGTACATTTATTTATGAACAATATAGCACCGTGTTACATGCATGGAACTTACAGTTTAGACTGAAAAGTTGTAAAAAAAATATGTAATTAAATATAAATTGATTAAACAACCTCTGAAATTGGTTTGACACCAATGTGATGTAGGTACATCATACGATTTCTTAAGGAAATCTCAATTTATGAGAAAAAAAAAATTGAAAATCGTTGGAGCGGTTTTTTAAAAAAAATAGTTTTTTTATGTAGATATAAAATTTTGAAAAAATTAAAAAAATGGTAAACAATTTTTAGCTTTTATAATAAGTTAAAAATTAATTTAAAAAAATATCATCTACCCATTTTCAAAATATGGAATTTTCAAAAAAATAATTTTGAAATTTTTTTTTTAAATCAATTATTTATTCTTTTGAAAATTTTGTTATGCGAATACTATTAGAACTTATTTGAAGCTTTTGTGTTAAAAAATTCACTACAATCAGTTCAACTGGGGCCCCACTATGTAACTTGCTTCTACTTTCGAGAAACCATTCGAAAGTTGTTTTCAATGCTTATTTTATGTGGTAATATGTATAAAAGTGGTATGAAATTTTGGCATTTTCGATTTTTTGCCACATAATCTTCAACTAGTGCTGTTCTATTTCCGTTTATATGCGTTTGCTGAGATTTTGCGAATTCGAACATTTTTATTGTAGAATCGAGTTACATAGTTGGGCCCCTGATAATGAGATAGTCGAAAATCAAAAAATGGTTCTATGAGAAATACCATTTTTAAAATGAATATATTTTTTATATTTATATTTAGCCGAAAATCAAAAAATGGTTCTATGAGAAATACCATTTTTAAACTGAATATATTTTTTTTCCCCAATAATATGATAGATCGTACAGATATAAGTTCACACAAAAAATTTAATCAAAATCGTAGCAGCCGTTTTTGAGAAAAATGAGATTTTCAATACCGGTTTTAAAAAAACATTTGTATGGGAGATACCATTATTTTTTGTTATAAGAATAATTTTCATTAAAAATCTGCTAGATAATGTTAAAAAAAAAAACTGCTGGGTGCCAATTTTGATAAAAATTGACCGAGTCGTTTTCGAATTATTAAGTTTTCAAAAAAAAAATTGAAACTTTTCAAAAAATTCAAAAAATGTTTTTTGAAAATTTGGGTTATACAAAACTTTTAAAACTTTTTCAAACATTTTCCATAAAAAAAATTGATCAATATCAGTTGAATCAAAAATAAAAAAAAAATGGTTCTATGGGAAGTGTTAATAAAATTGTTGCCTTTTTGTAAAACAAATTTTTTTTAAGTTGTGGGCACATTTTTGAGAAAAATAAGATTTTCATTTCTTGCTAAAAAAAATTTGTACGGCATGTATCGTTATTTTAGGTCTTAAAAAAAAATGAAAAAAAAGTGTGCGGGAAGCCCAAAAAACCTATGTACCAACTTTGAAGAAAATCGACCGACCCGTTTAAGCTCCAGCCGAAAGGACAGACAGACAGACGGACAGAATTTCGAGACTCACTTATTTCGACTTCGCTATCGATTTTTTTTACGAATCCATAACTTGCCATATAGTATCTATATATCGCAAGTAAAAATGATGCAAATAGATAACATATCGTCGGCTAAATACGTAAAACTGCTAATTCCACTTTGGCAAATTTTACAGGAGAGCGAAAAAACAAAAATTATTTACATAAGGCTCCATATAAAAACTGATTTTCTCTTAAGAATTCTACAACAACTACGATACATTGGATAAAAGTGATGAAACCAATTCGAGCAGAATGTGTTTCTGAAGAAAATGGCATCAAAATCTCAGTTTCGACCAAAAGTGGACTTAGCAGATTTACGTATTTAGCTGACGATATCTCATTTAGATCACTACTACCAAAGCCTTTATATTCAATATAAGATGGAATACCATATTTAGCGAAATTAATTTTTATATTCATATTAAACAAAACTTAAGCTAGAATGGTATAGCTTTCTTTAGAATTGTATAGCTTAAGCTACTAGTAAAAGCTATGACTTGCTGACTTTATAGCAAAAAAAAAAAAAAAGATTCACATTTTATTCAATCACAAGACCCAAAGTCAAGTTTAAAAAAAAATCCAAGGTTTATCTTTTTAATGAAAAAGTCAATAAAACTCCTAAAAAGTTAAATTTTGATGAAATAAGTTCGATTAAAATGTAAATTTTAGTATGAATATATTATTTTTGTTCTCTATAATTTTCATATTTTTTTTTTTTTGCCATAAATATATTTCCAATCAAAATTAAAATGCAATCAAAATCCATCAATTCAATATATAATTAAGTGACCATAATTGAAAATTAAACATCCGGCATAATGTACATGTACATACATATTATATGTATAAAAAGCTGCGGGCAGAATTTTGTATCAGTTAGTAAAATGATTTTGGTCCTTCGAGCTGAATAAATTGTGATGCTTCCGCATTAAAAATGACAATTAATATAATAAATAAATTCGAGTAGATTGTAAAAAATAAAAAAAAAACACCCACACAAAATTAAAATATCATAACTGTTATTTTTAACTAAATTATGTTGCAATTAAAATCTCGGAATTCAATTGTAGAGATAGATATAAATGAATCAGAACCTCAACCAAAAAAAAAGAAAAGCCCGGAAGTGATTACTCATTCGTTATGTGTAGACCTCTCTCTCCCCTGCTGGTTGTTTTTAGGAGGACCAGTTTATTTTTTTTTTCACCTCCCCCCATTGACATAATATCTCTTCTAACAAATACCAATTTTCCACTGTTAACACACATTGCATGCCTAAAAAAAAAAATCGTTCCTATATTCATTCTGATGGAATGTGAATGAGTCAATTTTTCCTCGTCCTGAAAATAGATCCTACTCTATATGTTGTTGGAGGTTCAAGGGGGTGGGGTAGTGCCCCCCAGCGTGAGCCAACATTTGCTTTCTGATTCTACAATTGATATATGTTGTAGGTACCTCTGTGTATATATGTATGTATATGTAGCAGATTTTTCGTCGTCCTTTTTTTTTTTTGTATTGTGTTGTCGATGAATGTACAAATGAGTCATACCTTTTGAGACTGAAGGCGCCAGCCGACCTCAAGGATACCAAATTAAAACAAACGAACGAATGGAAAAAAAAATCCAATTTTATGGGCAACAAGATAGGCGAATAAATTTTTATATCTACAAACACACGAAACGGAAGAAAAAAAAAATACAAAAACAAAAAAAAAAAAAAGACAGGAACCTAGCGTGAGTGGAAAGTTTCAAGTCGACTTTGTCCGGGCAATTAATTTAAAATAAGAACAAAGGATATCATTTTTATTTTATTTTTTTTTTTTTTTTTTTGAGAAAAAAAGTAGATAATAGTCCTTACCAGCTGGTAGAATGGGTGCCCGGCACGTATGGCAGAAGCACTGCATGACCGAATCCCTTACTAATCCAATGATCATGATGTATGGATTTTTTTTTTTGTTTTTTTGGTTTTATTAAATTTGCAGCAAAAAAATGTCCTTTATTGAGAATCCTTCAATAAAAACCAAACACACACTCACTTTTTTTAAATTTTTTTTTTTTTGAAAACGAAGGGCGGCTTTTTGTATCTTAATAAATTTTTTTTTTATATTTTTTTGATCTGAAGTGAGCTAGCCGGCTAGAACACTTAAAAACACACAGAATACAATTATTTTGCTGCCAAGGAGATACAGGAGGAAAAATTCACGTGGTTTGTGCGGGGTATATATGAGTAAGGATATGTCAAAGAATCCTCTTGATTTAGTAGTTTGAAGTGAGAAAAAAATTTTATTCAAATTTCGGGCGGGGTGTTTTTTTTTGTTGTTGTTGTGGAATTCGACACTCGCGATATTTTAGAAAACAAGGACGATTTTTTGTCAAAATAAAAACACTCGAGATTATCCTTCTTTTTTTTTTGTTGTTTGAAATTTTTAGATCCTTCAAATCCTATACTGTACTAACTGACTGACTTCTGGCTGACTGACTAAATGGTTAGGTAGATATTCTTTATTGAGAAAGGAGACAAGTTTTTCCAGGCTTTCACTAAGCGTGCTGAAGATACGACTACTGAATTGTCTTTGGAGCGCTTTGACAATCGAGACTCTTGCCAGAGAATTATTATAAGGATATTCGTTGAATGCGAATATGCGTTTGCTTTTGGGGGAACATTATGGGAAATGATGGTTTTTTTGTTAAATGACATGCGCCCTAACGTGGGGGTGGTGGTTTTTGGGTAATGATGGTGTTTTTTTTTTTTTTTTTATTTTCACCAACAAAGCAACCATCTACCGGTGGTTGGAATTGAAACACAATTGCAAGGGTGAGAGTATATCTATAGTTCGAAGGATTTGAGAAAACTGCATTGGGGGAGAAAAGACACCACAGAGTCAGAGAGATACTCAAAGAGAAAGAGAGAGAGAGAGAGCGAGAGTGATGAAAATCCTGGAGAATTAGTCATGGCATATCGAGAGACTATATATTTATATGAAAACACACTAGTACCTTCTATGACTATGCGAGACTACACGAGACCCAAGAACCTCGATAGTGGTTGATATTTATGGAAAAAAAAAAAATATTTTAGTACCGACCGGCGCCGGTCTTCCATGAGATGATTCACAGGACAATGTATATGGAGGGTGGATTTTCGTTTCCCTTCCTTCCGTTTTCGTATACGTACTTTTTTTTTTTATTATATTTTTTTTTCCTAAGTTTATTTTTTTTTTTGTTCGTCTTCATTCTGAAGGAATGCAATTAGAAAGGATGAGAGAAAATGTAGATATAAACTTTTTAAAGAGATACCTTTTATAGACAAGAACGAACAAAAAAAAATAAAACTCTAGAAAACTATACCTACAAGGTGAGGTCGTTAGGCTTGTTGTTGTTGTTGTTGTTTTTTTCTAGAGAAGATGGTGTGTTTAAACTTTAAAGGACGACATAGTCTCATATATTGCTTCTGTCATTTATTTATATCTATAGATTTTTGTTGACATCTATATTTTTTACCTAAGCATCTACATACATAGATATATATATGTACATACCCATAGATATAGGTACTTCTTCCGATGACAATCTTTTTCTCCGGATTATTTTATTTTTTTTGCTTGTTTCATTTTTTTTTTATTTCATTTTATTTTTTTTTTTTTTACAAAGCCGGTAAAACTAGAAAAGCATTATATTGACAAAGGTCCTTTTGTTTGGTAGGAATGTAGTTTGTATAGAGAAATGTTCATTGTGGGGGTTTGGTACAGTTGAATATCGAGGGAGGTGGTTTTATTTGTAAGCTCATTCATTTTTATAGATACCTCCAACCTATAGATAGGGAAAATTGGAAAGGTGGTGTAGGTAGTTTTTGTTGTTTTGTTAATATTTGTGGACAATTTTTATCCGGGAAAAATGATTCAAATGTCGAATAGATATTTTTTTTTTTCGAGAAGAACAATGGAAAAGATCTTCTGGTTTAATTTTTTGAAATGAAGGACAGGGCCAATTATATTTGATTTCTTTACTTGTTTTTTTTTGTTCGTTGTAAAATTGAATCTTTTTTTAATAAAATATTGTTGCATTAAAAGTAGTCGGGAAAAATAAAAAAAAGACATTTTAGAAATTTAAGATTTTGTGCTGTAATAGGATGAACTTATTTAGAAATAAAACTTGTTAGCCAAATGTCATAGAAAAAAAAAATATATATGGAACTTGTAGAAAAACGTATGTTCTAACACTTTGATCTTAAGTTTTTTCATAATAAAACCCTCAGGGAGATATAAAACAAAATTTTAAAATATGTAGTATACTTTAAGGCGCTATAACTCTGAAAGTATAAATACAATTTAAAAAAAAAAAACATGTAAAATAGAAAGATAAAATTACACTTCTCATAAAAAAACTTTTAAACTGAATTTCTATTTTGTTTGTAGGATATGTATCTACTTTCAAAGTTAAATTGCCTAAAAGTATGCTTTTTTAATAATTTTCCTTACATCTATCTCTCTGAAGCGATAAAATGGAAAATCAAAAATTATATACAAATTTTAAACCAAAATACGTCAAAAATCGAAATTGTTTCGTATACTTGATAGTAGGTTTCCCTAATTTTAGCACACAGAAGACCTTTGAAGACATTTTACAAAAATTCTTGCAATCGAAATTTTTCCCGAAAGCGGTTTTAGTAATTCTATAGTAAGTGTGCTTATTTTTGGTTCCTACAAAAATATTTTTTATAAATATCCTACAAAATTTAAAAAAGGTGTAAACTATTAGTAAAATTGACCTTAAAGTTTTTGGACTATTGAGTTTAAAAATCAAAAATATTAACATAGAAGTGCTTGTACTTTTTAAAAGGCTCTTGGAAGTTACCCCGGGATGAAATTAACCTGGAAACTGTTTTGGAAAAAGGGAAAGAAATTTTTGTAGATGAAATTTTGAAAAAAATTTCGAAATATCTCTAAGGAATTTAAAAATTCTCTGTACAAAATTTGAAGTTAATCGGCCCATCCGTTTAAACTCTGGCTCAACTTACAGTGGATGTACAGACGCCTTGTCTGACAGCGACGATAGCCGGATTGATCTACCAACACGATTTTTTACACGAAACCAATAGATGCTTGCCCTATAGAGCAAGTAAAGGGTGTCCCAAAATTAAAGAAAGATTTAAATTTACCGCCATTTTCATAGGAAAGAAATAAAAAATAATTTGACAACTCACAATTTAGGTTAAGTAAAAATGGAGAAACGACGTGTTTTAATTGTTCAACAATATTTCAAAAATAATAAAAAAAAAAATGGTAACATTTCGAAAATCTCTTACAAAGTATTTTTCGAATATTGCTTTAACTTCGTCAACTGTGAAAACAGTTGTTTAAAAATTCAGAGAGACTGTATCAATTGGTGATGCTAAAAGCGGGAGTGTTGATGAAAGTCCAGGAACGTTGAAATTCTCGAACTGTTCTCGCCAAAATTTAATTTTTTTTAAATAAGTGAAAAACAAGTTGTTTTTCGTGTGATTCACAATTTTTACTAACCTTAAACTGGCGGCTATCAAATTTAAATCTTATGTTGATTTTGAGACTCGATTTATAAATATACATATAAATCTTATTTTTCATTCGAGCAAAACAGTCTTGAATTGAAGTAAACATAGGGACCATTTCTTTTTTTTTTTAATTTTTAAAGGTCCATATTTTTTTTTTTATTTTAGTAGAATACAACAGTGGAGCAAAAAGTAAAGAATTATGTATAATATCAATTACATCCAAACAAAAAAAAAACTAAACTTAAATATCAATATATTATGTACCTACTCTAAAAGACAATTAAGTTAAAAAATATTGCCTAACTTTACTTCAACAATTAAAACAGTGAGTTTTTTAATTAATATAAAAAAAACTATTTTGGAGTTAATTTTCTGATGTTTTTAGGTTGGAAACTATCGGAGTTTAAATGAAGTTTTAATAAACCCGAAAAGTTATTACAAAAAATATTAAATTTAATAATTATAAAAATAAAAAAAAATAATTAACTTAACAAATAAATCAAACAAAATTGACAAAAATTATCGCATTTTCGGCATATATACCGCAGTTCAAGAGTTTTTAAAAATGTATGTTAACAAAATGATAGAAAATTATTTTTTTGTTGAATTTAGGCCAGGGACTAATTTCACTTTTTTTTTTAAATAAATTAAATAAAATAATAAAATAAATAAATGCGTGACCAGTATTTTTTTTTAACATTAAATAAATAATTTTAATAATAAATTAAATGTCATAAAAGCGTGCCCAGTGTTTTTTTTTTAAACATTTAATTAAATAATTTTAAATAATTAAATAAAAAAAATGGCTTCATTTTGCTGTTGAAAAATAAGAAAATATGTATGTATGTAAATATATTAACACTCAAAAAAAAAACTATATTTTTTGATATTTTTTGTGACCCTAAAAATTAATCCAATTTAACTAGCAAAACCATTAAACTAAACATAATAATTTTGTTAACTACGATAGCTCCAAAAATTTGTTAATTCAGTTTAGCATTATAGACTGATTGTTGGGAAACTCTTTTGCCTAAATGGCCTACTGTGCGGTGATATTTTGTGCACTTTATTTTTTTTTAAACATAGAAATAAATGTTTTCAGAAACATTTCTACAAAAATTCTAAGTCATTTAAAAAAATCAAATTCTGTTTCTAAAATGTTTATGAAGTTGGTAACATATTGGTTGGTTTACATATTCTCTTTTATTCGAGTAATTTTTATTTTACAAACACTTTATAATTTTTAGTTTCCTACCTAAATGAATTGTCAAAACACGAGATTGGCAGTATTTGATTTTAAAAAGCGGGATTTTAATACATTGGGAGTATGAATAAGCAAGATTTTAGAAGATGGAATTAAAAAAAAATATTATATTTTAGTAGACGGGATTATAAAACTTTTTTTTCGGGATTTACGAAAAAACGGTATTTTATAAACCGGAATTCCAATACGCTCCCCATGATTTTTATTAAATTATTGTGCCCTTAATACCCAATTAATTTCTTGTATTGGAACAGCAACTACCACCACTTTAACGGTGCCTTGGTGATAGCTTCCTATAAACTAGTTGGCAGCAAACTCAAGCTGCTTATTTTTTTTTTTCTTTGAAACCTTCCGAAATTCATAATATATTTTTTTTATTTTTATAAAAAAAGATTCTTCCTATTTCATCAAATTAAATTCTTTAATATCCGAAAAGAAAAATACCTCGATCCTTTAAAATTAACCAAACTCACAATAAACCACATTGAGTAAGGCCCAGGTCCATTATTTTTATTAAAACACATAGCTATTATAATAGGTGTTTCGTGTGTGATTCATATTAAAATTCAAAATAATAGCGCTTTATACCTAGTCGAGTAAAGGTATATTGTCCTGAGTCCTATAATATGCTATATATCTTTTACTTACTCTATACACACAAATATACCATATGTTGGTAGTGTTTGATAGTTACGTACATTGTCTACAACGACTTTCAATTAAGTATGCTTTTCTCTTACCTGCAAAGAAAATAAAACAAAGAAAACAATTAAGTCAAAAAATCCAATAAAAAAAAAAACTAAATGAAAATAAAAGCAATATGAGATTTATCTTTATACACAGACATTCACTTAATCCTGCGGAGAGTACAAAATATGCGACCTGGTCAAAGTGATAAAAATAACAAAAAAAGACAAAAAAAAAAAATGATTTTAAACGAAAGAAATGAAACATTTAGTTTTGAAAAATTACTGCATTTTTTCTATCTCTTCTCTCTCCACAAAAAAAGTGTCCTTGCTGGTGTAATGAACCTTCAACTTTTTTACACTCAAACACACATACATACCTACCTAAACTAACCAAAAACCGTCTTACTCATCATAGTTTTCACATATATTCTCTCTCTTTTTCCCTCTCTCTCTTCCCCCTCTCACCCTCTCTACATCTCTTTCTCTATGATTGGAAGAAAAAATATTTTTTTTTCACCAACACCATGAATAAGGGGTAATATAGTAAGTTGGTATAGTAAAGGTTTTACCTTTCTCACCAACTTTATACAAAAGGGGTTCTTCATTATTTCCATGTTCGAATTTTTGAATTTTCGAAAATTCAAAATACACCAACAGAATACGCAGTATAAAACAAAAAACCTCAACAAAAAAATAAAACCCCTCCACAACCATAAAATCGATTCCAAAAATTTCACCTCAACTATATAGAAGGTGTTTTGTGGGTAAATTTTTAATGTTGTGATGTGGGGTGCAGTTTTTCAACATAGGCTTTCTCTCGGGTTGTTCGTTGTTGAGTAGGGTGGCATATGGGAATGAAATGCCGGCCTCCTGTGATGATGACAGTTACTGCTGATGGGGGGGTAGTTGGTTATTTTTTTTTTTTAGTTTTTCGAAACTATTGTATGACTCACTTTGGTTGGTTGGTATACACAGACGATTGTCGTCGTCTTCGTAGTCGTCTTTACGTTGCATGTAAAGGAAACTTAAATCGAAATCATGTCGCCAGGATTTCTTATTCTTGGTCGTCATCAAAAAGAATATATAGAATGGGAGTAAAAATGACTCCCTCTTTATTTCCTTGAAAGGGTATACGGGGTTGAGGGCAGGAGGAGGGGGGCTGTGTTGGTTGTATGAGAAAGAACAAAACAACAACAAAAAAAAATAGAAAAGTAATCGTTCCATTCTAAGTATAGCTGCACACAGTGAGTGGAACGAATAAGAAAATTTTCTGTTATGCGATGCACTTGTTACCAAGGGGATTCGAAAACGAATTGTTAACTATATCACCATTCACCACCACCATCTAGGTACTAATAATTCTCCCCAACAATTCTGAAAATTCCATTTATACACACTTTAAGGGTAGGAAATTTGGCGGTGCGGTGATCGGCGGTCATATAGGCAGGTAGGTGGGTAATAGTAGATTTAAAAGTGGAAAGAAATTGCTAAACGGTAAATTCTCGTAAATCCGCAAAAGATGGCAACACACACTGCAACCGGTTTGGTGGTCGTTAACGTGCGTCGTGCGGTGATAAAAGTTGATTGCAAAACTCTAACACACACACACACATAGACACACATTTCGATGCAATTTCGCATTTGCAGTTTTGCGGTTATGTAGGTATTTTGTGGGGTAAAAAGGACACACGAGCACGAGGCGAGGAGAAGGAGTAGGTATAGTCAGTCGTTCGTTATGCACGCATATATTGATATTCATGTGCGAGCACGCACACATGCTGTCCTCAATGCGGTGGTGTAAAATTGCAATTTCCATTATTATCCCTTCTGATCTCGATTCAAATCCCTCATCATCGGCATCAGGCAGCTTGTGTATAGCCGCAATAACCCGCATATTAAAAAAAAAAAAAAAAGAGAGGAATTAGTTAAAAATATATAAGCCAATTAGTAAGAGAGGAGGGTTGGTTACGCAAAAGGGCATCAGGTAAGGTAAGGTAAGGTAAGTACGGTTTTTTTTTTTTTTTTAATCCGCATAATCTCAAAAGGTAGGTAAAGAAAATTATTGTTTGTTTTTTTTTGAAAATAATTTTATTTTATTATATAAACTTAAAAAACTCACACTCATGGATGAGTACTAGGTAGGCAAGATGATTGGTTGACAAAAAAAATCTACTTCCGTTATGGCAATACCTACAGCTATATATGTAGGTACCTTTATTATATCGACCCTTTTTGTGGCTTCTTTTTGATGTTGAAACTGAAAGGTTTTACCTTTTGCCTTTGTTGTTGTTATTTTTTTTTTTTGCTTCTTCTGCTCATGTTGTTGACTTGACTATAACGGATTTATTGAGCTGGATTAATTCGAAAAAAAAAAATGAATGAATTGGTTGGATTTTGTGTGATGTTGTTGTTGGTGTTGTTGTTGTTGTTATGATATCGATTTAAGTATTTATTTATATATAGTTTATTAGTTTAACGGATTTTGAAGGTTTTCTTCTTTTGGCTTTTGGTATTTATACGCACAAGAAAAACATGGTTAAGTTTGATTGTAGATATATACCTAGATAAAGTTCTAGTTCTACAATATATGTATATGTACATATTATTAGATGGTAAATTCATGGTTTTGGATAACGGATTAGATTTAAGATAGAAAATATGACATTAAATAATATAATAAATAACTAATGGCAGTGACATTTTTATGATGGCTCTTTTCAAGTTGGAAAAGCTTATTTATGAGAATTATAGTCAAGGCATTGAATGACAAATTGAGATTATGTGCAGTCTAAATATTGATTATTATTTTATTTAATAGCCAAGTTGTCAAGAATTTTGACGACGAAAATTTGTATTATGAGCAGCATTTTAAAACTAAATGAATTGATCCATTTCTTCTTATTAACAACGCGGAGATTCTTAGGAAATATTGAGTTGTGAGTCACTATACCTTGGTTCTTCACGAAATGTTTCACCTTCAAATTTATTTAAATTTTTAAAAATACTCCATTGGGAAGATTCAGCAATTTTAAGACTATTTTTTAAATTCCCCCAACCAGCAGAAAAGGTCCCTAGCTTAAAGGGCCTAATAAAAAAACTATAGTTTAATTTATTGGTTAAAGATGTTTGTCTTTGTCACTAATAAACTCAAAAATTATTTGACCGATTTCGCTGAAATTTTCATAGTTTGTGGCTCTAAGAGACAGAAAGGTTTAGAAAGAGATTTTAGTACAATCCGCCTACAGACACACCCATTTTTCTTTTTTATTTGTACCTAATTGTCTCCTAATTTAAATTCATTTTTGGTATTTCCCGAGGTGAAGACACTACGAAATGCAACGCAAAGCTTTCAAAATATGAATTAAGAAATTGTGTGGAATTAAAGTTTTTTTTAAATAAAATTAAAATAAAAATTTTTTTGTTTGCTTATTTTTAAAATTATTTATATTCTGACATTACACACAACTTGGAGACAAAACAGCCAAAAACGCAAAATAAATAAATTATAAGACTCTGTAAAAATTGATAAATGACATTTGTAATTTTTCCGCCCAATGCCACGCCCACTTTTGACTTACTTTTCCTATACATATTTCGATTTTCGTCTTATTTAACATCCCTGGAGATCTGTACAAATTAAACTCTCTTAAATTTCAACATTTGCGATATTTAATATTTTTGGAAACTAACCTAACCTAATTGACGCGCCCACTTTCCTTATATTTGTGTTTTCTCACTAATTCAAAGACATTTTAAAGCAAAATTAATAAATTTCCATTATCGACCCTTTTTTCATACAAACATATACATATATTTGAATTTTCGACTTATTTAAGTCCCTGAAAAGCTGAAAATTAAACTGTCTTGAATTTGAAGTGTGTGATATTAAATATTTATGAAAACAGCTTACTGACACACTCACTTTTTTTCAATTTGAGTTTTCTCACTAATTTAAAGTCATTACAGCAAAATTAATAAAAAATAAGTGTCTGTTAAAATAAAATTATAACATTTGAAATTATTACCACGCCCACTATTGGCCCATTTTTTCTATGCATATTTGAATTTTTTGACTTATATAAAGTCACTTTCAATTAAGCTTCCTTGAACTTCAAATACATATGAGACGTTTAATTGGAAATTTCCCTAATACCACGCCCACTTTTCTTATATCGGACTTGAAAATGATTTGAAATAATCTACAATAATTCATCATGCCATTATGTGTCTGGGTGGCTGGAGTTACATCATGCATCATGGAGTTACATCATGCAGTTATCAACAATAATAATTGTTTTTGCATTTAGAAAAACATAAAATTTTCATAGTATGTGTCAGCAAAGCCGTGGAGCCAGCCCATTTACTTGCAATGCAATTTGAAGAGCTTGTATAGTATTTCATTTGTCTGTACTCTGAAAATTGAAATTTTAAGAACCTTCAAGGCTTTAAGGATTTTATTTAATCATACATACTTTAAACTTGCTTTAAGACAACCTTTTAAAAAAATCGGGTTTTATAAAACTTTATCCACAACAACATCCCCTCCCTAGAATACAAAAATATACTACTTCGATTTTTCTCTTCTTTGGTAAATTTAGATTTCCAAATTGGCCTTTATGAAAAGAATATTTTTATTTTTTTTTTTACACTTCAGATTCTTTGTTGTAGTGAGCTTAGATCAAGCTGAAAACTACAATCAGAGGCTCATCATAAGTGCATGTGTTAGTGGTTAGTAAATTAGTAAAAATAATGCAAACTAATAACACATGCATGCAAATATAAAAACATAATAAAGGGTGATTTTTTAAGAGGTTTAGAACTTTTTTTTAAAAAAAAACACAAAAAATTCGAAAAAATGAATGAAATATTTATTTGAATCGATAGTTTGAACCTTGCAATTTAATGTTTAAAGATAATTTCATGCAAATGTTGACCGCGGCTGCGTCTCAGGTAGCCCATCCGCTGAGTCCAATTTTGGCATACTCTTTCACACATATCGGCCGGTATCTCACGAATGAATGCATGGATGTTGGCTTCCAGTGCGTCAATCGAAGCGGGCTTGTCCCTATAGACATTAGCCTTGACATACCCCCACAAAAAATAGTCTAATGGTGTCAAATCGCACGATCTAGGCGGCCAATTGACCGGCCCGAAACGTGAAATTAACTGTTCACCAAACTCGCCTCGCAATTGCGCCATTGTTTCGCGTGCTGTGTGGCAGGTGGCTTTAGTTCTTGCACCAGCTGTATCTTAAAAGGCTTTACGCCCAAATCCTTCCGCAAAATTTTCCACGTAGTGCTGTAACAAAGGCCTAACTGCTGGGAACGGCGCCGAATCGACATTTCGCGGTCTTCTGTCACACTAGCTGATACGGCCGCAATATTTTCTTCACTACGCACAGTACGTAAACGTGTTGGTGGTTTAATGTCCAACAAAGTAAATTTGGTGCGAAATTTGGTCACAATCTTCCGAATAGACTGCTCAGAAGGTCGAGAATGCCGACCATAAAATGGAAGCAGCGCGCGATGAACATTTCGAACCGAGCACGAATTTTGATAGTAAAATTCAATAATTTGCAAGCGTTGTTCATTTGTAAGACGATCCATGGTTAAATTGCAAACCAAACTGAAGCTGTTTGACAGTGACACAAGGTACTAAACACACGTCAGCTGTCAAAACCAGTGTTGCCAAAACCAAACCAGCTAAAAAATCACCCGTTACATAGTAAGATATTACGGGGATGAAATTCCTTAAATCATTTTAGTTCCAAATCTTTTAACCAAATCAAAAACTGTTGCTTTTAAGAAAAAAAAGTAATTTTATATTTTTTGTAGGAAATTTTCTTACTTACAAAATGAGCAGTGCAGAGTGCGGAGTGCGGAAAAAAAATTAAGAGATTTTTTAAATGCTTCTAAAGCAGAAGTACACATGAATTTCTATTAAATAGTACATATCGTCGCTACAATGCAGAACTAGTCTAAGTGTTAAATTTCAAAAATAAGTTTTTTTTACGTCATAAGAAAACTGGTGTTCGGCACATTTCCTACATATTCTGCATATTCCTACGTGAAGTAAATCCTTCAGAATTATATTAAAGGAATATACCTAATCATAATGTCGAAAGTCAGTGTTTAACGTTCTTTTTGAAAAACTTTGACTTTCCTTTCACTAGTTCTGCAATTTTAAATTGTGTTTTATGTTATCTTTATTATTATTTTTAATTTATTTATTTTTTTTATTGAAATTTTTGAATTAAAAGTTTAAATTATCGTTATCATTATTTATGTTTGTTTTTTTTTTTTGTATTTAAACAAAATATTATTCAATTTCAAGTAATCGACATTGTAGTACATTTTAAATAAGGAACTCTACATTTTTAACCAATTTGGGGGGGAGGGGCAACACTGATTTTGATAAATTTTTTGTGTGCAGAAATTTCTAGAAAGTATTAATAGTATTGTATAGAAACAATTTGACAAACAAATGGCTTTGATATTCCCTGAACTCTTTTTTCTTGTTTTAGATGCTTTCAATCCCGATTCTGACACCATGTAATATGAGATAAACGAGAAAATAGACGAAGAATGATTAATTATCAACTGTTTTTTTTTTTTTTGTCAAGAACTCTTATTTAAAATATAACATACATAGTAATAAGTTACAGTTTTACAGTCATTAAATTAAATTGCCTAACTACACACATAGGTATAGGTGGATAGGTGGATTAGCCTTGTTCTGTTTCATTAAAAAAAAATCTTCTTAAAAATACGTTAGGTATATTTAACGACCAAGAACATACATACTACATAGCTAACTGAGTAACTGACTTAACAAAGCTATTAAAGTGAGTTATGTGTTTAAAAGATAACTTCTGTAAAAAAATTGAATATTATAGGTAGGTATTAACCAAATGCAAAAGTAACAAAAGCATAAAACTGCCCAAAAATAAAACCAAGGTGCACTTGGAATACTTATAATATTTAACAAGCCATAACTGAAAAATTCTTCTGTATTATATTTTATTACCTTACTACACTTTCGTGCTATGGCTAGCTGCAAAATATATAATAATTTACAATATACCCCTACTACAACCTATATAGGTACAATTCAGTCCCTTAGTAATAATAAAATGCCTACAAATTAAATATCCTAAGTCGCCGCATATTTAAGACATTTTATTTATGAGATACTTAAAATTCGTTTATGGAAGGATTATATACAAATATAGGAAAGTACATAGGAACACCCTCAACCCTCATCATCAGTACCCGAAATTTTGTTACAATCTCCCCAATTTGTGCGCTTCAAAAAATATATCCACGCGAAATAGCCCCCCATCAGCACCAAAAGGGAAAAAAAAAAAACAAAAAACTCCCCAAGCTGGCCATAAGAACAATAAAATATGAATGACTCATTTTCTGGGGGTTATTTTTGGAGTAAGTCTCTGCAGACGCGCAATTTACACTTTCGTTTGGTTTTCGTATTTTATTTATTTTTTATTTTTTATTTGTTGGTTTGTTTTGTGTTCCAAATGACAAAACGCAATGTATAAAAATTCATTTCAATGTTGAACGACGACCGACGCTTAAAACTATACACAACACTGTGCACATCACCTTTCTTCTTCAAGCCCTTCCTGCTTTTTATAGAATGTCTTTGTCTTGCGCTCGACTGATTTCCTACCACTCCTTGGGTGTCTTTATTGCTTGCGCTATTTTTGACGACCTTTCCTTATATTACATTTATTTGTTCATTTTTTTTTTTTTTTTTTTATATTTTCTGGAAGACGACAACAACGACGACCGAGAAACGATGTAGTTTACTCAAGGAGTGGCTTTAGCTTTGCAATAAAAAAATACAGGGCCCATCACAACAACCCTACGACTGCAAGCAAACTGTTGATGGTCCGTGATGGAGGTGGTGGTCGTCGTCGTGCGTCGTTTATTCAGCAAAAGTTGGCTCTTCTCCTCTCTTGGTCAACAATATAAGTAGCAAGCAACGAGTCTTTGTGGCGTTTATAGATCTTGATGGAGCATGATGGCATGAAGTAGGAACTCTCTCAAAACTCATAAGTCCTGTGCTGATGATGGAGATGGAGATGGAGTAAGTAAAAACTGTCTACGCCATTATGATGAAACGTTCTATGTTAAGAGCTGCAGTGAGTCAACACTTATCCCAGCAGAAGTGAATTCCTTCCTCATCAGGCAGTATATATGTAGGTAGTCCTTAGAAGGCATTTAAAAGGGCCACAGGCTGATGACCAGGACCTCACATATGTGTAAACCACACACATCCAAGTCAGAGCTGCTCTAGCTAGCCAACACACGATGGCATTGTTAATAATTGATGAGCATTGTTGTGGCTATATATCTGGATCGCTTGATGGGTGGTTATGCAACAAACAACGAAAAACATTTAAAAAAAAAAAAAGGACACTCATGCTCCTTTGCTATGCTGAACAAAAAAACCAAGTCGGTTTCACTGCATTTACCACTAAAGGAAGAAAAGGATGAGTTTTTGTATCGCTTATTATTATTTTCCTGGTAAAATAGTTAGTTCAGTTGTTTGTAGTAAAGTCGCTCCTTTTGCAGTTTGTTGAATGACCGCCCATATAATATCCTTGCATATATCCTTTTTTTCTGCACTTACTCGTTACTTGCTGTTTTCCCTCGTCTTCCTTTCTGTTCTCCTCCTATACACCACACACTGATGATGGTAGATTTAAACTGTGCTATTAGAGTCGGTGGCGGCGCGGCAGCAATGGCGGCTCATTGTCTGATTACCGGTATCAGGATCAGAATGGAAAAGGCAAAATGGCTTCTAGGTTTCCATTTATTTTGCGTTGCATGTCATCGTCGCACAGAGGAGTATATTGGGCCAATTCTTGGCCAAAATGGTATTTTTTTGTTTTCGATTACCAACCCTGGTTTGTTATTTTTTTTGAAGCTTTATAGTAAACAAATGAAAATTTAAAACACACAAGGCTTTATCTTGTCAAAGAGTGCAACGCGAGCAGTCGAAAGTTAACAATTGTGTAAAGTGTCAAATCACTTTTGGAGAAAGCGCCAATTGAGTGCATAATTGAAAGTTTTGTATTTTTTATAAATTTGTTTTTTTAATTTCAATAACTATGGATAATTGCAGACCGGGTATTTATTTAACTATGTAACATATGTTTTGGATTTAACTCATGTGGTTTTGTGTGTATACAGGGTATAATTTAGCATTACGTGAATTGTTAGAAAATATGCGTTTCTTTTTTGTTTAAAAAGCATTTTAACATGTTTCTAAGTGTTTCTAAGCAGTAAAATTTGTTTTGTTTTATGAAGTTATAAATATTGATGTGTGTTGAAAAGGATTCAGCCGCCCCAAAGAGCCCTTTCGTAAAATATTGTGTTTTGTTTGTTGGTACATGCCATATTTGGAAACTATTTTTTTTTGCTCATTTGCTTTAAATATATAAATAGGACCTTCTGGATTGAGGTTAATCGCTCGAAATGAGTTGTTAATATTATGGAAAGCTCAAATGAGACAACATTTGCTGATAAGCTCAATTTTATGCAACAGGAAATTTTAAGCACCTATACAGAAAATGATAAGATAGCCATTGCAAAGCAAAGATTATCGCTCATTAAACACCAATTTAAAGAAAAATGGATAGCAAGGTTTGAGAAAAGTAATGCGAAGTGGCTGAATGGGATGGTATCGTTACCTATTACAGGTTTGTCAAAAATATCATCTATTATTTTCAAGAGTTTAATTTTAAGATTTTGTTCTGATAGGGATAAGCCGAGGTCGTCCTCTAAAATCTTTTGTGGAATCAAGTGACAGAAGTAAAAGACGAAGAACCGAAGACCTTCGATCAAAAGATGTAGAGGAGCTGGCTTATGCTACACAAATGAAGCTGCGCGTGACGGCAATGTTGATGCGTCAAAAATAGTTAAAAACCTTATAAAAAGTCCTCAAACAGCAACAAAATATATCACGGCCGTCAATACGAGTACGGAAAACCAACCATGTCAGTTATCACCTTTACGGGCTCTGTCAATGTTTACAGAAGCAGGACTTACAAAAGCCCAGTATGAGATTGTTAGAGAAACTAACAAAAACTTCTTTCCTTGCTATACTCTACTACAAAACGTTAAAAAAGAATGCTACCCAGAAATACATTCCATAACTGAGACATGTGCTGAAGTGCAAGTGCAAAAGCTGATGGATCACACAGTAAGTCGTCTTATCATACATCTTCGGGAAGCTGTGGATCTTTTAAGTGATGAAGACAAAAAAACATTAATTTTAATAAGTAAGTGGGGTTGTGATGGATCCCATCAGAGCCAATATAAAATGAAATTTGAAAATGAAGCTGATTCTGATGCTAATATTTTCCAAAGCTCTGTAGTTCCACTTCAGCTAGCTCATGGGCCTGAAAAGAAAATTCTTTGGCAAAACCCAACCCCCTCATCCCCTCGTTACTGTCGACCAATAAGAATTCGATTTATAAAAGAAACACACGAAATAATTAACGAAGAAATAGATTACATACAAAAACAAATAGAAAAACTTTCTTCTACAGAAGTTGATGGTTTCAATATAAAACATAAAATGTTATTCACCATGGTAGACGGTAAAGTATGTAATGCCGCAACTCATAACAAATCTACAGCAAGATGTACCATATGTGAAGCACCATCCTCCGAGTTTAATAATTTAACAAAAAGGAGACCATGTAAAAAAGAAAATTTAAACTTTGGTCTCTCCTTGCTTCATGCCCGCATACGGTTTTTCGAGGGTATGCTACATGTAGCTTACAGGTTACCTGTGAAAAAGTGGAACGTGAGATTAACGAATGAAGAGAAACAATTAGTGGAAAACAAGAAGAGAGATATTCAAAATCAGTTCAAGCAACAACTGGGACTTTTAGTGGATATACCTAAATCAAATTTTGGTAACACGAATGATGGTAACACCAGCAGAAGATTCTTCGATTCGTACGAAGTATCAGCTGCTATAACAGGACTTGACAAAAATTTGTTATATCGTCTAAAAATTGTTTTAGACACTCTGTGTTCTGGATTCCACATAAACATTGAAGAATTTGAAAGATATTGTCAAGAAACTGCCGAATTGTATGTTCTTCTATATAAATTTTATCCTATGTCTCCAACAATGCATAAGGTTCTCATACATGGATCTGAGGTAGTTAAGAAAGCCATTCTTCCAATAGGACAACTTTCAGAGGAAGCTGCGGAAGCACGGAACAAACACATAAGGTTATTCCGATTAAGCTATTCCAGAAAGTTTTCTCGTGTTACCTGTAACACAGATGTATTGAACAGGCTTCTTTTAACATCGGATCCATTAATAACAGGCATGAGATCTTACAAATGTAAAAAGAAGCCATTATCAGCAGATGTATTAAGGTTGCTATCAGAAACTGGCTGTTTAATATTTGATAGTGATGAAAATAGTTCTTAAAATTAATAAAAATGTTGTTTCTTTAAATAAAAATACTTATCATCTTGTTTATTTTATTTAAATATGAAATTAAAAGCAATACATTACTGATAGAGATATAAAATATTTTTGGCCAGGTTTCAGACCCAAATACCACACTGTGCGTCGGTCGTAGTCGTCGCTGGGGGGATTTTTGTTTTCAAATTAGAGAACAGGAATTTTGTTGTTTTTTTTTTTTACATACACATAGAAAATGTTGGGGTAGTTTTGCATGCATGAGGTTTGGTTTTTTTTTTGTTTTTTATTCTTTTTTCAGTTTGATTTTATTTCTCTATATCATGCTGGCTGCTTCATGTTTTCAGGATTGAATTGACGCCAGAATATAATTAAAAAGTAATTTTCACGATGAATAATAAATTGAAATGCCAAAGAGACTGCAAGAGGCGGAGTGAATGAATGTTTTCTGTGTGAGTTTTTTTTTTTTTTTTGATAAAGGATTTTGATGAGTTGATTGGTATAAGGACTACTATTTTGTATTACGTGTAAATTTATCAATACAATTTTAAATAACATAGAAGGGGTATTCCCGATTCGATGCAAACTGGTCTTGTATCGTTGCAAAAGAGCAAATTTTTTTATTTACAATGGGGTTAGGGTATAGCAATTTTACACTTTTGCATTTTTGCAATGATACAAGACCAGTTGCATCGGATCGGGAATACCCCTAGATTAAATAGTTTTCTGACTAATGTTGTGTTGTTTTGTTGTGTGATAGTAAACAAATAATAACTGAGATCATTTTTTTTAATTTATGACTGCAGTTAAGAGATGTCCTTTTTAATGGAAACCTATATAGATTCTTGAAATTAATTGTGGTTTAAATGACAATTAGGTATGCACCTATAATAAACAAAGTATTACGGTGGCTTAGTTGCTGGCTTTTATTTAAATAAATAATTTCACCTATCAAGTTCGAGAAAAGTAGAAGGTATTCAGATTGCATGTCGTTAGAAATTATAAATTAATGCTATTTGAATGCAAAACTAAATGACCAATCGAAAAAAAATAAAGGTTAAAATATAAATGAAGTAGTAGAATACGTGTTTATATTTAAATTATATAAGTATGTATATTTAATTTGACAGTGGAATTTCAAGGTTTACAAATAATGAGTTTGAAAAATTTCAAATAAAATAAAATTGAGTTAAAGCAATATACATATTTCAATTCGAATCCAAATCGCTTCATTTCATAAAGACTCAAAAGCTAAGATCCTTAGTTTTTTTTTGTGTTGCAATTCTTACTGTCTGTCTGTTCTGATGGTTAAATTTTCTTTAAACTTGGTATTTGGCGTATTTTTAAAATTCCCACGTTACTTTTTTTTAATTTTTTTTAGGAATAAAAATAACGGTGCCTGCCCTATGATTTTTTGTAGCATTTTTGGAAGATCTTCTTTTTCTCAAAAATGGTTTCACATTTCATAGTTGCCACCCGGCTGGAAAGTCAGGGAAAATCAGGGAAAGTCAGGGAACGCAAATTTGGTCAGGGAAAGTCAGGGATAGTCAGGGAATTTCGAAAGTGGTCAGGGAAAATATTTTGAGCACTGAATTTTTTTGTACAATGAAAAATATTGAATATTTCGGACCCTACTCTGTATTTTGTTCCGAAAGTCAGTTGTATTCGAAAGTGATTTTTCGTCCCGCTTTCGAATTGGAACTTTGTAAAACTTTCGAAGGGCAAACAATATTATTTAATACTTCATTCACTTATGAATTATTTTTTTCAGATTGCGAATATTTTTGATTAATTTTTGTAAATCCTGGAAAATGCTAGACGAGCTTTTAAATAATCAAAAAAATTTGGGCCGAAAAAAGTTAAATTGTTTAAGAATTGAATTTAAGTTATAGTATGAGAGCTAACAACGTCGACGGAAAAAAGCATTTCAACAGTCATGATTTTTTTCTTCACTATCTCGAGTGAAATTTAGAAAGTCTGGCTAATGGGATGCGTTTTTCTGTACGCGTCACTTTTGAAACCGTAAAAATTGATTTTTAAAGTCATTTCAACAGTTTTGGCTTCTTTTTCCTTCCGTTCTATAAACTATTTGCCATATGAATTACAGGTCATGTAGGTGTCAGCGGTTGCAAAATACGTCTGACAAGCTTTTTTTTAAATAAAAAAAATAGAATATGAAATTTTAATTTGGAAAAAAATTATTAAAAAAATAACGGTAACATAATATTACTATAGCTTTTTGAAATCTATTCTTTTATTTCACATTTAAATAACTATATTTGAATGAATAATTTTTTAACATTAATTTTCAAACTTGAAATAAAAAAAAAAAAAAAAAAAAACGTTACACATATCTACTATTTTTTTTTTGCTTAAAAAAATGTAGGTACACATGTTATTAAATTCCTGTTTATCTTTTAGTATATAATACTATCATCCAATTTTATTCGATCACTAAAAACTATAGCTGGTTACATGTCTTCTATTTTTTAAGAATTTTTCGGATTCCTAGAGCTCTTAAATAGCTCCAAAATACTAGACTGAAACTTTTTTCCTTACGTTTTAAACTTTTTCCGGTGATTGCTCTGCTAACTGCATTAATTTACAAGAAAAGTACTCGAGCACTAAATTTTTTTGTTGGGTACTTAATTAGCACTTGATAAGCGCATAATGTTGACGTCACAAAAATTAAGTTATATTTCTCAAAGAGTTACTATTTTAATTTTTCTTAAATTTGGTCAGGGAAAACTTTAAAATTGGTCAGGGAGAGTCAGGGAAAGTCAGGGAAATTTATTTTGAAAAATAGTGGCAACTATGCATTTAAAAAAAACAGCTCATTTTAATTTTGGTGAAACAAAAATAATTTACTTCAAATGATTATTAATGGCACCTCAACCAGAACCATTTTTTATTTTTTTATTATTATTTTTTTTTTTTTTTTAATTTTTTTATTATTATTTTTTTTTTTTTAATTTTTTTATTTTTTTTTATTTTTTTTATTTTTTTTTTTGATTTTATTGATCAACATTAGCCGCGTTTTATTATCTGGGTCTTATAACACGTAAAGCAAAAAACAAATTTGGATTTAGGTTTCGATCGGGGTTTGCTTTATTGAACCAGAAATAAGTTCTTACTCTGGCGGGTAGACGGCTCGTCAGTCAGTAGGGAGTACAAACTGCAGTGTAAAGAAAAAAGACAGTATTTACATGAAAAATGAAGAAACATAAGAAACAAAGGGACGAGCATACAACACAGCTGTCATTAGGATCCGTATCGTTTTATTACATCGGGGTGAACCATATTGGTTATTGGCGATGAAAATTAAAAAAAAAAAAAACATTTAAAAAAACGAAAAAAAAATAAAAAAAACATTTTTGTTTTATTTTAAAAATTTTTTTTATGTTTTTTATTTTTTTTATTTTATTTTATTTTTATTTTTTATTTTTATTTTTTATTTTTATTTTTTTTTTTTATTTTTTTATTTTTTTATTTTTTTATTTTTTTTTTTTATTATTTTTTTCCAATGTTGATCAATTTTTTATGAAGAACCTCTTAGTCTAAAAAAAAATTATATTTTTTTCCTTTAAAAAAATACGATTTAATTTTTTTTTTTCAAAAAATCAATATTTCGTAAACGACTTGGTCGATTTTCTTGAAACTTAGCACCAAGGGATTTTTAACATTTTTTTTTTAGTTTTTTATTTTTGATTTTTTTTTTTTTTTGATTTTTTCAATGTTGATCAATTTTTCTATGCGGGAAAAGTCTAAAAAAAATGTATACTACTAAAATTCTCGAATAAATATTTTAGAGATTTTTACAAAAAAAAACGTTTTAAATGTTTTGTTTCAAAAAATCAATATTTTGTAAACGTTTTGGTTGATTTTCTTGAAAATTAGCACCAAGAGATTTTTTAACATAATCTATAATATTTTTCACAAAAAAATTATTCATATAGGAAAAAATTGACAGTAGGTGCCTTAGAAACAAATTTTTAAAAACCGTTTAAAAAATTTGGTATTTCTCGAAAACGGCTCCTACGATTTTTATTAAAATTTCTGTGTACACCTACTTAAAATTAGTACGATCTACCATTTTACAAAAACAAAAATTAAATTAGGTTATTATTAACTGTAACTCTCATAGAACCATTTTTGTTGATTTTCAACCACCTAAATATCTCATTATTTCTGTTAAAGCCATCAAAATTAGAATTCTCATAGGAGAGATTCTAAATAATTTAATTTGTTGACATGATAACAATTTAAAAAAAAGTAAATTGTTATTTAAAAAAAAATTTTAAAAGTCAATTTTTCTCGAAATTATTTTTTTACTACTACAATAATAAATACAGTAGAATCTCAGAAAGATGAACGGTTCTAAAAGATGAACAACTCGGAAAGATGAACGGAAAATGTTCACTTTTCAGTGTTCAAAAAGATGAACGGGTTAAAATTTTGTACTCGAAAAGATGAATACTTTATTCCCAATTTACTTCTTCTTTGCTTTTAGTTCCTCCTGAACAATACTTTTGAGCTTGTTTTAATTTGTTATGTAAATAATTTGTAATGTTTATATCTTCATCCTCAAACATACGTTGATCCTTGAAAAGATGAACAATTTGAAAAGATGAACGGGCCCTGTTTTATATCTGTTCATCTTTTCGAGATTCTAATGTACTTAAAAATGAACTTCCAACTTTTTTTTTCTTTAAAATCTGTAAAAAATTTTATAAACAAAAAATTAATTTTTTAGTAAAAACCGCTCCAATGGATTTAAAAAAAAAATTTTCGAAAAAATATTTAAATAGTGCTGGTACAATTTCATTTACAATTTATTTCAATAACTATGCCGATGAATCCGCCCCTAAACCATGCCAAGCAGTTATTTCTCTTTGGACGTAATGACTTCTTGAAACTCTTCTGGTTGCTCTTGAGCCTAAATACGGTAATTTCCCTTTATTAATCTGGAAATGGGACTTATCACAGAATAAAATTTGAATCGAAAACTATGGATCTCAATTAAGAAAATTTGAAACTCAAGAATGGACCTTGTAAGCCTCAGTTACGATCAACATTAAGAAAGAAATTATCTTTAAAAAATACAAAAATAACGATTCTTATGGATAATAATAAAGATTACCTATACCTATCCAATAAAATTGATTTTTTTTTAATTTTAAAAAAGTACCTCTTCGAAATTTTTCTCTGCATCTAAAACACTCATCCCCATCATCTATAGCGTATACTCTTAATAGCAATTCACACTTCACTCAAATAAACCCGTTCGTTGTCAATTAAAGTTATCAATTTTAATTATTTCGCACATTTGACTATACGTGCTTCGTATATTACTCGTAATTCATCTTTTCATTCCAAAATCCAACAATTAATATGCGAACGAATCCTTTTATCGCCAAGAGCTTTTATGTAAAATATGTTAATGAAATTACCCAGAAATGGTTATATCCCTTTTAGCAAGTCAAAATTAAAAAAAAAAAAAAAAAAGACGATATTTCTAGGAAGCTGTGAGTATAATATACACACTACGTCAATAAGTATCTCTTGCTGAATGATGAAAATGATGATTGGCTTCAAAATCCATTTAGTGATGGTTGAGTCTATCAATTAATTAATCAATCACTATAATATTGTGTGGATATCACAGTATCTATGGAGTTATATACATAAATATAGTTCGGTTTCGTTATCTACTACATAAAGTCTTAATTGTTAAGTTGAGTGGTATTCTCAGTGTATATCTATCTGAATATGGACTTTCCTGTGATTTGCAATTAAGAGTATTATAATAGGATTTCAAAAGCATGATAACTATACGTATACTATACCTACTGCTTCGAGTGGTTTACGTAATTGAATGATGGACTTTAGTTGATAAATGTAAGATATTTGTAACAATTATAGTTTTGTTGTTGTATAAGCTGGATATTCCTTTGTCAAAGTAAGTATAGGAATGTAAGGATAATTAAGTAAATGAACGCACCAGGTAAACAGGTTGGTTGTAATAGAGCAAGATCAATTTTGTAATAAGCTACTCAATTTAAACTTTGTTATAGGAAATTAATACACAAAATAACCGAGATTAAACGGATCTTAGGGACTTTACTTCGGTGCGCTCAATTAGCTCTTTATTTTAAGATTTTTTTTATGATATGCATTCGTATAATAAGAATAAGAAAATTGATTGCCACTGAGATTTATAGTCGACTTTTAGTGATTAAAAAGTTGCAATAAAAAAATACTGCAGGTAAATGACAGCGTTAAAATATAAAAATTGAATATCCACATCGAATAAGATTTAAAATCGACATTTAACTTACTTACTGATGACTAACCAAGATTTAAAGTGGAATAAAATGACTAAAAGAAAGAAAATATTAAAAAAATACTGCAGTCAATTGACTGCATTCGTTAACTGAAGTTAGAATAGGCACATTGATTGCCACAACGACTGAGTTTTGAAGTTGACTTCTAACAACTTATTTACTCATGAGTGATGACTAACCAAGATTTAAAGTGGACTAAAATGACTAAAAGAAAGAAAATATTCAAAAAATACTGCAGTCAATTGACTGCATTCCTTAACTGAAGTTACAATAGGAAAATTGATTGCCAATGAGTTTTAAAGTCGACTTTTAGTGATTAAAAAGTTGCAATAAAAAATACTGCAGTTAATTGACAGCGCTATTTAACTGCAGTCAAAATATAAAAATTGAATATCCACATCGACTAAGATTTGAAGTCGACTTTTAACTTACTTACTGATGACTAACCAAGATTTAAAGTGGAATAAAATGACTAAAAGAAAGAAAATATTAAAAAAAAATACTGCAGTCAATTGACTGCATTCGTTAACTGAAGTTAGAATAGGAACATTGATTGCCACAACGACTGAGTTTTAAAGTCGACTTTTAGTGATTAAAAAGTTGCAATAAAAAATACTGCAGTTAATTGAAAACGTTATTTAACTGCAGTCAAAATATAAAAATTTAATATCCACATCGACTAAGATTTGAAGTTGACTTTTAACTTACTTACTAATGCCTAACCAAGATTTAAAGTGGACTTAAATGACTAAAAAAAAATAAAATATTAAAAAAATACTGCATTCAATTGACTGCAGTCGTTAACTGAAGTTAGAATAGGAAAATTGATTGCCATAACGACTGAGATTTAAAGTCGAATTTTAGTGATTAAAAATTGCAATAAAAAAATTCTGCAGTTAATTGCGAGCGATATTTAACTGCAGTCAAAATATAAACATTGAATATCATCATCGACTAGATTTAAAGTCGACTTTTTACTTACTTAGTGATGACTAACCAAGATTTAAAGTGGACTAAAAACTAAAAGAAAGAAAATATTCAAAAAATACTGCAGTCAATTGACTGCATTCCTTAACTGAAGTTAGAATAAGAAAATTGATTACCACAACGACTGATATTTAAATTCGACTTTTAGTGATTAAATAGATGCAATAAAAAAATACTGCAGTTAATTGCCATCGTTATTTAACTGCAGTCAAAATATAAAAATTGAATATCCACATCGACTAAGATTTAAAGTCGACTTTTAACTGATTAAATTATTGCAAGCATTAAAAAGTACTGTAGTCAATTGTATGCGTTAGCTTTAGTGATTAAAATACTGCAAACTGTACAAAATTACTGCAATAAACTGATTGCGTTATTACAGTCAAATATTAAAATTTAATGCTGATTTAATTTTTTTTTTTAAGTTAAGTCAAAGTTTTATCTATTATTCAAAGCACTTTAACTTAAAAATTAGAATAAGCAGTCAATTTGTATATTCTGACTGCAGTTAACTAACGCAGTACTTTTTGAATGTTTCATTTATACAGTCTTTTAATCACTTTAAAGTGCTTTTTTAATTGACTGCATCTTCACTGACAGGCTTCAATTACTGACTGCACAGTCTTTAAAACTTCTCGTAATCGCAGAACTTTTCAAACCCTGAAATATTTCAAAATTTCTTCTTTTAAATTGTATATGTTTCCGGATTACATTCTTTGTCTATAAAAACTTGATACATTTATTACTAAACTTTATGCATGATATTCAATAACCAAAAAACCTTAAAAGATCACAACTCTACCAATTCGTACTTCCTACCCTACCCTGATAAACATGTTAACGCTTAAAAAAGAATTTATATTTTTTTCTTGTAAAAGAAAATAAATCCACTCAATTTCAAAACCATTATCGTTCATTATTCGCAACGTCAGCACACATCCTTACTTCCAAAACCGCACTCCATTTTTGCTCCCAAGTAGGTAGGTATAAACTTAAAGGATTCATTCATCACAAAACCCTTCGCTTCATTTCATCGTTTATTTTTTTTTTTTTTTATTTTTTTTTATTTTTTCTTGCGCGCTGCACATCAACCAACTAACAAATCTAAACTAAATTTCCTACCTACCTCAATGTATGTAGGTAAAGGAGAAAAAAAAAGTAAAATTGTTGAATTATAATCCAATAACCTGCCATCGTCAGGAAAGAAACGAAAACCACTTATCATCTTATCATGGCTCAAAGCTTCGAATTTACTAGCTTCTTTATTTTTTATTTTTTATTTTTTTTATTTTTTTTTTAAGTGTGGAAAAGGTGGGGGGATGATGATGATGGTAAATGGAAGACATCAGGAGGTAAAAAGGATCACTCTCCGTTTTGGCTTCAAAACTTTAAGAAGAAAACATTTGATAAAGCAAATGGAACACATACTTCCTTTCCAACCATGGACCACAATGCGAACAAGGACGAGACAAGCGACAAAAAAAAAGGATAAAAAATGAAAATTTCTTAAATTATGATAGAATTTGGGTTTAACACTGGGCTACCACACATTTTATAACAACACCACGACCACACATCCTTGGTGTGTTATGGTACTGCTGGTGCTGCTGGGATGTGCTTGTTGGAATGTCGCAGCTCTCTCTGTCTCTCTCTTTGACTGGCTTTATCTGTGCTGATGCTAAAGTGCTTCACAAAAATTTTCAAGTTTCTTCATTCTTTTTTTTTTGAATTTTTTTTTTTTTGAACCATTAATCGATTTTTTTCCACTTTGGCTGAGTCCTCGATGGTTGGTTGGTCGGTCGGTGTGGTAAAATGCAATCGCATCTCAAGTGGATATCCTACATCCAGAGACCCATCTCAGAGATAGGAGAACAAAAAAAAACGGAACAAAAACTCTTTTGTTAGTTTTTGTTACTCTCTCTCTCTCTGTCATCGGTTTGGCCCTGTTTTTTTCTATTTTTATTTTCCTGTGTTTCCTGATGAAAGCCTGATGGCTGGGATTAAAAAGCAAACAATGAAAGGATAAAATTCTGACTGACTTGAATGACTGACTGACTACCGTTGTCATTGTCGTCCCGAGGGGGATGAAACCGACCAGAATCACAATCACACTGAACTGAATGAATATGGGTCGGTCTTCGGCTTTGAAATTCGGATTCTGGTCGGGGACATCAAAAATCTGGCCTTTTGTATAAAACTGTTGATAGCAATGGTATTGAGTAATTAATCGGATGAACTGCTGCTGAAAGATTAGTCGGGGATAAAGTTGACAGTTAAAAAAAAAAAAAAAAAAAAAAAAAAAAAAAAAAAACTAGGACTTAGTTAAATTGCAACGAATTGGTGGTCGTGGCGGGTAGGTCGGGTAGCTCAGATAGATTATTTTATTTATAAACCCTTTTGCGGGCAATTTATCAAGACAAATTAAATAAAGAAGAACAAAAAGAACAACTAAATAAAAATATGGCTGAAACTACCTACTTAAGCCCTTGACATTTTCTACGATGGGCTATATAGTGATGCGTTCCAAGCGTTAAGTTATAATGTGAGAAAATTGCCAGGTTCATATAGATTGTTTTGCATCAAGTGAAGCACCCTTTGAAGAAAATTGCTGTTATTAAATCGATTTCCAAGCAAATAGAAAAAAATAAATACAATTCAATGACGCACGCAATGTGCGTGATATATAAATTTTTAAGGATTAACTATTGAAAAAATAATCCGGAACTTTATAATAATCCTTTTTTATTTTTGCATAAAGAAAACTAAGCGTAGGGTTCTATAATAATGTCAGTATTCATCGATGACGAATGTGACGACAATTGTTGTGACGACAATTATTGTGGCAACAATTTTGACAGTAATTGTGACAACAATTGTTATGACAATCATGACAACAATTGTGATACCAATTGTGACAACCACTGTGACAACAATTGTGACAAGACGATTGTGACAATAAGACAATTGTGACGATAATTGGCGACAAATGTGACAACAGTTGTGCGACAATTGTGACAACAATTAAGACGAAAATTTTGATAGCTATTGTAACGATTATCGTTACAATAGCTATCAAAACAATTGTGACAGCAATAATTGTGCGACAATTGTGACAACAATTGTGCGACAGTTGTAACGACAATTGTGACGATAATTGTGACAACAATTGTGCGACAAATTGTGACAACAATTGTGCGACAATTGTGACAACAATTGTGCGACAATTGTGACAACAATTGTGCGACAATTGTGACAACAATTGTGCGACAATTGTGACAACAATTGTGCGACAATTGTGACAACAATTGTGCGACAATTGTGACAACAATTGTGCGACAATTGTGACAACAATTGTGCGACAATTGTTACAATTTTGACAACAATTGTGACGACAATTGTGACAACAATTGTGACAACAATTGTGACGACAATTGTGACAACAATTGTGACAACAATTGTAACGACAGTTGTGACAATAATTGTGACAATTGTGACGAAAATTGTGACAACCATTGTGATAACAATTCAGGCGCTCAGCGCCAAAAAGCAGATCGAATCACGTCATCATAATAAACAATTTTTATTTTACTTTTTATGAAAATTAAAAAAAAAGTGCTTAAAAAGCTTCTCTTTAAACCCATTTATCTAAAGTCGATAATTTTGGGGTTAGGCAGTTTCTACTCTGAGCGCTTCAATTATGACAACAATTCTGACAACTGTTCTGACAACAATTCTGACAACAATTTTGACGATGTATTAAAATGCAGGCTGTTTGTGGACTGTTTTCGCTAAGTTTTCATACATTTCTCCGTCCAGGATTTATCTAGTGTTATTATTTACAATTTACATGAATTTTTCTATAGTGATGAAGTAAATTTTTGTAAAATTATGGTCGAAAATTGAATACATCAAGCTGAATTTTGTTGTAGACTTTCCATTCGACGTTTTATAAGAAACTTTTAAAAGTGTCCCCGTCGACATAAGGATTGGGGCTTTTGACCCCCCAAAACACTTTTTCATGAATATCTTCTGAACGATTAATTTTATAGAAAAAGGTTTAAGGACTTTTCTGTAGTGCAGAAAATTTCCTACAAAAAAGGTCTTAAAACATTTTTTCATAAAAGCAACCGTTGACGAGATAATTTAGTTACAAAATTTTTAACTAATGTAACGGGTGATTTTTTAGCTGGTTTGGTTTTGGCAACACTGGTTTTGACAGCTGACGTGTGTTTAGTACCTTGTGTCACTGTCAAGCAGCTTCAGTTTGGTTTGCAATTTAACCATGGATCGTCTTACAAATGAACAACGCTTGCAAATTATTGAATTTTACTATCAAAATTCGTGCTCGGTCGATCCGCTTTTTTATCGAAAAATTGTGTTCAGCGATGAGGCTCATTTTTGGTTGAATGGGTACGTAAATAAGCACAATTGCCGCATTTGGAGTGAAGATCAGCCAGAAGCATTGCAACAGCTACCAATGCATCCCGAAAAAGCCACTGTTTGGTGCGGTTTATGGGCCGGCGGCATTATTGGGCCATATTTCTTCAAAGATGATGCGAATCGCAGCGTTACTGTCAATGGTGAACGCTACCGAGCGATGATAACAAACTTTTTTTTGCCCGAAATGGAAGTTCTTGACTTGCATGATATGTGGTTTCAACAAGACGGTGACGGAGATACCGGCCGATATGTGTGAAAGAGTATGCCAAAATTGGACTCAGCGGATGGGCTACCTGAGACGCAGCCGCGGTCAACATTTGCATGAAATTATCTTTAAACATTAAATTGCAAGGTTCAAACTATCGATTCAAATAAATATTTCATCCATTTTTTCGAATTTTTTGTGTTTTTTTTTTAAAAAAGTTCTAAACCTCTTAAAAAATCACCCTATATATGAGAAATTTAAAATGTCGGTAATATCTTTAAGCATCCGAAATCCATTGCAGAATCAAGATTTCTATCACTTCAAGGCAAGATAATCAAACATTTTTAAACTGATTGCCATGTCTTATCATAAACCCTTTTAACAAACTATCTAAACAGTACAAAAAAAAAAAAACCTACCTACATAATAATATTTCCCCCAGAGCAATACCACTTTAGATTGAGCGACAATGATGTTAACATATAAATAAACCTTTTGATGTAAAATTGTCCTTTGGCCTTTCAAAGCCAGGGTCATTTAATTTTAAGATTGTTCTCTATACAAATAATATTTCATATATATATAGGCTATGTTCTCAGGATTGTCGTGTACATATTTATAGTTTGTTGGTCTATCAGTCTGACAATCGGTTTGCCGGTCGATCGCCCTTATACCTCTTACCTCGATAGTTAAGTCAAGGTAATTTGCTATTGTCTCGCATCTTTCGCACAATAGAATTATCAGCCCCACATCTAAGTTAGAGCTTTCAGCTTTTCCATAAACGAGTATACCTACATATTATACTGTGTGTAAAGGTATATAGGTATACTTAGAGTGATATCATCATGAAATTGTGTTCATTGTTTTGCAATGTCCATTCAATAAGGACAATAAATTTTGTACCGAAACACCAACAACCATATTTATGTATAATATAGTCTCACACAAAGACCAACACTATCTCAATCTAGCGCCATCGGCTCGTTTCTATATATTGTGACAGGAAATTTGCTTATTTTCTCTCATCCCATTTAGATGTATGTATGTATGTCCTGATGATGATGATGCCTGTGTGATAGTGTTGAATTTCTAGAAACACACTATTTAGGTATACGAGGCTTCGTCGTCGTTGTTGTCTTGGACCATCAGGCCAGTGTCATTGTATAGTCTTGAAAGGATTGTATATTTTCATCCTTAAAGTTCAGTTCATGTTTTTGTCATAAGTCCTTCCTCCACAAAATGCCATGTGCAGGCTTGAAATGCCACCGAGACACATCAAGAGCCAGTTCTGTGCTACCATAAGGCATCTCTTCTTCGTCGTCGGCGTCGTCGTCATCTTCTTCGTCGGCTCATTCAGTTATCTAAGACCATGTCCTTAACAAATGGTTTTACATATATCTTTTACTCACTCTCTACAGATATGTATAGGATAGGATACAGAGTGTGAGTATATTTTTGTTGTCTTCAAGACATCAGCCATCTTTAAGGGTTCAAGTTCTATTCTAAGAATATATACTCGTAGGTATATGGGGAATGAAAAAGAAGAAGATATCGATCTTTTTTATCATCTCAATACGGAAAATTGATGAGTTCCTCCTCCAGCTCCAGCTATATATATAGCAGCATCAGGCTCCGCATCAGCCAAAGTTTTGCTCCTTGAATAAGGATCCTATCGTCTGGAATGTACTATATTATGGTGGTTGGTTAGAGGGAAGGAACTCGAAATATGGTAGGCATGTGACATGACTACCATTATTGGAGAATGTTATTGGAGTCAAATTGAGCTCTGCTCCTTGTCGAGCCGCATTTGAGAGAAAAGTGAAAAAGAAAAGAACAAGTTGAAGAAAAGATATATTTTTTTTTTCTTATTCTAAGGACGTGAGGGTGTCGTGTGTCTTAGTGGATTTTTTTTTGTCCATTTCATTCTTGGTGTGTAGAAGATAACTTTAATTAAAGAAAAAGACAAAGTACCTACCTATATGTATTTCTATACTAAGGAGAGAGAGGGTATACAGTAAAAAAGGACAAACATTTTCGAAAGGATAAAGAAAAAGACGCCAAAAATGTTTTCTAGCACCAACTAAAATACTTCTCAAAAAAAAAAAAAAAATAGATATAGGAATGTTTCCCTTTTGGAGAGACTTTGGGAGAGTTAAGGGTAAAGTAAAAAAAAAAAAAGATGAAGAAAAGTGTTAGGAAACTATGCGGATCATCAACTGGATGAAAGGATAACGAAAAGTCAGTCAAGATGAAAGATGACAAAAATGTCTACAACTCAAGAAAAAAAAAAAGGAGAAATAAATAAGAACAACAACAACAAAACAAAAAGAAGAGACGAACTTTGATTGTCTATTAAGCCCCAGGGAGTGATGAAGTTATTTTAGTTGTTTTTTTTTTCTAACTTTCATCTATAGTGACTACTTTAATGGTGTCTTTGAAGAGGTTTATGGGTTGGATATAAAGTCTATAGGTATACGAGTGTATTCAAATGTGTTACGTGACATTGAACTGTGCAAAAGTTTCATTTGCATCATTGCGGAAGGTTTTCCTTTGTTTTTTTTTTTGGGGGGGGGTAAATTTAACCCCAATTGGGAGATTTATTTCTTTTTTGGTTTTTTTTTTTTTTTAAGTGAATTAAAGGATTTTGAAGGATATAGAAATTCAAGGACAAAAGAGAAATAAAATTTAAAGAAATTGGTTTTTTCTGGCAATTTTCCACTAAAAAAATCGTCCTATCAAGGAAGTAGTCGTGATCTTATACACCTTTCCTTTGAATTATCGCACGACAGCAAAACAAATGTTTTTTTTTTTTAATCAACTTATTCACGTCGCACGCTTCAATTCATCTTTGTTTTTATATAAAGCTTTCCATTGCTGACCAATTCAAAAATAAAAAAAAAAAACACACACCACGCTTTGTCTCTGTTTAAACTGATAATTGTTAAATAATTCTTTCCTGAATTTATTATTTACTTAATTTTATTTATTACACCGCCTGAAAATATTTTCATGTTGGTTTTACTACGAAAGTTGTTTTTGCCTTTTATTTTTTTTTTTTTGTAATTGTATTTTTTACTTAATTCCTTTCAACCACACTGACTCTCTCTGATATTCGCTGCCAAATGTAATTTCCACTTCGAATTCATTACACACTCAACAATAACAAACAAACAAATTTTCCATTCGATAAGTGTGATTTTTTTCACCCTCACACCTTTTCATATACATAATAATGAACTCTCCCTGTGTTTAAAAAAAAATATAGGAGTACAAAAAGTATGTACGAGTATTAAGGTGGGGTTTGATGGAATTCTTCTTACTATACAACAACATACGAATGTAACAACGATACGTAGAAAATTCGAGTAATTTGTTGTTGGTAACAACAGTTCAGTTTTGGTCCATTAGTCTTCGTTACTTTAATTCATATGACACGAGCGGATTTAGGGTAGGTAACAATTTTACTCTTTCACTTTGTTTATTTTTTTTTTTCTTGAAAATTTAAATATTTTTATTTTTAATTGGAGAATTGAAATATTTTTCAAATATTGAATTTTTTACACATTGCTATTCCACTTCTGAAATTTTGTAAAAAACACAAAATGGGATTTTCAAATTAAAATATATAATTTTATTTTAGTCCATGTAATTTATATTATTTTGATTTATTTTCATTTCAACTTATTTGATTCAGTTCAATTCAATTCAATTCAATTCAATTCAATTCAAGTCAATTCAATTCAATTCAAGTCAATTCAATTCAGGTCAATTCAATTCCAATTCAATTCCAATTCAATTCCAATTCAATTCCAATTCAATTCCAATTCAATTCCAATTCAATTCCAATTCAATTCCAATTCAATTGCAATTCAATTCAATTGCAATTTTAAACAATAAATCCCCTTTAAAAACGAGCTTCATATGCTACATCACTTTCAGCCAACTAAAAATCCGCCCCTGTACACTTGTGCACTTTAAAAAGCCCTCCCTTATGATTTGTTCTGTAAAGTTGTGTTCCATTTATTTTTATTTTTTTTTTTTTTCTTCTTTTAATATTAAAATCTGTTTCGACAGATTTTCGGAGTGAAACTTTTAATACGTTTAGCAAAATGAAAAAAAAAAAATAAATAAAATACAAAAAATATGCGGTGTTTTGTTGTTGACTTTAGAAAGTTTCTCTTCGTTTGCTGAGGGTTTTGCTGCTATGCCAGATGAATTCTGCCAGAAATTCCCTCTATAAAACTGGTTAGGACATTTTATGAAATTTGTTCCTGTCACAGTTGTTTAAGTTGAATAAAGTGGCTGAACGAGACGAGTGCTATTGACATTTAATGTGGTTGTGTTGACAATTTTGAAATCTGAGCCTTAAGAATTTCATTTTATATGTAATTGAGGAGAAAAAAAAAATAATATTAAATATTAAGAAAAGAAATTGAGTTGAGTTGGGTTGAGGAGAAGAGAAGAGTTTTTTTTTTTGTGATTTTGTTGTTTTTTTTTTTGTGTGTCTTTTAATGGTATTTCCCGGTTCACCTTTAGAAATGAGTCCTTAAAAAAGGAAATTGATATGAAGAGAATAATAATAGTCTTTTTTGAAGTTATAAATGGCAGTGGTTTTAGTTAGATTGTTTTTTTATTAAGAAAATATTTTTGAAAGTCTATAAAATTTTAACAAAAATATAAATCATAACGTAGATGAAGATAATTAGAAAACTATTTCTGTTTAAGTGGAGCGAAACGCAATTTTTGGAGTTGAGGTCACTTGAACTTATAAATTAAAAATATAAATATCTCTTAAAATTTGGAACTTACAAAAATTTGAAATAAAATTCTCAAATATTGGGATACACTACATGAGAATGAATCTAAAATATTTGAAATAATCCAATTAGTATTCGAGTGATCCAAGGAATATGATTTTAAGGTCTTGGGATTTTAATTAGAACATTTTCAATTTCGCAACCTTAGAATGAAAGTGACCTAACTAAAAAATTCGGCATCTTTTTTACAACCTATAGTTTTAGAGTTCATTTCGCTTTTAAAGGTTATTTTATTGAACAATCAGAAGTTACAGAAATTTTGAGTTAGGTCACTTTCATTCTAAAGATGCGATTTGTTGAATTATGATTGAATGATTTGACCAAATTGGATATAATTTGTCTGTTGGTGGATGAGATAATCCTCTTCCTTCGGCTTTTTTGGTCACTGGAATTTGCAATGAAACAAAGTTACATTGATTTGTTCCCAACGTTTCGACAGGGATTGCTGTCTTCTTCAGGGGATCTTTATTCGAAACAGTATAAAATAACAATTAAAGATAACATGTATGCAAAGAAAATTACAAAATCAATTTTAGTGGTGAATAACTTACGTTGAAATCAAATTGACATAATATTTTTTAAACTACAAAAAGGAATGAGTATAAATTATTATTTATAAAAAATAAATAGACAAAATAAAAGAGAAGAAAAAGCACTTCTATTGCTGAAGTATTGTCGTTATTTGGCGTTTTTGGAGGAAGCGAGAGAGGAGTATACGGCGGATATATTTTGGGTGTCCTGTTTTCTATTCATTGTGTTGGCGGTGTTCAAAATGTGAAGGGTTTCCAGAGTATAGCGTTTTGAAATATGGCTTTCTCTTTGTAGAACTTTCACGCCATCGAAATCTGGTTTATGTCCTTTCTCAATGCTGTGTGTGGCTAGGGCTGTTTTTTCGGAGCTGTCCCGGTTTAAATCGGATTTGTGATTCGCCATTCTTTGTTTTAAAAATTGCTTCGTGGTTCCTACATAACAAAGGTCACACGTCTCATCTTTGTTTCCGAGACAATTGATTTTATAAATCACGTCCGTACATTTTTCTTTATCGGGTTTGACTTTTAAACGGGTAAAAAGTGGCGCGAGGGTGTTGTGTGATTTATATGCCATTTGAACATCTTTTGTTTTTTTCGCGATATTTTGTTTGAAGCTTTCGGCAAGTTTGGGAACATAAACCATACTTTTGTAGATACCCTTGTTGGCAGTGTCTTCTGTGTTCGTAGAGGTTTTATGTTTTTGTCTAAGTATTAAACTTCGAATGAGTTGATCTGGATAGCCATTTTCCTTGAGAATTTTGGTGACGATTTTCTCATTTTCGGGATGAAATTGTTTGTCACTCAACGTGAAGACCTTGTGTACTAAATTCGAAGCAGTGTTGATGATGATGTGTTTGGCCTGATTAGACCGAAAATTAACGAGTCTTCCTGATGCTGTTGGTTTCTGGTGCCAGTTCAGTAGGAGTCTGCTGTTTTGTCGGTGAATTTTGACGTCTAAGAATGCTATAGAGTTGTTATTTTCCTTTTCGATGGTAAACTGGATTTTGTGGTGAAATTCATTGAGGACTTTTAATGTGTCATTGATTTTGCGGTGATCTACTATCGCGAATATGTCGTCAACATACTTGGATAGAAAACGGGGTTTTTCAATTTTAGAGAGCTGTTCATCGAGAAGATAATCTAAAACCAGATCCGCAATAGTCGGGGAGAGTGGGTTTCCCATTGGCATGCCATGAATTTGCTTGTATATAGTGTCTTTATACTGCAGGTAATTATTTTCCTTGAGGCAGAAGTCAAGAATCTCAAGAAATTTGTTCAGTGTTAGCACCGTATTCTGTTTTATAGTTTCCCATCTCTTTTTAACAATATTCGTGACCGAAAAAACAGCCCTAGCCACACACAGCATTGAGAAAGGACATAAACCAGATTTCGATGGCGTGAAAGTTCTACAAAGAGAAAGCCATATTTCAAAACGCTATACTCTGGAAACCCTTCACATTTTGAACACCGCCAACACAATGAATAGAAAACAGGACACCCAAAATATATCCGCCGTATACTCCTCTCTCGCTTCCTCCAAAAACGCCAAATAACGACAATACTTCAGCAATAGAAGTGCTTTTTCTTCTCTTTTATTTTGTCTATTTATTTTTTATAAATAATAATTTATACTCATTCCTTTTTGTAGTTTAAAAAATATTATGTCAATTTGATTTCAACGTAAGTTATTCACCACTAAAATTGATTTTGTAATTTTCTTTGCATACATGTTATCTTTAATTGTTATTTTATACTGTTTCGAATAAAGATCCCCTGAAGAAGACAGCAATCCCTGTCGAAACGTTGGGAACAAATCAATGTAACTTTGTTTCATTGCAAATTCCAGTGACCAAAAAAGCCGAAGGAAGAGGATTATCTCATCCACCAACAGACAGATTTGTTGAATTGTAAATTTGGCATTTTTCCTGATTTTCATTTTTTGAAGTTAGGTACATGCATATATACCTGTTTTCTGAGATTTTCTTACTTTTATTGTTCAGAAAAAAAAATCATTTCGATATACATACATACATATGAGCATTTTTAATTTTGGGGTTTTGATTTTTTCTTTTTGGAATCTTCCGAACATTTAAAATTTGGGCCTAATTTCTAATATTATTTAAGAAATTCATTTTTTTTTAATTTGGATCATGGTCCTTCTTTTTTTATTAAGAATACATACATATGAGCATTTTTAATTTTGGGATTTTGATTTTTTGTTTTTGGAATCTTCCGAACATTTAAAATTTGGGCCTAATTTCTAATATTATTTAAAAGATTAATTTTTTTTTTTTAATTTGGATCTTAGTCCTTGTACTTTTTTTTTATAAGGAATTTGAGATTCAGAATATTAATTCCAACAAAGCTGATTTTTGGGAAGAGAGGTTTTTTTTTATGTGTTCAAAAATTTCTACAAAGAACCCTAAATTTGGAACAAGTGTTCCGGTTTGGAAGGGGTTAAAAAACTTTTTTTTTGTAAATTGTCTTTTTGGAATAAAGTTGAAAAATGTAGTTTTGAAACTCTACACAAAAAATATTCTGACACTATTTTTCGTAAAATTTGGACCTTTGATTTTGAAAATGGTCAACTTTTTTAATTCCTTCTTCTTTTTTTTGCAATAAAATATGTCAAGACAAAAAATGTAGCTTTTGAAACTGTACAGAAAAAATATTCTGAGACTATTTTTCGTAAAATTTGTACCAATTCAGATTTTGAAGAGTCAAACATTTTTTTTTTGTTAATTGCTTGAAAACTATCTCTTTTTTTGGAATAACATAGCCAAAAATTGTAGCTTATGAAATTTGACACAAATAATATTCTCACACTATGTATCTTGGACCAAGTCTTCTGATTTTGAAAGGGATCAAATTTTTTTTTGCGAATTGCTTGAAAACTATCCCTTTTTGGAATAAATGTCAAGCCAAAAATAGTAGCTTTTGAAATTCTACAAAAATAATATTCTGACACTATTTTTCATAAAATTTGGACTAAGTCCTCTGATTTTGAAAGGGATAGAAATTCTGCTTTTTTTTGTAAATTGCTTGAAAACTATCTCTTTTTTGGAATAATTATCAAGCCAAAAATTAGGGCTTTTAAAATTCTACACAAAAATATTTTGACTCTATTTTTCGTAAAATTTGGACCAATTCTTCTGATTTTGAAAGGTCTAAATTTTTTTTTGTTGCTTGAATAGTTTTTTTTTTGAATAGATAAGTGTCAAGACAAAAATTGTAAATTTTTTGAAATTCTATCCAAATCATATTCTGACACTATTTTTCGTAAAACTTGAACCAAGTCCTCTGATTTTGAAAGGGATCGAAATTCTGCTTTTTTTGTAAAGTGCTTGAAAACTATCTCTTTTTTGGAATAGTTATGAAGCCAAAAATTAGGTTTAAAATTTTTCACAAAAATATTTTGACTCTATTTTTAGTAAAATTTGGACTAATTCTTCTGATTTTGAAAGGTCTAAATTTTTTTTTTTTTTGCTTGAATATTTTATTTTTTTTTTTGAATAGATAAGTGTGAAGACAAAAATTGTAAATTTTTTGAAATTCTATCCAAATCATATTCTGACACTATTTTTCGTAAAACTTGAACCAAGTCCTCTGATTTTGAAAGGGACGAAATTCTGCTTTTTTTTGTAAAGTGCTTGAAAACTATCTCTTTTTTTGGAATAATTATCAAGCCAAAAATTAGGGCTTTTAAAATTCTTCACAAAAATATTCTGACTCTATTTTTCGTAAAATTTGGACCAATTCTTTTAATTTTGAAAGGCATTTTTTTTTGTTGCTTGAATATTTTTTTTTTTTGGAATAGATAAGTGTCAAGACAAAAATTGTAAATTTTTTGAAATTCTATCCAAATCATATTCTGACTCTATTTTTCGTAAAACTTGAACCAAGTTTTCTGATTTTGAAAGGGGTCACAAATTTTTTGTAAATTGCTTGGAAACTATCCTTTTTTTGCAATAAATGTGAAGCTAAAAATTGTAGGTATAGCTTAACAGATAATATTCTGACATTATTTTTGTAGAAACAGTAGATTTTGAGAAAAATGTTAAAAAACTAAGACTTAATCCCATCCCCTTTGATCAACTAAAAAAATTAAAGATTCTTTTAACAAAATGTTTAAAACATAAAAATAAAGCTTTCCATCAATTTATTAAATTTTGTTCAAGACCTCTGGAAGTATTTAATTTTTATTAAAAAAAAGATAAAATCTTCTCAAAAGCTTGCAGGTACCTATCTCAGTGAATTCTTGAGCAAGCACAATTTTGAATCCTTTTCCTTTTAACTTAGGTAAATTCTTCCTAATCTTCCATCATCTCGTTGCACACTTTGTTTGTTTGTATATTTTAGTTTACCAAGGGTGTCATGCTGTCCTTGACATCAGTATAGATATGTGTATGAGGTTTCGATTAAAATCTTTGTCTGCTGCAACCTTTTTTTCATCATCAGGATGTTTACGTCTTTATCATCATCCAAAAATAAAAAAAAAAACAAAAAATATTTCCCAACCATCATCAACGCAAGAAGCAGTTCCAGCATAAAATAAATAAAAAAATAATAAATAAAAAGTTCAGTGCACTCTCGTTTGGCTTCTTCCGAACATCCGTACGGATGTTAACCCATCACTACTATACTATGCGGCTCTGTGGAAGTGACGGTTTGTTGCACAAACAGCGTCAAAAGCTATTTGTGCCAATCATAAAAATTCCATCTAAATGTAGCTATACACTTAACTGTCACAATTTTATTGCAGGAGCAAAGATCTTCCACCCACTTACCTTCGTGTCGGTGGCGGTCTGGGTCTCGGTTGTAGTCGACGTCGTTGTCGACTTAAAGACATTTTCATGTTATCCTGAAATAGGATACGATGACGTAAAAAAGAAGGTTAACAAAAAAAAAAAAAAAACGTGAACAAAATGCTTTTTCTAAGGAAGTCCTGAATCGTGTGCACCACGACGACGACGGTGTACGATTATATATAGCGCGGGGTTGGCGTTGGCGGTGTCGGTGGCAGTGAAATTACCAAAAGTAAAACTCCGATAGATTTTTATTGCATATATGGGAGACCCTATGTCCTTTGACGCACACATGCATCGCATATCCTTGCTTTGCTCGTATCATATCCCAACGCTATAGAACGATATACAACTACAATGACGGGGTTTTGAATGTCACGTTTCACGTTAACGTAATTATGTGTGTTTTAGTCGGAAACCAGGACGAATTTGAGGACTTTTAAAGGGGCGGTTAGCAGGCGGCAAAGGACAAAAACTGTGGGTAACGCACAACGAGATGTCCTTCTCACGTTTGTATATTTACTACTCACTTAAAGTTAACTTTAGCGTGAGTTTTAGGAAGAGATTCGGATGTATCTATATTAAAGGTATAGATGTATATGAATATATATGGCTTACAGAAAGAAGCCGGGGAGACTGGAATTATAGTGTTATGGACGTGTCTGGTATGTTTTGTGGGCTAATAAATTCAATTAGTTTCGGGTATATATGTACGACGTACGTATGTATATATGAAGGATGATTTGTGCAATTCGAAACTTTGTTGCAATGTACTAAAATATATTTCATGTGATGTGTGTTTGCCAGAGAGAGAGAGAGATAGGAGACAGGAAAGGACAAGATTACCCACATATACTTAAAAGAGAAATTCGGCAACCAAAAGGACCAAATTTAGTATTAGTGATATGTATCTCTGGTTTGTTTCATGACTAAGGATCCTTGATTAAATGGTTGTTTCAAGTTAATTATCTTACCGCAGTCACACAAACACATCACATAATATCTGTTGATTTGTGTTTGTACCTAAATATTATGTTTTGTGGTTGTTTGCGGAAGGAAGTTGCAACAAACTTGGAACTCAATGAAAATAAGTTCTATAATGTTTGATAAATTAGATTGACAGTTAAAGGAGAAGAATATTTGTGTGTTTTTGTCTTGATAAACCAAATCGAACTTAAAAAAATTACTCAAATGTATTAAAACTTGTTTATACTATTAATCGGTTTTTGAATGAGTTCACAGTTGCGAATTAGAGTTCACAATAGGCTTTTAGCCCTTCTTCTTATCATGAATAATAATTTAAAATTTATTTAGCATTGATGGGTAAAGTATTTTATAAAATTATCCAGGACATCGAGCTCGAGTATTTTTAAAATTTAAAAACAGTTTGCGTAAACCTACTAAACATTATTAATAATAATATATAATTTATTTCAAATTGATGGGTAAAGTATTTTTTGAAATTGCCTTGGGACATTGAGCTAAGAAAATCCTATTTTATTTTTTTTATTTAAAAGAAGTTTACTTAAACCTTCTTATTATCATGACTAATAATGTACAATTTATTTCACATTGATGGGTAAATTATTTTTTGAAATTACCCGGGGACATCGAGCTAAGAAATTCTTCAGTTATTTTTTTAATTTTATAGAAGTTTGCTAAAACCTTCTTACCATCATTACTAATAATATAAAATGTTTTTGACTTTAATAGACAAAGTATTTTTTGAAATTACCCGTAACATCGAGCTAAGAAACTCGAAATAATTGTTTAAATTAAAATAAGTTTGCTTAAACCTTTTTATTATCATTACTGTTAATATAAAATTTATTTCACATTGATAGGTAAAGTATTTTCTGAAATTATCCGGGACACCGAGCTTAGAAATGACTAATTTTTTGTTTTCCAAATTAAAAAGAGGTGGATAAAACAGTTTTTTTTAACGACGTGTCGCTGTGGGTCTGTCGGTCGTATCAGCTTTGACTGACTAAATATTGGTACTCAATTCAACTGCTTTTGTTAATCAGGTGTTGGTGTTTTAAAAAAGCTGTAAGACCCAAAAAAAAATCTAGTAGTATACCTAAGGTTTTTCAGTTCTATATAAATCAAAGCAAAAAGCCTGCTTTGTAAAAATAGTTTAATTTTTAGAATAATTTTTAAGAAAAAAAAAAATAAGGATAGCAACCCTGAAACTGCGGAAACACTGCCAGATAATAATTTTCTGATGAAACTAGCTACATTATAAACCAATTTTTTAGTCTTGTATATACCACGCTTTTGAACCCCTTAAAACGTCTAGGATATTTGTGCATGGCATAAATATTTTTAGTCTAAAGATGAAAATGAGCTAAATATTTACTAAAAACTAATTTCTTAGAATTCAAAATGGCGCCCAACGTTGTCTTCTTATGCCTGTTTTGTAAAAATATGGGTGACGACCCTGCCAGATCAAAATTTCGTTAAGTAACTAGGTACATATGAACTAAGTTTTTTAGTATTGTATCTAACTAGTTTCTCAAAAAAATCTGATGCCATTATTATTAAAAAGCTAAAAACTTTGGGCTCACCTAACAACTATTTGAACCCCTACCAACTTCTGAAATTTTTTGTGTGGCATTAGCAGTTTTAGACGAAAGATAAAACTGAGCGACTTATATAATAGAAATTAATTTTCCTAAAATTCAAAATGGCGCCCAACGCAGAATTCTTATGTCTGCTTTGTAAAAATATGGATGGGAACTCTGCTATAATTTTCTGATGTAATTAAGTACATTATTAACTAATTTTTTAGTCCTGTATATAATACGTTTTTCAAAACATCTGATACCATTTCTTAGAAGAATAAAATTTGAACCCTAAAAACCTTTACCATTTTTTTGTATGACATACAATTTTTTGTTGAAAGATGGAACCAATTTATTTATGATTTAATGAAAAATAATCCCCTAAAATTCAAAATGGCGCCCAATGCAGAATTAACTTTCCTAAAATTTTAAAATGGCGCCCAACGTTTACTTCTTGTGAACCCCATAACGATAAGAAAAACAAAAAATCCACTCTCTTATTTTAGCAATTTTAGCAATTTCTTTGTAAATACATTTCGACTGGACTAACGGTTAAATTCAGCCAATTTCCTTTGCATTTACATTGCAACAGCTTCTTTAAAAACGATAAAACTCCTCGTGCATCTCTTTAAGACTTCTCCAGCATTTATTTACCCTTGTTTTAACGAGTATTTTTTCAATTTCGCATTACATATTATTTTTTTTAATGCACAAAAAAAATAAAAACAAATCCGAATTCATTTCCGTTGGATACAAGTGGATGATGCATTTGTACATATAAGATTTCGCATATGTACATGCAACAACATTAACGCAGTGCAGCACGCATATTGTGAAGCATCATGTACTTGAAACACATTCGTTTCGTGTCTGGTTTGCTGCGTAGTCGTAGCCGTTGTTATACACACTCATATTATTTAACATTTTACACCATTTGTCATAATTAAAAATTTAAGTGATTCCTTATCCAGTCAACCGAAGACCTTCGTTCTCGCGTCGACGACTCCCCTCATCTGTTTTTTATTTTTTTCTGTCGAAAATTGATTTATTCATGTGTGTGCGGCATTGCCATCAATAATTCGCATATATCACATTGCAAAAAAAAAAAATAAATGAAAAATTCAGGAAAAATCGCAGAAGAACGAGAAAAAATTCAATTAAATTAATTTCGAGTTTTTAAGCACGTGCCACTTTCACTTCAGTGACACTGCAAGTGTAATTTATCAACAGAAAAAAAAAGAAGAAAATAAAAACCCACAACAACAAATAAAACCTTGCAGCCAATTTATAATTCAAACACAAAATACCCCCATGCACACATGTGTGTGTGTCTAAATCACATGTAACACGCATGGGGTCGGCTTTGAAAAGGACATTTTGTATATACCAAACCTACCTTACGAGCTTACAAAAAAATGTGAGCATGGGAACTGAAAGGAGACGTTGGTTAAAAGAACTCCAACATAAGACACAAAACCAAGTGACTGCATAATTTGCAAGGCATAAAGTAAAAAAAAAAGCCGAAGAACAATCAAGGATAAAGCCGAAGGAAGTGAAGACAAAAAAAAGTGTTCGGTCGGTATATAAGTCCCAAAGGACTTTGTCATACCAAAGTGTATATATGTGTATAAAACGAGAACGACAACCTGACGTCGAAGAAGGATTTGTTAATCATCAACTTTCGTTCAAATCCCTTTGCGGTAACGCCCGGCGACTGGCGGGCGGCGGTGGCGACGATATATGATGAATATTTGCAAAAACAACAAAAAAGGGGAGACAACAACCGCAACAGTCACGCACACCAGCACACCAGCACACACGAGAAAATGCACAGTTGCATGTCATTCGTCTGTCATGCAAATTTTATGAGGCAACAGTAAATAGGGGGGAAAAACTTTTGCCCCAGCAGAAATGCAATGTAGGGTTGCAAGCGTTGTCGTCATCTTCGTTGTCGGTCGCAGTAGCGCCGACGAGCGGAAAAAGTCGGCCCCTTTTTGCCATCGCACATTATAACCGCAAAAACCCCCTAGAATATATGGAAATTCAAAACTAGTTTTGGGCCTTTGCGAAAAGACAAACTTGTGCTTTGATTTTGTTCATAGCTACTACAGTGGGGAAGAAGTGACAACAATTTGGTACGAAATCTAATCAAAATCTCGAATAACCAAATTTCACACTTTTTAAAAATTTCGTAAATTAATAATCCCACTTTGCATAGTTTCGCAATTAAAAAACTCGCTTTGTGCAATTTCGCAATTACAAAAACTTACAAAATAAATTCTCGCACTTCAAAACAAAAAAAATAATAATTACCCATGTTTGCGAGATTTCGCAATTTGAGAATTCGAATGCAAGATTTCGAAGCTAACCCGAAAAAAAAAATACCTTGAGATAAAAATAGATTTGTAAATATTTTCAATTTTTGTTTTTATTCCAAATATGTCACATAGTTTGCCCCAATGTTATTTGTGATATTGATTGAAAGATATTGAGAATGGTTTGGGTGTCTAGAGGTAAGATATATAATTGCAACCATATAGCAGGTCTCAAGTTACTATATATCTTAATTGAAGTCTTTGAAAGTAGGGATTTGGTTTCAGTAAGAAAATACTATACTATCTATACAAAGATATCTTCTTCAGAGTCAATTAAAAGTTTTGGTTTTAGAAACATTTTAAAGAAAGCCTAATTTTGAATAATTTCCTTTTTGGGTCTTTAAAATTTTATTGTGACTGAAAAAGGAGTACTAGTTGAATAGAGGAAAACTAGCTAAATGTAATTCTCATCTTAGTAAAAATTACTAAAAGGTTACTAATTGGTCACAAAAAGTCCGTTTGTTTCAGTAAGTGTTTAAACATAGGTGATTTTATTAAGCACTCTTATAGTTTTGTTGAGGAATCAGCCAATAAAGGATGTTAGAGCCACATTTGTGGGATATTCGGAAAAAGTTACGAAAATGTCACTAATTGGTCACAAAAGGTCTGTTCGTTTCAGTAATTGATCAGCCATAGGTGATTTTTATTTAGGAACTTTTAAAGTTTTGTTCGGAAATCACCCATTAGAGGACGTTAGCAACACTTTTGTAGAATATACGAAAAAAGTTACTAAAAAGTTACTAATTGGACACAAAAAGTTCGTTTGTTTCAGTAATTGTTTAAACATAGGTGATTTTACTAAGCACTCTTATAGTTTTGTGGAGGAATCAGCCATTAAAGGATGTTAGCGCCACATTTGTGAGATATTCGGAAAAGGTTACGAAAAGGTCACTAATTGGTCATAAAAGGTCTGTTCGTTTCAGTAATTGATCAGCCGTAGGTGATTTTTATTTAGGAACTTTTAAAGTTTTGTTCGGAAATCACCCATTAGAGGACGTTAGCAACACTTTTGTAGAATATACGAAAAAAGTTACTAAAAGGTTACTAATTGGTCACAAAAAGTTCGTTTGTTTCAGTAATTGTTTAAACATAGGTGATTTTACTAAGCACTCTTATAGTTTTGTTGAGGAATCAGCCAATAAAGGATGTTAGAGCCACATTTGTGGGATATTCGGAAAAGGTTACGAAAAGGTCACTAATTAATCACAAAAGGTCTGTTCGTTTCAGTAATTTATCAGACGTAGGTGATTTTTATTTAGGAACTTTTGAAGTTTTGTTCGGAAATCACCCATTAGAGGACGTTAGCAACACTTTTGTAGAATATACGAAAAAAGTTACTAAAAAGTAACTAAAAGGTTACTAATTGGACACAAAAAGTCCGTTTGTTTCAGTAATTTTTTAAACATAGGTGATTTTATTAAGCACTCTTATAGTTTTGTTGAGGAATCAGCCAATAAAGGATGTTAGAGCCACATTTGTGGGATATTCGGAAAAAGTTACGAAAATGTAACTAATTGGTCACAAAAGGTCTGTTCGTTTCAGTAATTGATCAGCCATAGGTGATTTTTATTTAGGAACTTTTAAAGTTTTGTTCAGAAATAACCCATTAGAGGACGTTAGCAACACTTTTGTAGAATATACGAAAAAAGTTACTAAAAGGTTACTAACTGGTCACAAAAAGTTCGTTTGTTTCAGTAATTGTTTAAACTTAGGTGATTTTATTAAGCAACTTATAGTTTTGTTGAGGAATCAGCCATTAAAGGATGTTAGCGCCACATTTGTGAGATATTCAGAAAAGGTTACTAAAAGGTCACTTATTGGTCACAAAGCGTCTGTTCGTTTCAGTAATTGATCAGCCATAGGTGATTTTTAAAGTTTTGTTCAGAAATCACCCATAAGAGGACGTTAGCAGAACATTTGTAGAATATACGAAAAAAGTTACTAAAAGGTTACTAATTGGTTACTAAAAGGTCACTTATTGGTCACAAAGCGTCTGTTCGTTTCAGTAATTGGTCAGCCATAGGCGATTTTTTTATGAAATCTTTAAAGTTTCATCCAGGAACCACCCATCAGATAATATTAGCCACTCATTTGTGGGATGTTCAAAAAAAAAATGTACTAACCAATTATGACCATTTTGTGACCATTCAAATGGAAAACTACTAAACAAATTTCGCTGAAATTTTAAAAGTTTGTTCCTATTATATCAACCAGATGGTTTGACTAAAATCCACCTACTGCCACGCCCACTTTTATCATCTAATATTTTAGTTGTCTCCTTATTGTCCATCCTTAGAATGTTAAAATTTTGTAATTTCGCTGTATTCAATCTAAAGTATGACATATTGTGTTATTTGTACCGCCCACTAACACGCCTACTATTCTTATATTAGAATTTTATCGTTACATAACGCCTTAAGAAGGTTAAAAATTTATAATAAATCGCTAATGAGGAAAAACCAACCATGACTGGATTTTTATTTTGGAAACCCCCCTATTACCACGCCCACTTTTTGTATAACTTAGATTCTCCTCGCTTTACACTCAAGAGAAAATTAAAATTTTTTGATTTAAATCTCTTGATCGTAAAACATTGTAGTGTAATGTGTTGTTTTTTTTTTCGAAAATCCGCCCACTACCACGCCTACTTTTCTTATATTTGAATTTCTCCTAGCTTGACATCTCTATAGAAAATTTAAATTTTGTAATTAAAATTAAAATCTCTTGAACCTAAACTATGACATGTGATTTTTTTCGGAAATCCGCCTACTTCCACGCCCACTTTTCTAACATCTGAAATTCTCCTTTCTGTACATCTCTATAGAAACTGGTAATTTTGTAACTAAAATCCCTTCAACCTAAACCATGTCATATATATGAAGTTTTTTGGAGACTCACCTATTGCCACACCCACGTTTTTATTATTTTACTTTTTAGTAAAGTTGTCTTTCAAAGCTGAAATTTTGTAGTTTAATAAAGTTCGGCTAGTAATATTAAACAAAAGTTTAATAGTTGATAAACAAAATCACCTATAACTGTTAAATTTCTGAAACTAACCATTTGTGATCAATTTGTGACATTTTAGGTGTCATACTTTTTTTCGAATATCCCAAAAATGGAGTACTAAGATACCGTTTCTGAATTTCGTTTAAATAATCACTATAATCTAACATGAACTAGTTTACTTATTCATACTCAACAAAGTCTGTAGATACTTCATAATTACATATTCGACGAAGTTAGAAAACAAAAAAAAAATAAAAACTGCTGACTTCCTGACCCTTAAGCACTTTTCGCTTTTTTCAAATCTATTTGTAAATTTTTGTTCAAATAATCATCTTTCAAAATCTTTTTCTTTTTCACTATTTTATATATATACATTAGGGTGGTCCTTATTTTCAAAAGTTGTTATTTTTTTTTAAGCACCCAATTTTTTTGTTCCTTGATATCTTAATACAATACCCTTTTTTTTTTTTTTTTTTTTACAACCACGTTAACACGTGCCGCACTGAGCTTAAAATGTACGCTCTTGTGAGAGTACTTCTACTGTTTTAGTACCTAGGGATGTAATTTTCTGTTACTCTCTTGTAGAATTTTTTGTTTATCTTAGCAAGCGTAGGTGACAGAATTAAAATTGTACCTATTTTTTCTGTCAATCAAAACTTTTAATAGTCCTGGTTAGTTTAATCGATTAAAAATGTCACGTGAAAATTTATATTTAGTCGGTGTTATGAAAAATCAAATTCTCGGGTCTAAATTACCTTCAAAACGAGATGTACTAAGTGTTCTTTTTTATAATATGCGAAGTGTGAAGTTAAGCTTAGCAAATAGTGTTAGTTTGGTTATAGATGAGTGTTCAATATTTTGGAAAAAGGCAAGAATTCCTACTCGTGATCGATGTCATTGCTTAAAACAATGGATAAAGGGCAATTTTCTATATGGTTAAAGAATGAAAAGGCTGTGAACGTTCTTACAGATATAAGGGAAGAAATTTTGCTGTTTGCTATGACAACGCTGAATGAGAATTTTCCCCGCGATGACTATAAAGAGTTCCTTGAGCTGATTGTTGTTTATTTGGGGGGAACTCCTCCAGGTGGCATTAAATTTCGTGCACCAGGAGCTTATCATTTGGCTAGGTGGATGGCAAAGGGAATATATTGTCTTAAAATAATATTTTTCCAGCAACAATTTAAGCTGAATGCTAAGGACGAAAGAGCTCTGTCAACTATTTGCTGCTTTATAATCAAATGTTACGCACAATCTTGGTTTTCTGCTCCAAATGCCTTGCAAGCACCATTGAATGACATTAATTTTTTAAAAAAACTTAACTCTTATAAAGAAGATGACTATGTTATAGCCGAAACTGCAATAAATAAGTTTCTAAACCATTTATGGTACCTAAATGAGGAATGTGCCGCTTTTGCCTTTTTTGACGAACGACTGGATGTTGAAGAAAAACGAAGAATGGTTTTAAAAGTGTTGGAAGACGATAGTCAAAAAGAAGAAGAAACAAAGAAAAAAATGCATCTGAAACCAGCTGATGTTTCACATTTTATCACCAAAAACCTTCCATCAGAACTAATGTCAGCTAAATCCATGAAAGTGTTCGAAAGGTTTGGTATATCTACAGACTTTTTTCATATTGATCCGTTACTTTGGAATGAGCAACCTGACTATAGACGAGGAAAGGAAATAGTCGGATCCTTAAAAGTAGTCAATGATACAGCTGAACGTGGAGTTAAACTCATGGAGGAGTTCAATAATAAACTCACTAAAAACGAGGGCCAAAAGCAATTCTTACTTCAAGTGAGTATACCCTTTTTAAAAACTGAGAACTTATATCAATTTATTCCAAATTTCTATTCAAATTTTCAGACTGTTCGAAATTATCGCCAAAAATACCCAGGATTTAGCCGAGAAAGTCTTAAAACTTGTTACGATGACTAAGATTCATTCTGATATTAATTTATAAAAATATTATCTATAGATTTATTTATTGAAAAGTCTTTATTTGTCTTATTTAAGTATGAAAATATCACTTCAAAATTAAAATTTCAATACCGATTGCATTTATTTGTTTTTGTCCTATAGAAGATAATTCTTCGGATTTCAGACTCATTGCGGCACGTGTTAATATAATCCGATTTTCTCAAAAATTTTTTTGTACATATTTTGAATATAGAGGAACAAAAAAAAATGGTGCTCAGTAAAAAAAAAAACAATTTTTTTTCTTCCATACAAATAAGGACCACCCTAATATACATAAATATCTGTGTATATTTTCACCCTCCTTTATCTGCACCACAATAATTTGCATAATTGACCCTTCAAAGCCATCACGAAAAGCCCTTTTAGAATACTCTGCAAAAATACAAAAAAAAAAATTATATAAGAAGTAGAAGTTGGAAAAAAAAACTCCATCATAACCATATGTTTTTATTTCCGCAAAAGAGAAGAGCATCCAAAATGTTCCATCCCTTCTAACTTAAAATAAAGCAAAAAAAAATATAATACTAAAGTGAGTAGCATAATTGTGTTTCTATGTCCTTAGTTCTTCCAAAAACAAAAGCTGGGCACGAAATGAAAAAAAAAAAAAAAAAAAAAAAAAAAAAAAAAAAAAACGTAAAGACTACCCGCGGCGTCTTCAACTTCTACCAAACGATTCCTGTTGAACGTCGTCGTCGGCGTCGGTCGTGGTGGAGTTGAATCTCATATATGTATAGTAACAAATATTCTCTCAGTTCCAGACAAAAAATAAAAAATATAAACTTTCTTCCTTTCAAACCAGAACATTGTTTGTACCTACTATGTAGGACGACTTCAGGAAGAGAGTGTTCGCAATTTTAAACATGTATCTCTAGCTAATGGAGTTTGTATGGGTACCATGAAATATATGGAAGAGCACAACGAATAACGAAGTTTAATTAAAATCCTTAGAAACCATTTTTGAAACAAATATAGTAGAATCTAAGATCTCAGTGAATTACCGCCCACTGACACACCCTCTTTTTAAAAAGTCAAAGTTGATAGAAATGAGGGTTGTGTTCTTCAGAAAAGATGTAGATAATCTTATTTATAATAATTCTTCTACACAAAATGTTTTGCCACGCCTACTTTTTGGGGGTGTGTTTCTAATAAAATTTTTATTTTTTCCACAATAACAGAGACAGAACTTATTGTCATAATAACATGTTAGGAACAAAATATCCATGCAAAATTTTTGCCACGCCCACCCCTGGTGGGGGGGCATATTTGACGAAAACCCTGTTTATACGATGCTGTCCTAAGAAAATGAAAACAAAAATACAACAAGGTCTTTTTTAACAATAAGTTCAAACACAATTTTTTGCCACGCCCATTTTTTGGGGTGTGTGTTAGAGAAATCGTTTTAAAGTGGTTAGATTTCATGGAATATTTGTAGGGTTAAAAACAACGATTTTTCAATTGGCTTTTACTCATTTTTTTTTATTTGAAAATCACTTTTGTTTATTTTTTAGTCAGAAATTTGAAATTCAAAAACTTATTTCACAATAATACAACTATATTAGGTACTTATTAAACTTTGATAGTAAAACACTTTACATTTAAAATTCGGTAAAACAATTTTTGTTCACACGAAATACTCGAGAATTGCCTAGCTTTTGCTAGTAGCTAAAGCTTTAACTAGATAGCTTTAGCTTCTTTTAGTATAGTAATAGGGCAATATTTGTCTGTTCTCTATAGCTAATATTTCGCTAAAATAATTAAATATTTTTTTTTAATTTTATATTCTGTTGGGCGCCACTTTAAATTTTTAAATTTTATATTCTGTTGGGCGCCATTTTAAATTTTTAAATTTTCTTAATCTTTCGTGTTCCAGAATGGTACCCTTACTATTTAAAAATTTTAGGAATTTCCTTCCAATAATGTTAATTTATTCTTTCCTAAAACCTGGCTTTAAGATCATTGAAATCTTTCAGGTTAGGTGGTTCGTGAAGGTAACCACCTTTTGAATATTTTTGTGTGTGTACCCGCGCCATCTATCGATTTGATTAAAAACCTTAAATGAATATTTCAATCCAATGTGAAAAAACTGAACCATTGACTGAACTTCAAGTATTGGGAAGAAGAATAAAAAAAAAATAAAAAAAAAAACATAAGCCAGTTCTTACAACCTTCAAAGTGATTTTAATTCTCTTCTATATTATATTCTGTTATTCTTTTTCGCTATCATATTCCTTGGCTAAAAGAGTTGGTTCTTGCCAAATCGAATTGCTGTTATTATAATAAGGCAAAGGAAGCTTCTTTTTCCGTTTTATCGATATCTGCAGTTAGCTCCCTTCAAAACTCCCTTTCATCTCCTTCTTCAACCTCATAACGGCACCGCGAATATAAATATATATAATAAAATAAAATAGGAGAAAAAAAAATATCCTTAAATCGTTCCTCGTCGTTCTATTCAAGGTTCATTAACCTTTTAACGTATATATGAAGCGAGATATAATGAAACTTCCAACGGAAGAGTAGATTTTTTAAAGCCTTTGGGGCTTAAGGAAAAAGTTTTTTTTTGTTGTTTTCTATTTTTTTTTTTTACTATTTGTATCTCTACTAGGTCCTTTTTTTTATTTTAATTTCCCATTCAAGTCTATAAAGCTCTGATTTTACTACCACCTCAACAAAACACCTTTCGTTTATTGTCGTCGTTATGTCCTTTCGTATATATTAAGCAAGGCGTGCCTTGTCGACAAGTATAATATAGAAAAAAGTATTAAATATCATTTAAGGTATCAAGGAAGAAAAAGTATCCTTTTTTTATTATACATATATAGATTTACTCTTGAAAAGCAGCTATCTAATCTTGTTTAACAAATCTAATAAAACATCCATCTTCAAAACGAGGGCACCTTTATTCACATATTGGTCCTTCGAGGGTTTGGTTATTGCCTTACAAGGGTCTTACCCTCTATAAATGATGCCTCTATATATATAATTTAGAGCATGTTTCTCGAGTAATTAATCGAATTTCAACCCTTTTAATTGTCTTTCTAGATTGCAATGCAGGCTGGAGGGCAGCAGTAGCACAGCCGAAAAATAATGGCCAACCAGTTGCGTTTTAAAGGACTCCAACGAAACCCGTGTGTATCTGCATCAAAAAAAAAAAAACAGAAAAAAAAACATTCAACACCCCAACATCTGGATTCAGTTTATTTTGATGAAGAGACGCGGCAGTGGAAGCAGGCAGAGTGGCGAAATAAACGGCGGCATTTTCAGGATAAAAGAGGAGTTTGAATTTTGTGATTTACTGGCAAATTGTTCACATGCATCGCAGGGATAAAGGTGCTGGACCGTATGGCAGAAATGGCACCATATGTATGTATATGTACGGCCGATTTTCGTGCACGATATCCTGTGGGAACAAAAATTAATGGTCTTTTAAGGACTTTTATAAGAGAAGAGATAGTGTGTGGGAGAGGGGAGCTCCTTAATGATACCTCATTTGTATGTTTTTATTTCTTTTCTTTTTTTTTTTTTTTGATAGATTTCTTTTTATTAAACCTCATTTGGTGTTAAGAGCGAGAGGTGGCAAAAATAGATTTGCAAAAGAAAATTGTTGATTAATGTTTAAGCAATTGGGGATAATCGAAAAATTATCTAGTCACGTTCGGAAAATCACTTTCGTGCGTGGGAATTTCGAAAGAGAGAGTGAAAGTTCTTTCGACTTTTATTGTATTTTATTTATTTATTTTGTTTGCTGATGTTAATTTCTGATTTGTGTGCCTGTAGGAGGCTCTCTGAAAGCTGACTTAAGTGCTTTGATAAAAATAAATAGCACGACTGTGGAGATTGTCTTCGAGATTATTTAAAGACCACCATTCAGAAAAAAAAAAAAAACAATACTTTAATCGACGTGAAGCACTTACCCTTGAGTACCTATGTCTATACCGTGACCAAAAATAGGTTGGTTACTTTGGACACAAGGTCGAATTGGTCTAAATTTTATGTGGGTGTACTGTGTATAGAAGACTGTACCGTTATCTATATTGATTATATCTAAGAAAAATCAGTCTGGACACAACCATTATAGTAGGTAAGTAAACTATTATGTATGTTAGGTGGTTAGTACAGGTAACCACCTTTTTGCTATTTTTGCCTATGTAGCCTATTGATTTAATTTAAAACATTGAATGCGTATTAAAATAAATTTTTATAAAAATATTAACAAGCTTTCTTCTTAAATCATCTCTTTTTATTTCTACAGTCAAGATGGTTACCATTGCTAACCACCGCTTTCCATCAAAAATAGATATTACTTACTTTCGCCATAATTTTTGGGTTCAATATAGAGTTAAAGGTACCTCAACCAAACTAACAAGAAAGCGTTACTATCCTCAACAAGACTGCTGGAACAATTAGCCTACCAAGCTATTTAAAGTAGAACGAAATGACTTTGTAAGATGCGTATTTTTATAATTTGGTCGAAGAATAAAAGTATTCTCGATGAAGAACATACGAAAGGTACCCTTCAGCTTACATCATTTTGGATCCATTTGACACCCCCATCAATTTGCAATGAACATGAAAATTTGGTTACATCATCTACTTCGCCTAGAAAATTTTTTATTTTTTGCCCAGTTTGGTCAAGGCTCTAGAATGTTTTAAGTAGGCAAAATGGAAACCCAAGCCAACTGAGGGACTAGCTTATTTCGAAAATTATCCTTGCAAGTTCCTTGTTAGTATCTATTTAAAACTTTCTACGCTCTCATTTAAAACTTAGATTATTTTTTCAGTCGGTATTGGGAACTCAACTTTAAAATTGACAAGTTTTTGCCAAGGCCCTGAAAAGTTTTTTTTAAGTAAGAAAAATCTAGACAAGGAAAACTTATTAAATACTCGTCAGGTCATTTCTAGTAAAAAATGTTTTCGTATTTTTTGTTTGTATCCGATTTTCAAGAGGCAAAATGGCACATAACTGGTGATGGTCTAGCTAGTTTCGATAGTAACCCCTGCTAGACCCTCGTTAGCCATCTATGTAAAACTTTCTATAGGGTCTCATTAAAAACTAGATTGTTCTTCCAAGAAGGGTTGGGCATTCACCTTAAAAATTGACAAGTTTGTTCCAAGTTTAGTCCAGGCCCTGGAAAGTTTTGTTTTATTAGCATAAAAAAATCTAGACTAAGAAAACTTATGAAATACTCGTAAAGCCCTTGCTAGTAAAAATTTATTTCGCATTTTAATTTTGGTCTCTCGAATCTAGAGGCAAAATATGACAATGTTCTAAGTTTAGTCCAGGCCCTGGAAAGTTTTTTTTTTATTAGCATAAAAAAATCAAGACTAAGAAAACTTATGAAATACTCGTAAAGCCCTTGCTAGTAAAAATTTATTTCGCATTTTAATTTTGGTCTCTCGACTCTAGAGGCAAAATATGACAATGGCGAGGGCCTACATCTTATTTCGTTAATAAATCCTTTCTAGCCCCTTGTTAGTATCTTTGTAAAACTTTCTGGGGCGGCGTTAAAAACTAGATTGACTTTTCCGTGAATATTTTTGGAAGAAAACCTTAATTGCCCTGATTTTCCAAGCGACCTAACATTTAGTAATTTATAAACAACATATACTCACCTTAATTTTGCCCTCCTCAAAAAAACTACACCATTATTTGATTGCGGTTATATACAACCACGGGAGTTACGTTCCAGAACCTAGCAAACACTTAAAGAAAAAAATTTAATGAAATATGTATGTGCCCTGATTTAAAGAACCTTCCTTCCTTCTCCAAACGAATGAAAAATCCTTAAAGCTGCTTACCTAACGGCTCAAAAAATGTATATAGAATATAAAAGAACAAGTGCAAACAAAATGCATCATATATGTATACATATATAAACTTTTTATATTAAAGGATTTTTACATTTCACTTCACAAACTGCTGTCTGCCTGCCTGACCTGCACACAGCCCACTGCAGCCAAATGTAAAATCTCTCTACACATTTAGCAGGCCCCAAAATCAGTAAACCGAAATGAATCTCTTCTTGTCATACAACATAGCTCTCTTGAATGTTTAGTTTCATTCATGCATAAAAAAAAAGGACGAATATAAAACTACTACTGACTGACACTGGCTGCTTCCAAAGCTCCATCCTACTACTACTACCACACTTAACCAAAACATTATCCATCAGGACCTCTTGTGTTTTTTTTTTTTTTGTAAGGTCCTGTAGAACCTGGGTTCGAGATCCGACCTACCTATACTATTTTCCTTAAATCCCTGAGTGCACATGAATATATATTTGTGTATATATACTTTGACGTAATTCTTGTACTTTGTGATACCATATAGTACCAGTTTTACTTCTTTTTTTATTTTCTATGTAAATTTCTATTTGTTGTCAAGTTTTTTTTTTTTTATTTTTATTTTTTACATTATTCATTGAAAAGATGCAGACACAACATTGGTAGAATATTTTTTTTTTTTTGTAAATTTTATTCTGTAAAAAGCTAAAAGCCAAATAGATTTTCTCAAGCAGCAAAGAAAGTTTGCGCTGACTATACAATATTTTTCCTGTGTTTGTTCGAAGTAGACAAAAAAAAAGTCAAACACAAAACTCTGATGTTAGGGGTTCTTTGTCAAAAAGACATGAATTAGCTGCTGCTTCAAAATTCTAAGGAGTTTGTTTAATATCTTGCGATAAGTTGATATGAAATGTTAATGTTATAAGGACTCAGGTACTAATGTGGGCTTTAAGACAAGTTTTTCCAGTTGGGTGGTTAGTTATGGTAACCACCTTTTGATTGTTTTTGTTTTTATAACGGCGCCATCTATTGATGTTATTTAAAACATAAACAAATCAAAATATATTGGTAATATAATAAGCTATGCAGGATCTTAGATCATTGCTTTTCACCAAATAGTTAAGGTCCTAGCATGTTGGCTTTAATTCTTTAAGGTTGGGTGGTTAGTTATGGCAATCACTTTTTGATTATTTTTGTTTAAAGTACGGGCGGGCGCCAGAGTTATTCAAGATCTCAGATCTTTGATTTTCACCAGATAAATAAGAACCTATGGGCTTTCATTCTTTCAGGTTGAGGTGGTTATTTAAAGTAACCACCTTTGATTATTTTTTTGTTTAAGTCTACCGCGCAATTTATCGACTTGATTTAAAATATAAACGAATGAAAATACATTGGCAACCATTGCTAACCAAAAAAAGAAGGTCCTTACATGTGTTTTTTTTTTACTTTTATCCTTTTTGAAAGTTTTTTTTTTGTATTTTACTCAAAACTTTAATTATCTTAAAAGTCAATGCTCCCAATCTCGATGTCTCACATCAACACGCACTCATACTAAATTAATATAGAAAAGGAAGATGAAAAAAAAAATAATAATTCTAATTAGGTCTATGTATCTCTTCCGATATCCAATCTACCCCGTGATAACGTCCGTCGTCGGCCGCCTCCGCCTCCGCCTCCGCCTCCTCAACCACCACTCCACCAGTATCACCAATTGTGTATAACAAATGTCATTTGTGATTTAATTTTATTCTTATAGATCTTTTAGTGTAGGTATATATAGAATAGATATCCTGTTATCCTATAGCCAAACATATAAGCTGAAAGCAAATCTTAGAGTATACATCAGACCTCCTATATAATGCAATCAAAATAAGAAAAAAAAAATAAAATAATAATAACAAGAATACAAAAGGACATCGCACATACATCTAGATAATACATTAACCTCTCTATGACACCATAATGGTGTTTATGTATGTGTGTGTGGATTTTGTACGCGTAATGTGGGTGGGAAGGCGAACGACATCAGTCGAATGGGGGGGATGATTGGAATATTGATGCCAAAAAGCTGTATAAGCCTCCCATACTCTGCTAGACATCTTGGCAACATAAGTCGTCGATGTTGTTGTCTTCGTCGTCGTCGTCGTCGTTTTCGGTTGAGCGTTTCTATATCTGTTTCTAGGATACAAAAATAATTCCCTTACTATAGTGTCATCTTGTCGAAACAGATATATATTTTCCACAGGATCGGATTTCATTTATAATTATTATTCTGTAGTCAAGGGGATGAAGTTTCTTTTCCCAAAAAAAATCGATTTTTGCTAACAACAATTGAACAATTATTATTTACAATTTGTTAAACGCTAGTTATCTGAAATTATTCATTGATTAATTATTAATAATATTATTCAGCCTTATTGTGAATTTCACCCGAAAAATATTTCACCTTAAAATTTGTTGTTCTCCCGGAATTTTAAAAGCTATTGTGAGTTTCGCCCGAACGAAATTTCGTTCGCCTACTAAAAATAAGTGAACATTTTGGGCTGTCAATAACATTACATTCCACCCGAAATGAATGTTCACAATAAGACGAATTTTTTTGACACAAAATTTCAGGTGAAACTCACAATAGGCGAAAGCGATTTGTCAAATCTTCTGGGTGGAATGTTGTTCGGGCGAAACTCACAATAAGGCTGATTATGTTGGTACAATAGGGGCCTCACTTTTTACTTTGAGTGTTTTGCTTAATTTACATTTAATTGTCAGTATATTTGTTTTTAATCTTAATCAAATGTCGACTTCGCGTCTCTCGTATTCTTCAGGTCCGATGAAGCCGAAAGACCGAAATTATAGTTTTGTTTTTATTAATCAGTCGAAGAAAAGAAGTAGTTAGTCTAAAAATTGACTTTCAAGTCTAAAAAAAAAGACTTAGGTACATTTTAGAGAGAATTAGTTTTTGGTTACTTATGTACTTAATAGTTTTTAGCTTTGGACTAAAATTATTTAATTAAATTGTGTACATTTTTTGATATTTTTTCAATTTAAAGTTGAGAAAAGTGGTTAAATTAAATTCAATACTTCCAATAAATTTCTGATAAGATAGCAGAACTTGACCAAAAAGTTTTTTTTTACTAGCAAGGTCCTTACTAGTATTTGAAAAATTTGCTTCTTTAAGATTTTCCCTACTGCAAACTTTTCAGGGCCAGTTTTTGACAAGTTTAGTCAAGGCCCTGGGATGAAGATTTCGAATACTTTTCTGATGAGATACCAAAGTTGGCCCTTGAAGTTTTAACTAGCAAGAGCCTTACAATTATTTGACAAGTTTTCTTTGTGTAGATTTTTTCTACTAAAAACATTTCACCATCAGTTTTTGTCTAAACGACATTTCACAAGTTTTCTTCGTCTAGATTTTCCCTAATTAAAACTTTTTATCTTCAATTTTTTTCAACTTTACCCAAGGGTATTTAATGAAAATTTCGAATACATTTCTTATAGGATACCAAAACTTGTCTTAGCAGTTTTTACTATCAAGGGCCTTACGAGTATTTGACAAGTTTTCTTCTTCTAGAATTTTCCTACTGAAAACTTTTCACGACCAGTTTTTGCCAAGTTTAATCAAGGCCCTTGAATGAAAATTTCAAATAAATTTCTGATGGGATTGCAAAACTTGCCCTAGAAGTGTTTTTGAGTAAGGGCCTAACGAGTATTTGACAGTTTTTCCCAAGCTTAGCCAAGGTCCTGTAAAATACCGCTATTTTCTTTTATTTGAGAATGGTAACTCGATCATTCTACCATCTGTATGAAATTAAATGGAAATTTACCACCACAATTCCTATAGATTCATCAGTCATAACCCCTAAACTGAAATGATTTCAGACCGAAAAACTGGCGCACATACATACATACGTAGAAATGTGAAAAACCAGATTTTTTTTTAAATTGAGTAAATTAAAAAAAGGAATTTGATTAAAACTTCGACATGGCACTATAGACGAAGTAAAACTCGACCCATTTTGATATCCTGAAGTGAATTCTACTTTTTGACCCTAAAATTTCTCTTAACACAGCTCAAATGTTAAAAACAAGTGAGTACAACAAATATACTTTACAAACCATTCCTCGAATAAAAAATGCTAAGAACATGTTAGGATCCAAAAACTTTGGAAAAACAAAAAGGACACCAACAGTGTTTTCTACTTTATAATCCACCAGCTTAGGGCGGATCCTCTTTTAAACCCAATTCAAAAGGTTCGTCTTGGTAGTTAGAGAAAAATAATTGTTAAAAATCTTTAACTACCACTGATTTTAGGTTGGGTGTGTATAATCGACCCAAAAACTTCTGTTGGTATATTAACTAAAATGCACTTAGGGCGTCCAAAACCTTAACTCCTACCCCCCAATTTCACATCACAGTTTCATTCTTTCATTCGATTTTGAATTAAGCCTCATGCTTTATCCCCTTTAAGGAAGTCTAACTCTCTCTATATATTCGATTCCGCCATCATCACCATCGCCATCGTATCGTTGCTGCTGTCGTCGTTGTCGTTAAAGCAAGGCGCTTCCCATAATTATAATACATTTCTCATGAGACAAAAAAGGGACATGATTCGAATTGATAATTTGTGTATATACTATATATGTATTTACTTTGCCTGAAGGATGTTATACAAAAAATTATGTAGATACGAGAATATGGGTATATAAAGAAGACAGCTAGGAGACATTCCATTGGTTTGGTATATAGAATAGAAAAGTATAGAAAAAGGATATTTTAACCAAAATGTGCGGAGGACGCACTGACGACAACAAGGACGACGCGACACGAAAAATGCCTATTTTTTTTTTCTTATTATTTCTTCGAGAGGAGCTCCGAGCTCTGAAAAAAAAATAGAAATAGGGTCAGGATAATAAAAATAAAGTAATGACATGCAATGATCGTAATCTCCCTAAGGGCACAAAAGGGTGGTGTATATAAGGACACGTGAGATGGCTTCTTCCGTTTATTTTACATTTTTGTTTCGCCTTCTTCTTTTGTATCCAGACATTCGTTTTGTTCTGTCAGTTATTTTAAATTGAAAGAGTCAGCTCAGAAGGTGGGTGGTGATGATGAGCATCAGAGAGAAGGTTGAAGAGGGTGGTTGCGAAGGAGGTATAGTAGGTATGTATAAGAATTGAGGGTAGTTCATTGAATGCGTGTCATGCTCTACAGGTTATTAAAAAGGATGTGAATACCGTGTGGTACGGCATAATATGAAAGAGATATAGAAAAACAGGCGAAACCAGAAAGAGAAGTGATAATGATGTGAAAATGTGAATTTATTAAATGAAGCGTGTTATACCTAGTATAAAGGATATCATTACAACAGGCTAAAGCTTTAGCAACAACAATAATAACAACAACAACAACAACAACAACAATACACAGATGTCCTTTTTTTATTGTAATGTTTTTGGGGTCAGAGCTTGCGGGGGTATGTGGTAAAGGGTAATAAGGTTATCGGAATCGGAATTGGAATTCGAATTGGAATTTATAGAAATGGATATTATACCTACATCGGAAAGATGTGAGCTAAATCTGAAGTGAAAGTTTTTTTTTTTTTTCTATTTCTTTATTTTTATTTCCAACATGAAAGTTCATATAAAAGGTTTAGCTATTTGAGCTTTGATTTTATGGAAAAAGGATACCCCTATAGTATCCTGGTATAATGGTGGCATGGGAATGTCTAGAGTTAAATTATTATAGATTTGAATTACTTTTTATTTACAAGATGAGAGAATTCTCTTGAGAATTTTTAAACAATTTTATCTAGTTTTTTGTTCTTTAAATTAATTTAAACTAATTATTTGTTGGTGTTAAGGATTTGAGATGATAAGTACGAGTACCTTTTCTAGTGTTGGAGACGTATTATAAACATTGTGCCGGAATTCATGGTTAAGATGTCAATTTTCTTCCAAGTGCCGGAGTTTTGTTATTGAACGTACCCAATTTCAACTTATTAATTCTGAAAAATATTCAACCTTAAATACCTTTCAACCCAAAACGAAATTTTAAAATCGGGTACTATTTTTAGTATTTACCCTTCTTTACCCTAATATTATAGGATTTTAAAAATATATCTAGCCTTTAAGCCATCTTCTTCGTCCATCTTAATATACGTATCACCTTTCAAAAACAGAAAAAATTTTAAAAAAGGATAACATTTTTTGTATTTTTACCCCATTTCACCCTTAATAGCTGAATTTTGTAAAAAATTTCACCCTTAATAGCTGAATTTTGTAAAAAAATATTCAGCCATTAAGCCGTTTTTAAAGTCCAATTTAATGTTGCCATTTTTCAAACACATGCAAAAACAATCAAACCCGTTGATGGTTAGCTACTAAATCGAATTGGAATCAACTTCACAGAAAATCTCTTGGACTAATGCTTAAGATTTTTCGTTAATTTCGTGCTCAATTGGTTCCGATGTTTCAAAGTTTAAAAATAAAGTTGATTTTTTACATCTCTAATGTTTTCGTCAAAATTAAATTCAAGGTTTAAAAAAAAACACTCACCTTCTTTTGATTCATCAACAGTTGTTGTTGTTTGTTCTGCATTTGGGTTATTTTCAGCTGGTTGAACCATGATGATGTTGTTTTTTTTTTTTGTTATTGGGTAGATATCCTTTCACACACTCAAAAAAATTAAAACAAACACAAAAACACTTTTCGATTTGATTGAAATCACTCTAATCTACACTGATTCGATCAAAACAAAATAATTGGCAATTAAACGCGATAAGACTTGTAAACAAGTACCTATCTACTTGAAAAACAGGATATCTGAAATTAAAAAAAAACGAAGAAGGATAAAAAACGTTCTACATTTAATTTCAATTTAAAAAATCGTTATCATCAATTCATAATAAATAAATAAAATAAAAACAAGTTTATCGAAAAAAAAAGAAAGACAAAAATATGTAGCATCGGCAACAATAAATAAAATAGAAGGAGTCGGGATGGCCACATCATCTCATCACAACCATGGCCATCTGCCAGCATCATGTACCTACCTATAACCATCATTATTACTACTGAGTGCCATCGTTGCTGTGTGGCGCAATCAAGATCTATCTCAAAACTTTATTCTCCTATCTATCTATCTTCTATTTCATCCAATTATGGTGCGATAATGATTAAATGATTGCAAACACAATTTTTAAACTGGTCGTTCGTCGTTGTTGTCGCGGTTGGTGTCCAAGACTTTCTTTATTTTTTTTATTTTTTGCAAAAGTTACTTCCAGCTTAACGCCACCCTCTCAAATGTCGTTCCTCCATCTCCAGCTACACTCAAGAAATTCTCGCTTCCAAATAAGGATGATAGAGATAAAGATGAAAATATATAGAGATGGGGACCCACCAACATCATTTTCAATTGAGAGTAATTTTGCAAAATCTATTCTCCTTTTGATTTTAATAATTATTTTTTATTTGTTGGCTATTTGTTCAGTTCGTTTAAAATAAAACAAAAAAAAAGAAAAAAAAAAGAAAAACCAAAGTCTTGGGTAAAAATGTGAATGGACTTTCATCAGAGATATGCATAGAAATTTATCTGCTTTACCCACTTACATACTATTGAAATAGGGATGGGTAATTGGTAGTCTTAAACGGTTGATCTTTGTCTTTATAATGCCTTAAGTAATTTCAATCCGGGTGAATTAGGGGGCGTTTTGGGAGTAAGTATTATAAAAGATGATTGATAGGTAGTGTTAATTTTAAAATGATAGATAGGTAACTATAATTTTGTTATTTCAAGCAGATTAAATTTCCCCAATATTGATTGAAGTAGGTACTAGGTACCTATATATTTTTTTTTAATTTGTGTTCAATTGGAAAGAAATTCATCCAAATGGAAATGACATGAAGGGGGCAAGGAATCAATTTTTTAATAGGGTACCTAACCTACCTATTACAAAATATTATTTCACAATCTGAACCATTTGGCAGTTTAAAGCTAGTTATAGGTTCTCAACCGGAATGAATAGTTTAAAAGTTGCATCACACCCGTAAAAGACGGGTATTTCCAATTTGACCCTTTCCTTTTTTTATTTATTTTGAGTTTTTTATTTTTAGATATGAAATTAACGGTATTTTCGGAAATAATTCCACAGAAACCTCGTCAAACATGTGAGAAAAATTACACTTTTAAAGGTGATATTCTTTGCACTCTATTAAGAATTATTCAGGTACCTATGTATCTAGGTAAGGTTGCACTGTGAACTGTGAACTTGAAATGACGGAGGGACCTAATAGGTAGTTATTTATTTACTTTCCTTGATTCCAAAAATAACTTCGTAAAAAAATATCAAGGCCTTTTGATTTTTAATAAATTTAATTTTATTTAAATTTTTATACATACATAGGTACCTACCTACTACTACTGAAGTCAAAAATTTTAACATCTTAAATGTTATCCTCATGGACAGCAAAAACTAAGATAAGGAACTACTGTATCCGTACCACACAACCTACCTACCTACTTACCTTTTAAAAGGCCTTGCAGCAATCATTCATTTGAATTGCGCTGATAATAATCATTATTATATTTTTTTTTGTCCAATGCCCACGTGAAATAAAATTTTAGTGCATTTTTTGTGCATTGAAAGTTCAAAGACTGCAGTTGAGTTGAAATGTCTGACCTAAATGAAGCCCCCTACATAAATTTTCTTTTAAAAACCTACGCTTTAAATATTATTCAGTCAGTAGTTCTCCAAAAAAAAAAAGTTAAATTCAAAATCAGGCTTTAAGAAAAAAAAAAACCGCCGACAAATTGTACTAGGTATGACTATACTATACCTACATAAATTACAATCCACAAAAATCTCACTCAAAAAAATTCCACTCATGTACTAGAATTGAACTTGTTTTTTTTTTTGTTTTGTCTCTGAAATTCAAATCCAACGAACGGAATATAACAAAACACATGGAAACAACAACAGCAGCAGAAGCTCAACCGGTATTTGGCTTTTCGCTTCTTAACTTTGCGTTGGCTTGCAGGGCATTAACAACAAAACCAAACAAAAAAAAACGAGTACACTTCCAAATCCAAACAAAGAAGAAAGAAGCAACAACCAAAAAGCAAAAAAAAAACATATGTTTTTTGTTTACCATCGTTTTTTGCATATTCGACAGAGATGTCGCTTTAGAAGAATAAAGGAGTGGAGTTTGAACTTACTTGTATTATGTCATTTTCCATTGGACGTTTGGAAGCGTCCAGAATCAAAAAGAACTCTTCTGAAACAATTCCATTGGCAAAAAAAATGGTCAACCGACGCTTCTCAGAAGAAAATTTCGCTTCTGGATTTGAAATCAGAATCCACTCAAGAAGCACTAATACATTTCAGCTATAACTTCAAAACAAACTAACTCAAATGTCAAAAGTAAACATCGGACTCTGTTTGATTGTATGCCTGTTCGATACATGAAATGTTCACGATGATTCACCAATACAATGAAAAAATTTGAGTAGAAGAATGCTAATTTTGTTCCATTGGATTTCAGAATGATTTAATCCCTGAGTGAAACCAATGGAAAACGACATTATTATTATAAAAAGCTTAAATTCCGACTGTAACGGCCATATTATTCACTCGCGATTCATCCAGATTAAAATTTAAATCGGGGTGTAAACTATACGGATTCAATATAAATACTACATCTGGATTTATTTTTTAATCTGGATGTTTTTTAATCTGTGAATAATATGGCGGTAAGCTATCTGTAAGGTTAAAATAAACTGTAGATGCTTGACTCCTACCAACAAACAGTATTTAACCTTTTCAGTAATAAAATTCCTACATTTCCTTGCCTACTATAATTTCTATCGGTTATTGAAAAAACAAAATCAGAATTTTTCCAACAAGTACCGATGCCAGTGTTTTTATCTCGCATTTTCTAATTTCGTTTGACAGCTCATTTCATTTTGAATTTGATTTGACCGTTAATCAATTGTTTTTTTTGTTTTTGTACTGTTTCTGTTTTAATACATATACAATTTTGAATGCAATTTTAATGGGTGTATTCGTAAGCTTTCCGAATTTGGTTGAAATTACCTCATTTCTAAATGTGAATTTGTATGGCTAATGAGATGATTTGAAATGGATGATTTGATTTTCAACGAAATTAGCTCATTCCTCACTGAATCATCAAAGATCGAAATATTTTTAGAGAGTGATGGTATTTGTTGCCAGTTTGGTTACTTTTTTTTCAACAAGTTTCACAAAACTGAGTTTTTTTTTCATATGGTTTTAACAGCAAATTGAGAAATGTTGTGAATTTTTTTTACAAAATCGCAAAAAAACTTAACGTGATCATAACAGACCTGTTACGATTAAGAGGATTCAAAATGCTACTTTAGTACTAACTTCGACAGCTCTTATTCATACACATATGAACGTTGCGATCAAAATTCAAAACAATGCTAGGTTAGAATGCAGCAAAAAAGGTGACAGAAATTTACAAGGAAAACAAAAACATACATAGCACAGCACACATAGGGTAAACGGGAATAATTCGGAGGAACAATGAGGATTTTTTTTGTAGGTAGTTGTTGGGAAGAGAACGGGGAAGACGGGAATAAAGTGAATGTTAAGGGAATTGCATACATAAAAAGATTATGGGTATATGTAGGTATACTAACTACGTACTTCGTGTAGTTTGCATCTCGTTAATTGAAGTTTCTGGGAACTGAAATCCAATTAGAATAATAATACAATACCATTACGCGTTACTCGTTGAAGTTATACAGAGAAGTAGGTAGGTTCATTTTATTGGATTAAGACTTTAATGTACCCACTTATTACTCATTAGAAAAGTTTATTTCTTCTTCTGTTGATTTCTTCTTGAGTAAAATCCATAAGTTACTTTTAATTCAAAAAGGGTAGTCTCTATGATGAAAGTGAAAAGTTTCAAATTAGGAAGGCACCTTCCTATTGTGTAATGATTTTTATTAGTAGATATTAATTAACCATTTAAGATAAACTTTGAATTTAGTGGAATTTACCTTTAATTAAAAATAAAGTAAATGGAATAGGTACTTTTGAATTGAATTTTGAAGGAAAGCTGAGAGCAGATTGTAAGGTAGTTCAATTATTTAAATAATAAAAGTGATTTCCTGAGAAAGGTTAATCCAGAATTATTTTGCTCAAACATTTCTCAAAATTAAAATTTTCAATTATAGCTAAAAATAGGGCCTAAATGGAAAACTGAACCAACAAATTTATGCGACAATTAAAGCCAAAAAGTACCTACCTACGTAAGTTAATACAGAGTACCTAAGTACTTGCGACCCAGTCATGCATTTTATCTTTTTTGTCAACATTACTAGCTTTGCTGTACCTACAATTTTTTTTTCTTTTCACAAATTATTGTAGGTAGTATTTTTTTAACCATGAGAGATGACACCATCCTCAGTTTTCCTTATTGCTTTATTTATCCATTGATCATTATCCTATTCCAGCAAAAAGTACAGTACAAGTGAATAAAAAGACATAAATACCTACAAAAACCTCATCAAACTGCGTAGAAAAATTATAATGCAGAAATGTTCTTTGTTCGGAATTTTCAAAATCCCTTTACTCAATAAAAATTTTTTTTTTAATGAAAAAGCGCAAAATAAATAGGTAACTTCGCTTACTCTAACAAAAAGACAAATTATTTTAATCAAACACCTCACCTTTTGGCTTTTAATATAAAATTGTTTCCCGTTATCCAAAAAATGCACTCACTTCATACGAAACACAATTTTCTTTATTTTTATTTTAAACGTTCCAAACAATTTATTTGAAATCTAACGGACACTTTAAACAATTTATTAAATTATTATTTCTTTTTTTATTTGTATTCAGAATTTATTTATTAATTGCAAAAAAAAATAAATCACGACGAAAACTCAAGAGGATCGAACCGATTGCGAAAACACTTCGAGATGAAATGATTGTGGAACGTAAGATGATGATCGTTTTATGAAAGGAAAAAAAGAAGAACAAGAATTGGTAAAATTGAAAAGAAAAGAGATCTTTTTTCTTCTTTATTTATGTTAATTTTTGCAAAAATGAGTGAGTCATTTAATGTGGATTCAATTGGAATGGAGTGGAGTTGGACTTGTTGGTGTGTGGTGTCAGTGGAGTTGGATAGTGATGGCCTAAACAGTTATTTTTGAATAACAGTTATAACCGTTCCTGTTCTTTTATAGTAACAGTTATTCTTAGCAGTTATTGGGTAACGGCTACTCTGATCATTAAAATAGAAAAATTCTTCAAATTTCAGTAGATCGTAAAATGTTTCCGTTTTCAAATTCTGGATTTTAACTTTTAATCCTTAAATTTGCGGAATAACCTTGTTTTGAATTTGACGTTTGGAATTATTTTAAGTTTTTTATACCCTAAGTGAATCTCATGAAAAGCCACTGGACCAAAAATATTTTATTGTTCTTTTAAATTTAAATTTGGTATAAGGACTTTTTTTGCAGCAAATTAGAATTTTTCGAATTTTATTTGCTTATTTCGAAAAAAATATGTTCGTATAGTTACACACTTCTCCGTACAAAAATCAACTCCGAATCCAAATTTGATCCGGTACGAAAATCAGAACAGGGATAACTGTTTCAATTCAATAGAAAAAGACTTGTTTTTTTAGGTTTTGGCCACAAACTATTTAAGTTTATTTAAAAAAATAAATAAAATTACTCTTATCGGTTATGATCCTTCTAAGCTTAAGATCGATTTAAAAACAACAACAAGAAAAACAAACAAGTAGGAACATCAAAATCACAATAAATTAGTACGTAAGAATTTAATATTTAGTTTTCAACAGCAAAAATGTTTATCCAAAAAAGGTTAAAAAGCTTAAAAAAAACAAACGCTTATTTTTAATTTTCATTCAAAAAAACTTAGAACTCAAAACTAACACCGACCTGGAGTTAAAAAGTTTTAACCACGAACAATTTAAGGTTTTAAAAAAACTGCTGGGTGCCAAGTTTAATAAAAAATGACCGAAAATAAAAGTTTAAATAATTCGAAAACGAATTATTTAAACTTTTATTTTAAAAATCCAAACACATTTTTTTGGAAAACGTTGGTATACAAAACTTTTAACTTATTGATCAATATCAGTTGAACTGTTTTTGAAAAAATCGAAAATCAAAAAAATGGGAGGTACCATTTTCAACAATTTTTCGGAAAAAAAATTTTTATAAAAAATTGTTAAAAAAAATTACTTCGCTATCATCGTAATGTCAACTTTGATCAAAATCCCGAGTTCGATTTTTTTTTAAGAATTCATAACTTTCCATATATTATCCATATATCGCAAGTAAAAAGGGTTTAGCTATGAATGGTAATATTTTTTGCGTCATAAACATAACAAAACGAACAAGCAATGGGATCTGGCTCAGTTTACTTAAATAGTCATTTTTAAATTTGATTATTGGTCCCATAGAGTATGACAGAATATTAAAAGAAAATGGGCAACTCGATTAGGTTTTACTAAAAATTGAAACTAGCAGCTTGAGAGAAATTCAATTTTTTTAATTTGCAGCATGAAATAAAATTAGTGAATCGCACGAGCCTAGCCTTGTTGTTATTATATAACTTTGATTGACATTGTTGAAAATATAAACTAATAGTTATGTAAGTTAAATTAAATTCAAAAGTAGCTACTAAAAATTTTGTTCAAATTTAATTCAATATTCTTATTATCTGGTTTCAAGCTTTTCCAAAAAGCTTGTATCGCTCCATTAAAAAGCCTGCTCCTTAGTTTTTACATAAAAATACTTATTACATTGTACCTACCCAAATTGAGATAAATCTGTCCATCATAAACTTGGAAGAAAATAAAAACGTTTAATATTCTTCATTTAAAACACAGATATGTGAACTGTAAAACTTTTTCAATAAAGCAACGACACTAAATTAGTTTTATATAATATAAAGTTAGTATAAGGGCCAGTTTCACATAGCACACTTAACAAAATAAGTGGCACTTAGTTATGACATTTTGGCACTTTAGCCGCAGTTTTACTACCTGAGTAAGTGGAACTTAAGTGGCCAACATGGGAGACTTAAGTGTCACTTATTCCGATAAGTTTACACTGTGAAATTGGGAATTAGTTTTCCATATTTGGCAAGTTTTCAAAACGTTTTGAACTGTGAGTAATTAAAAGAAAACTTGCCAAGTAACCCCCAAATTTTAGTCAGTAATCATTAAATAATAAATTTCTCTCATAACTTGGTGTTGTTTCAATATTACTCTTCTTAAAATATTTGATATTAAACCTTCATAAAGTTATAACTTGGCATACTTTTAGATCTCACTACTTTTCACGGCTGAGTTGTTAAATATACAGATTTTTATATAGAAGAACTTGGCTGTTTTTTTTAACATTTATGTTTTTTGTTGTGATCTCACTCCTTTTTGCAAAGATATTTATTTGTTGTCAGGTAATACCTCGTAAGATACCTACTAATATAATTCTACAACAATCAGAAGTGCTTTATATAATTTATAAAAATTCTGTGAAAGTGGGCGGATACCACGCCCCTGAATTGAAAACCTCAAGTATTCTATTTTTTTCTTTGTATGCACTTTAAGCCCTACCGCTCTACCAAATTTCATCATTCTACAGCAATCGGAAGTGCTCCATTTAATTGGCCGCAGTTTTGAGGAAGTAGGCGGATACCACGCCCCTTGAATGAAAAACTTAAAATATAAAATTTGTTTCTTTTTATGCACTTGAAGCCCAAACGCTGTACCCAATTTTATCATTCTACAGCAATTGGAAATGCTCCTTGATAACTATTCTGAGAAAATGGGCGGATACCACGCCCCCTGAATGGAAAACTTCAAATATTCTATTTTTTTCTTTGTATGCAATTAAAGCCCTATCGTTCTACCAAATTTCATCATTTTACAACAATCGGAAGTGCTCCATTTAAATGATTGCAATTCTGAGAAAGAAGGCGGATACCACGCCCCCTGAATGGAAAACCTCAAATATTAAATTTTTTCTTTTGTATAAACTTAAAGCCCTACCGCTCTGCTAAATTTCATTATTCTACAGCAATCGGAAGTATTCCATATAATTGATAACAATTCTGGGAAAGTGGGCGGATACCACGCCCCCTGAATGGAAAACCTCAAATTTTCGATTTTTTCCTTCGTATGCACCACCAGGCCTACCGCTGTGCGAAATATAAAGTTTTTGCGGTGTCGAGAAGTGCTCCATAATTTTGATGATCTGTTAGTGAGTCAGTTACGGTTTTCGCGATTTTTGACGTCTTATATCTCGGGAACCACTTACGCTAAGGTGTTAAAATTTAGTGTGGTGCTTGTGCTTGGCTAGCCTACCAAATGTTCCGAATTTGAAGTTCCTGACTTTATTGGTACTGAAGTTAGAGGGGGGTCGAAAATCGCCTGAGTTTGTTCCTGTAAAAAGTGAGTAGAACTTGGCTGGGCACTACCGTGCCCTTTGATAACTGGTAACAGAAACTTTATAATAACTTATAACAAAAAGCGTTCCTAGTTCTTGTTCCCAGTTACTGTTCCCAGTTACTGTTCCCAGTTCTTGTTCTCAGTTCTTTTTCCCAGTTCTTTTTCCCAGTTACTATAATAACTTGTAGCGTACAGTTCTTGGTTAGGAACTGGTAACGATACTTACGATCTCGGGGATTTTGGTAAGTATTTGAATATACAGATAGCTAATATTGAAAATAACTTGGTGGAAAAAATATTTCAGGATTTGTCATAATATCAATATACGATGATTCAGATCTATAATCGCATTATTCCGGAGCAAAAAAATTTATATGAAAAATTTCGATATTTCAGAGGAAAAATTTTGATTTTTCAGAGGGTTTTTAATCCATCGAAATCGTAGCCATCCTTCTATAGAATTTGACAGTTTATGGCTTGACAGATGGGCAACAAACTATATTTTGACGTAAATGTAATATTTCGTTCCAATTGTCACCCAAAGGCCTTGAAATCGCATCATTCCGGAGCAAAAAATTTTATATGAAAAATTTCGATATTTCAGAGGAAAATTTTTGATTTTTCAGAGGGTTTTTAATCCATCGAAATCGTAGCCATCCTTCTATAGAATTTGACAGTTTATGGCTTGACAGATGGGCAACAAACTATATTTTGACGTAAATGTAATATTTCGTTCCAATTGTCACCCAAAGGCCTTGAAATCGCATCATTCCGGAGCAAAAAATTTTATATGAAAAATTTCGATATTTCAGAGGAAAATTTTTGATTTTTCAGAGGGTTTTTAATCCATCGAAATCGTAGCCATCCTTCTATAGAATTTGACAGTTTATGGCTTGACAGATGGGCAACAAACTATATTTTGACGTAAATGTAATATTTCGTTCCAATTGTCACCCAAAGGCCTTGAAATCGCATCATTCCGGAGCAAAAAATTTTATATGAAAAATTTCGATATTTCAGAGGAAAATTTTTGATTTTTCAGAGGGTTTTTAATCCATCGAAATCGTAGCCATCCTTCTATAGAATTTGACAGTTTATGGCTTGACAGATGGGCAACAAACTATATTTTGACGTAAATGTAATATTTCGTTCCAATTGTCACCCAAAGGCCTTGAAATCGCATCATTCCGGAGCAAAAAATTTTATATGAAAAATTTCGATATTTCAGAGGAAAATTTTTGATTTTTCAGAGGGTTTTTAATCCATCGAAATCGTAGCCATCCTTCTATAGAATTTGACAGTTTATGGCTTGACAGATGGGCAACAAACTATATTTTGACGTAAATGTAATATTTCGTTCCAATTGTCACCCAAAGGCCTTGAAATCGCATTATTCCGGAGCAAAAAATTTTATATGAAAAATTTCGATATTTCAGAGAAAAAATTTTGATTTTTCAGAGGGTTTTTAATCCATCGAAATCGTAGCCATCCTTCTATAGAATTTGACAGTTTATGTCTTGGCAGACGGGCAACAAACTATATTTTGACGTAAATGTAATATTTCGTTCCAATTGTCACCCAAAGGCCTTGAAATCGCATCATTCCGGAGCAAAAAATTTTATATGAAAAATTTCGATATTTCAGAGGAAAATTTTTGATTTTTCAGAGGGTTTTTAATCCATCGAAATCGTAGCCATCCTTCTATAGAATTTGACAGTTTATGGCTTGACAGATGGGCAACAAACTATATTTTGACGTAAATGTAATATTTCGTTCCAATTGTCACCCAAAGGCCTTGAAATCGCATTATTCCGGAGCAAAAAATTTTATATGAAAAATTTCGATATTTCAGAGGAAAAATTTTGATTTTTCAGAGGGTTTTTAATCCATCGAAATCGTAGCCATCCTTCTATAGAATTTGACAGTTTATGTCTTGGCAGACGGGCAACAAACTATATTTTGACGTAAATGTAATATTTCGTTCCAATTGTCACCCAAAGACCTTGAAATCGCATCATTCCGGAGCAAAAAATTTTATATGAAAAATTTCGATATTTCAGAGGAAAATTTTTGATTTTTCAGAGGGTTTTTAATCCATCGAAATCGTAGCCATCCTTCTATAGAATTTGACAGTTTATGGCTTGACAGATGGGCAACAAACTATATTTTGACGTAAATGTAATATTTCGTTCCAATTGTCACCCAAAGGCCTTGAAATCGCATTATTCCGGAGCAAAAAAATTTATATGAAAAATTTCGATATTTCAGAGGAAAAATTTTGATTTTTCAGAGGGTTTTTAATCCATCGAAATCGTAGCCATCCTTCTATAGAATTTGACAGTTTATGGCTTGACAGACGGGCAACAAACTATATTTTGACGTAAATATAATATTTCGTTCCAATTGTCACCCAAAGGCCTTAAAACCGCATTATTCCGGAGCAAAAATATTTATATGAAAAATTTCGATTTTTCAGAGGAAAAATTCAGATTTTTGAGAGGAAAAATTCAGATTTTTCAGGGCTTCTTCAATCTATCCTGCCTGACTGGGTCATCTCTTTCTCACTAAGAAGTGGGAGTGAGATAAAGTACAGAGACTTAAAAAAAAATCGGAGGAGTTAGTCCACACCTTCCCAGACAATACATCCTTCAATAGAATTTGAAAGTTTTTTGGCTTGGCTGATGGGCAACAAACTATATTATGACGTAAATATAATATTTCGTTCTAAGTGCCACTCAAAAATCCTTAAATGCATTATTCCGGAGCAGAAATTCAAATCTGAAAAAATGGCAGGTCAGATTTTGATAGGCGTTGAACTTTGTGTTGACCTTAACATAAATATTTAATTTTAAAATATGTAATATGACGGGAGCACTTAACTTTTTTTTTTCGATCTGTAAATTACGTCAAAATATCCAGGCTTTTCATCAATTAGAAATGAAAACAAAAATACTAAATCAAACGGCTTGTACTTTGTTTTACTAAAGATATTTATGTTTTTAAAATAAGAATTAGTTTCAATAATATTAAAATTTTAAATAGCTCGAAACATGTATATCGACTATCGAATAACTTTAAGAGATTTTTTGTTTACAAGGTTATTGTAATAACTGGGAACTGATAAGTAGTAACTTTGATATTGGGTAAACTTTAGATAAGTTATTTGCTACCAGTTGCTGTAATAACTGGTAACTTTGATATCGAGTAACTGGTTATAACAGTTCCCAACGAATAACCGGTTGCTGGTAACAGTTATTGATATATCGTCCATCACTAGAGTTGGACTTGTTGGTGTGTGGTGATTGGTGGTGTTGCGTGGAATTTTGAAACTCATTTAACTGAAAAGAAGGTGTTATCTTGATGCCACTTTGTTAGATTTTTTTGTAATAAATTATGTCAAGTCTGTTTATGAAAGGTTGGAATAATTTCAAAATTTTAAAGAATATAATAAAACTACATTAAAGCCATAAAGCATATAACTAAATATGTGCATAAAAATATTAAAATATTTTTTTAAAAAATTGTTGAAAATACACTGTAGAATGTTTAGAGAAGCATAATGGATTTTTAGTACTTTCTAGTGATGATGATGATGATGATGATGATGATGATGATGATGATGATGATGAAAGACGCTTTTTAGATTGGGAAGATTGAGGCCGGTATCACGGCAGTTCGTAGGCAAGAGAAGTGTGGGGTGGGGAATCTCGTGAGGCACGAAGAAAACATAAAAACCGGACTCATGAGTCTACTTTGTTGTTGTTTCAATGTGTGAATTGTTGAAATTGTTGTTGTTCGAATATATTTTGAGGCAATTCAAAGTTTCAAATGTAAACACGATGTCACTCACCAGTCCGCAATCAATCTTCCCGATCTAAACAGGGTCCTTTTTGACGTTTTAATTTGGCGAACAAATCTACCTCAATGTGATGTCGAATTATGCTGCAGCCCAAAGAAACACGTCTATTAAAACCAAAATGTGTGAATTTCTACAGAAAATATATTTTTATTTAAAACTTGCTTAAGCTACTTTTAGACGATCAACGCAAATGGTCAACTTATTGACTCTCTGACGTTAAAATGACGTCAAATCACACGCTTTTACTACGATTTCATTGGGGCAAATAATTTCGTTGAAAATTTCCAAATCCGATTCCAAATTATCTCATTTCCCATACAAATTCACATTTCGAAATGAGGTAATTTCAAACAAATTTGCACGAAATTAAGTTGGAAATTATGTAAAAACTTTATGAACAAACCCAAATGGAATGCATCCATATAGTGTAAACCCATTGGAAACTATTGAAAATGTAAAATTTTGATGTATAGAAAACAGAAAGAAACTATTAACTGCCAAATCAAATTCAAAATGAAATTACCTGTCAAACGAAATTAACAAATTTACAATGGAAACTGTAATTTACGAAATTACCTCTTTTCGGCTCCAATGAAAACGTAGTATTTGACAATTTTGGAACAGAATTTGAGGTCAATTTGAAATAAGAGAATGAACGTGTTTACCATTTGTGTTTTTTGCGGTTAATAAACAGGAGTTTGTGACAATTTGTGAAAAATTGCAGGTAATAGGTCTGTTCGCTACTTACCCGAAACTGCCAGATTTTACAAGATTTATTTTTTTATATGAACTTTGACTTTGAAAAATGCTAGAAATGGGTAGGTTTAGGAAGTAAACGAACAAGATGAATATATTATGTAGTTTATACTAAACCTAATACATCGTTTTCCGAAATTCTCAACATCAAAACTGACAGCCATTACTTTTTTCGGGCTGACAGGTGCTAAATGCAAAGCAGAAATAAAAGATGGTCCACTCGTAATGAAAACATTACGAGTGGAAATGAAATATCAATGGGAAAATTACAGAGTGAAATTTCAAGTTTTACATTTCACTTCATAGATTTTGAAACAACAAACTATTAATAAACGTTAAGCTTTTTAGGATACTATTCATTTCTTAAAGAACAATTATAAAACAAGCAAATATATACATATAAGAACCAAATATAAGTACCAAAATTTGCAAAGATAAAAACAAAAGAGCAGTGGCAAATAGCAATCCATAAAACACCCCACCCTCAAAATTTCAAATTATATAAACCGTTGAGATTTAAAAATTCAATGCCATGTCCAAAAAAAATAAACAAACATAAATCCCGACATGCGGCATCTTAATGATTTGTTTATCTTTTTTTTTTCTTGCTTTAGAGTGCCTCTTCTGCCTACCTACCTACTTGTTGAACACAAAAATGATGTCATTGCGCAATTCTGCCGAACAATGGGTATACAAACAAAATTTATTTGTAGTAAATAATATTTGCCCAAACAAAAAACTAAGAAATATAAATGGATAAAATAAAAATTTAAATAAAAAAATATAAAAGGATAAAATAAAAATACAAATACAATAAATGTGTCAAATGTGTTTATTTTTTAAAGCCGGATTTAGACTTTTACACTTAAGTTTTAACACAATTTTTCGAACACCTGACAGTTTAAATGCAGTTAGTTTCGTTGTACGCATATATAGGTACTCACTTGCATATTTTTAGCCCCCATGTTCATCATTTTCATTTTTAAATTGCGAAAATCATTATTAACAAGAAAATAACCTTCAATCATACGTTTAACTACACCGCACTTCACAACAACTAGTTGCCAGTATAGCAGCAACATTACACTAAATAATGTTACGCACTTAGAAAAGAAAGTGCTGATTGGAGAACAAAAATCATTTTTCTAGATCTGAGGGGAGATTCAATTAGCCGATTTAAGTTGTTTGTCTAGAAGAAGAAGTGTCAGTGTCCCCAGTCATTTTAATGACAACATCCGATATAATTTTTCAATTAAAAAAAACCACACACAAAAAAATAACATAAAAAAGAACTACCATGATAATACTGACTGAATGTTATGTCTGGCGTGAGGGAATGCTGCTGGTACTAGTATGTATTGTTGTAAAAAAAATTATAAAAAGAATCTGCAATCCAGAGCATTTACAATTTTCAAGTTTGAAGACCCGCAATATGACCCCCGCATTACATTGATTAGAGAGGGGCAGTGATAATTAAATTATTATAGTTTTCGTTTGAAGTTATCTCTTACTTTGTTGTCTGCTGACTGCTGAGAGATTGTTGTGGGCGAAAGTAAGCAATGTAACGATTTATCGTCGTTCTTTGGAATAGGTCAAAATATTTTAATTAAAAAAAACAAATTGGAATTCAGAATAGAATTATAAAAGAGAATTTTTTTGCGAACAAATACGGTTTGTCAATTTCTACCAATTTATTTTTTGTATATGATCTTTGACAGATTTTGGATTTAAATTGATAGAATTCGGCAATATGTTTTTTGGTAGGTAAACGCGAACAGACCTAGGTACCTAAAATATGTCCCCTTTCACACGAGGAAACTGAGTTTCCAGCAACTTTCAGTTTTTGGATGAGAAGGGCACCAAGTAAGAGGAATGAACGGTCTACGATTGGTGGGAATTGAAAATTAAAAGAAAACGTCAAAAAATCTCAAGCAACTTGTTTCCTCGTGTGAAAGGGTACTATCTATATTTAAAGCCCTTCCATATTACCCCAGTGAGTATTAATACAAAGTGGAAAAGAATTCCATGCTACTGCCAAATTTGTGAGAGAGAAATTTCTTTTCATTTTTTGACCACACACAACTGTTTAATTTAACCTCAATAAAAATGTGATGAAATGTGTGACAGAATTAGAACCATTTCTAAAAATTCTCATGTATTAACACATGTCAAATCGTGTAGGCTGGGAATATCATATTTTGTTTCCACACTAATATACATTATTTGTTTCACACTTTTTTGACATGTATTAATACTCAATGGGATAGTGTGCAAGGGCTTTTAGTAATTTTTAGTCTGTTCGGTAACGTGAAATTTCTTGCGAATTTGCACAAATTTTCGGAAAATTTCACAATTTGCTGTCAAAACCCATAGAAAAAAAACTCAGTTTTTGGGAAATTTGTTGAAAAAATAGTAACCAAACAGGCATTTTATTATTTATAAACGCTCACTTAAGCAAGAGAATACAATTTTTTCTTATTTTTCCTGAGAAATTATGTTCACAAAACTTAGATTGCTAAGTGCCCTTAGCGCAGAGTAATTTTACTTACTTTATGTGTTTTTTTTACAGCATTTAACGCAGAAGTTTTTTCACTTCATTCACATTATTTTACTTTTTTATTTAGTCTACTACACTTTTTTAGCATTTTAACGATTTAAAATCTCAAAAAAAATTAATTTGTCATTTTAGCTGTCTAACTGCACGCCATCCCTGTAAGAATACATTTGTGTTTTTATACTTAAAACTTATATAGTTTTTATACTTAAAAAAGCTACAAATATGAACAAAAAGTGATTAAAAAACATTTTTATTTATAACCACTGTTTATTTTCCAATAAATCCACCGCAAAATTTTTGTTCGTCAAAATAACGAAAGTCTTCATGAATGAAAAAATAACCATGTAATCACGACGATACGTGTCTGTCAAAAAGACGAAAGACGAAACGAACGAAAAAAAGACTCGAGTAATCAGCGTCTTACTCACTCAATTTTGAAAAAGCCTCACTTTTTCCTCGACATGCCCGTTCCTCTATTTCTTCTTCTAATGGTAATATATTATTGCGCAGGTTGTCAAATTTGAAAGTGTCAAAAAATTTAAAATGGCTGTTCGAGTTCCCACAGGAACTCAAGAGTCAGCACGTATCATTAGAAACAACAACAAAATATTGAAATTAGACAAGTAAAGGGGCACTGATGGCTCCACCATTTTCTCACCATCTTCTTCGATTTTGACATAAAAAAACAAAAATGAAAACGCTAATGATATTACCGAGCGAACGAATCTTTTTCATTCACTTTCTTTAGGTTAATAAAGAAGCAATTCCAGTCATGTTTTAGCTATGTACTTATTACCACTATCGTATATTTTGACTTTTGAATTGGGTACAAAATGACAGAAGATATGACTATATGATATAATTATTGTCAATTGTATAGTTTCATAAATTATAAATTCACCTTAAGGAGTTGATTTTACATTTTATATCTTTTCAATTTTGATTCAAACTTCTTTAGGTAGTGATCATATTTAAAATCGGATATGTGAATTTGTTATGAACGATTTAATTTTTATTATTTCCTGATTCCCATATTTGGATTTACCTGAGATGCTATAAACCTTTAGTCAGGATTTGCCAACAACTGAAATTAAAATACAAAAGCTCATCAACCTTATGGCATTGAAGATGATAGGATGACGACTTACAAAAGTGATCTTGCTTAACAAACTTTCCTTAAATGGATGAGAAGCAGTTCTTTGTTCTTTGTTTATTATTTTTATTTAGTTTTTTTTTTTGGTGCACATTACTCAGTGAGGTACTTTAACTGAAAAAATTGTAAATGAGAGAGCACAACGCCAGAAAAAAAATCCACTCCTTTGAAAAACTCGCAAATTTCTGTTTAGAAAAAGTGTTTGTAGGTAACAACTGTCAAAACATATCTAGCTGCCATTTTATTTAATAAACTAAGTACATACATTTGGGGTGTTCAGAAAAATGAGATAGCAGAGATTTTTCTCCGGAATCCTGTTCATATACCTAACTGAGATTGTTGTGATCTCCGAGATCTCATTTTCCTGAACATGCCTATTATATGAATAATAAAAGCCCTTCCACACTATCCCACTGAGTATTAATACATGTCAAATTGAAAGTGGAAAAGAATTTCATGCTACTGCCAAATTTGTGGGAGAGAAATGACTTTTCATTTTTTGACCACACACAACAGTTAAATTTAACCTCAATAAAAATCTGATGAAACGTGTGATACAATTAGAACCATTTCTAAAAATTCACATGTATTAACACATGGCAAGTCGTGTAGGCTGGAATATCATGCTGTGTTGAATGGGCTGTCACATTTTGTTTCCACACTATTATACATGATTTGTTTCCCGCTTTTTTGACATATTGTGTTAATACTCAGTGGGATAGTGTGGAAGGGCTTTAAATAACTTGTGAAATGTAAAAAAAAACGTTTGTAAAATCAGGCCTTAAAGGTTCCCCCACAAACAATAATAACAATGGGGCATATTCATAGTCACTGTTTAAGTTGTTTCTAAGAAAATACTGGGTTTATCCTATCTAATTTACATTGGATAAACTCCAGGATAAGATAAACTTGGGTCTAAAAACGACTATGAATATGCGCCAATGTGTTGTTTTCATTGACAACCACGTGTTGTTATTATTGTTTTCGTCGTCCCCACGAAAGATTCGCGTTGGTGTGGGGGAACTTTAATCCGGATTCGATTCTATCATCAAATCTACTCATGTAAACGGGGTATTTTTTAGTTTATCCATTTTTCAATAATTCTATTGCACTTAGGCCGTGTGTAAATTGACTTGAAATTTCGATGAAATTTTTCCCAAGATTAAATTTTGACATTTCCACGTGTAGATTCACATCATTAGTGTCAAAAATTAAGATTTGAATAAAATTTAAAGCGACTTTAATCCAATTCAAACACTGCCTTAGCTCTTTTGACAAGTTTTACAGATCTTATTGAAAAAAGATACTTAACAGATTTTATAGCTTATTTGATATTAAAACCTTTAAATCTCTATTAAGACGATTTCATGTCAAACTGACACAAGTAACATTACATAACTTCTATGTATTCTTTTTTTTATTTTTAGTAAAGTGTCAATCTAAAGTATTTTGTCAAACACTTGCAAACCTCTTGAAAAAAAAACACTCAGTTGGGATTTAAGTAATATTACAAAAAGCAACACATTTAATCGTCCCCCTTTTTTGTTTACAACCTTTACATTTTGTTTTATGACGTTTCTAAGTGTACACACAACCCTTAGCCATATACCGAAAATAAAATAAAACCAATGATCCAAATATAACATCTCGTTTTTTATTCATGAAAAAAATAAAAGTGTATAATTCCCCCATCTCTCCCACCATCAAAAGAAAAAAAGAGAATATTCGTTTATGTTTAGAAGAGAAGATATCCGTTTCCGAAAGATTGTTGGGTTTGCAAAAAGCCGGCAAAGAAACCTTTCCGTTTTCCATTTCGTTTTTTTTTTTTTTCTAGAAAAAAAGTGATATAGAAAAATTTAATACTTAAAACCAACCTTTTGGGGATCAGAGCATTTTAACTGTTATTGCATTTTTAATAAAAACCCCTTGGGGAAAGAAATCGTATACATATAGAGCACACAAAAGGGTCTCCTCTATACACATTTTGAAAGAGCTTAAATTCAACAATGGATAAGAGTGTTCAGCATTCAATAAAAAGCAGCAGCAGCAACAGTCTCGCCGCTTTGTCATCGAAATCGAAATCCATTGCACTTTTTTGTTGTCACGATTTGCTCGGATGCTGAGTAAAGGAACCCAGCACACATAACAACTAGTGGATTTAGGAACTGAAGTTGTTTGCAGCCTTCGGATAAATGGTAAATGGAGCTGCTGAGAGTGCAATGAAAATATTCAGAAAAAAAAAATAAACACAGTCTATGATGGGGGTCAAATGCGGAGGAACATTTTCTATCACCTTCCGGTTCATCAAAGTTCCAAGGTGAGCAAAATTTTAAAATGCCCCATTTCAAGTTGGACTAGGATTGGTGTCCCGTAGATATATATGTATGTATATGGAAATTTTGATACTGTGTCTTCCTAAAACATATACAATTTGAATACAACAACGCTTTAAAGCATGATGCAGTGTTTTGTGCCAGGGCATATAATTGGCTATCAATCTACAACTAAGCTTATATAGTAGGTAAGTACTCTATAGGTACCGGACAAGCTACATATTAGTTTATGTGGTTTTCTATTTTTGCATGTTTGGGTGATGGGTTAGCTATGGGATCTGGAACTCATCTGTCTGTCCGTCCTTTCATCCTGCTAACCCAATATTGAAACACTATGTGCGGCGTGATTTATTTCCCATCAGCTGTTTTGTGTAAAGGCAGATTGGTTGAACTTTGTTTTGTGATCTTTTATTCAATTAGGTGCTAGATATACTCCGTTGCCAAAGAAGTTAGGGTCGAGAGTACAACGAGTGAGTAGAACAGAAAGTGGGTTAAAAATATTGAATTTAGTTTTTTTCTATAGAAAGACAAAATTCATTCAGTACAATGTTAAAGCCCTTCCACACTATCCCACTGAGTATTAATACATGTCAAAAAAGTGTGAAACAAATCATGTATAATAGTGTGGAAACAAAATATGATATTCCCAGACTACACGATTTGACATGTGTTAATACACGAGAATTTTTAGAAATGGTTCTAATTCTGTCACACATTTCATCACATTTTTATTGAGGTTAAATTAAACTGTTGTGTGTGGTCAAAAAATGAAATGAAATTTCTCTCACAAATTTGGCAGTAGCATGGAATTCTTTTCCACTTTGTATTAATACTCAGTGGGATAGTGTGGAAGGGCTTTAAAGGATATTTTTTTTAATGGCATGACTGCACAAAAATATGCTTAAACTGACGGATAGAATTTTAAATTTCATTTTATGAAAACGATTTCCAACAATTTTTTAATGTGAATTTACACGACTCGATAATTCTCATTGAAAAAAAATTATAGTGCTGAACTCAAATGCAGCTTATGTAGTGCATAGTAAAATATCAATTTTTTGCTTCAGCTGCAGCTTCATATTGCACCGCTGTATGTACCTAAGTCCCATTTCAGGTAAGAAGGCCACCAAGTAAGAGGAGTGAACGGTCTACGATTGGTAAAAATTGAAAATTAAAAGAAAACATAAACAAATTTCCACCAACTTTTTTCCTCGTGTAAAATCGGATTAACCTCTTGACAGTACTCGAAAGCTACTTGGTTTATTTGGTATCTTTTTTAAGAAAAACGTGTAAAACCTGTGAAACTTTGAAAAAAGGAGAAAATACTCTCAGAGAGAAGAAAATTTGTCAAAAAGTTAACAAACGCACTGCACCACTTGTTGTATAAAATATCACTTTTGTCTACAAGACGCCAAATGGTGACAAATCATTTCGAATCTTGCAATTTTTAAATTTTAAAACTATTTTTTAAATTGAAAAATGTCAAATGAAAATGTAGAGCCGGTTTTGATGGACTTATCTGAATCTTCACAAGTGATTGTGAAGATATCTGAATGCTTATTTTGTAAATTCCTAGCCGACTTCAAATGACAGACACTGACAGCTTTGTATTTGACAGTTTTTACACTCCTTGTACGCAGAAATTTGTGTAGCAGAAATTTGCAAATTATCCAATAGAGGTGAAATTATTTGCTCTCTCATTATGCTCTGTCGTTGCAAATTTTTTGTGTTAACAAACAGGAAATTTTCACAATTTCTGAGAATTTGTGAAATTTTGCAAGAAATTCACATTATCAAACAGAGCTGTTTTGACATGCGGTCTGAGTGCCTGTTTACACAGTCGTTTTACTGAAAATTGTTTTACTCAAACCATTTCTACACAACGGACAAAAAAACCCTTCCAGTTCAATCTACCCTTCCCTATCTGACAACCTTAAAATCCATGCATCTCTCACTCGCACAATAAAAAGTCTTTCATGCTTAATTCGAGAACATTACCTACTTGATTTTGACTGCAATTCTACCTACATAAAATCCACTTGTCTCACTGGGTGCGCCTTTAAAAAAAAACGACCGTGTAAATAGGTAGACGATTAACAAATTGCCATTGTGAAAATTTTCAAGTTACCAAACAATCTGATGATTGAAACAACAATACTTGCTTGTCTTTTTTTAATATTCTGCATGCGAGTTCAATCATCGTTATAAAATATCAAGTTTCTTTTTTTCATTCCCAAATGTCACAATCTTGACATAAATCCACTTTGCTCTCACAAATTTAACATTCGGATAGAAAAAAAAACTTGTAAAAATTTTGCAACAATTTATGCAATATGATTTAATATGAGTTTTTATGTCCTTTCAATCTCTTATTTATATATTCCCTGCATGCACGCTACCCGAAAAGAAAATCACATCACAAAATCTTCTTGTCGCATGCTAATACTCCCAAAGTAATACATCTTTCCACTCATCCGTTTTAACATGTCTTATGTCATTTTTTTTTATTTAGGATGTTAGAAAAAGTATGGAATTTCCATTTTTCAAATTTGATTTGTGAAAAGACAAAAGTTTAAAAATAGACTGTAAAAAAATCTCACAAAGAAATCACTTTAAATGAGGAAATATTTATTTGGAAATAATTCTGAGAACTTTATTTGATATATTTTATATTGCTTTGTAGAGGACGCTTGGGAAATTAAGCATGAACTCCTTTAAGATGTTACAAGAAGCTGTTATAAACCAATATAGGCAACCAATGTCAAATAGTCGTGTTCTAATGCCACACACTGCAAGGAAATATCATCGAATGATATTCTATACATCAATGTTGTTTCTATCTTTCTATCTAAACAGTTAATGCTACAAGCAATTCCCACGGAGTCTATTCTCACTCAATCTATAAAGATTGATTGAGGTGGGTGGTTATGTTGTTATATGAGAACATGTAAAAAAATTATTACCTCTTGTTGGGCGCCACTTATGACGTATTCTAGTTAATGGTCATTTAAAGCTGATAGAAAAACTAAAAGTGCATTAAATAAAATCATGGTTGAGATTTTCGTACAATTTTTCTACTTTAAACCTTCCAGGCAAGTCTTATCATTGGTTTATAAGTACATGGACTTAATATGTAATGTGCAGGTTTCTGCTTGTTCACAAAAAAAAATTAAGCTCTTTTGATGAAATCTAGCAAATGTCTCCCTTTCTCTATATATTCTCGATTCCAGTTACGTGATGTATACTTTAGAAAATGGAATAAAAATGTGTTCGAACCACATGGGAATTAAACCTGTGTGAGATGGTTCCAACAGGAAAAATGTCCTCGATATCGCACTTAGATCCCATAAACAGCATTCAGACAGGATATGCCACTCCTATGTGTGGTTCTCCTGAAGCATGTAGGTAGCGCAGCTAGTGTTATGTATGTAGGTACATAACCTAGTAATGTTTACAAAAGTAGATTGTGAAACTTGTGTGGTTGCGTTCCATTGTTGATGCTTCTATGCTTGCTTGCTTGCTGTTGCACTGATGAGTGTTAAATTTTATTTTCCACTTCCTTCGTTCTGGTTATTTTATTTTTATTTACTTTTACTTTTTTTTTTGCTTGTTACTTTAGGCTCCATCGCTTGTATATCATCCCCAACAAGTCGTTGTTCACATATGGAATATAGAACCGTTGTTGTTTAGAGCAGAAAAAAAAACAGCAAACAGCCGGTTGGGGGCCGCAACAGAAAATAAAAGACTATTAGATCTTCTTTTTACGACATCCCTTAAGGAATCGTGTCCTGAATTTTGTTATACGAGAATCTCTCTAGTTAAAGAAAAAGAAAAAAAAATGAAAGGGGCGGTGGTGGCGGCAACAGGAAGAAGTTAGCAACAAAGAAACTTGCTAACATACAAAAAAAACGGAACGAACACAAATAAGGATCAAGGGGTACCATGTTTAGAGGATACAACTTTAAGAATCCCATTAAACTGGAGACGAGCGATGTATTACACAGTGGGGGTGTGTCGGCGAGATTATTAGAAAGAATGTATGGGGTGGTTTGGGGGTCAGAAGTGGGATGCGACGAAAGAATCATTTTTCGTTATAAAGGAATTTTTATATTGATTTTGTTTAAATAAAATGAATCTTCACAATTCATACATATATCAAATTGAGGACTTGAACGTGTTCAAGATCAAAGTGGCTCTAATTTTTGTCCACAAATAATAATTTGATTCCTTTCGATTTAAAGAAGACAATTGTGTTTTTTTCCAACTGGTAATCATTAAATGGGTTTTGGTATCCAAAATTTAAATCGGAGAAATTATGATTTGAGTTTTAAAAAGATAACCTATGTCTCCTTGGTTTTTTCACATTGTTCTTGGAATTTTTACCACGCGTCGTGAAAAAAATTAATCACTTTATTTTTTAAATTGCATGAGATAAAAGAAATTTAATTTATTTGTTATTTGATTTGATTTGATTTGATTTGATTTGATTTTATTTTATTTTATTTTATTTTATTTTATTTTATTTTATTTTATTTAAAACATCAAGTATGTTAGTACTGTTTTCGTCGTCACCGCGACAGATTCGCATTGGTATAGAGGAAGCTTTAAATCATCTCATTTCCCACTCTAATTCACATTTCTAAATAAGATAATATTTCTGTTCCCGTACTGTCCAAAACTACGAATTTTAATCAAAAGTCTGTCAAAGTTCATATAAAAAATATAATGTGCAGAAATTCGCAGTTTGACAGAAAATCACAGATTTTCAAAGTAAAGGAACGCATCTAATTTCAAATAATAATAAATTTTACAACAAATTCGATAGAGAACACTCCCAAATGGAATCCATTCGAAGTGGAATCCATTGAAAATGTCAAAATTCGGTGAATAAAAAAAAGAAGCAGAAAGATAACACACAACAACGGCTAAATCAAATTCAAAATGAAATTAACTGTCAAATAAATTTAATAAATTTGAGGTGAAATTACTTTGCTGTAATTTGTGAAGCAACCTCACCTCGATATAGTATAACACCAATTCAGAATATTTTTTGTTTATATTTTTGTAATTATACAACGGAAAACTTTTTATTAAATTATTTACGCACAAAAAATATCTTTGCCTCAAATTGAATATTTTTCTTTGTTATCACGTTGATTCTTCACCAATGACTTAAGAAATGTAGCGACGAGAGCCTAGACTCAATTCGCTGTGCAAGGCACCTTAGTGAAAACAAATAAATAAAATCTGTGAATCTGGCAGTTCTCTACTCGTTGTGGAACAAAATAAATACACATATTAGATCTGTTCGCGTACTTGCCCGAATCTGCCCTACCAGTTTAATTTTTTATATGAACTTTGACAGTCTTTCGGACTAAAGGTAGAACTAGAATAGGCGGAAGCCAACGTACGTGGTCGTACGAAACCGAGCGAAAACAAGAAATTCATATGACGCGCACATAATTGCGATTTGGAACTTTTCGTTTAGTTTTCGTTAACTTTCGCCGTCGGACGTGAGAGCGCTCACCGACCGCTCTTTCGTACGTGGACTGACAGCTAGCTTCAAAAATCAAAAAAATCACTTCCAACCACTCAAGTGCATTATGGGTGACTTATGAATTTGACGTTTTGGAAAGCAACTTTTCGTTCGCTTTTGACACTAGCTTCCGACAGCTACCGCCTATTCTAGTTCTACCTTAAAGGTAGAACTAGAAAAGGCGGAAGCCAACGTACGTGGTCGTACGAAACCGAGCGAAAACAAGAAATTTATATGACGCGCACATAATTGCGTTCTGGAACTTTTCGTTTAGTTTTCGTTAACTTTTGCCGTCGGACGTGAGAGCGCTCACCGACCGCTCTTTCGTACGTGGACTGACAGCTAGCTTCAAAAATCAAAAAAATCACTTCCAACCACTCAAGTGCATTATGGGTGACTTATGAATTTGTCGTTTTGGAAAGCAACTTTTCGTTCGCTTTTGACACTAGCTTCCGACAGCTACCGCCTATTCTTGTTCTACCTTAAAAATGGTAGAAATGGATAAGTTTGGGACGTAAACGAACAAGGTTATTATGTGGATCTAAAAAAAAATTGAGTGTTAAAATTCTTGACAATCAAATGTCACTCAATAAGAATTTCCAATTTATTTTATGTTTGTAGCTGCATGAAAGCCGGCAATTTAAACGATTTTTCCAACAAAATTAATTAAATTCTTTGTTTTATGTTATTTGTTTTGTTAATTATAAATTCAATTCGTAAATAGAAGCGATTTCAAAATGAAATTCCGTTTAAAAATGGATTTGTCTCAATTCTATAAGGATGAACGGAATCTTGCTTATATCCTCATCGATTCCAAATGGGACCAAGTCATCTGCTTGCAACAACACATTCAGAAATTATTCGATGTCCCAGAGGTGCAATTTCTTACCGATGATGGAATTTATATTCCACTTCGTGAATCTATTGATGTTATCAAAACTAATGATGTTTTAAGGTGAGTTTTTTTTGTTTGTTTTTGGAGAATATTCTGACTTGCCTTCGATTCCTCCAGAGCTATCATACCAAAAGAACCAACAAAAAAGAAGAAAAAATCTAAATCTTCTGAGGTTAATAGTTTTGTTACTGAATCAGATGTAGTTAATGATTCTATAGAAATCAATGGAGGCAAACGCAAATGTGACGATGAGGAAGGACTGACCTGTTCGACACCAAATCTTCGCCCAAAAAAGAAACTAAAAAAAGTTAAAGAAGAGCAAAACAATAGCAGCTGCAGAATCATCATAGGTGATCAAAGTTCCATCAAAGAACTTGAAGAAAGTAGCATAGAATCTCTTCATAATAGCAATACTGTTACCAGCACTATTAATTCCAAGGAACTGAAAATATCAAATCAAACAAAGGAAGTCTTTGCACAACCAAATAATGTAGTAAGTGAAGACACCATAAAGTCGCGCACACGAAAACGCTCCAGGAAGAACAAAAAATCACAGGAAGAACTGGAAAAGGACGAAAAAAACAGTCGATTATCATCAGGTGAGCTTGAGTTATGAGTTTTTTTTGTTATAAATATGTACAACAATTTTTTTTTCAATTCAGTTCCTATTCCTATTTCATCTTCTACAATGAGACTCACCAAATCTATGTCAACTCCAAATCAATCGATAAAACATGTTCACTTCTCTGACGATGATGGGCCAACTCTTGTGGAAGAAAATCCCAAATCCAAAGAAGAACATGTGATATATCGAGGTCTCCTGAGCATGGATTGTGAGGCAAGAGTTATCAAATCAGTAGAAGAAGATACATCATCGCCTATGAAAAAAGACGAATCCCTTCTGGCAAAACCAATAATTCAGATTCATGAGCATATTATTTTAGTTCCTGCACCAGATAAGACATTTCCATTGACCACAGTTGAGCCACAGGAAGACTACAATTGCAGTATAATTGAAGTAGATGACAGTGTTCTAAGGTCAGAGCCTGAAGAAGATGTTGCTGCCAATGATAGTTGTGTAGATATAAATGTTGAGAAGATTCTTCCACTTTCTGAAGAACTAACAGAAATGCCAAATGTTGGGGATGTCATACTTTTCAAAGTAAGTACTTAAATGAATTTCAAAATATTTTTTCAAATTTATCATCACGTAGCTTTAAAATATTTCATCTACATGGGCTCATGGTCAAAACTTTCTGTCAATATTCTTTCCCATAATCCTCACACTCAAAATGAATATTCTATTTGACTTTGTTTTTGTGACAAAAAAAACCCAACTTTTTTGAGCTTTTCGGGGTTCCAAACATCCAAGATAAAAAGAACATCAATTTTCAAGACGAGAAATCACACTAGGTCTCAATTATTTATTCTTACTATGATTCCTCGATAGTGACAAATATTTAGATTATGATAATAAATATAAAATTAATTACGAATTGGGAAGTTTTGTTCTAAGGACAAAAACCATAAAACCAAAAGAAAAACCATGAGCTGACTTGAGCTGTAAAGTGGTTAACCTGGTCAGTGAGTTTATAAACCCAGGCCATCTGAGAAAAACCTTGATAGTTTCAAATAAGTTAGAAAGACCTGTGACACCAAAACTTTACGAACCAAATTTTTACATTTTGAAAAACTAAGGCGAAAATACTGCAATGTCCCAAAGGTTTAGAATTTTTTAATTTATTCTTGGGTTGAAGGAAAAAATTTCCAAAGAAATTTTATTGATTCAGTGCTGGTGTTCCTCAGCGTTCCGTTTTGTCTCCGACTCTTTAGTATAGTAATTTTTTTTGTGATTTTTTCATTTTCAATTGTTCAGCAATTCAAAACTAAGGTGCACCGTTATCAACTCACTTTTCATTATTTTCCAATCTATGGTACTTTGTTAATTTTTTGAAAGGTAAGAATTATAATTCTTTTTTGAATTCTCATTTGTTTTTTTTTTTGTTTAAGGTGTACCAACTGAGTGAAGCTTATACTCCAGAGATATCAAACTACATTTGTGGACGATGTGAAAAAATTGATTCAACTAATAAAACTTTAAACTGTCTCGTACTAGGTAAGTTTTTAAAATTTGTTTGTAAATAGATTTTATTTGTTTTTATTAATTTGTCTTAAAAAAAAAATTATTTTCTAGATGGCCTTGATCAATTAGATGAAAACTTACCAAGACTTACTGCCAGTGATGAAAATCAAGTCAAGCAAAAAGGAAAATTTAATTGTTTTCAATTTTACTTTAACGAAATGCTGGATAAGCGAATCTTTAGGATGTAAAACACAAAATTAGTGTTGTATTTTGGAATATTATTATTTTTTTGTTAATTAATTTTTTTCTTATAATTTTATATTTAAATATTCTGACACGCAACAAAAATATAACAATTTTAAAAATTAAAGTCAGTTTGTGTTTCACTATTTCGTCTTTTGTTACAAATATTTATCATTAATAACCAATGTCCGAATTGCATGAGGTCAATATTATTTTTATAAAATTAGTTATGTAGGTTTAGATTGGTTGGATAAAAAAAAAATTATAAAATAAAAAAAGTGAGTGAATTTGAAACAGTCATATTAGGTTCGCCGAATTTCTGGTGAAAAATTGTTTCATTAATCATAAATCTTGCTCAATATTCTGATAAAATGCCACTCACTGAATATAACGGGTGTTTTTTTTTTAACTACTGAACTTTAAAACAACAAAAATTACAAAATTTGATCAAACAACCATAAAAATAGTTATATAAGCTTCAAGTAATTTGTTTTTTTGAAAATCACCTTCACAATACATGTCCTGCTCTTAACTCATGGGCGTAGACTTCACCTGTGATCTGGAAAATCATGGTATTAGTAGTCTCGCGCGCTTTCTAATTCTTTTTCTAACGAGCAGGAAAAGTTTCCTAGATTCTTTTGGTTTAACAATGGACAAAGTTACGGCCTAAGTGTGTCAAGGGTCTCTGCTGACAGGCGCGTAAACCTAACCCGGGGCCTCATTCCGTAAAACGAAAACCATCGAACGATATCGTTTTGGTAATAACCATCTCTATCACATCTAAAAGGAAAAATAGGCACAGCTATTACCAAAACTAAATTGTTCGATCTTTGTCGTTTTACGGAATAAGGCCCCTGGCTCATGGACTTGTGACGACGCCTTATGTAGCTCAAGTGATGGACTCAATTATGTGTTACTCGTTTGAGTACTTTGTACCTCGCCAATTAGGATTGCATTCAGCTCTTCAATCGTTGATGGATTATCGGCGTAGACAAGCGATTTCAATTATACCCAACAAAAAAAAATTGTCAAGTCGGTCTAAATTGCAAGAGCGTGGCTGCCATTCCACGGGCCTCCTTCTCGATATGAAACGGATGTTTCAAGTTGCGCCATCCTGTTGCGTTTTTGATTAGTAATCTGGAAGAGAAATGCCAATCGAATGCTTCAAACAGATCTTAGATTCTAAAGTGTTAGTGCTTCTGGTTTCGATTCTGAATTCAAATCCAGAAGAAATGTCATTTGTGGGGTTCAGAAGGCTTCTGGGCGACCAATTGAAAACTCTTGTTTTACAATTAAACGTTTCGAAATCGGAAGTTCTATCATTCTTTAGAAAACCCTTTAAGTAGAGTGTCATCGAACGTTTTTCATTTTGAACGATAAGCTATTCGATCTGATACGTCTTACGTAAAATTTGGAATATTCTTCGATTGCTCTCAAGTTCGTCTAGAGAAATTCAATTACAAAGACTCGATTTCACTTATAAATGAAAAAAAAACGACAACAAATAAGTATTAAGCTAAACTAAACAATAAAATTAATCTCTTTATTGCTTCCAAGTTCCAACCAATATTGTTTTTGTTTTTTTTTGTTGGTTGTTTTATATTTTATATGAAAAAAAGTTATCTAAGAAAAAAAAAAATAAACTCTTTTTGAACAAAAATATCAGCGACATGGCAAGTTAATTACAATAATTATTCGATTTTATTAAATTATGTAAATAAAAAGAAATAATAACTATATACCTACTATAGGCACACATTGCTGAAAAAAATTAATTTTCATGAAGGCGCGCGTTTTATTATTATTTAATAGAGATGTACTAGAGAAGGAAGGAAGGGCAAAAACGAAGATGAAAATAGTATATTTTCTTAGTTTGATTGTTGAACAAATTATTGTTGTTGTTTTAGTTTTTTTTTTCAACTTAAAGTCCTATATATGAGCACAACAAAAACGAACAAATAATCACTAAAATTATTCCAATAATAGCAACCCAATAGGGAACCGTATCTGTTGAAAAAAAAAGAGAATTAAATAAATTAAATGATAAAAAAAAAACAAAAACTTACGTCTATATTGCAAGCTATGTATGCAAACTTTATTGTCAACCGATATTGATAGAACAGCTGCTTCAGTATCGCTTGAGATTGGTGGTCCTTGTTGATTTGTAATCGGTAGAAACTCTAAACCAGTAACGAACATTGAATGTGCATTAGGAATGTGAAGGACGCGCTAAAAAAATACACCAAATCTTTATAATTTTGTTTAATTATTTAATTGAATTTTTTCTTACCTGTAAACTAAATGCAATATAAATCGAAACACTTCCCGAGAACATTGTACCAACAGCTATAAATCGTCCATCATCGCGTACCGCTAGCGATGCTAAACTCTCATCGATTCCAACAGCCATTTTTAAATTACCATCTTCACAATTCCATTGTTGTAGATAGCCACGTTGTTTGCCAACTTTGCCAAAGGGATTTGTGATGGTAAAAAGACGATAATTCTCGCGACTTGCTTCGATTGTGCCATAGCGACATCGCTTATAGAGATACTTTGCTCCTTCTGGAGTATCCCAGGAGAGTTTGTGATGCAGTTTGCTAGTTGTTGTGTCCCAGACGTTACCCTGGCCGTCTTTTGAGATTGTTACAATGTATTTGCTATCGGGACTAAAGTCGATGTCGTCGATCTCTTTTGTATGAGCTCTGGAATTAATGAATATTGATTAAATATTAGGATTACACAAGACTTTTTTACATTCCAACAAGACCAGAGTGAGATTTCGCTCAGTTGTTGTAATTTCAATTGATACTCACTGAATGTCACTTCGTTTGACCATTTGGGGGAATGACCAAACCCTGAGGTAGCCGTCTGTGCCTCCTGTTGCCATAGAACTTCCATTTGGTGCGATTCGCACAACTCGCTGAAGTGGCTCCTGACTGAGGAAGTCCGTTTGAATTGAATCGGCTGCTTTGATATCGAATCGGATGCGTTTCTTGAACGCCTTCATGTCGTCTTCCAACGATGATGTGCGTCGTCCATTTGGTAGATCCTCCACTCCAGATGCCTGGGCGTGCCCTCTCCTACGAACACCATTTTCATTTGGTCTCTCGGCGGGAGGTTTCTTTTTGCCCTCGGTCGTAGCCTCGGCAGCTTCGCCATCAATCACAATTCGTGGATTGACAAAGTACATTTGGCAATGAGACTCTTGGCCAGCGAGCAAATATGACCTTCGTTCGGTGTTCTGCACAGCGAAATTCATCACCACGTTAGCACCAGTTTCGTGGCGAACAATTTCTTCGGCCACAAAATGTTGGCCATTGTGATATATTTCGTAGATTTCCTTTTTTTCCAAAAAAAGTCGTATCATTTCATATGTCTGATAATATTATGATTTTTTACTTACAAATCCATTAGCTACTCCTGTTTTACTAGATCCACCACCACCGGCGACCAAAACATGACGACTGGTTAGCATTTCGACGGCATAAAGTGGAAAATTCACTCGAGCTAGTAATCCATCGCTAGGTCGTCGTGTTGGGGCCATTTCGAATTATTAGAAATTTGTATTTAATTTTTCAGAAATTAAAGTTTAAAGTTAATTTGTTTGTTTTTTGAGAAAGTTCCACGTATCCATGACCTGTGAAGAAAGAAAAATTTGTAAAATTTTTGATGTGTAGTAAAATATTTGACAGATGTCAAGAAAAATAGGAATTTTTTTTTGGTAATCAAGGAGAAAAGTCAGATGTGGAAGTTCTTTGAAACGAATGCAGGGACATCTGGTTGTTGGAAATGTTGGTAAGGCAGTTTACACTGAAACAAATTTATTTCGTTTTTTTTATGTTCTCCTTTTGCTGAGGTGATATTAAAAATTCATAAAAAAAAACAAAATGGAAATGAATCATTTGTGTTATAAAGCAAAGAGGGAATTAATAAAAGTTGACCATACACAAACGAGTCCAATTAATGTATTTTTACAAATTTGAAGTGGGATTGGTAAAACTCATTTTATGAAATTTAAAAAAAATACAGAAAAAAAATCTTTGAATTCAGTTTTTTTTACGTTTTCTTTGAAATTTCCTTAAAAATCTCTTGTACCTTTCACAGGAAGAAACAAAATCGTGGAAATTTTCTGTAGTTTCTTTTTAAAGCAGCTTGGTTGAACATACTCTACTATGTATGTGAAGATGAATTTCAAAAGTATCTCCTCAAACGTTGACCGGGGAGATTTAATTTTCCCCTCTTACTTCGTGCCCTTCTCATCTAAAAACTGAAAATTGCTGGAAACTCTGGGGCCAGATTCTGTAATAAACGAAACGAAAGCGATCGTTCGTTTTACATAAACGAACATAAGCAAAAACGAAAACGATTGTTCGCTTTTGCCATACAGAATGTCACCCCCGTTTCGTCTGTTGAAAGGGGACCAACTTGAATTTTTAAAATTTTTGTTCAATTATATTTTTTTAATGTGTTTTTTTCACATAATTTCCCATCTTAATTTGTTAAGGCTTAACTACATAAGCCAAAAAGTACTGAAGTACAAAAGTAAAAATATTTTTTTTACCGCTAGCGCCGTTGTTTTGTGAAAAAGAATACACAAATTTGTTTTTAAACCAAAATTTAAGCTTTCTGCATCATTTTTATAAGTTTTCCAGTCAGAAACACTATCCTAAAATGAGTTTGAAAATTTTCACTTTTTTACTTTTTCACTTTTTTGGCTTATGTAGTTAAGCCTTTAGAAATTCAAAAAAACTCAAATTTCAAAAAATAATATTTTAACAAACATGTTTTTAGACAGAAGTTCATGATAGTAATTTTTTCTTTTTCTCATTTGAACGCGCTTGAAATGAAATTGAAAAATTCACAAAAAATTCTGGTTCCAAATAAGAATTTATAGCTTTTGATTTCAGCTTTAAGACAGGCTGACAGGTATCTCGTCTTGAACCCACCAAGATCGTTATGTTTTCTTTCAGCTTAATAGGTATCAGGTTTTGAGTTTATTTTTTAAAATGTTACCTAAAAACGATTTTTGATATCGATGAATTGATTCAAAACTTTAAAATTATTTTTTTTTAAATTTTGAATGGCCGTATTTCCCCCAAAGCATTGTGCGTATACCTTAACAAAATTCCAGATTTGTACCTTTAACAAAATCGGTAATGCAGTTATAACAACGCAGTCCATCGCTGTCGCAGACAGCCGTTCCATATGTCACTGTCATAATGAAAATCAGGAACAAAAAAAACTTATCTAAACAAAAGACCTGAAAAAGTGAATTACACAAATACCTGCAATTTCGATTGCAATTTAGTATTTTTTAATAGAAAATTAATTCAAATCGCAATACAATGAATACAGTTCGACCATGTGGGTGCAAAGGCTGCCGCACATGTTTGCTTTGTGAAAAAGAATTTAACATTCTGGACAAACCATCTTATTGCAAATTATTTCAGGTAAGTTAAGAGCTGAAAGGTGTGTGTGTATACCCTAACGAATTTCTTTTGCCAACTAATCAAATATGCAATTGCTCATTCACCTCCTCTACCTCACTTCTAGGAACTAGAATCCTTTGTCTTTTGTCCGGAATGTAATAAAATCTACCCAGGTTGGGACGTCGAGGTAGTCTGCGCGGCTCATCCCAATCACTCGACTTCCGCCGAAGGTATCGACTTCCCCGGAATACTAGTCAAGCCCAATTTCCTTTCAGCCAAAGAAGGAGTCGATGTTCTGCGGAATTTGGACGAAGTCACCTGGCAGGCATCCCAATCGGGTCGAAGAAAACAAAATTTCGGACCAAAGACGAATTTCAAGAAGAAAAAAATCCATAACGGTGATTTTAATGGTTTCCCAGCGTTCTCGCGATTTATTCAGGAGCGATTTGAGGGTGTTCCCTTGTTGAGCGGTTTCCAGACCATCGAACAATGTACCCTAGAGTACAGTGCCGACAAGGGAGCCTCAATCGATCCGCACATTGATGACTGTTGGGTTTGGGGTGAGCGAATCGTGACAGTGAACTGTCTGGGTGACTCAGTGTTGACACTGTCACCCTACAGCAACGTAGATCGGAAAAAGTACAATTGTGACCTGGTGGATGAGTATAAGGACAGCTTGATATCCGAGTTGGCCAGCAATGAGACGCTCGAGCGGTTCTCCCGCTCAGTTATACGAATTCCAATGCCAAAGTATGTAATCCACATTCAAATAGTTTTTTTTTTTTTTCATTTAATCATTTCATGGTCTTTTTTTGCAGCTTATCATTAATTGTCCTCTATGGACCACCTAGGTATCAATTTGAACATGCTGTCTTGAGGGAAGACATCAAAGAGCGTCGTGTCTGTATTGCTTACAGAGAATTCACACCGAACTACCTCAGAGGAGGTTGCGATGAGGAGAAAGGCGAAGAAGTTCGCCGAAAAGCTCAGAACTTCTGGGATCATACTAAATTACAAATTGCTGCTTTAGACGCTGTTTAAATCTGATTGTTCCTTCTCTTTTATTTTAATTTAATTTAATTTAATTTAAAATTTATGTTAATGTATTCTGTATGTGTTCGTTGGAGTCGCGTTGAAAAGTCATTAAAAGACCAAAGATACTCGGTGTTCAAAATATAAAGTTTGTTTGTATTAAAAAAAAAATTCAAACTCTACGAGATTGTAATTTCAACTTGCAATTATAAAAGGCATTCCAAGAAGAAAATGCAATTTCTTTCATCAAAAGGTTTAGTTGGGAGCGAGTAGGTGGAGAGTTTCCTATTTATTCCTACTTTATTATTACTAAACAAAATTCAATAAACGCCTAAAATTTAAAACTATAATATGGGTATAAAAATAAGTTAAGAATTTTTCTAAACCTCTTGATATACTTGGAGGCAGACACGAGGGAAACTAACCAATTGGTTCTGAAGCTATTTGAAGTCAAACTTCGTTCTCTACTGCTGCCGTGAGAGACCGTTTTTCAAAATACAAAAAGATGTTCAGCTTTTCCCTCCCGTTTGGTCCTTTTCATTTTTTAAACCAATTTATTTCAATTTCTATTCGTTGGAGAGAAAAAGTGTGAAGTTAAAAATATCCAGGGGTGCCAGCATGTAACTTGATACAATCAAGTTTACTCGATATGATCGAGCATAGGCAGTTTACTAATTTTGTTCAATCGAATCAAAAACTGTCGACCGAGTTAAATTAGGAACAACTTATGCTCGATTGAACCAATCAACTCGATTATATCAAAGTTATTGACACAGGGTCATAATTTCACAATAGAAGAACTAACAAATTGTCTTTTGACGACTTGAATAGGTTGTAAATGCAAAATTAATTTTATTTGGTTTGTGGACTTATGACCCTGTTCCGATATTTATGTGTCAAGTAACTAATCAGAACTTTACTCAGATATTGTGAAATAACTAATAAGCCCTTAATCTATTAATATTTTCGCTTTCTAATCCCCTGTCTCCATTCTATAATTATAAAGTTGATAAGCAATAATTAGGGGCATAGAACAGGTTACTTTCAACAACAGAGTTCTGAAATAAATAACAACTTATCTGAAAAAAAAAAAATTATAGATGGTCACCATAGCTGGAACGCATGTAAAAAAAACTTTAATTTATAAAAAAAAAAATTATAACAATACACGTTGTTACAAAATAGTTTTTTTAAAGGTAGCTCCAGCACAATCAAACATTTTTTGCCAACAAAATTTATTCGTGACAAGCCGCAAGCCCCTATATATATCTTTAATGAAATGAAAATTAATTTCTATTCAACAGATGAACCAAAACAAAAAAAAAATCAAGTAGATATCCAAAATGTTATTTAAAGTGTGACTTCCATTTAAATGCAGCCCACATTATTCAATAAAAAAAAATATCTATACGTCACGTTGTCTAAAAGCAGTTATATTTTAAGTCTGATGATACCAGTTTTTTGTATACTCCTACGAACCAGCGAATTCGTCGAAACTGCAAATTTATGAATAAAAAAAAAAAATTAATTTCCAAGCAGACAAAATGATTCATGCCGCTTTGTATTGAGCATGTGAATCTGTCGATTGCAAATGATCTATGAAATGCCAAACAGTTTGTCTCAGTCAATCAAGACCGGCAGAGGTTCTTCGTACACTATAGCTCGCTTTATCGCCGCCGCTGCTTGTCTTGAGAGAATAATCAAGTTTCGTTAATCTCAAATTCTGAAATCCTCGATAATCTATCTCTCATGATTAAAAACAAAAAACCTATTATTTGTTTGTTCTCTTCGATCGGTTAATTGATCGAGTACCTATGTATATACAAGCGTTTTGAAAGAGAAAGCCTTTTTTGCTGATATTTTTATTGACAAACTTTATTGTAGTAAGTTCAGTGTGGTTTAAGGCATTGTAAGTGTAGGAAGTTTAAAAAATGTACCACAACATTTTCGGACTTACAATAATTTTGGGATTTCTTTCACTTAACTTGGGAGCAAAAATAGTTAAGGAAGATCCTATTAAAAAACCATGGGGTCTTATGGAAGCCATGGATGCTACAAAAAAACTTAAAGGATTCAATGGAACTTGGATATCAGGTAAGATTTTATTTTTTAGCTTTAAGCATAGTACGCAGCTGAAGCCAAACAAAAATTTTCATATAAAAATATCACAACGAAATCGTAAATGAAAAATTTCGTTTGGTTTTTCGTTTTGAAGTACCTACGCTGTTCAACGAGCGAAATTGATTATTGTAGCAGATTATTTGGAGAAGTCTCCGCTCCTTTTTCGTACTGAACTAATTGCACGAACAATTAATTGTCTGTAGAAAAGTGTTTGTTTAATTGTGTGATTTTTGTTTTTTAATTTTTTTTCCAATTGGTGACACTTTCAATGGGTATTTTTTCGCTGTGGTTTCCGTTAGCATTTTATCGGAGACTACAAACTAATTTCGTTATTATTCTTCAGACGAAACTCTCCATTCATATTTTTCAATAGTCTTTTCGTTTACGTTTTCACTTTCGATTTGGAGGCCACAGAAATTTTTCGCTTTAGCTTCGTACTAGCAAGAAATACCTATTCTACAAATGGTGTAGTTCAAACTTTAGCAACCTTCAACTTTCTGCTACAGCTATGTACATCATTCTTTGATAGCTGCATAGCAGAAGTTGAAGTTTACTCAAATTGTATATACATATTATACATTTATTACTACAGCTAATAAGTAGGTTATACTCTTTTCTGACATTTAAATATCAAACTAGAAATGAGGTTGACGGTTTATTTTAATTTTAAATTTTAAATCCAATTCAATAGCTAATATATTATACTAAGTTTTTTGTCCAAGGTTTATCAGAGCATTACATAGCAAGAAATTAAATTTCCACTGTCATTTTTTCTGGGTAAGTTCTTGCTCGAGTTTACCCGACAAGTATTATCAGATGTAGTTGACTATCAATTTAATCTACAGCCGATTAATAGATTTTTTTTTTTGAACAAGCTAATCTGTGTGATGTGATAAGATTGATAAGATATTATAAAATATTTTAACTGGTAAAGTAGGACAAGTGTTTTTTTTTTTAACGATTAATTGAATAATAATTACTTGGAATATCACAGGGTAAAGGTGTACACCTAAGATTAAAAATATATATAGAAAGAGAAGAAACCTATAATGTATTGAAATTTTTAATTTAAAATGTATAAAGTATGTTGTACCTATAAACATAATTTACGAACATGCTTATCGCCCTAGAACAGGAAAAAAAAAAAAACACTTTCGATATGATTTATTATTATTTTATTTGGTATCTGGATTTTGCCAAGATAGATTTAAGGCTTACACCAGATTCCATGAAAACCTCAGGCACTATATTAGGTAATCTTTAAGGAATATACACATTATGTAGGTATATAATTTGGCGAAAATTAATACCGCAGCAAAGGCCAACTTTTTTTTAGTAAGTCTGTGAACGCCCAGCGAAAAAAAGAAATATTTTGATAAGACAAGTAAGTGATAAGAAAGAAAGTTACCAAACAAAATCCCGATTTTGAATAAAAATAGCAACAATTTTAAAATAAACTTTTTATCATCATAACACCGAAACCTCGCAGCAAATTTTGAATGTAAAATGATAACAAAAATTTACAGGTCTCAATTTTTTATATGCAAATATGAAAGTCTTGCATTCCGAGGTTAGGGTCTTTGTCGGAAATGGTGCATTGAAAATGCGTTAAAAAGTATAGCAACTAAAACATTATATTAAATAATAGATCTGAGTGCCCTATACATGAAAATGGGGGTCCAAGATGTCTTGGGTGGGGCCTTCTGTATTCAAAAGACGAAACCAAAGATGAATGTGACACCGATTTCTAAATAAATTTTGATAGCATTTAGAAATAAATTCTTATAAATTGATTAATAGACGCTTCCCCTCTGATAACAAATAAAGTAATACAAGACTTTATTCCATGGGGCGGCTTATCTGCCAGATGCACTGCAATAATTTAAGATTTTTAAAAGCAATTATTTTTTTTCCCTAAGAAATACTGAATAAAAAATAAATTTGCGAAATCGTGTTGGCATAAAAAGTTAATCAAGGCCAAATGTCGAAAATATCGGTTTTTCACATATGATAGTTATTGTGGAATGTATTCATTAAATTGCCTTGGCAGACAGATCTGTCCCTAGCCTTATAGCCCCCTTTCACACGAGGAAAAAGTCGAGGTTTTCGTTTTATTTGAAATCTTCGCCAATTATTGTAGACCGTTAACTCCTCTTACTTGGTGCCCTTCTCACCTAAAACCTGAAAGTTGGTGGAATCTCTGTTTCCTCGTGTGAAAGAGAACATAGTGACAATGAATTCATTCCACAATCGTTTGCATTAAGGTCTATGATTGATTTCAATTCAATATAAGAACAAAAATTGAGGAACGTATTCATTTTCACTTGGAAAATATGGACTTGAAATAGATCTTCTCTGAAATTAATTATATTTACCTTAAATTGAGAATTTTGTTTATAATTACAGATAATGAACTCTACTATACTGCAACTGACAGAACAATTCACATCTATAATGTTGAAAAACAATCAGACCAGGTTTTCGTCTATGATGAATTTTTGGTAAATATAACCTCAATCATATTGTCAACTAATCCTGTTTAAAACTTAAATCTGGAAGTAAATTAATATAAATTCAATGTAAGTTGTATTCCTTTACACGTTGAAACTCTGTGCATTTGTGTGAATTTCTACACATTAAATTTTTTTTTTATATAAACTTTGACAGACTTTTGTGTAGAAATTTACACAAATGCAGACAGAGTTTCAAAGTAAAGGAACTAGGCTGTAGATACAACTGGATTTAAGTTTTAAATTGGATTAATCGATTGAATAATATGGCGGTTAAAGATACTTTTTCATTTTTGTTTTGATCTCACTCAATCATTTGTAATTTATTATTTTAGCAACAATATTCAGATGGAACATTTCAACTGTCCCCAGACAATACAAAGATTCTTATTCGTCATGGATTGGAACAAGTATTTCGTCATTCCTACATTGCTAATTATGATATTTTCGATACGGAAAGCAGGTTTGTAATTTTGTGTGTTTCAATTTGAACTTTGACACGGAAATTTTCTTTATCTTTTTTTTCTAGAAAAATAAGTCAAGTTCACGAAGGAAAGAAACTTCAACAATGCATTTGGTCTCCCAGTAGAGGTCGCTTATCTTATGTCTATGAAAATAATGTTTATGTGCGTTTTGAAACAGATGTAGAAATTCAAATTACCCAAGAAGGTGTCACAGGTGAAATATACAATGGTGTACCTGATTGGGTTTATGAAGAAGAAGTTTTAAGCAGTGCCAGTGCTATGTGGTGGTCACCGGAAGGAAATAAATTAGCTATTGGATTTTTCAATGATAGCAAAGTGGAAACTTTTAAATATATAATTTATGGTGAGAGTGAAGATCCGGAATATCAATATCCTAAGGAAGTTGAATTGAAATATCCCAAAGCTGGATCACCGAATCCGATTGTTGCTGTAAAGGTTTTTGATTTTTCATCTGCTAAATTAGATGTTATGAGTACTATTGAAGCTCCAACAAATATTGTTAGTGAGGATCATATTTTACAAAATATCCAATGGAGTAGTGATAATGATATGTTGATAACATGGTTGAATAGGAGACAGAATGTAGCTTCAATTCAATCGTGCACATTTGAAGGACAGTGTAAGGAGGTAAGTTTTGCATGTCAAAATTAGAATTAAAGGTTATATAGACTTGAAAGCTTGATCTGGAGCTAGAACTTAACCTAAGTTTATAAAAATGCATGATTTTTCAATAATTATAATATTTTTCACTTTATTAAAAGGTAACTCGAATTAACGAACCCAAAGGTTGGGTTACCATTGGAAATCCCATTTGTCTGAAAAATGAACAAAATTGTCTCTTCAATTATTGGATTGGAAATTGGTATCAAATTTGGAATTTAGATTTGAAAACTGGCGAAAATATTTGGCCTGCACGAGGAGACTTCACTGTTACAGCATTATATGGATATGATGAAGTCAATAAAAATGTGTAAGTACAAGAACTTTTATTTAAGATTTGATTAGGAAACTGAGTTTTCGGGTTCTGAAGGTAAAATTTGAAAGCTATCTAAGTTTTATGCTAAAAATCCAACTTTAAAGAGGGCCATTGCCCACCAGGCTTTATATTTTCAATTGATTTTTTAAAGCTTACAACCTTGCCAATTTCATGAAACAATTATTTTCAGATATTACCAAGCCACCCTTCCAGGAGATCCAGCTCAGCATCATGTTTTCCGTGATGACACCTGCTTATCGTGTGAATTAAGAGACGAAGATGGTGATACATGCCGCCAAGCTTCAGCAACATTCAGCAAAGGCTACACATACTATAGTTTAACATGTACAGGACCTAATCCCAGCTATACGGGCTTATTTGACACAAAGGTCTGTATATAGACAATTTAAAAAAAAAAATTTGAAAGCATAATTTGAATATTTTTCTTATTTCTTAGACCAACACAAAAATCATTACTTGGCAAGATAATAGCGAATTCCGTAAAATGTTGTCGGGAAAACTTCGTCATAAAATCAAATTTCTAAATGTCACTCTTGGCGATGGTTTCACTGGTATTGCTAAGCTGTATTTGCCCCCGGGTCTAATCTGGAACAAACCACTTTTGAATAAGAAACATCCCTTAATTGTTAACGTCTATGGAGGTCCAAATTCTGTAAGGGTAACAAATGCCTTTACCGTCGGTCTTGAAGGCTATTTAACTACAAATAAAGATGTTATCTATGCTATTATTGATGGACGTGGAACTGGAAATAAAGGCAAAGATCTTCTTTTTAGTGTTAATAATAATTTGGGAGAACATGAGGTCGAAGATCAAATAGCTGTTACTGATTATCTTAAAAAAACTTTGAAATTTGTCAGTAATAATAGAACAGCTGTGTGGGGTTGGAGTTATGGTGGTTATATGACAGCGAAAACAATGGCAGCTGATAATGAGAATGTCTTTCAGTGTGGAATATCAGTGGCTCCAGTGACTTCTTGGATTTACTATGGTACACATTTGAAAAAAAAAACACTTAATCTTTTTTACTATAACGATTTTGCTTTATTTTAGACACCATTTACACTGAGCGTTTTATGGGACTTCCCACAGAAAATGACAATTTGAAGAACTATAAGATCAGTGATGTTTTTGAAAATTTAGAAAATTTCAAAACTCATGAATTCATGTTGATTCATGGCTCTGGTGATGATAATGTTCACTATCAACAAAGTTTAATGCTGGCTAAGGTCCTGCAACAAAATGATATCCTCTTTAGTCAGATGGTAAGTTATCCATCTAATTCAATTAACTTTTATTAAACATTCTTTTTAAATAAATTTTCAGACCTATCCTGATGAAGACCATTCAATTGGCAACCTCCTACCTCATTTGTATCATACCATCGATACGTTCTTCACAGATTGTCTTAACCTCAAAAGCTAAATGACCAAGCTGAAGCTCAGGTCAACTTCATAAATCCTGAATGTATACTACACCACAGAGTATTGGAATTTTAAAATTTTGTATAAAAAAAAATCATTTTCCATAGATATGTAAATTCCTATTATAACTTTGTATACATGTTTGATACAAAATCACTTAATTTATAGTGAATTCTAGGTATTTACCCCATAAAAACATAAATCAATAATCCACAATAATGCTGGATGCCTCCTAATACGTTATATTGATTGTTTATTTTGCACTTTTGATTTATCTCTGTTTTGAGAAACATATACCTACCATACATTTCTGAGGTTCTTGGAAAATTGAGAATTCACTGATTGGTACATTGGTAGTTTATGACTAGGTATATGAAGTATTGAAGTGGTTCTAACCCAGACAAGGAAGTTAATGAAATATGGACTTTAAAGTCCTCATAACTTATAGCCTTAAGTAAAATTGCAAGAGAAATGAAAAATAATGGTTTAATTGAAATTGTCGAAGTAGAGATCATACGTATTTTGTAAACATTTATTTTTCAAAAGTTAATTTTGTTAATTGATTTGTACCTATTATTTGTAGATTATTTTTTAAATTGTATTTTAAAATATTACGGCCCTAAGCTTAATTTCAAATGATAGCTGATGATGTTTCAAAAATGGCTTAAAAGATTTTGATAACAAAATTGTAAGGAGACATATTATGGTACCTACATACATACATATATGTATATGTTTTGATAGAAAATAATTTTTCCAAAAAACCATTAAGGTGGTAACTTCTTTTTTGAAGTCAAATTTTCGCTGAAGAATAGGACAATTTTTTTCAAATTCTGCTGAAGCTTTTAAAGTGAGGTATACTAATATTTGATTAGATTGTTTTTTGTTGTAAAAATTAATGTCGAATTCCTTTCAAAAAAAGGAATCAAATTTTTTTCTAAAAGAATAGATTTTTTTCTGCCAAAACGAATCTTTCTAAACTAAACTACCCTCACTTTTGTTTCGATATGCCTGTTCCTCTAATTCTTGTTCAAAGTCTAAGCGCCTTTATACTTTTCTTTAAATCTGCAGTTGAATATCAATTTAAATCCACCATTGATTGTGTGTGGAAAAATGACATTTGAGATTAATTCGGTTAGTTATTGTTTCCTTATTTCAATTTGTTTGCATTTATTTTTCATTTTTTTTGCAATAGTTTTACCTTGCGAGGATATTTTTTGCAAGCATTTTGATGTCGTTTTGAAGACCACAGACAAAGTTCATTTAACATCAGCAGCGTATAGGAGGCTTTAAGTGTAAATTAATTAATGTAAATTTCCGTTAAGATGTTAACATCAAATTCCTCTCAAAAAGACATCACAATCGACAAAAATACCACAAAACTTCATTGAACTACAAATTATGAACTTTTTTAGGAAAGACCTTTACAAATGTAGCATATTTTCATATCCTATTTCTAACCCAACTTTAAGTTCAATTGTGGTCATAAAATCTTGACAAAACAATCGATCCCCTAGAAAGATTTTAGACATAGAGAGATATAGTGGATTTCTTAAAGATAAAATCTAACCAAAGGACACACAAATGCTGCTACCTACTACAAAAAAAAAAAATCAAAAAGACTATTTCCCCAAAGGACTAAATGCCACAAACTGATTGCATTCATTGACAATCAATTCACAAACTTGGCAATGAAAATTCTGTTTGCTTATAATTCAACTGCAGAATAATGTGATGATGTGAGTATACATATAGGTACCTATACCTACATCTAGATTGGTCCTGTTGCCTTTTCTTTTGCGACTAAAAAACAAGGATGATTCTGTGAATTGAATTCAAATTGACCATAAAATCGATTAGATGTTTCAGATTTATGTGAGAAAAAAAAAATACATAATAATAAACTCAATAAAAAGAAAATACGATTATCATGAATCGCATTATTAAAATATCCATCATCTTGACTCAATCTGATTTTTTTTTTTTACAGTTTTGCTTTCAAACGACGGAGATTCCTAACCAGGAAACAAAAAAGTAAAAAAAAAAAACTTTCAATAAAGTTTATTCTTTTCCATATGGAATTTTTCATCATTCCATAAATTCTGTTTTAAATTTTTTCAAATTTTCCTGAGGCTTTCGAGAGTGGTAGCAAAATGAAAAACTTTCCATTTTTGTTGAACGAATAAAAAAAAACCAAATAAACGACGACGACGATGACGATGACGAACAGAATCTAAACAATCCTTTTGTTTTTTGCTTTGAATAAAAGTTCTTCTTAGAACTGAAGGTGATGCATATTAGCTCTACATTTTGACGCAGTAGGTATATACAAAGAAAAAACGTTATTTCGACAGATTTAAAATTCCAAATGCACAACATATAACTTTGTCACATTTTAAGTTGAATTTTCCGTTTTTTTTATCAAGCATGACAAGGACGACGAGACGATATGGAATGGACATAAATTGAACTACAGAAAAAGTTTATATCCTGTTCACTTCAGAGTTCTCGTACTTTGGTAGCTAGGTATTTGCAATTTAATATCAAAAAAATTATAAATTTTCATGGTAAAGTACCAAGAATATACTTCTACTACATGCTTACATACTTTGATCTATTATAGTTTTGCATTTTGATGTGCGACGTGCATGCAACTACTGAAGAAGTTATTAGGAAGTGATTTAAAAAAAAAGGCTTAACACCTTTAGCAGTGTGTAGGTATACCTATGTATATATTTTCTAGCTTAACTTAGTACATTTTTTCATTCAAAAAGTTATTATTTTTTGAATATTTATATTAAAAGTGTACCTGTTTTTATGGTATTCCCTTTCAGTCATGGGAATTAAAACAGAACCAGCAACATAGTTAGAAATAGGCATGTTCAGGAAAATGAGATCTCGGAGATCTCAGCAATCTCAGTTTCATGAACAGGATTTTTCAGCAAAATTTCTCAGCTTTGCTGTCAAAACTCTGAGGAAAAAAAATCCTGGATTCGCTTGCTCACTTTTTGGGTGAGAAAAATCTCTGAGATCTCACTTTTCCGAACACGCCAAATAAAACGTTCATGTTTGTATCCAAAGCGATCTGGATAGCTTTGTGTTGTTGTAATCCTTTGCAAAATGACAGCTAATGTCAAAGCAGCTGTTGCCATAAAATAAATCTCAAGCTATCCTAAAAATTCTGGGATACTTATCTATCGTATGAGAAATGTCAACAACAGCTGATTTGCGTTCAGAAACATCTTATGTCGAATTTTCCTTTCAAAAAAAGAATCGAATTTTTTCCAAAAGAATCGAATTTTTTCTGTCAAAACGAATCTTGCTACACTAGAAAAATTCGTTTTGACAGAAAAAATTCGATTCTTTTGGAAAAAAATTCGATTTTTTTTTTTGAAAGGAATTCGACATTAGATAGGCTATCCTAGTGCAACCTAAACGCGCCCATTGTCACTTTGGCTGCTTGTAGATGTCAACTGTCATTGTTAAAGAAATTTCAAAATGGATGTGTTCGTTTAATTTAACAAAACTTCTAATTTCTACTAATTTTAGTTCAAAGTTCTGTCAAAGCTCATACATAGAAAAAAATAAAATTCGACTAAAATTGGTTGAAATTGGCAATTTTGGGAAGTAAGCTGTTATGTCTAAAGTCACTCTAAAGATGACACAACGCACCCTTATCACGACGCTGTCAATTTAATATGTCAGTGTCAATTTTAATTCTTTTATTACAGTACCTACTGATATCACAATTCACAGTAGGTATAATTTATTTATCACAGATTTATTAAATATTCGGCTCGAAGGACCAAAAATGTTTAAAAATAAACAGCTTTGTTGCAGGGCTCAAAAAAAAAAAAAAAAAATACGAGCCATGTAGGTTCGGCGTAGGGTCATAAGTCGACAAGTCAAAAGTCCACAATAAGTTATATAGACACAATATGAAACAAAACATAACTTGCAAAATATACATGAATTGTAAATTTTAGGTTGAAGTTTATATGAATTGATGTTTATAAATTGACATTGACATAGCAATTGACAGATAACAGCGATGAAATCTGATCAAATCTGACTGCAAACACGTCAAAGTGGCAACTCTGCTTGACGTACAGCCAAAATGAATTTACTTGCAAAACATTGGTTTTACTGAAATTTGGTAATTGAATTTTCTCTCTTTCCCTGCCTCTGAAATAACTTTTCTTAAAACGTTAAGGGAAAAACATCAATTCTTCTTAAATATGTATTGTTAAGATTTTGATGAACAAAATTTAAACCAAAAAGGTTTTTTTTTTATTTTTTTACATAAAATGATATCTTTACCAAAACAAAACACAATAACAGTTCACAGATTAATTCCATTATACATAGCGTTATATGAATGTGTAGTGTGAATTTCATTATTACACATTACAAAATAATCTTAATTCAAGAGAGTTATAGTTTTACCTATAACAACAAAAGGCTCACTGAATTCATTTTGAATTTAATCCGAGCGTGAAAAATATTACATATCTTAGTGAAATTGTATATTATTATTTAATTATACTTCTATTTTTGTATAAAGTTACTACTCTAAGCAATGGAACTACATGCATATATAAATTATCTGTTTAAGTATTCATAACAAACAATTTAAACTGGTTGCTTTGTTCATCTCTTGGAAATGAAAAGCTATGGAAAAAGTACCCACATTGCTTTAGAATTAAGCAACTTTGAAGTCATACTTAATTTCTATTAACAATAAATAGATAAATAGGTACATGTACATTAGGGTGTCAGTTATGTCGAAAACTCTTTTATTAGATCGTTAAAAATTGTTTTTGGTAATCAAAAATTTTGATTGGGGTCATTTAACCGTGCCAATTCATACCCATACAATTCCTTTGGATTTCTGCATTTTTTCTCTCATATCTCATATAACTATCAGAAAAGCACGACATGAATTCCAAAAATCTTTAATTTTCACATGCAGATGCAGCACATTTTTTCTTTCACTTTTTATCTTCAAATGTGCTTTCCCTTTATATTTTCTTAAAACTAGATGTAAACAAACACGACCTTTTATTATGCAACAGATTGCTTAGATTAGAAAAATTTCGTTCTGCTTTCATGTTCTCTTTCTCAATGAATATACATACATGACAAAACAAAATACAAAAATAAATTTTACCTAACCTAGTGCCTCTCATTTACGATGCTAGATGCTGCCCATCAAAACAAAAATTCAATTGAATATTTATTGCGCATACGCCAGAGTGCAACCGGCAATATATTTGTGACAAGACAACCTCATCCACCATGCACATAATTCCCCTTTACTACGGTTCAAGTTCAACGCTACATGTTTAAGCTATGCAACAAAAATAGAAACCACGTGTTTTTTTTTGTTTTGTTTTTTTTTTGTTAAATAATAAACACAAAGCACATGTTGAATGCAAAAATAAATATGGAAGGAGGATAATTTCTTATTGCGCATGGTTTGTTTTATTTTCTTTGAATTCCCGCCAAAATGATTCGAATGAGAGAGCAATATTAACAGAAGTTTAAAGAACTGTTAGTTGAGATGAGATGTCCCTTCTTGAGCTTTGTTATAAAATACATATGCAAAAGGGCTCATTCGCCGGTTTACAGATTTAATCCGAACAGACAATTCAGTCTACAATTGCCACTCGAGTCGTGCGGTATGTCTTCTCTTGAATTTTAATTGCAAATAATACCGGTGTAAGTGTAATTGTTCTTTCTTCTTGAAGACAAAGTGCAAATAAAAACTATTTCTTCGTTCAAGATTTTTTACCGTCAGTGAACTGGAAGTTACATCCGCTGTTGGTTGAATTGTCGGGAGTGCCATTATATTTCTTCGTCTTGTGGAATCTATGTTTTTACGATGAAGTGATTCGCCACCAAAAGTGTTAACGGTAAATTTCAATGTTGTCACACTGACACTCTTGAAAAAAAGTAGCGTCGGTGTTTTGCTTGTTTTTATATTTTTTTTTTTTGTTGTTGATCGCTTCCATTAAAGTTTTCCTTTGCAGCGGTTTTTTTGTGAATCTTTTTTTGAAACAAAAAGAAAATGGCTTTAGTGCGGTTAAAAGATGCTGGTTTCTCTTCAGCCAGCAGGATGGATTATTGCATTCCATGATTATCGAATTTTAAAGTGAAATACCTAAAGTTTTTGTGAAGATTTAAAGTGTGAAAAAAAAACTTGTACCAGTTGTTCTTGTATACAGTAGCAAGTCAAGTGAAGTAAATACATACCTACATATATTTAAAATTTTATGTAGGTTTTCTGATTTATTGAGTGAGCTTGAAAGTGTTTAAAATTTGTGTTGATTGAATGTTTTTTTGCTTCATGGATTACTGAACCAAAAGTGGATTATTCATTTATTGGTGAGTTTTTTTCAGTTTCTTTTTTATTGTTAAATTTAAGGAACTATTTAATTTCGCTAAAAAAAACGAAAACAATTTTTAATTTAAATCTAGAGGCGTTTAGTGAACTTCCAATTATGGTAAATCTGTCATAATTTTGCATATGATTAGGTACCTAGCTGTTGTCAAAAGATTATTAGGCATGTTCAGGAAAATGAAATCTCGGAGATCTCAGCAATCTCAGTTACCTAAACAGGATTCCTCAGCTTTGCTGTCAAAACTCTGAAGAAAAAAAATCTTGGATTCGCTTGCTCACTTTTTTAGTGAGAAAAATCTCTGAGATCTCATTTTTCTGAACACGCCAATTACCTACCTACATAATTTTTTTTGTTAACGTCACTTTAATAATTTTTTTTGCTAACGTCACTTTAGTTTATTAAGAATTTTTGATATGTTTGACAAAATGATTTAAATAATTAGCCAGTTCACGTTTCTGAGATCTCACTGAGCAAACATCTGTCAGCTCCACTGAGGAGAAGGAGAAACCTGAACAAAATTTCTCCTTTAGAATTCAAAAGCACTCTCCATCTCGTTTTTATAAATTGATCAACTGCGACAAAAAATAATTGAGCAAACGAATCCAAAAAATTTCAGTCTCAGCTTTTTGACAGCAAAAGTGAGGAATCTCATTGAGGAATTACGTTCAGATTTCTGAGATTGCTGAGATCTCTGAGATCTCAGATATCTCAAGAAACCTGAACTGGCTAAATTAATGAGGATTTGTGATTATAAGCAAGTTTGAGTACTTTATTCTCCCGAGACAAAATGTTCAAAAAAATTTATTTATGTTTATTTTCTGTTAGAACTGGTTCTTCAGGACTCTATTAGACTTGGGAGATTATTTTCAGCCCGACTTTTTAAGGAAGTGATAAAATGTAAAATGTACACAATTCTAATATGGTTTTATCATTTCTGTAAAAAGGGGCCTAATACACATTGAGACGGTCATTAGAAGGGTAACAAGGCTGGTAGAGATTTTCGACAGACCTATGGCCGTAAGAGGCTCATTCACAAGGTTTTAATTTTCCATTAAAAATCTTCAAGTCGTAGGTAGGACCTTTAAGTCGTAGGCCCGTTGAAAGTATCTAGGTACGAAACTTTTTACCGTGTGAACGCCGTCGGCGGATATGACTCTCACAACGTGAACGACCAGTTTAAGAGTGTTCCGCACGCAACGGAAACAAAAAATTACTAACTGTTCCTTTACTTCATTAAACCGTTTTTTTTTCTCAAATTTTAGTAGGTAGGTACACGCAGAAAAATAATTTTTAACCGAGAACGTTTAAAAAAAATGTTTTAAATACAACGTAGACAAGGTTAAAAATTACAGAGTACTTTATGTTAATTCTAACGTAGCGACTCGATTAAAATAAATTGTTTAAAATAAAAAACATGGAAAGGTTTATTATAATGGAGAAACTTGGTACCTAGGTATTTTAATTATATTTAGTCAATTTCACACATCTCTGAGTAGATTGGTTTCTATGTTTTGTTTCATTTACTAACTTAATTGATTATTGAAACCGAACAAACTAACCTTGAAGTAGTTTAATTAAATTTAGAACAATTTAATCGAATCAGTGTGTAGATTTAAATATTTTTTTTTTAATCGAGTTGACTCGTGTTATTTAACCAGGTGGGTTTGCAAGTTGTATATTAACCATGTTTGTTATTTAACTTAAACGAGTCTTAGGTTGTTTTTAACCGATCATTTTTCTGTGAATGGTGCAAAATTTTAAACATCCAGGTATTAGAATGATACGGCTAACAATTTACCAACTTTGAAACCTTTTACTAAAAGTTCTTAGTTTTAAAAACAATTTCACTAATATCATATTAAACCTGTTTTCTTTATAAACTTCAGCTGAACAAGCCTAAAAAAATGACAGTTCGTGCAAACAAATAAACAAACATATAATTTTCACGTTTTTAACTGTCAAAGTGACAATTGTAGTTATTATGATACTAAAAACTTAAAATATTATGCATTTGGTGATTTTTACTTTAATAAAATGTTAAAAAGATAGGCATGTTTAAAATTTGGAAAATCCTGTTTTTAACATGCAAATTTTTGAAAACTGTTCATACAAATAATTTAATTTAAATGTAGGATTAAAGAACAGACTTCTGGCTTTTAAAACCGTTATTGTCTTGCATTTTAAGTATTGTCGTTGTTTTTTAATATTTGTTTTCATTTAATTCATTTTATTCGAAAATCGCGTCTACCTCCTAAACGGGGAGAGATAGACCCCCCCTTCCGTAGTAAAAAAATGCTGGTATTTGACCCTTCTACAAAAATTTATCGTACTCTCCCCAAAATAAGAAATTAATTCTTATAATTTTATGCATATAAATAAAAATTAATTTTTTCATTTTTAGAAAACTGCCCCCCCTCCCTTAATAGGGAAAAAAGAGCCCCACATAAAATTCCACGCCTTAGCTTTTTTTTTGTTGAATTTTCCTTTTTGATAGACGTATGTACAATGTACATACATACATGTGTTTATGAAAGCTTTTTTTCTTTAATTAAGATGACTTACAAAAAATATAATAATTAATTTTGGCGTCTGGCGTTATAAATAAAAACCACTCATAAACACCTGTTCACACACAACATTAAACGAAAAAAAAAAAAGGAAACACGTACCTACCTACCGACGCACGACGACTCTCAAGTATAATTGAATGAGCTTAGTGCGACACACATATAGGTGCTATTAGCTCCCCTGTTAATAATTGACTTTATCCTCTTTACTGACAAAAAAATTAACCTGTTGTTATTCATAGGATAAACATATGCTCACACTTAACAACACGTTTCCATCAAGTTAAAATGAAGGCGTATTTATTACTGCAAATATAAATAGACCCAAAGGACATGATTTTGTCTACTTCAATGTTAATATTTTTTTTCTTTTACATAAATTTAATCTCACAGACCGCGGCGTATTATATGGGGCTTGGGTATATTTTATTAATATCTGTCATTATTAAAATTTCTATGTTTTCTTCAACGTTGATTATTAGACGTTTGACGTTGCTTGTTAGAAAATTTTTAGCAAATGAGTTGCCTTTAACCAGGCTCCTTTCTAGCAATTTTCTTCGTGTTGATTCGGAGTAACTCAAAGCAAAAACTGTCAGCAAATAGTTGGTCCCGTGCAAAATATTCAAATAGGTTCTTACACATAAACACATAATTTTGAAAAATATTTGATGGTGGAAGTTTTTGAGGTATGTAGGTATGTATTTATGAAGAAGGCAGCAATGAAGTTCGTTCAAGATTGATAATATGAATAGATAGATACTCAGAGAGGATAATGAATGAATTTATAAATTGTAAGAGAACAAAAAATAGTTGCATGAAACTTTTTTTATTCGACAATAATTGTGAGCAACAAGTTGCCAGCAACTTTAAATTAAGTTTGTTTGCTCAGAGAGGATAATGAATGAAGTTTATAATATTAAAATAAAAAAAAATAATTCCACGAAACTTCTTTTTATTCCACAATAATTGTGAGCAACAAGTTGCCGGTTTTCTTGATTTTGAAGTTTCTGCAGCAGCCGTCATAAAGTCAAGTCAGTATGTCCCCTTTCACACGAGGAAACTGAGTTTCCAGCAACTTTCAGTTTTTGGGTGAGAAGGGGACCAAGTAAGAGGATTGAACGGTCTACGATTGGTGGGAATTGAAAATTAAAAGAAAACGTCAAAAAATCTCCAGCAACTTTTTTCCTCGTGTGAAAGGGGACTATGCTTCAGTAGGTACCTACATACCTATTGGTGTTGCCGATGTGATACGACAATTTTCTCGTGACTAGACAAAAATTTTATGGTACGCTTTTCTTATTCTCATTATTTTAATTAAAATAAATGAATTTTGACGAAATTTGGTGAACATTTCTCCAAATGGCATACAAATTGGCACAAATACCTATTTTTTGTCAATAGAATGAAAACTTTTGTTTCAAACCTCATTTTCAGGTTTTTTTGCTGCCAAATATGACGATACATACGATTACACTCGATTGAAGCAAAATAAGTGCTGCCAATGCTCGATTCTATCGACAAAAACTCGAATGTATCAAATATTTTTAAGCTGCCCTTAAATAGGGACATTTCTCCAATTTTTTTATAAAATCAAATCAAATCAAATCAAATCAGCAGCAGATGATATGAAATGATTTATCAATTTCTGATAAAAAAAAATAATTATGATAGAACAAGTTGAATTTAGTCCTCCGCAGATATTTAGTCTAACCCTCACTAGGCAATCTGTTGCTTGCAATTTACTCATATATACAAATAAAACTTGAAGGAAAGTAATAAAAATTGCTTGCAACTTATATTTTGATGAGCGCTTTCAAACTCAACCCAATCTTAGTGTTTATTGTAAATGTTTGTTTATGGGATCATACTGAAAAAAAGTATGCATATTAAAAAGGTGTAAACACTTTTAAGTTTTCAACTTAAACTCTCAAATTCATCCTTTTATAACAAGATTTTCTTCACCAACAAAACTTTGTGACCTTTTTTATTTATTCTGATTCTTAATTTCCGGAAAGTCCTCTCTTAAAAGCATTCAAATTTGAGATGACATGGGTCATCTTATAATATGTATATTGGGTCAATTTGTTTAAAAAAAAAATGTTAAGTTCTTAAAGGGTTAGTAGGTAGTTGTTGTTTTCTATAAAAGGGTTATCTCTCTGAACTTTTTGGTGTCTTTATTATTCACAATCAAAACTCGTTAAGGTTTGTTTAACATTTTTACTTGTGGTTGAATTTGTTATTCTTAAGAGAATTCTTAATTAGTTTGGCCTTTTAAGATTTTATGATAAAAGCAAACAACAACAAAAATAAATAATAATAATAAAAAAAACTTGTGACTCTATTAGCAGAGCATTCATACATACATACATATATAGGTTATGTAGAAATTATTAATACTTACTTTACATTTCCTAAAAGACCCAGGAGAATTGCTTCACAAAAAGGCCAATAAGTTGAAAACTCATAGTAAAGATTTTTAAAATTAAATTATCTTTATTTTGGCATCAGAATTATGAACAGCCTCAAAAGTTCAAGGTTAAGTGTAGAAAGTAGGCGTGTTTTTCTGCTAGCCCGGGGGGGAATTGGATAGATTGGAAAAACTAATCCCTTGAGGGATTAGCTAATCCCAGAGAATTCTCGGGGCTTAACTTAAGCGCACAGAAAAACTGTGTTACCGGCATGAATTACATACATGTTATCGATAGTTTGTATAAAAACTCCATTTTTTTTTCTGTGATGGCTTCGCTAATCCCCGTTGTAGCTTTTTTCAAACAATTGTCCCCGGGATTGCAAAAAAACACACCTAATATTAGTTTTTCGGATAAAATGTTTAAACGGTGAATGTTCTTCTCAAAAATGCAATCTTATTGTTCGGCTGAAATAAAATACAAAAAATGATCGCTTTGGATACAAACCTGAACGCGGCCAATGACTTGCAGTTTTAAAGATGACAGATGATTTTTTGGAATTGACATTGACAACAAAATAAATTGACAGCTTATCGAAAAGGGTGACCCCTTTCACACGAGGAAACTGAGTTTCCACCAACTTTCAGTTTTTGGGAGAGAAGGGCACCAAGTAAGAGGATTGAACGGTCTACGATTGATGGGAATTGAAAATTAAAAGAAAACGTCAACAAATCTCCAGCAACTTGTTTCCTCGTGTGAAAGAGGACATAGTAACATCTTAAGGCTGAGATTAGACGTAACGCTTAACTTTTGAATAAAATCATAAAAATATAATCAATAAAAAAAATGTCCAAATCCAACAAAATAAAATGTACAAATAAAGGTAGGTATATTTATATATTTGTCTATAAATTCCTCTTCTTTACCTCTTCAATATAATTTTAGTTAAAAATGATTTTTAAGTACCTAATCTCTTTTGCAGACATCAATGAAACGAAGAAGTACATTTTCTTCTATATAAATATTTATTACATTCAATGGATTTGGGATTATTTTAAAATCATTAGATTTATATGATTTTTTAGAGTACCAAGGTATACAGTCTAGTATATTGTTTATGGAGGTACATACATTCGTATTGAATTTAAAAGATCAATGTTATACTCAACTCAACAAAATGAAAAAGATTACAAAAAGAAATAAATTAATTCGATTGAAGAGGATTTTAGGCAAAGCTCTTATGTTGAAATAATTTTATTCATTAAAAAGAATAAATGTAATCCTTGTCAGAATAGATAAAATCTAAAATGGACTCGTTGAAAAAAAGTAGAAATATTAAATATATTTAATATTTAAGTTCTAAGTTCTGTGAATTGTCATAAAACAAAAATTAAGGTAATATTTAAGAAAGGTCTTTAAAAGAAGATTTTTTGGAAGAGAATGAGTTTTTAAATTATATTCATTTGCAATAATTAAGATCTGTGTATACTATCTATATATGCAATATAAGGCGTGTTTTATTGGAAAATATTATTAGTAATAGATTCCAAAAAAAAAAAAAAAAACACACCTATACTTACTCTTTATTTACTATCTGTTTAGCATGTGTTTTAAATAGAGTCCTCGATTTTAAACGTGTTTCTAATTACAGGTGTATTCGTGTCACGTGTACACGTGTAGAAAAAAAATTTAAACACGTGTAGGTTCTAAATACACGTGTAAATAAAAATACACCTGTATTTTTAAAAGCGGCACTTTTTTGTAACTAACCGGGCTGAAGTGATTTTAATATATTTTTACATTGTAAAAGAACAGCTTTTTTTGGATATTAGATGTTACAACGAGAAAAAAAAGTTTTCAAAAAAAATTAGTTTCAATAATTTATCAATTTTCCAACGTCTTTTGAACCTCAAAACATTGAAAGTACGATTTTAAAGAAATTACACATGTACTGGCTAAATACACGAGTAACATTAAATACACTTGTAAATATAAATACATGTGTTCATACACGAATAATTTAATTACACGTGTAACACGGATACACCTGTACACGTGCAACTGGGGACTCTAGTTTTATACCAGTTTATACCAATAAGCAGATAAATTATCAATTTTAACATAACTTTCAACCCATTTTAACCTCATTAGTCATTACCAACTGCTTTATATATACATTCTATTATAAGGCAAGAGCTTACATAAAATTAAAATGATGGAGAAGTTGGAAAATTTGGTTTTCGGCCTGCGGTCCGTGCGACTGTTCATCCATATGTATGCAGTATGTCCATGGCCCGGCTTCATAAAAAATTAAAAAGTGTGACAAGTGACAGTATGAACATAAACAAAACCATTTCCGGATTAAAAGCTCATCCATTTGGCTGCAATCTCGGGAAAAAAGGATTGTAGTAGATTTTTTTCTCAATAAACGTCAGTTTGCTATTCCATGAATGTTTTGAATACAAAATTAACTCGTTTTGTTAAATCTTATTCCATGGATTAGAAAACTCGTGAATTAGAGGTTTTTTATTAATAATGCTTTAGGCATTTATCAGAAGTCTGAAATTTAATGTGGAATAAAATTAATTTTTCAAATTTTGCAATGTCTCTAGGCTTAATGTTTTACTGGTTTTTAAGGTAAATCCCTGGAAAAACTCCAGGGTGGTAATTTTTTTTTTTTAATAATAATGGACTGACATTTAGATGGATTGAGAGCAAGTCCATCAGCAACAGACCACATCACAACAGCAGATAAGTCATCACTTATTCTGCACTCCAAATCTTCCACTAGTTAAATTGGTCTAGAGAGATAAATTTGCACATCATCAGCATATAAATGAAGGTGAAAATTTGAACATTCTTGCATAAGATCATCTTTTTAACAGACACATAAACAATAGAGGACCCATAATTGATTCTTGTGGTACTCCTACTGGTATGTTTTTTTTATTTTGAAAACTTGCTTCCAACTACCACTTTTTGTTTTCGATTGTTGAGATAATTTTATATTGAACTGAACGATGCCCTACCCAAAATAGACCTTAAGTTTTTCACACAAAATTTTACGCTTCACACTATCAAAAGCCTTTGAAAAATCAAGAAGGCATGGTTAAATTTGCCGAGTCAAACCAACTGGAATGATGTTTATGGAAATTTAATCTTAAATTCCGAATGTGAATATGACATAGGTATGGTATGATGAATAGTACATGACGTAATGTGTGACAGATAATTTCCTAAAAACCAAAGGTCCTTGTTGGTAATGTCAAATAATACGAAAAAAGAAATACCTATGTAATTCGTATTTGAATTCATTTCTAATCTCTCACCTTTCATTTACCTAAATCAACTTGAATTAACTTCACGAAGAATGATAGTCATTTACGGTTCCTATATATATATAAATATGTACCTACATATGTATGTAGGACCTAGAAATATTAAAGGTATCAAAACATTTTATCATGAAAAAAACAAATAACCATCCTTCGAATAAATAGTTTTTGTTTCATACCTCAACTTCAAACTGTCACATCAATACGATTTCCCTATTAAATGTTTTTTTTTTTTTGTTTCCATTTCCACCTATTCAATTTCCTCTTTCATTTTTATATACATTTTGACCATGACACACTTTCACAGAAAAAAAAAAGAAGGAAATCAGATCGAAAATAAAAAGCAAAACTAAACGAGACAAAAAACATATAGGACACGTAATGTTATGGTCAATTTCATTCAGGAATCTATATTAGACCTTTTCTTTTTCCTGTTTTCCTGTTACCTATATATAAATATATTAATGTTATGTATTTATACATGACTCTCGTGTGTTTGACCTGTATCCTGATTGAAAGTCCTATTCTTTTCTATATAGGTACCTTTTTTCGATTTGATTTGATTTGACTTTTAACATTGACAGTTAGTTGTGATACAAATAACTGTTTTTGTTATTTGATTTTGTTATTTATTTTTTTTGTTTAAAAAGAATTGAACCATAAAGATTCTAAATTGATAAGAAAAATTTTATCTGATTTCATTGAGTTGATTAATTTTTAGGGAAGGTTTGACAGATTTCTTTTTATTTAAGAATAAGGTTAATTTACACAAACAAAATTCCAAAAATTAACACAAAAAGGAAATATTTAAAAAAATATCCCTCAATAGCCATAGAATAAAAAGATTAAGATTAGAATTACTTTCTTTTGAGAAACTCAGTTTTTTCCAGAACATTAAATTTAAGTAGGTAACACAAGGAAAAATATTTGGCCCTAAAGATATGCTAAAAAATATGTAAGTATTTCAGTTTTTAACTATTAGCTTTATTGAACTCTGCCGTTTTACCCTAAGTCACCTTATAATGAACTAAGTAGGTGCCTATATGTTAAGAGAAAAATAAAACGATAACTTATGTCGAATTCCTTTCAAAAAAAGAATCGATTTTTTTTCCAAAAGAATCGAATTTTGTCTGTCAAAACGAATTTTGCTACACTAGAAAAATTCGTTTTGACAGAAAAAATTCGATTCTTTTGGAAAAAAATTCGATTCTTTTTTTGAAAGGAATTCGACATTATTGATCACAATTTATGAAATAAGAATTGAAAATAAACTAATTATAATCTTTCAAGCACAAGATCCAATTTTAAAATCAGATAACATTTTTGTTGTTTACCCTATTTCACCCTATAAATTTTAAATATTACTAGGCCTTAAACCATCCACTAAATATGGCCTTTCAAAAACAAAAAGAATTTAAAAAATCCGACTTGTAGTTTCTGAGATTATCCCGGACATACAAACAAAGAAAGTAACTTTGCGTTGGTACCTAGCGGCCGCGTGCGTTTTTACGACTTATTGACAAACTACTGGATTGATTTTGACTAAACTTGACAAAAACACTATCGGGCTAGTACTAAAGATTTGAAACTTTGAATCTATTTGGAGATTTCTGATTCCATAGCATAAAATTTGAAAGTTTGTATTCATTTTTTTTCTTTAAATTTCAAGAGCAGTTGGTAAAATTTAACAAAAATGTCTAGGTAAATCTTAAACTATGGAGATAAATTCAAATAAATAATTTTTTTTTTCAAAAAAATAAGATAATTAAATTTTCTAACAACTTTGTTTAAGTGCCAAAAGGAGCTCTCGAGATATTGGTTATAAAACATTCTTTTAAAATGGCGTCTTAAGAGCACAACTTCATTTTATTTTAATTTAGGGATAACCAACCTATTTGTTCTTGTCATAAAATTTCTTAGGAATATTTTTACTAGAAAACAATTTTAACTAACTGATCTAATCACAATTGGTATAATTGATTGGTATACAAAAAATACTGTTCCAGAATCAGTTATCAAACTAGCATTTTATCTATGATATGAACAGCAAACAGCAAATACTTGTTTTACTTACTTATTCCAGATTGGTATAAACTGGTCTAATTCATAGCTATAAGACAAATAATATTAAATAAAATAAATAAATAATAAATACAAATCTGGCGGAATATTTTTACAAGAAAACAATTTCTACTGACTGGTCTAATTATAATTAGTAGGTACATACATGATTGGTATAGAAAAATACTGTCCGAAAATCAATTGGAAAATTAGCGCTATATCTAAGAAACAAGCAGCAGGCAAATACGTGTTCTACTTACTTATTATTGATTGGTATAAACTGGTATAATCCATATAAAACATATGATATTAAATAAAAAAAAATAATAATCTGGTGAGGTTACATTTCTTGGAGAATCAGGACAACAACTCGAGGGTACCTATACTTTTCTACCGAATACAAACGGCTTAAATGCTTAAACGAAGGGGAAGGGCACCTAAAGATAGGAACGCATTGGGAGTCAAGAGTCCTCCAGGGACTTTGAGAAAAAGGTCCACAAAATAGTAAAACGAGTGGACGGATTGAAAAAGAATAAATGGACTTCAGGCCAGGAGTCCAATTTCAGAAGACAGTTTTCCTCTAAATGAACGGCGCAGTACCCCTAATATTTTAATTTTTAAGTGAAATAGACTGAGATTCGATCCCCATTAAACCTCCGCTGGTGTGGCATTTCAACGCACTAACCATTACCCCACGGTTTAGTAAAATCCAATCACGCATTTTCAATTTTCATTCACATACCTAACGTAATGTACCTTCAAGCAACAATCACTCAACATCAACAAGTCACATACCTACATACATACGTATATATATTTAATTTGAATTGAATTATTTTTATATCTTATAAAATTCCTTTTTTTTAATAAAATGCAATCTACTCGTATATCTATATACGTTTTCCATTTGACAACCTTTTAATCTTCACTCAATTGTCACGTAGGCTTCAAGTTTCACGTTTCTCTATACATCCAAAGCCATATAATTATCTTTTTCACATTTCGCACTAGACTCCTAAGTATGTATTTAATATGTGTAGGTACCTTCTGTTGTGTTCTGTGAAGCTCACCTCATCAATCAATATGTCATTAAAGATTCAATAAAATTAAATCGACAAGAAAAGAAGACTTTTCTTTATCAATACCAGAAGCCTCAATATAATGTACCAACATAGTACCTACATATTTATATAGGTGTGATATTGGTCCTTTTGAAAACTCAACACACACACAAAACAACCAAACCAACAAAAACAACAACAAAAAGAAAAATCCCTTGGTTCGATTATATCATGGTCCTGGATCTTTTTTTTTTTTTTCTTTTTTTTGTTGGTTTGAATTTTACTCGAAAAATTATACGAAATTTCGCAAATTGATTTATGAAAAGGTTTAATGTCAAAATAAAAACCATCTTTTTAACACCATTTGCCATCAAAATTTTAAGTGCTTTTAAGGATACAAAAAGGATGTTTAAGCACACCATCCTGCTTGACGACAAACAAATGATAGAAAGATATAGATATACACATCTTGTTCAAGTGTGTAATTAGTTTTAAGCATACAAAATTTTCGGCTGCAGAAAATGCGTGTATCCTTGGAAAAGCCATAAAATTGGTCGTTTAATTTTTGAAATAATTTTTTTGTTGTTGGGGAAACATTTTTTTTTGTGAATTAATATACCTAGGTACCTATTAGAAATAAGATTATGGCTTTGTGGTTTAAACTAACATTAAATTCAGTGAATCGAAAAAAGCTATAAAAATATATTTCAATTTTAATAATTACGACTTACGAATACTATAACAAAAACAATAGACTTAGATGGTATCTACAAAATGTCTTCCATCATAAATATTAAGTCGCGTTCGTGTATAGGGAAAAAATACCTACAAATCTATTGCAAACCGATTTCAAATTGAATTTGAAACTTGAGTTGAAAATTTGTCAACTTATGTTCCAAATGGTCACTTTTTCTCCTTGATAACTTTCGAAGTCAATTTGGAAACATTTATTTATATTACTACAAAATATTTGTATTCATCAAAAAATCTATTACAATGAAAATAGCTCTGAGAACTTTACATAAATAAAAATTAAGGACCATATTAAGAACTCACATTTACTCTTAACCCATTTCCGGCGGCTACCAATTCCAGATTACTCAGAAATTTGAAATTTTACATACTGCCTATTTTTGGTGCAATTAGAGGAAACCCATGAAAAAAATTTGGAAAAGCTTTTGGTTTTCCAGAAAATTCACGTTGCGTTTTCGCAACGCTCGCCGAAAGGGGTATCAAAATTATTCAAAAATTTGCTCCTTACATGGAATAAGAATCAACTTTATTTGAATACTTTTATGAAAAATGAGTTAAATATGTGTAGATACACTGGGTTATGAAAATATTGTTGAAAAATAAAAATGTAGAAATTCATAAGAATTGGTTTTGGTTTTTGGGGGTATTCATCGAAGCATTTTGGTTGAAGCAGGATATTACATTTTGGATGAAAAAACGATTTGGCTGGACGCTTGCGACATCGAAGACGTTTTCCGGTTTTGATGACTGTATGCTTGGTGTCATTGAGGTTTCTTTCCTTTTTTTGGAAGTAGTAGTAATCCGTGGCGTAATGGTTAGTGCTTAGGACTGTTACGCCTAAGGTCTTGGGTTCGTTTCCTATAGCCTATACCACCTAAAAACAGAAATGTTTTTGCATGGGCTTTTATCTTGGCCGTTCGGATTCGACAGTAAATTGTAGGTTCCCTTAATTCCTGCCAATATGGAGTTGAATTGAGAGTTGGAAGTCACTAGGCCCTTGTTCTACACGAGCTGTCGCACCACCCAATTTATTTACTTTTTTTCCTTCCGTTTGAATCACAGGTTGAATATTTATCTAATTATTATTATTTATTGAATTATTCATACTTGAATGTCAGTTTATTAGACTTGACCATTCTTTATTCCGTCAATTTCATTGAATTTCTGAACAACAACAACAACTTAAAGGTGCTACCAACAATGGTATACGAATTAATTTATAATTCGTTTTAATTAATTATTTATCTAATTTCTAGCTGTGGAATTTGTGTTTCTTTAGCAAATTTTTTGCAAACGCAAGGTATCTTCCCTGCATTTATACTAATGCTGCGTCCAGTGAATTTGACAAAAGTGGCCAGGACCACTTCTTTCCCCGAATTCAAATACAATAGTTGCTTATAGCGCAACTAACAAATCAGCTCCGCCCATCGTTATGTTATTCTCACGAATTGCATTTGGCATTGGAATGTTGACGTGTTTTCTTTTATTTTTCAATAGCTTCTGAATTATATAAATATTATAATCTTATTTTGTCATAATTTTCTCGTATACTTTAACTTGACACGTCTATTGTTTTTTTATTCAATTCGATGAATTTTTGACCACTTTGGCAACTCATAATGCAGGCATGTTGATTCTTTGTTAAAATGTTGAAGCGACGTTTTCGGATGTTGTTTAAATTTTCTGAAAAACATCGATTTCCGGTTCGTCGTATTTTTCACGAGGCTTTTGAGAATTTAAATCATCAAATCTACATACATTCTAGCTCAATTTAGCCAGCTATTGCATTTGGGAAAATGTTTCCCTCTTTTAAAAACGCTCAAAGAAAAATAGCCACAGCTTCCTATATGCAGAAGGTATATTGGGTTTAAGGGTTTTTCCAATAAAGCATGGTCTGACTGCATTTTTCTTCTCAGAACTAAAATATGCATCCTTTTGTTGGACAGGATGCAATCAAAAATTATGTTTTTTTTTACAAAAATTGGTACATTATAAACATAAACACGTACATTATAAACAAAAACACACAACATTTTGAGAAAAAACCGATCATTCTGATTTGAAAACGCAACGAACGCAAAATTTTTTTTAAGGTTCAAATGCTACTACATTAGGCGAGCGTTGCGAAAACGCAACATAGTGGTTTCATCTAACCTGTCAGACAGGCAACTCATACGAATTGCATCAGCATTATTTTAGAATATAATTTGAACCTTTATTTACCTGTAGCTGTAATTATTTTAAAAAATTATTATTTTTATGACATTTTTCAATAGTTCGAAAATACGACCTCAAAATTTTCAAAATTTCGTATTTTGAAGGTCAAAAAAAAAAACACTAAAAAATTTTTTTGAAAAAAAATCCAAAAACAGGTCGATTAGATAGTTCAAATAACTCTCAAATTCACTATTTAGTTTATTTAAATTTGTCATCAGTTAAGTTCCAGACCTCCTCAGATATGACGTTGCGTTTTCGCAACACTAGCCGGAAATGGGTTAAACAAGAAGGTTAGATATTTTGTTTTTCTTTTTTTTTTTTTTGAAAATGTTATGTGAAATCATTTTTATGTGGCTGAAAATGTTTCCTGATGCGTAATGTGATATGTGAAATGTTAACAGAATACTATAGAAGGTTAAGGAACAAAAAAAAGTTTTCTTTTGTAAATCTCCAATATCTATCCTAATATTGTGCAAATAGAAATGGAAGCTTTTCATTTTATAAAATGATGTTGTTAGATAGTAATATCAGACGTTATTGTCAGTTCAATGCTCAATATTAAAGATAAAGAAGCTATTATTATCCTTTGACAAATAAAATTTAATAGCTCGTATCAAGTATCTACACAAGCCAAGCATGAAGGTACCAACATAATATGTTTAGATAGAATTCGAAACATGTTTTTTTCCTAAAAACAAAAATGTTTTCGTGTACCTATACAATATTATGTATACAAGATTTTGTTATTTTTCCATTTATTATTTTTTGTCTCTTTTAACAAAAAAAGGAACAAAGTGGTTAATGAAATAGAAACATTTAGTAATAATAGGTACTGTTAGAAAGGTTAACAAAATAAACATTCTTTTACCCGATCAATGCACGTTATTTACGCAACAACTATTACCTACATACCTAGTTGTTATTGCAAATGAACCCTTGTTTATCCTTATAAATATCGGATGTAAGATGAAAACAAAATTTGGAAGAAAAGACCTAAACAATAAATAGCGTCATGGGTATAAGTTCAGTAGTTGAATAATAAGATACGTAATCTTTGTGTTTCAAAACACCAACTAAATGGACTCATGCACGTAGGAAACATAAATTAACAATTTTTGGTACTATCAAATCTTTATTGTTTCATGAAAAGATTTTATTTTGTAACTATAACGAGACATTGTGTATATGTTAATACATATTAGGATTGGAATAGACGCCTTATTTATTGTAGTTAACATTGTAGATATAGATATGCCCTCAAATATTATTATATGAAAATTTTTGGTATTGTATTCATTTTGGCTTATAAAAAAACGATTTTCACTGAAATTGTTATAAAACTCGCTCTTAAATAACGTTTTATTTGAATTCAGCACCTCACTTGCTGAAATATGATAATTAAAATATTTTTCCTCGCAGTTTTTGTTGAAATTTGGATTAAAGAAAAACTAAAAGTCGCTTTTAAAAAACGTTTTTTTTTTAAAGTCAGCACCTGACCCACTATAATACGATAATTGAAAGACGTTGTTTGCGCTTTAATTTTTCCTTGAAGTTCATGCTAAAATCTATATTAAAGAAAAATACATAAAACTCGCTTTAAAAAAAAAAAACGTTTTATTTGAAATCAGCACCTACCTGACCTACTGAAATACGATAATTGAAAATCGTTGTTTGCGCTTTCATTTTTCCTTGAAGATCGTGCTATATTCAAGAAAAAAATAAAACTCGCTTTTAAAAAACGTTTTATTTATAATCCGCACCTGACCTTTTGAAATACGATAGTTGTTGAAACACATGGTTTGTACCAACTGATTGAAGTTAATTTTTACATTACTCTTAAATAAAAAAAGTTATTTTCAAATTTGGCAGAAAATTGAAGTAATAAACTGATTCAAAACCTCCTATAACATGAAAAATCAACGTTACGTTAAAATCAACATACGTTTTTTTTTTGTCCGAAAAATCACCTTGCTCTAAAATGTTCACAATTAATAATGATTTTATTAGGGAAGAATTTAATTTAGCACCATTTTCATAAGTTTTTGGTTTTTCTCTAAAACTATTCTAAAACTAGCTTAAAAAAAATATTTTTATATGGTTTGATGTAAATTGAAGACTCTTTAACGATGAGAATGAAGTTTTTTCAAGTTTTTTTCTCGATTTGTTCGAAATTTTTTTCAGAAAATATTAAAAAAAAATGTTTTAATTTAAAAAATATTATTTAACAATAAAAATTAAAATACAAAATTGTTTTTTTTTTTTAATTTATTTTTATTACACTTACAACAAAATGCTTTTAATTTAAATTTGAAATGTGTTGAAGTCAGCATCGCTATTAGAAACCCCTGAATTATGAAAGTTAAATATGATACAGTTTAAAAAATGTTTTTCTTAGAAATTTAAAATTGCTCCTGAAATCTTATAAAACTCGCTTTAAATGAATACGATTATTTTTCGGAAAATTGTACTTAAAAATCTGCTTAAAGTAATTAAATTTAAAACATAATCAACTTTTATAAACGTTTATCGTGCGAAAATAAATATTGTTAGAAAATTTCTTAAAACTCGCTTTAAAAAAAATAACATTTTTATTATATTTTGGGAAAAGTTGGATTCAACACCTTTTTTTGTAGGCCTCCCTAAAAAATTAAATTTAAAACATATTTCACTTTTATAAATGGTTTTCTTGTTGGTATAACTTTTCTTCGGAAATCTTATAAAACTCGCTTTTAAAAAAGTGTGTTTATATATTTTTTTTATTGTTTGCAACTCCATGAAGAAGTAGATTAAAAACATGATTCACTTTTATTAGTGTTTTTCCTGCAGATATAATGTAGCTTCGAAAATTTCCTAAAACTCGCTTTTAAAAAACGATTTAACTAGATATATTTTGCAAAAAATTAAGTTCATAGTCTGATTATTTAAAGCTCCTGGAAAATGAATTTCAATACATGACACACTTCTGTCTGTCTTGCAAATATTATAACTTTGCATCGGAAATTTCTTAAAACTCGTTTAAAAAAAATATGATTTTTTTATAATTTCTGGAAAATTGAAAGCAACATCTGATTAAGAACCCTCTGACGGATGAAAAATTAAGAGCATAGATAACGTTTGGTTGGTTCGAAAATCGATAAAAAAAACGTTTTTTGATTTTTAGTGGAAATTTCTAAGTTGGACATCCAATTAAGAATCTCGTGAATTTTGAAATTCCAAAATAAATGAAGATCGTGCTATTTTTTTAGCGATTTATTTGCACATAACGTTTTCCTACCAAATTCTATTAAAACTCGTTTTAAAAATCATTTAAGAAATATTTTCTTGAAAATTGAAGACAAGTTGCACAAATGTTTTCTTACCAAAATCTCCTAAAACTCGCTTTAAAAAAAAAATCGTTTTAGAAATATTTTATGAAAAATTGAACTCAACACGGAATTTTAAATTATACAAAGTTTAGAGAAATCATGGTTTAAAAAAAAAATTATGCATAAATTTATCTACAAACAATAAAAGAATGAGAAATAATAATATTCGGTACTAAAGCAAGACAGAAAATCAATAACAATCGTTATGAACGTTGATACTTTGTTTGGAAAGGCGCATATAATGTCAAATATATTTCTAAACAATGGACAATTGAGATACTTTGAAACAGATTTATATACCTACCTACATTTTGTGTCTCATCTTACTGAACTACATAAACAGGCTTTATTCTTTAACAAATTGCTTGAAACAGAAATTCCATAAATTGTTTGAAGCTTAGTGTCCATTTTTTTTTTTTTTGTAAAATTTTTAAATGAAATAGTTGCTCGTTTTGAATATTTTCATCTCTTATTAGACATTTTTCATGACAAAGAAAAACAAAAAATCAATATTAAGAGCACGTGTTTAAAAGTATTTGCGAAAAAAGAACAAGAACACTGAGCATATCCTCACTCTTCTATAGAGCTTGAACGTTAGCAAAATCCTTTTCTCGTCTGTCTGGCAATAACTTGTTTTTAGAAAGAGCTTAAAATAAATTCAATATTCTTTACTTACTTTATGTGAAATAAAATCGAACCATGGAGGAGAAATAATTTTAAACACAGAAAGAAATAATTTATTAATTAATTGGTGGCGTGACTGCTCGTTGAGAGTCATATTTACTCCCAACTCTCAACCATCATGGCTGTGTGTTTGTTGTTAGACGACAGGAGTAGAGGCGACCTATAAATTTCTGCCAAATCCTGATGTCTTAGATGAGAGGCACATTATCGTGGCAAAAAATACTCTTGGATGATTTTTCTTTTCCCCAAAAAAGGCAGTACCAACCCCTAAAAAAATATTTTTTTTTTTTTGAAGACCAGGTTTAAATTCTATCCTCGGCCTCATGACAGTCCAATTCCCTAACCATTACGCCACGGGGTAACAATGATATAAACAATTTTTAAAATTGAATCTCTCATAAAGCAAAACTTATCTACATAAATTCAAAAAAATGGACCAGGATATGAAAAATTAACAAAAAAAAAACACTACATTTAAGGTTAAATAAATTTCAGACTTTAATGGAAAAAGTGTAAAAAGTATGTAAAAACTTTCAAACTTTGTTTGGAGAAGTTAAACTTCAATAGAGTAGAACATGCCAAATTTATATATATATAAAATATCTTCAGGCAAAAATTAAGGAATTTTGTGGTGTTGGTGGTGAAGATGGTGATGGTGGTAATTTGAGGGAGACCGTAACATTAAGATGAGAAAAGATGTTAACGTCTCAAAAATCAACATACTTTTATAATACTTAAGATTATACACGTCCATAAGTATGTATATATGTAGATACCTACATTTTATATTGAAGTGAAAACTTTTGAAATTTATATTCGCACTTCTAGTTTCGAAGATAAAGACGCAATGAGGGATGAAAGGTTTGATTAAAAAGTTTGTTGGTGCGTTTAAAAAGTTTTTTTTTGGAAAGCCATTCATAAAACAAAGCCATCACGCTTGTGTAAGGACACAATATTTTCTCAAAGTATCTATGATGTATCTACTTTCACCAATATGTATATAGATAAAATTTGAACAACAAATTAATATCAAGTTTATTGAACTGTTGCTATGTAGATTTTTGAGCATGAGCATCATTTAATTAAAAAGTTTTTGTTTTCAAGGGATCATCATAATAAACAAGTCTACATAAAATTAAATATGCAAACTCATACAATAGCCATTGGATATGAGTAGAAGAATATGTACACATTTACATATCTTGGGGTCTCGAAACAACTCATGATCATAGATATAGAAAAATACTTGGACAAAAAGCTCGAAAAATAATTCGTCGAAAATAATTAGTTTAGTTTTTTCTCTAGAGTTTCGCTGGTATTTTTAATTTTTTTTTAAAAGCGAGTTTTAGAGAAAAATCCATCCTCCAAGAGTATTTTTTGTCATGATAAAATGCCTCTCATCTAATACGTTACGATTTAGCAAAAATTTGTACGTCACCTCCACTCCTGTCGTCTAATAACAAACACACAGCAATGGTTGAGAGTTGTGAGTAACTATGACTCTCAACGAGCTGTCGCGCCACCAATTAAGCAATAAATTATTTCTTTGTGTTTAAAAATACTTCTCCTCAATGGCATTCGATTTTATTTTACATATAATAAGTAAAAAATCCTGAAGTTATTTTAAGCTCTTTCTAAAAACAAGTTATTGCCAAACGACACGAGCTCTATAGTATATCGATTTTATAATTTTTTTTGTCATGAAAAAGGTCTATTTAGTGATGAAAATATTCAAAAATATTCATTTAAAAAAAAAAAATGGAAACTAAGCTTCAAACAATTTATGGACATTAAATTTGGATCAATTTGTTAAAGAATTATAGAGGCTGTTTAGTGTTTATGTATTCCACAAAATGTAGAAAGTATCTCCATTGTTCAATGTTTGTAAATTAATTTGAAATTATATATAGGATACCTTTCCAAACAAAGTATCAAAGTTCATAGCCATTGTTATTGATTTTCTGTCATGGTTTAAAGCCGAATATTTTTATTTCTCATTCTTTTGTTGTTTGTAGACATAGTTAAATTTATAATTATTTTTTTTGAAACCATTATTTCTCTCAACTTTTTATAGATAATTTAAAATCAAGTGTTTACTTCAATTTTTCACAAATTATTTATAAAACGTTTTTTTAAAAGCGAGTTTTAGAAGTTTTTGGTGCAAAAAAAGTCTCTAAAAACAAGCACGATCTGCATTTAATTTAGAATTTTCAAAATTCACGAGATTCTAATCGGGTGCCAACTTCGAAATTTCCTCTAAAAATAAAAAAAACGTTTTTTTTTAAAATCGAGCTTTGAAAAATTTTCTTCTTAATCATATGATGCAATAAATTTTTCAAAAAAAATGTTTTTTTTTCTAACGAATTTTAAGGAATTTCCGATGCAAAAGTAATATCTGCACGAAAGATTTTTATAAAAGTGGGTCATACATTGAATTTTCTTCTCCAGGGAGCTTTAAATCATCAGTGTATGAATTATTTGATTTTCTGAAAAATATACCTATTAAAATCGTTTTTTAAAAGCGAGTCATACGTTTTTTAAAAGCGAGTTAATCGTTTTTTAAAAGCGAGTTAAGTTTTTTAAAAGCGATTTTTAGAAGATTTTCGAGGCTACATTAAATCTGCAGAAAAAGTAAAGTGGATCATGTTTGTAATTTATTTCTTTATGGGACTGCAAACCAGGTGATGACTACAATTTTCCAAAGAAAAATATAAAATATTTTTTTTTAAAAGCGATTTCGTTTGAAATGCAGAACATGGCTGATAGAATTTCATTTCGTGGGGAAATTGAAAATTGGCAGAAAGAATGCAACACAAAACATCAAAAAAAAAAACGCTGTTTCACAAGCAAAATTGAAAATTGTAGCATATTATTTAGACAAGTCAAGTCCACACTCTTTTTATACCTTTTTGTCATAAAAACAACTTCTTCTTTGATCCATAAACAAAAGGCTCTATAGACTAGATAATCCCATAAATTAAGAATGTCCTAGAAAAAAAAAAAAAACAAAAAAAAAAATAAGAAGCCAGAAAGCACATGAGTAGGTATAAATAAGTCAATTTCTTGAAGGATAAATAGTAATATTTTTCAAACATAAAAATATTATGAAAGACATAAAATTGAATTCACACAATTTTTTATTATGTGAAAATATATCTTTTGATTTAATAACATGAGATTTAATAAATAATAAATTGGTGCCGTGACAGCTCGTGAAGACACAGAATCAAGGCCAAGGCCAAGTAAATTACAACTCTCAATCATTTTTGTGTTGTTAGTTAACAGGAATGTATATTTGAAATTTATCTTATATAAAAAATAACATTCCAAACAGATTTTGCCTACACAATAAAATTTAAGTATACATATAAACCTTTCCTTTTGATTAATCCCATTAAATAAAAATATGAATCCTTAAAAGTCTATATTTTGTCACATCAATTGATATCAAAACGAATAAAACAAAGCTGATGATGGCTTGGCGAAGGATGAATGTAGAATCAAATTTTCTACTTTTAATCAAGTTATTATACCTCTAGCCATTTCTGGTGTCAGTCCCATTTTTGAGATTATTTTCTATGATATACATATGTATTAGAGCCCCCTATTGCTCATGTATACGTATACCCTTGTTACACGTGTAATTAAATTATTCGTGTATGAACAGGTGTATTTATATTTACACGTGTATTTATTGTTACACGTGTATTTACATAATACACGTGTAATTACTCCTAAATCATGCTTATGATGTTTTGTGGTACAAAAGATGTTGTAAAATAGGTACAATTTCGTAACGTAGTTTTTTGGACCTGTAGAAATATCTTAAAACCATTTCACTTCTGTCAGAAAGAAAAATATGACGCTTTTATAATAACACGTTTATTTTTATTGACACATGTATCTAGAACCTACACGTCATGTACACGTGTTGATTTTTCTTTACTACACATGTACACGTAACACAAATACACGTGTAATAAGATAAACGCTTAAAAACGAGATCTTTAATATGTATGTACATAGTTGCCACCCGACTGGAAAGTCAGGGAAAATCAGGGAAAGTCAGGGAACGCGAATTTGGCCAGGGAAAGTCAGGGATAGTCAGGGAATTTCGAAAGTGGTCAGGGAAAATTTTTTGAGCACTGAATTTTTTTGGACAATGAAAAAAAATTGAATATTTCGTTGAACTCAGGGACCCTACTCTGTATTTTGTTCCAGTCAGTCAGTTGTATTCGAAAGTGATTTTTCGTCCCGCTTTTGAATTGGAACTTTGTAAAACTTTCGAAGGGCAAACAATAGTATTTAATACTTCATTCACTTATGGATTATTTTTTTCAGATTGCGAATATTTTTGATTAATTTTTGTAAATCCTGGAAAATGTTTTTGAAAATAGGGTACTTAACTCGAGCTAGACCAGCTTTTAAATAATCAAAAAAATTTGGGCCGAAAAAAGTTAAATTGTTTAAGAATTGTTTAGGGTCCCTAAGTTATAGTACGAGAGCTAACAACGTCGACAGAAAAAAGCATTTCAACAGTCATGATTTTTTTTTTCACTATCTTGAGTGAAATTTAGAAAGTCTGGCTGGTGGGATGCGTTTTTCTGTACGCGTCACTTTTGAAACCGTAAAAATTGATTTTTAAAGTCATTTCAACAGTTTTGGCTTCTTTTTTATTCCGTTCTATAAACTATTTGCCATATGAATTACAGGTCATGTAGGTGCCAGCGGTTGCAAAATACGTCTGACAAGCTTTTTTTTTAAATAAAAAAAAATAGAATATGAAATTTTAATTTGGAAAAGAATTATTAAAAAAATAACGGTAACATAATATTACTATAGCTTTTTTGAAATCTATTCTTTTATTTCACATTTAAATTACTATATTTGAATGAATAGTTTTTTAACATTAATTTTCAAACTTGAAATTAACAAAAAAAAAAAAAAAACATCTTACACATATCTACTATTTTTTTTTCTTAAAAAAATGTAAGTACACATGTTATTAAATTCCTGTTTATCTTTTAGTATATAATACTATTATTCATTTTTATTCGATCACTAAAAACTAAAGCTGGTTACATGTCTTCTATTTTTTAAGAATTTTTTTCTGAAATTTTTGTTCGGATTCCTAGAGCTCTTAAATAGCTCCAAAATACTAGACTAAAACTTTTTTCCTTACGTTTTAAACTTTTTCCGGTGATTGCCCTGCTAACTGCATTAATTTACAAGAAAAGTACTCGAGCACTAAATTTTTTTGTTGGGTACTTAATTAGCACTTAATAAGCGCATAATGATGACGTCACAAAAATTAAGTTATGTTTCTCAAAGAGTTACTATTTTAATTTTTTTTAAATTTGGTCAGGGAAAGTCAGGGAAATTTATTTTGAAAAATAGTGTCAACTATGATGTACCAAATTCCTTGACCGATAATGTTTAAGTTTTAAAAGGATATGTTTGAGTTCCAAACCTGACGCACGTAAGTTAGTTCCTCTATGAATGAAAACTGTAACCTTTTATGCGTAAATCACTTAAGTTGCATCAGGAATAGGGCTGGCCTCAGCCAAACTTGCGCCCTGTGCAAGATTTGTAAAAAGCACCGCTTTTTATATTTGCACACATACATACATACATATGTACACATAGCACATGTTAGTACATATTTGTTTGCGCAAGATCAGATTACATTTTTTTTTATCGCCGAAAAAAAATAGATATCGCCCAAATTTATATTTTTCCAAATCTTAATTTTGAAATATCTCCCAAATATTTTCAACGTAAATTGTTTTTCTAAAATTTGGACGTTATTTCTTCAATTTTGGGCGATATTTTCAAACTTTTTTTAATTTGGGCGTTCTTTCCTAAATTTTGGGTGATATTTCCAAAGTAAAATTTCAATGATAAAATCGCAACCTTAGAATGAAAGTGACCTAACTAAAAAATTTGGCATATTTTTTACAACCTGATTTTAGAGTTAATTTTGCTTTTTAAGGTCAGTTTATTGAAAAATCAGAAGTAGCAGAAATTTTGAGTTAGGTCACTTTCATTCTAAGGGTGGGAAATAACCTACAAAAAATCGCGGCGCATAAACAGTGAGGTTTTTCTGGATTTTTTTTTTTTGGGCGATATTTCCAATTCTGGGCGTTATTTCCCACTTGACGTTTAAAATTTTTATTTTGGGAGTTCTTTTCTTTAAAAAAAAAAACAACAACAATTGTTCAGAATTTTTTGGGCGATATTTCCAAATCGATTTGGGCGTTATTGGCTAATGCCGATAACATTTTCTTGCTCCTGGTAATGCGCTCCCAGAATTTTGCGCCCTGTGCATCTGCACATCTTGCACATATGGTTGGTCCGGCCCAGATCAGGAAGCCACCAACTTTTAAAATTTTGTCTTGTTTAAATTTTAGTCCAAAATTTACACATAAGGACTTTTCTTTATATTAAAAAAAAAGTTCCCAGAAGAAAATAATTTAGGTCTTTATGAGCAAGTCTTCAAATAAAATCTAAGAAATTTGCAAATTTTCAAAAAGTTTCTTTATATCTCTCAAGTTTTTTCATTAAAAAAAAATTAATAAATAAAGTCATTTTTTTTTTTGGTATTAATATTTTCTTTTTCTTTTCAATTTACAGGAATCACCCCTATGAATTTTTAAATTAATAAAAAAGGTAAGTTATCTTTTTCATCATCATCACTAAGCTTTCAAAACAAATTTCATATAATTTCCTATTCTTCATTCATTCCTTTTTGAAAGAAACAAATTTTAATATAAAAAAAAACTTTTCCTTCTTGTTGAAATAATAACTGTTGGTATTGTTTTTCTTTTTCTTTTTGTTTTTTATTTTTGTTTTTAATCCCAAATCATGAAATGAAATTAATTTTACCACCACGTAAACATTATTCTGTTATTAATTGTTAAATGTTTTTTCCAGAATAAATCATCTTCGTAGTATTTATTTTTTTAATTTAAAATAATAATTGAAATCCTTAGATTTAATTTGTGTGTTCTTTTCTTTGAAAAATAAACCAAACAAAAAATTAATAGGGATAGGGGTGGTATGTGAAAAACACATTACTTACTCTTCATATATTGCAAAAGAGAAAAGAAAAATAAACTTTTTTAATACTTAACTGCTACATTTGATTTTTTGTTTGCGGATAAATTAGAAGAATATTTAAAAAAAATAATGAGTTTGTTGTCTACTTTTGGGTGTCACCTATATACGCATATCTGTGAATACTGAATTTCCTTTCAAGTTTTTTTGTCTTCTATTTGTTGTGTATAAAAAAAAGGACAAAAAGACACGCACAACATGGTGACAGATATTATTTTTCTTCTCTTCAAAAAGTGTCATTTGAAGGCGACACAAAAATCAGAAAATTATGTACAATAATTTGACATTGAAAAATACATATGTACATATATTTGTTTTTTTTTTTTTTTTTTTTTCAATAAAAGAAAAGGAGGATGGGTTGTATGAGGAAATACTCAATATTTTTTTTTTTTATTTCTTGTGAGAAAGTTTTTGTTAAGGAAAAATGTAATGGTTTTTCTCGAGGCTGGTGAGGAAACTGGTCAAAAGGGATTTTACTTGTTCTATTAGGACAATTATTGTTTTGGTGTACAAAACGAATTTTTGGAAATTTTAATTTCAAAATTGTTAAGATGATGGAGAAGCCCAAAAAACTATTTCGAATTTTCTTGAATACCTATCTACTTATATACGAAAGCCAAGTATCGACCTTTAAGGTCTGCCGCAATTAGAGTAACTTAAGTTTTATAGTAAAACAAAAATTATTTGAGAACGCCCACTAAGCAATTTTAACAAATGAAGAAATAAAAAAAATAAAAATAAAAAAAAAACACCTCTTCATTTAACATTAAAAAAAAAAAGAAAAAAAAAAGAAGGAAACAAGTACCGAGAAGACGACGAAATTAAATTGAATGACCTTAAAAATATTATGTGTGTTTTTTCACTCTCCTCTTGGCTTATCCTATAACTTATTGGAAAAAGAAAATGTTACCTGTTATTTATCAGACAAACAATCGCCCACTTGATATAATGTACATTTTCTAAGAACACTTTTTTATCAAGATATAAATTGAAAATGTTTATTATTTCAAACAAAATAATGTCATTGATACTTTTTTTTTTTATAAATTCAATCTCCATGTTATGTAGGTTTATTGAATTTAAAACTGCTATTCTTAGATATATGTAGGTACTTATGTACCTATATGTTCGATTCATCCAAACACCCACAGTTTATTAATTTCATCCATTAATATAGAACATTGTTATCGGAATTCTAATCTTTCGTTTGATTTTAAAAGTCAACCAGGGGCAAAGTAACATTTTTATTTTATTGATTATGGGAAAAAATTTCTTAAAAAAATTTAAATTATTTATAAGGTTCATTTAGAAAATAACCAGGATTTTTATCCATTTTGAAGATAATGTTACAATTTTTTAACAGTGGGTTGCAATTTTCTTTGTTCATTTTTTTAAATTTTTTGAAAATTTAATTGAAATCACATACTTGGTTCAAATTTTATCGAACTAAGCCTAAAATACAAAATAAGAAAAGAAACGCCCAAAAAATGGGGGTGGGGAAAAACTTTCTACAGTCGAATGTCTTAAAAAAAAAAAACATTAATTAGCCAACAATGCGGATTTGTGTCCATTTAGACGCCGCGCCAGATATACATTCTTTTAAAAGGAGGCGTTGCAGTGGGTGGAAATATTCTGTGTGTCATTCCTTTAGACTTTATAATTTTTCGAAAATTTCATTTCAATCGAACTTATTCTAAAATAAAAAAAAAGTGAAAAAAACGCCCAAAAAATGGGCATGGGGAAAAATTTTCTACAGCCGAATTTCTTAAAAAAAACATTATTTATAAGGTGTTCTAAGAAAACACGTATTTTTATCCATTTTGAAGACAATTTTATATTTTTTTTTTCAAAGTGGGCGTGGAAGTGGGTAGATTTTTTTTGTGATTATTCCTTTAACTATACTTTATCATTTGGAAAATTTCATTTAAATTAGATTTTATCGATATTGGTCTAAGAAAAACGCCCAAAAAATAAGCGTGGGAAAAAACTTTGTATATTCAAACTTCTTAAAACAATTATATTTAAAATAACTTAAACGACAACCAGGACTTTTATCCATTTTGACGTCCATATAACATTTCTTTTAAAAGTGGGCGTGGCAATGGGTGGACATTTACTCTGATCATTCCCTTGACTATATTTTAGCATTTCTGCAAATTTTATTCAATTCGGACAGGTGGTTCAGAAAATAAACAAAACAAATAACGCCCACAAAATGGGCGTGGAAAAAGAAATGCTTGCTGTCAGTAAAAAATTAAAATTATCTAAGTATTTGGTTTATTCAGACAACAACTCAAATGTGCATCCATTTTGATGACTTAATTGAGTTTTTTTGAAAATGTGGGCGTGGCATTTGGCGGAAAATAACTACTTTTATTTTTATTCTATTTATAATAACGCCTGCAAATTTCATAAAAACCGGTTTTATGGGTCAATTTTTTTTTTTTGTCCACTTTCACATAAAAAAGGCCCCACTGTGGCTCATGCAGTGTTTCAGACAGAGACTCATGACAAATGAAGTTTAATTTTTGAACTCGGTTTTGTGAGAGAGAGAATGTTTTCCAGAAAAAAATTCTCATCAAATGTTAATGAATAGCTAATCACATACCTTAGCTCTAGTTTAGCCTGAAATTTAATCTGCTGTTTAAATTTTTATTCGAGGGTGATTAAATTTTGTAAGAACCACCATAAGTATTTTATTCAATTTAATTTTTTAAAATTGTATATTTTCAAAAATCTCTGCCAATATATTTATTTTCATTTAAATTTATTATTTGATTTAAATCCTTGGAAAATTTAGCAAACAAAAAATTGTCCTCAACACGTGCCATTTAAAATATCCTTTCATTTCCGCACAGGTGTGCTTCTTAGATTAATTAGTATGCATAATGTGATGTGGTTAAGCATAATAATATTCTAAAAGCTTTCCACGTGGAACTCTCAAATTTATTTCTGTTTGTTTTTCTTGAATCGTATATTTAACTGGATTAAACCAATCACATCAATAAGAGAACCGTTTTTCACCGACGCGGCGCAGCGCCTCATTTCTAAATTATCCCCAAAAGTGTTTTTATTCATTTGGTGTTATTTTTGATAAACCAATTGAAATGAGCCAATTTAATTCTAAACAATTTATTTTTGGTTAAAATGTGTGAGGTGTGAGCGTGTGGTGACTTGTGACTGGTGACCCACTTCAAATTGACATAAATAAATTCAGGAAAAGAAACAAATTGACTTGGTAAGAAAAATTCCCATACGGTATTAATTCCCAACAACTCACAATCAGTTGGGTGATAAAATTGTCTGTTTTGGAAATTCTCCTGTGTCTCATTTGGGAATAAAATTGTCTGTTTTTTTTTTTTTTTTTTTGAAATTCTCTGTGTCTCATTTGGGTAGGGCTGTCAGGTTGTCTTTAAGTGCGATTGGAGCTTTAAAGTAATTCTTACAAAATTGTGTTGTATACGAATCGTAATTAATGTGTCTTTCTCCATTTGTTCATTTAAATACTGAATTGTGCGTTTTGATTAAGACAGTGTTAAAAGCTCTAATTTGGCCGCCATCTTGGAAATAGGGGTGTACAGAGCTTTCAGCGATATCTTCAGAACCATACGTCTCACAAATAAAATTTACATAAGGTCTTTAAAGAGAAAATTTTTTCTACAATTTTGATTAAAATTCTTTTTCTCCTAAAAATGAAAGTTCAGAAGTTATGATAATTCAAAATAGACAAACATTTTCAAGAAATTAATTTAAAAGTGTAGAATTTTTTTCTATTAAATTAATTGAAAAAATACTCAATATGATTTTTGAAGATAATTTTACTGCGAAGAATTTCCTTATAGGGATAAATATAAATTTTTTGGGAAAAAAAAATTCAATTTTCCTAAACTGCCCTTGGCAACTCTGTATACGATTGGTCGGTCGTGGAATTTAATATTTACCTTCCTTTTGTTTTAATTTTTAATCCACACAAGATGTGTAATTATTTTTTTTATTCCTTCAATTTCCATTGATTGGCTCATTAAACACTGTGATTGATGATAATGAACAAAAATAAAAAAGAAAAGAATACAAAAATATTGATACTCCCTGTTTTTTAATTAGTCATCATATACAAAGTTCAGGAAATAATGAGAAAGTAAAGTTTTAAAAATTTTCCTTTGGTTTGAATTTTATTTATAGAAATTGTTCAAAAATAATCGTAAAAGTTTACAGTCGACTCAGACCATTACCGCGCGCGCCGCGGTGGGGTTATTATTTTTTACTCCAAAACAATTACATACATAAATTATATCCTCTTTAAACGAAAACCTTATCTACCCTTTGTGTATATATATCAACTTTTGTAACTTGACGGTTATTATTATTATTATTATTTTTTTTTTGAAATTTCACAACGAAGAAGTTTCTTTTAATAGAATTTCTTCTTGTTGACTGCGGCGAAAATTAAAATATCTATAATAATTTTAAATGAGTATCGTAATGGTCCTTTGTTAATAGATGATATCAAAAGTTCCTTAAGGTGAGACTCTTGATGGATATCTGACTTTTATAAGATGAAGGAATTGCCATTACTTAAATCATCTTCGTTCGTAGAAAGAATTTAATCAAAATTCACTGAATTTAGTAAATACAATCAAAAAAAGATTATAGACAAATGAGTGAGTTTACTTGCTCCTAGGACTGAAAGTTATATAGATTTCTGGGGGTCTTATGGAGATGTAAAATTATTTGTTATGAAATTCTACAAAAAAAAAAAAGTTTTGTGTAATTTTGTTTCAAGTTCAAAACCACTCCACAAAAAATATTTAAATGTTGTTGAAATAAAATAAATAGGTAACCTAAATTTGGGAATAAATATATATCTTTTAAAAGTCTGAATCATGGGGGTATTTTTAAGTTAAATATACTTGAAGCCATTTTTGAAACAAATATAATCTTTTCCCACGTCAAGTACTTGTTTTTATTTTTTTTAAGCTGAACGAAATGGGGTGATTTTTAAAAAGTTTTGAAGTGGGTGGCTCACAGTCACAGTCACAAGTTGTATGGGGACTGGAGAAGCGATCTTAATTACATTAAATCTGCGCGATGAATTTAATGAGTGAATGAATGATAAAATTTTTGAATATTTTTGTTTATTAGATTTTCAACATTTTTAAAGGTCGTTTAATCCGATTTATGTCCCTCAAGTTAGCAGACCAAAGTCAGCAGAACAAATTTTTTTTTTGACGTCATCATTAGGAACAAAAGATTTGGGTCGAAAAGAGTTGAATTGTTCGAGAAAAATCGAAATTAAGTTAGCAGAACATCGTTTTGTATGGGAAATTAGAAAAATATTTTTTTTCTTGAAAAAAAAAAAACAATTTTTTTGGAAATTTTGTTTTGGATTCCTAGAGCTCCTAAATACTATAAGACCAAATTTTTTTTTTCTTTGTGTTTTAAGTATTTTCCGGTAATTGGTCTGCTAACTTGAAATCAAGTTAGCAGAAAATTAATTTATTAATTTAATTTTGTTGTTAGGTACTTAATTAGCACTTAATAAGCGCCTTAAGATGACGTCATAAAAAATTTGTTCTGCTGACTTTGGTCTGCTAACTTGAGTGACATGATAAAATTGATTGCTTTCTTCTTTTCAAAAAATATTAAAAAACCTTTGACAAACAATTTATTTACATCAAATTTGTTTGCCACACCCATTTTTAAGATTCTTTTCATAAAAATATTGATTTTCCGATACAAAAATAATTTTTGGGTTGACTACAAAATTCAGAACTTTTATACCACATACATATATAACAAATTTTTTGTCAAGCTCAATTTTTAGGGGTTTTTCTGACTAAAATGTTGATTGGATAGATCAAAACAAGAAATAAATTGTTGCGGAGAGGCAATTTTTTAAATAAACTGTCTTGAAAATAAAAAAAAAAATATAAAAAAACAATGACAACATTTAAAATTTACAATTATTTTTTTAATTAAATTTTTTCATACAAATTTTAAGCTCCAAAATTAATTTTTGGAGTGCTTTAAATCACAATATTAATTTTTCAAAAATAAAATTTCACCCTATTTATACAAAAATGTCGTTTGTGTTTTCTACAAAATTAAATAGTTGTGTTACTAATAATTTACTTACCTTATCCAATTTTTTGGGGTTTTTCTGACCAAACATGTTGATTGGAGATAAGAAATAGATTATACGAGAGGGGCAATTTTTCACAAAAACGGACTTAAAATAAAAAAGAAATATGAAAACAACAATGGCAACACTTTAAGTTATTAACAATTTTTTGAATTATTTTTTTTCCAAAATTTTAAGTTTAAAAAAAAAAATTTATAGTGCTTTTAATCTTAATATTAATTTTTCGTAAAAAACCTTAACCCTTTTCATTCATACTAAAATATCGTTTGTGTTTGCTACAAATTAATAATAAACTTGACATTTTCAATTTTGTAGGGTTTTTCTAATCAAAATGTTGATTGTTTTTTGTTGAAAAATTAATTTAAAAAAAAAATGAACTGAAATAAAAAACAAACAAAAAACAGTGACAACACTTACAATTTATCATTTCTTTTATCTCAATTTTTTTCTTCAAAATTAATTTTTCAACAAAAAAAAATAAAAAAAAAAAAACTTAATTTAAAAATAAAATCAATAAATGGATACATGGCTTTAAAACAAGTTTTACCTCAATATTCTTAAGTGTTGCTGTGTTTGCGTGTTTTTTGTAGTGCAATCTAAAAGGCAGCTGCGGTCGTATGTCACAGTAATTTAAATTTTTTAAGCGTTCTTCTAGAATAAAATTTGTTCTCAGGTTGAAATGCGTATAAATAAACTAAGCGCAAGTAATAGGTCTGTTCGTTTACTATACAAATGTGCCAAACTCTACCCATTTTATTTCAATTTAATTTAATTTAATTTAATTTTTAAATATGAATTTTGACAGAACTCTGGACTAAAATTTGTAGAAACTGGCAGCTTTGGAAAGTAAAGGAATAGAGAAAATCTATCATCAGCTACTGTTAAATTTACTGTTTCTATAAACAACAGTGTTGCCAATTTAAGAAACAAAAGTTTTGAAAAACACTCTTTATAAATAAAATAAAATAAAATAAAATAAAATAAAATAAAATAAAATGAAATAAAATAAAATAAAGTAAAATAAAATAAAATAAAATAAAATAAAATAAAATAAAATAAAATAAAACAAAACAAAACAAAACAAAACAAAACAAAACAAAACAAAACAAAACAAAACAAAACAAAACAAAACAAAACAAAACAAAACAAAACAAAACAAAACAAAACAAAACAAAACAAAACAAAACAAAACAAAACAAAACAAAACAAAACAAAACAAAACAAAACAAAACAAAACAAAACAAAACAAAACAAAACAAAACAAAACAAAACAAAACAAAACAAAACAAAACAAAACAAAACAAAACAAAACAAAACAAAACAAAACAAAACAAAACAAAACAAAACAAAACAAAACAAAACAAACCAAAACAAAACAAAACAAAACAAAACAAAACAAAACAAAACAAAACAAAACAAAACAAAACAAAACAAAACAAAACAAAACAAAACAAAACAAAACAAAACAAAACAAAACAAAACAAAACAAAACAAAACAAAACAAAACAAAACAAAACAAAACAAAACAAAACAAAACAAAACAAAACAAAACAAAACAAAACAAAACAAAACAAAACAAAAAAAAACAAAACAAAACAAAACAAAACAAAACAAAACAAAACAAAACAAAAAAAAATAAAATAAAATAAAATAAAACAAAACAAAACAAAACAAAACAAAAAAAAATTAAATTAAATAAAAAAAAATAACAAAAAATAAATAAAACAAAATAAAATGAACTAAAATAAAACAAAAAAAATACCTAAAATAAAATGAATGAAAATAAATAAATAAAATAAGAACAAAATCCACAGCGCTACCAACATTGTATATTTATCTTGATTTTCAGGGAACACCTATGCAACTCAATCAAATATGTCAAGTGAAAATAATTGTCACTTGAGAAAAATTATAACTGCGTGTCGTCACACATTTCTGGATTTATTAAAATAATGCAATCTTTTACGACTTTTAATCACATCATCGTTTTATTTGTTTTTTGTTCATTTCCCTTATTTTGAAGGGTAAGCATTACTAGTGGTGAATTAAAAAAAAAAAAAACAAGAACTATATGTTGCATTGGCAACACCTTCACCTAGTAACTATTAAAAAATATTATGTATTATAATACAGTTTGTAACTACTTAAATGTCAAGATGAATAAGGACATGCTTAACTAAAAATCCAACAATATAATTTTCTCAAGACGACAATTTTATGACAATTTTACGCCAAATTTAAGAAAATTATTCAGACGTTATTTTTTATGTTTTGAGGGGTAATAATGCTAATTTGACTGTCAATTCGCTTACCCAGTGCCTACGTTCTGTAACTCTCGCATCGTTAAAATTGGTCGAGAAACATTGAAAAATGGAACAAAACTCATACGATTTGTTTCAATTTTGATCGTTTCTCGACTGATTTTGTCGATGCGAAATTTATTTAAAAAAGGAGTTATTTAAAAAAAAAAAACAAGCGTAACAATTTTTTATCTTTTACGACAGTTATTTACACATTCCTTTATATGTTTTGTTTTTTGCCAACATGACTGTCAATTAGCATTATTTTTTTAAAGAAACAAAAGCAACAATTTTTTTTTCTTTTATGAAAATTTTACTAAAACTTTACGACAAATATTTACACATTTCATTGTTTGTTTTGAGTAATTTAACCAATTTTTAAGCATTCTAATGAACTTGACTCAATAAGGATTATTAGGTATCATTTAAAAAAAATGAACGACAATTTTTTTTACGACAATATTTACACATTTGTTTTTATGTTTTAAGTAAAGTTTTTCCTTTTTAGGAGGTGTTTATGCTTATACCTGACTGTAAATTAGCACGACTAAGATGTATTTAACAAAAAAAAAACCAAAAGCGTGAAAATTGTTTTTATTTTACGACAAATTCACGAAAATAAATCGAATAACCTATTATATAATTTTAAAATTTTGAAGTGACGATTCTAACTTTACGAACATGAAATTGTAGCAGATAATTTCATCGATTATTTAAAAAAAAAATCAGAAAATTAAAAATGAAAATTTTGGGAATTTTTCTGCACTTTCTTATTTTCCAAATGAATCCGTTTTTGCCATTGGTATATAGGTTTCAGCCTACAGGTGAATTTTTTAACATGAAAAACAATTTGCGACATTAATATCATTCCTGTGTTATTTCATGTGTAAAAATGAAGATAACAGCTTTAGATTTTATCATAAAAAAAGAACACTTCATGTTACATTTAAATTTCAAAGCACTCAATGAAGGGCTTTTGTGTAAAATACATCTTTGATGAAAATTAAATATTTTATAGATACGAGATACTCAGATATTCCTATACTTTGTATAACAAAACTGAATTGATAATGAAGTTTCCCCTGCAGCAGTATTATTATTGCTATAAGCTTAAAACAATTTATTTATCTATTCGGTCCTTACAAGGTACCTATGCAGAAATATAAAACCAGAGAAGGAAATTGATTTCTAAAGAATAAGAAAGATATGTAAGGTATCTATTTACGCAAGCAAAGTCTATCTATGTTTTATTTAAAATTCATGACTTTTACACACAATTTTGTCTTGGTACACATTATATACCCTAGATATAATTTTTTTTTTGCAACAGCAGCACAAGAATTTGATTTTCTTCTTGAATAAATTATTCAGATGGAGAGAAAATTTGTGTAAAAACAGTTTCGATTCATTCAAGATTTTACCAAGGAACGCATTGAAGCTTCTTAACCATCTATATATATGATGTAGATTTGCCATTATTTTCCAGTTGATTACATTACATTACATTACATTGTACCTAAAGTGAAAATGTTTCTTTGTTCAGATCTGAATAAAATGTATGTCATAAGTAGTCTATATAATTTACCATATATTAAACTATTTTCGATTTAAAAAAGGATTTGATCAAGTTTTATACTAAATTTCTTAAAAGAAAAATTTGCACAGGACACAATTTATTTGAAAAAAGGATTTTCTTTTGTCTGTGGGTTATCGAACTTATATGGGGGTCATTCTTTTTGATGTATTTTTATTTGAAGGGTAAACAAAATTATTATGAAAGCAGGATAGAAATATTAAAAATATATGATATAACCTCTCTGAAGTTCTAAGGGTTAGGGTTTTCCTTTTATTTTTAGAAAAACAAATTAAAAAAAAAAATAAAATATAAAATAAATTGAGTACCTATGTCTCTAAATAATTTGTGTTAAGTTTAGATACCATATAAGGTATACCTAACCATTTTTTTTTTGTCAAAGAAAAAGATTATTTCTTATAATAATTTGCGATGTATTAAGATATCAAAGAGAATATTTTTATGGATTCGTAAAAAAAAAAAATACAAAAAAGGTTTAGAAAAATGCTAATCCATCTAAATGAATAAATTTAATGGGTTCATAGCTACACAATATGAGAAGAAAAGAGACTTTATGATTAAGAATTCGGGAGGCACGATTTTTACATATTTCTGAGTTTAAATTTTTGTATACAAGTTTTGTGCCAACTTTTCTTTCTTTTATACAAAATTTTAGGGTAATTATTCTATTATAATTTGAATTTTATAATAATGTTCTTGTTTTTAAAACCATTATTTTTTATCAGAACTTTATCTATAGATACATAATATATTGAAATTTTTCCAAAAATTAAAAAAAAAAACATTATATAAAATAATACAAATACAAATTCTGACAGCTGACAGTTGTTAAACAATCGTTAAGTTGCCATTAAGAAATAATAAATTATGCCTAATCAAATAATTGTGTGAGCACTGAATTCTGGTTGGCAACAGGAAATGTTACTTTTAATACAAAAATTGATGTACACATAACTGTCAATTGTCAGAATTTAAGAACGTCAGATTTGAATACCAGAAAAAACATTGTTTTTTTTATAGTGTAGATAAGTACCTATTATTTTAGCTTATTTCGAATTTTTGAGTCGTTGACCCAAATTTGGTTGGTAACGTTTAGTAATTGTCAAAAATGTTAATTTTCTATCAGAATTGATTAAATTTGGTCTAAAATCATTTTCAACCAAAGCTAAATAATACACAAATCACTTCTGATCCTTTGGAAACAATGCACAACATTTTGGATTTGTTTTACTAAATTTGGAACTTTTTATCCATTTGGAACATCTTTCGTAGATAGGTATCTATTATTTTAGCTTATTTCGAATTTTTGAGTCGTTGACCCAAATTTGGTTGGTAACGTTTAGTAATTGTCAAAAATGTTAATTTTCTATCAGAATTGATTAAATTTGGTCTAAAATAATTTTCAACCAAAGCTAAATAATACACAAATCACTTCTGATCCTTTGGAAACATTGCACAACATTTTGGATTTGTTTTACTAAATTTGGAACTTTTTATCCATTTGGAACATCTTTCGTAGATAGGTATCTATTATTTTAGCTTATTTCGAATTTTTGAGTCGTTGACCCAAATTTGGTTGGTAACGTTTAGTAATTGTCAAAAATGTTAATTTTCTATCAGAATTGAATAATTTTGGTCTAAAATAATTTTCAACCAAAGCTAAATAATACACAAATCACTTCTGATCCTTTGGAAACATTGCACAACATTTTGGATTTGTTTTACTAAATTTGGAACTTTTTATTCATTTGGAACATCTTTCGTAGATAGGTATCTATTATTTTAGCTTATTTCGAATTTTTGAGTCGTTGACCCAAATTTGGTTGGTAACGTTTAGTAATTGTCAAAAATGTTAATTTTCTATCAGAATTGATTAAATTTGGTCTAAAATCATTTTCAACCAAAGCTAAATAATACATAAATCACTTCTGATCCTTTGGAAACATTGCACAACATTTTGGATTTGTTTTACTAAATTAGGAACTTTTTATCCATTTGGAACATCTTTCATAATTTGCACACATTCAAGTTTATAAATTATTACGCATTTCAAACATAAATTTTGATTTAATTTCTGACTATTCTTCCTTTTTTTAAATTTTTAAATTTAGTACCATATTCCGACATTAATAAAAGAATCCCATATTTTTGATACAAACAAATTACCAAGACCACTGAAATTAAGTGTAATAAAGATCATAAATTTTCGTCAGAAATTAGCGTTGGAAATGATTTTTGTCACCAAAATGTAACAAACAGACCTATTCTCCCCATTCCACCTAAAGGGTGCTGCTTCCACATCTTCATCGATGAATGTCATAATAGATGGCTTCTTATTTTACCCGTTCGGTTTTGGCAAAAAATTCTATAAATATACAAATGGGAGATTCTCTTGAAAAATTTGTCAATTCCTTGTAAGAGGCAGTACCTATTGTAGTAATCCGTTAAAAACATGTTTTTAAGGTGACATTGACTGCCAATCGAACCTAAGACCTTCGGTGTAACAATTCTACGAACTTCCCATTACTCCACGGGCTAATATACCTACATAAACTTGTAGATTTCCTTAATTCCTATGCTAACTAACAACATTCACACAGGAATTGGTTACCCTCTTAACGATTTTTTGTCGTGCTATTAATCTATTTAATTAGGTACTTATTTGGCTTCATTCCATATGATCTTATTGGTCGTATGTCTTGACTTAATTTCTATAGAATTAGCTATACACGACTATTTTTCTTGCAACAAACGTCACTGCTGAAAACTCACCTGAAATTACAAAAATTACAAACGCATGTAAAGTTTACTATCAGTGCGACATTAATGCACAAACATAAACATAATTCCATATTATTATTGTATTTATATTTTCATGTCCCCTCTACCCACTTAACCAAACTTACTTCCATCAACAACAAGAATTTAATACAAAAAAAAAGAAGAAACTAAGGAAAAAAAAAATCATTAATAACAATTATGATTCTCGATTGCCAAAAATGCAAACTTTCAATTTTTAAATACACATTATTTAGGCTCCTCTTGATTTTCTTAAAAATTAGTATATTCATCAAAATTTGTTCATTTTAAAAATTCAAAAATTCTTGATTTTGGAAAAACTTCAAAAGTTGAGTTTGAATTTAAAATACAAAATCGTATGTAAAGTTTACTATCAGTGCAGCATTGATACTCAAGTGGTGCTGCTTAGATAATGAATAGGCTATTTATATTTTTCTGGGGCTCTTAGTTCAGCCTCAAATCAAGTAATCAGATTTTGCGTTTGTCACAAATATACCACTTCTTTAAGGACAAACAAAAATTGGTGAATCTTCAAAAAATCAATAAAATAAAAAAATAAAAAAGAATTTTGAAAACAAGTCTGTTAATTAATTTTCAATCCCCTTGGCTAAGAAATGATTTTTTAAGAATCTCAAAATAACAGTGTTTGCATCAAAAACTATCATACAAAGTTATACTAATTTTTCGTTATTCAACAATCTCCATCAAAAGCAATGTCTTCCATCCCTTACACAAACAATTCCACCCTTAAAATTTCGTTGAATCTTAATATTCCCACCATCAGCCTTGATTTTTCTTCCTAAATTCTTCACCGCTTGGGAATTTCCAAAAACACTTGCTTGTATTTTTACAAAAATTACAAACGTATGTAAAGTTTACTATCACTGCTAAATTAATAATATTTAAAATGTGTTCTTCTCTAGCCATTTGCATCTTAAAATTCCCACCATCAGGACTAGCTTTTCGCAAAATCTCCACAAAAATCTGCTTGTAAATACAAAAGTTATAAATGAATGTAAAGTTTACTATCAGTGTTAAAGTTCATACCTAATGAATTAAATGCCCTCTCCTTAATTTTCTTAAAAAAATGTATTTACTAATAATTTTTTCATTATAAAGGTTTTCTCTATTTTGAAAAGATTCAAAAGTTGACTTTTAGGTCAAAATATACTTAAAAATAGCATCCATTCAAAAAAGCCCTCTATTAAAAAAATCTCACACAAAATTAAATATGACCCAACCAAAAAAAAGATATACCTAATTATTAAATTTAAAGGTCCATTTCTAAAAATTAAGATCAAGGTTTATTAATTACTTTTTAAAACATCTTCAAGATTCAGACAACCCTGACAAAAAAAAAAAAAAATAAAATCCTTCTATTGGAAAATGGTCACCGTAGGTGTATACTTAGGGCCAGTTTCACAGTGCTGCACTTAACAAAATAAGTGGCACTTAATTTTCCCATTTTGGCACTTTAGTCGCAGTTTTACTTAGGAGAACTTAAGTGGCCAACATCGGAGACTTAAGTGTCACTTATTCCGATGAGTTTACACTGTGAAATTGGGAATTAGTTTTCCATATTTGGCACTTAAGTGACAATTAATTCACTGTGAAACTGGCCCTTAGACTTACAAATTCAAGAAAGATTTATTATTTTAAATGGAAATAATTATAATGTCTAGTCGATTCGTTTGAATTATTTAATTTTTGTTTTTTTTAGAGATGATATACTCGTACCTACATATACAGTACATCAGGAGCTTTCGAAGATTTATCAACACCATAATCTTTGTCACTATCATCAACATCTCTTCCTTCAAACATCGTAAAAATAAAAAATAATTGGAACTGGCACATTTTTGTAAAAATATATTGAAAATTTTCACTTAAAAGCTAAGTGCTGTCTGGTTTTTGAGTAAAAAAAATAAAATTAAATTGTTCCTTCAGAATATTGGTTGGTTGGTTATGTCGGTTTTCGAAATTATTAAAGTTAGGAAAGACTGGGAGACTTTAGGTAACCTGTAAGGCATTGTAAAAGCTTTTAAGCACCAAAAATATTATAAATACTTAACGTAACTGACAAAATTGTTCAACGTTCATTAAAGTTATACATATTATATATACATATATACCTACTATAGGAAGGTTTATAAAAAGTTGGGTTTTGGAGTAATTTGAAAGTATAGTCGTACTAATGATTGATATTGATATAGAAAGTGGTTTTTAAAACAGAGTTGAAATAAGTAGTTTTTCTTCAGAATTAATTTGGTATTTATTAAGAACACACGCTACACACACACTTTTATGGAGAGGAAAGAAGACAAACTCTGTTAAAATGGGTCAACAAATTTATTTTGAATTCTCTTATAGTTAAGAATTAATTTTATAAAAATGTCAAAATAATAATGTGCGTACAAAGTAAAATAAATATAATAATAATATAATAAATAGTGCTAAGTCTTCTACTTGGCTGATGTATTTCAGTAGAATAGTATATAGAATTTGTATTATTAAAAAAAAAAACCTTCTTATATAATAATAATAATTTAATTTATAATCAATCCTTACGTGATACAATAATTCGATACATTAATTTACAATCGTCACACATTGCTTATGATTACAAAATTTACAAACGTATGTAAAGTTTACTATCAGCGCAGCATTAATACATAGATGGCGCTTCTTATATCACGAATATGCTATTTTATGTTGTTGAACATTTTAGTTCACACCACAAATCTATCATTTCTTTACGAACGAACATAATTGGTGAATATTAGGTTTCGTGTTTAATTTCTTAAAAAAAAAAAAATCATTAAAAATACAAATTTTCAAAACTAGTCTGTAAATTTATTTTCAATCCTCTTGGATAAAAAATAATTTCATAAATATGTCAAAATAACTACGATTTGTCTTCCTACAATCGTCACTGTTGATTTTAATTACAAAATTTACAAACGTATGTAATGTTTACTATCAGTGTAGTATTAATCTACAGTTGGTGCTTTCTATAGATCATGTATTATGGTCAGTTTAATTTTTTCTGGGAGCCTAAGTTTAGCAGCAGATCGCTTGCCACAAACCTACTAATTATATTCGGATATACCTGCCTTCAAAATTGGTTAACCCTTTTTTGTTTCTTAAAAAACTCAATAAAATTATAAATTTTTGAAAACGATTTTGTAAATTAATTTTACTCTCACCTAATTTTTTTTTATAAAACAGCCCTATTCTGCTATTCACGTGGATCGTATATTCGATTCACCCATTCGATTCCCTTTCACATTGCCTTTGCATTCTGCTATCCATCGGGTGAACTATACATTATCCCAAACCAATTTGACATTCACGTAAACAGCTGTTCATGTCAAAATGTTGTATAAATTGTTTTGATTTTAATTTTTAATTTGATTCATCTTCGTAATTAAATTTGGAAATGGACAGTATTGGACTTTTTTTTCCAATTGCAAACAGAGGAATAAGAGAATCATCGAACAGAGAGCTACGGAGAAATGTTAGAAAATCGAAAAAAAAATATTATGGAACTGCCGGACGAAATGTAAGTTCATTTATTTTCATTTTGAAATAATAATAAACCAATTATTTCAAAATCATAGGTTTACCAAAAACTTTCGGTTAAATAAAAGAGCATTTCTGTATGTATTGGAGATTGTTGAATCGAATCTTCCACCTCCGCAGCGAAATAATTCAATTTCAAGAAAAGAAAAATTCATTGCAGACATAATTGCCGTAAATTGGTCTTTGTTTGTCGTTCTACCCCTAAAAATGTTAATAATCTATTATTTACAAACAAATATTCTAAATTAATCATAATAAATTAGTTTTTTTCTTTGTCGTGGTCCAACAATTCTCCAATTAAAGCAATATCTTCCTCCGTGACACAAAAAAAGTGTAACCCCAACCATTTGAATCTAAAAATTTCTGACGTAGCTATACGTAAAATCGATTCCTAATAGCTTTTAATGGCCTTTAGTCCTACAAAAATTTGGCGTTTCGTCCCGTCGATCTCACTTGGACTCATCAGTTGTATACGTAGAATCTCAATAAACACCTGCTCGTCTTTAAAAAAAAAAGTTACAAATTTATGTAGTTTACTATCAATGCAGCATTATTGCACATATGACACTTCCCATAAATAAAGAATATGCTATTTTCATTTAGCTGGGACTCTTAGTTCGGCCAAAAATCTAGTTAATAGATTTTTTGCTTGGTACACGTCTACCATTTCTTAACGAAAAAAAAATCTTGAATATTGCGATGCAAAAAGAAGTTTTTCTTCCGAAAAAATTTCGTATTAATTTGTGAAAATGAGCTGAAATGAAATTTTTCAATTGCAGGTATACTGTGACTGTTATTTAAAATTCACTATGATTTTTACCTAATATTGTGATCTATGAATCCCTGAGTAGGTAAATTTTTAACAAAAATGATAGGTTGTAAACTTAAAAAAAAAAAAATCCAATTTTCTAAATTGACAGACAGAAGAAAATTAGGCGTGGCCGTGCGAGGATTCGTACAAAATTTACATGTTAGGGGCCAATTTATAGCTTTCATTGAAACTCATCATTGAAGAATTTAATTTCCTAATTTGAGACACTTTGAAAGCAAAATCAGAGAATATTTTGATGCCAATAAAAAGGTGATGACTCAATTATTAATTTTAGTCAAATAAAAAAATTGTCATTTTGGCCAAACCTTACAAATCAAATGAATTTCTTTATTTCAATGATTGAACTACCTTATCATCGATCATTGAAATTTTAGAAATCGTTTTATGAGAAAAATTGGGCCAAAATAATATATTTTTGTTGACTGGAAATAATAATTGAGTCAAGACCTTTTTATTGGCATCAAAATAGTTACTGATTTTGCTTTTTAAATGTCTCAAAATAAGAAATTAAAATTTTCAATGATGAGTTTCAATGAAAGCTATAACTGGCTCCTTATACTCTATTCAAGTCATAGAAAGCTTATTAACAAAATTTCAGCTTTCTTTAGTTTATAAAATGAAGAAAAACCTTAATTGTATAAAAGTGGGCGTGGCATTGGGTGGATTTATAAAAAATCAACTTATTTATCATCAACATCATCAACAGAATAAGGATAAGTCTCAAAAATAAAAAGTTAGGCGTGGCAGTGGGTGGAATTTTAAAAACAAATTTCATGTCTTTAAGTTCTAGAGAGCTTATTTACAAAATTGATTAATTGAATAAGGAGAAAACCCAAGAAAAATAAAAAGTAGGTGTGGCAGTGGGTGGAATTCTTAAAAAAATTACTTCTTTCGCTTTAGATTCTAGAGAGATTATTTACACGCAATTTCAATTTTCTAGAAAAACAGCATAAGAAGAAAAAACAAGTGTAAGTGCCGGGACTCAGGGTTAAGATGTCTAAACACACGTAACGTAACGTGAATCACAATCACAGAATCACAATCAAAATCACGATCACAAGATACGTTACGTTTTTTTTCACCCTACCGCCAGTATAGATGTTTACTAATCAAAAAAAAAAGTAGGTATGGCAGTGGGTGGAATTCTTAAAAAAATAACTGTTTTAGCTTTAGATTCTAGGGTTATTATTTACACAATTTCAGTTTTCTATAGAAGAACAGCATAAGGAGAAAAATCGTGATTTCATTAACAGTTCGCAAAATAAATCACTTAAAATAATAAATCACCCTTCACAACAGTCGTTGTTTTCGTCGTGACTTTTGTAAGGATCGTCTCTCTTCATTGTGAGTTTTTATTTTTAATATTGAGTTATGATTTATTCAAAGAATGTGAAATGCACATATGACAAGTAGACAAGTAATAAAATCACGTTGGAGGCACTCACAGTTTATTGGTGAATCAATCATAGGTTGTGATTGTGATATTATGTATTCACAGGTTGGGAATCATAGGTCGTAAATTTTTGCTCTTCTCTATATTTATTATATCTACTTATTTACCTTACTTTAGATGGCGCTTACTACAGCCCAGGCTGGGCCATAGCCTTTAACCATTAAAACCTAAACTCGGTTCAGGAATAGTGAAAATAAAATTCAAGCACAATTCGAGTTTATTTTTTTTTAATAAATTAGCAGAATTTCACTATAATAATTAAAAAGGTCCTTAAGTCTATAAGGTTAATTTTTAACGAGCCAAAATATTGCCTTCTTTTTTACCGAAGTTAAAAATAGCAATTTACTGCTGAGCACTTTCGACTACAAGGACAGTTTCCGGTTCTTTACTAGATTTTTTTTTTTTTTTTTATTATTGTAGCTGAATTATAATACATTTTTTCATTAAACCTATATTGCACAATTTACAGAGATTTGATATAGAACTATCTTACAACTGAAAAATTCATAACAATGTTTTTAAGTATTACATATATAAAAAATAACTTGAAGGAAAAGCTACAGAAAAAACCTTCTTTTAAAAGTTGAGATAGAGAGAAGAGGAGGAAATAAAAAAAAAAAAAAAACCTCTGTCAAATCAAAGACTTTTTACAGAAATATGTTTAATATTTATATATAACAAAATTAGATGATTAATAAATAATTTAACAAATGAAATAAATAACAAAATTAAATAAATAAATAAATGATTAAACGTTTAAATAATTTAACAAATAACTAGTAAATAACAATTTAATTAATTAAATAAATAAATATATACAAAATAAATAAATAAGGAAATAAATACGTAAATAAATAAATAAATAGACAAATAAAAAGTAAATAAATAAATAAATAAATAAGTAGATAAGTAAATAAATAAATAAATAAATAAATAAATAAATAAATAAATTAATTAATTAATAAATAAATAGATATATACAAAAACAAAATAATAAATAAATAAATTAAATATTTTAATATCACAGATTTTAATTGATTAATAAATAAACATCTTTAAATGTATATATACATAGACAAATAAATATATCACAGAAAAGAAAAATAAATAATTATGTTTATAAAGTCAGATTTGAGATGAGGTAGTTATCAGATGAACTACACGATATGTCGTATCTATTGCACAGATTTGTTATTCTGAAAGGAATTCTTTCAATGTTTGTAATTCTATGTAATTCATCCGTTGAATAATGCCATGGCAAGTTAAGCATCATTTTCAAAATTTTGTTTTGCATTCTTTGTAACTTAAGTATATTACTTTTTGCACATTTTCCCCACACAGGTGATCCGTACAGCATGATACTTTGAAAAATTACTTTGTATATAATTAACTTATTTTCATCACTAAGCTTTGAATTCCTATTAATGAAAGGATAGAGCATTTTTATTGTCATGTTAACCTTGTTGATTGTTTGTTGGATATGTAATCCAAAAGTTAATGTTTTGTCAAGATATACTCCTAAGTATTTTGCACTGTATTGCCATTCCATCTGCGTTCCACTAACTGTTAACCTCCGACTGGGTAGAAAACAAGCTTTTCTTTTTCTGGTGAAAAAGACGGCTTGAGTCTTTCCAGCATTCAATTTAATTCTCCACTTATTAAGATAGTTCTGTACTTCATCCAATGCAGATTGCAAATTTGTTTCAATAACAAAACCAACCGAATCCGCTGAATAGATGCAAGTATCATCTGCAAAGATAGCAATTTCGCAATCCCTAAGCTTAGGGAAGTCAGATGTGTATATATTATACAAAAATGGGCCCAAAACCGATCCTTGAGGAACACCAGCTGAAATTTCTTTTGAATTTGAACATGCAGAATTAATGGAAACTTTAAACGTTCGTCCGGTTAAAAAAGAAAAAATTATTTTACTTATATATCTGGGAAAATTCAAAGTTCTTAATTTATAAACCAGACCTTTGTGCCATACAGTATCGAAAGCTTTCTCGACATCAAGTAAGACTAAACCTGTACTTTTCCTAAGGGCGAAGTTATTTTTTATATCTCTTGTTATACGGTGTACTTGATGTACTGTACTGTGATGACATCTAAATCCAAACTGCTCTGCTGGTAAGATGTTATGTAAATTTAAGTGATTGATTAGATTGTTTTTGATAACTTTTTCAAGGCATTTACTTATTGAGCTCAATAAGCTGATTGGCCTATAGCTACATGGCATAGACGAGCTCTTTCCTGGTTTGAGAATAGGTATGACTTTAGCATTTTTCCACCCCTTAGGGAAATAGCCTAAATAAAAGCAACCATTAAAAATATTTAAGAGGTATTCAACACCAAATGTTGGAAGTTTTTTAAGATATAAGTTTCGTATACCATCGAAACCAGGAGACTTTGATATTTTAAGACCTAAAATTATATTTTTAAGATCATCTAGGGTTACTACACTTTCTAGAATATCAGTTATGGGTGTACTTAGTGCATCACAGGACTGTTGTACAGCAAGTTCAAGGTTGGCATGCCCCACTATATTGCTGGTTATTAAATGGTTTGTAGAGAATTCCCTGGCCAAGGCATCTACCTTCTCAGAATTTGATACCATAACCGTATTTCCCGATCGTAACGCAGGAATATTGCAATTTTTCTTCTTAATAACCTTGGCAATATTCCAAAAAGGTTTACTGGCCTTATCCAAACCTCGTAGTTTATTATTCCAGGATTTATTTCTATGCTCTGTTATTAAGGTTTTGATTTTATTATTTAAAATTTTCATTTCTAAAAAAAATGACCGATTTCTAGTCCTCATCCAGAGAGATCTGTATTTGTTTCTTATTTTTATGAAATGAATAATGTTAGACGGTAAAGTGTTAGACAAGGGTGTTTTTAATTGGAATTAGCAACACAGTCGTTTATTGTACCTTTTTATAGGGGAAGCTGACCTGGCTACAAAAAAAATACATATATTTCCTTTAACTTTTGTTTACATAATAGTAATCGTAATAATAATTGTTATTTTATTTAGATAGTTATTTTTGTTGTTGTTGAAAATTTAAGCATAATGTTGTGATTTGACTCTCATAGCCTATAAAAGCTAAGTGTAATTGTTGTTTTGTTTAATTTAAATTTTAGAAAGTAAAATTTAATATTCTATGACTTTGGGTGAATATTGCTTCCAAATTTGGTTATGAAACTTAATTTTTATATAATAATAAGCATTTAAAATGTCTTCCTTGGACGTTTCATACAAAATTTAATGTGACATTAAAATTTGTGTAGTGTTAAATAAAATTCATTTTAATATTATGTAATTATAAAATAAATATTACGAGATTTTATGGACGGAAGAATTTGAAAATAATCGAGGAAGTAAATTTTTATAAATTAATAATAACAAAATGAAAGAAATAAAAACAATAAACTTTTGCGCCATATAGTAATGTTTATGCATGAATATTCATTACACAGGGTAGTTAAGATGCTTTTTGTCATGCTTTTTATGCTCGTCCAGAGGTCCAGGGTTTTATCAGTCTGAGATAGAAGACGCCACTTAATTACAGCCTGAGGTATATAGCAGGCGCCACAAACTTCCTACTTTAACCTGGGCTTGCACTGTCGCTTCTGGAGCCATAAGTCTTTAAAAGGGATATACTTACCTTGTACTAGAGCCTTCTATTGCACGTGTATATACACCTATACCCGTGTTACATGTCCCAGCAAACATTTTCATTCAGAAATGAATCATAAATAATTCACAAAAGTGAAGAAATCTGCCGAAAAAGAATTCACTTATTAATCAATTTGAATCCTTTAACCTACGCTCTTAGACACCGATGATTCAATTTTTATAACTCATTCATGATCTGAAAATCCTTCATTTAAATGAACGTTAATAGGGGTTCTATAGAAGATCTTTTTAAAATTTCCTTGTGCGCACTCAGATTTATGGAGGAAAATGAATGAAAACTGAGTGTTGTTTTTTTCTTTGCATCTCCCCCCGCCCCCGTAAGAATTTGTAGGGTCCGTGTCTACATTCGTAATTCATTAAAAAAACTGAAGGTTTAATGAATATTATTCTTCATTTTTGGTGAATAGAATCTGAACCTTCAGATAAATGTTTGCTGGGGTGTAATTAAATTATTCGTGTATGAACACGTGTATTTATATCTGCACGTGTATTTATTGTTATACGTGTATTTATTGTTACACGTGTATTTAGTATTTGTATTGTTACACGTGTAATTACTTCGAAATCGTACTTTTGGTGTTTTATGGTTCAAAAAGCGTTGAATCTAAATCGTACTTTTCATGTTTCATGGTTCATATGACGTTGGAAAATAGATACAATGATTTAACAAATTCTTTTGCAAATATTTTTTTCTTTGTGTGTTACATAATATTAATTAGTGTACCTAAAAACCGTTCTTTTACACTTGAAAATATCTTAAAATCAGTTCTCCTCTATCCAGTTACAAAATAATTCAAGCTTTTATAACTACACGTGTACTTTTATTTACACATGTATTTAGAACATGTACACGTATTGAATTTTTGTTTACTACACGTGAACACATTTTACCTGGTTTGACTGGTACTACATTGAAGATTATGGTATAGAGCTTGGTTTTCATCTGTTTACGATTTCTTATTGAACATTTATAAACAATTTGATTTAACTTACAATTATAGAATACATTGACAGAATAAGAAATTATGGCACATAGGAGGTCTATATTTATACATTGGCTTACATTCAACTTAAAATTAAAAGTCGGTTGACTTTGATGTCCTCGGGGTGTTCCGTCCCGGTTGTCCAATGTTGGTTTTCATCTGTTCTTTCAAGGTCTCTTATATATCTATATATGTTCAAACCGAGTGTGAACTATAAAATCACAGAAAAAATAATATTTTTATTTTCATAAACTTCACCAGAGATGGTTGAAGTGCTATGGCCAGGGGTATCCGGAGTGTTGGCTGTTTTCTAAAGCTAACGAAAGCGGTCGGTCGATAGATTGCTTACAATACAATTTTAAAAAAACAGTGGTGGGAGAAAAAAAGTGAAGTGCATCGTTACCTAAAGATAATAGTAAAACCAATTTTTAGCATTAAAATATTTTTGATTTTATATGCACCGCATTTTGCTTAAAATTGGTAGACGATATGATATTTTTACTAAATCTATGTTTTTAATTCAGTCTATAAAAGAACCTCCTGAAAGAAATCATATGACTCAATACACACTCCCCCTAAAGTACATTTATTTTTTGAGGTTATTTAATCCCTTTATTTGTAATTATTTTGCTTATTAAAAATTTTTTTAGTTTCAGTTGTAAAATTTTTTTTTTGTACTCATTTGTTTGTAGTATAAATGGAGTTAAAATAAAACCCCCTATTACCGCTTGCGAACGAATAAACGAGTAAGTGTAAGAAATCGGTATTAAAATTGCCGAATTGAGAACCTTTGATTCCCCTTAAATGTCAAAAAAAAAAAATTTAAGTTTGATCTTACTCTATTGTGGACTGTGGTTATCGAAATTTCATTGTTTTGAACGTCATTCGTTAGTTCGCTAATGCAAACATCTCACTTCGAACGTTCGATTCGCCAACCGTAATAGGGGGGAAAGGCTCCCATCCCATCCCATCCCATCCATTCCTATCCCATCCCATCCCATAACTAATTTATTTCTTTAAAAATCAGATAAAATAGCTTTATACTCAGACCACAAAATTAGGTATACAAGTTTTAATCACATTATTGTGCGGTTGGCTTATTTCAAATCAATTTATTTTCAATCGTTTTTTTTTTTTAATGAAACAAAAAGTATTTTTCTAAATAAATAATCATATTTAATGAAAAAATAAAAATTTATTATGTATCTCTATATAAAAGGTGTATATCTACTGATTTTATTCTAATAATGAATTTAACCATGTTTTGAATGGAAATTAAATTAAAACTATGCGTATATAAATATATTATGTATCTTTTGTCATTTAATCCAAAAATACTATTTACATTATTCATGATTCAATTTGGATTTTATTCAAACTCTAATACCCGTCATTAATTTTCTATAGATAATGAAATTTAGTTAGTGCAATGTATCTATAGTGAAAATAGGAATATTTTATAGAAATAATAATTCATTTAAATACCTTAATATGAATATGAATGAACATCAACATTTTAAGTATGAATGAAGTCAATCAAAATTTAGAGCTTTTCAATAATGTTTACGATAAAATTGATTTGGGAAGCGTAACAATATAGTTTCCTTTTAATCTCCTTAAAATATAGAGGAAATTTATTTATAATATGGTAATCATAGAACCATCATTATATTCAGGGAATTAAGCTTATATCTTTGTCTGTTACCTATATACTCAGGAATATAAATAACCTCTTTGGTTGTATATTATTTCAAAGACTGAATTGAATCATTATATATTGAACATACAGATTTAATCTCATTTAAGTTTTGTATTGGACACGAGATAGATGACTCAACCATGGATACAAATAACTAGTCTTCATTTACTCTAACTAAACCCCCATTTGCGTCTTTAAAGAAATAGGGCTTAATGATAGCATTCTCAGCATTAATTTATAAACCTATCACCTGAGTCATCTATAGATCATCTTTGCCCCCATCCCTATAGTCGTGTATTTTTTATTTCTTTTATTTCAGTCAATCTACATCACAGTGAAAATTATGTCGAAAAATTTATCGATTAACCAAAACCACGTGACCTTTAAGAAAATATAGAAAAGGCTATTATTCGAACGCGCATTCAATTTACAATTCCATCCCAACACTCTTCATGCATGAGTTACATTGTAAGCGAAAATTTTTTCATTGCTCAAAAGCCCATAAATAAAATCTTTATTTAAAGCATGCACTAGCCGCAAGTGGTAGGTGTTATATGGTTGCCACTGTGGAAAATATGCATTCCAACTACATATTTCTTTCTCACAAACAAAATTTAAAAAATATAAATGTTTGGATTATTTAAAACCCAGAGCCTCTTTCTTTTTTTTCCATTTTTGTTGGCCAAGAAATAGTGTGCAGACAAAACACAAAAAAAAAAAAAAATATCAACCTAAAAATTCTGAACATTTCTGGTCAAACGTACAGAAGTTTTTCCAAAAAATCGTTTTTTCATGCTTTGAACTTGCCCCTATCTTTTCGGGAACTAACTACCGAGATTTTGATCTACTCAAAAAAAATAAAAATAGGTTGCTGTCAGAAATATAACGCTTGAAATGCTTTAGAATTGGACGACAGATAAAATACAAAGTCCAAGCTGTAACAAATTTATATGATGTAGCCCCATATTTTTATAACTTTAATATATTTGTCCAATAATGTTTGTTTGGTTTTCTTATTTCAATTATTTTTTTATTTTATTCAATTTTATTTGTTTTTATTTTTTTTTTATTTTATTTGTATTTTTAATTTAATTTATTTTTATTTGTATTTTTAATTTAATTTATTTTTATTTGTATTTTTAATTTAATTTATTTTTATTTTTATTGATTTTATTTTATTTTTTTTTTAATTTTATTTTTTTTTTGTATTTTTAGTTAATTTAATTTTGTGTAAGTTTTAATTTTTGTTTTAATATTTTTTGTATTTTATTTTATTTTATTTTTCTCAAATTTCATTTTATTTCTGTATTTTTTATTTAAATTTGTTTAAGTACCTACTAATATTTGTTTTAATATTTTCTATTTTATTTTATTTTTCTTTATTTTATTTTATTTTATTTTATTTTATTTTATTTTATTTTATTTATTAAAAATTAATTAAAATAATTATTTTATTTTATTCTATTGTATTTAGTTTTATTTTTGTATTGAATTGTGTTGTATTAACTCTCCTAAGGGTTACAAGTCTCCCACCACACTCTCCTCGCATCCCTCTCACCTTACTCCTTCTCGCAACCTCTATTGCCTTTATCCACTCTTCCCCCTTCCTTCTTCGTCCATTATATCCCTCATTTTGTCCCCTATTGATTTCCTTCATCTCCGCCTGACCTGCATTTTTCTATAACATGCTCCCACGGCTCTTGCGCACCTCCACACTCTGCACATTCTCTCTTCTTGTTTCCAGTACCATCTCTCTCTCACCTCATTCCCTAGCCTGACTTTCGCTATTCTCTTCGTCTGCCTTCCATCCCGCTTTCATATATTTCGCGATCCACTCGGTCATTACTTCTTTATACCACCTGTTATATCTGGATTCCTTTATTCCCGTCTTTCCTTCTACTACTTTCTTCTGTCTTCCCATTCTACTCTCTCGTATCCTTTCTTACTGTCCTCTCTTCCTTCCCTTCCCCTCGTTTACATTCTCCCTTGTTTTATTTTTTTATTTTTCTTAAATACATATTTTATTTTATTTCTGTGTTTAGTTCAATTCAAAATTCAATTTTATTTAAATTTAAATTTATTTATTTTTATATTTTTGCATTTTCTTTATTTTATTTTATTTTATTTTATTTTATTTTTCTGAATTTCATTTTATTTTATTTTTCTGTATTTTTAGCTTATTTAATTTTGTTTAAGTTTTAATACTTTTTGTATTTTATTTTATTTTATTTTATTTTATTTTATTTTATTTTATTTATTTGATTTTATTTAACTTCACTTTATTTTGTTTTGTTTTGTTTAATTTATTTTTCTTAAATTAAATTTTATTTAAGTTAATTTAATTTAATTTTGTTTAAAGTTGAATGTTTTTTGAATATTTTTGCATTTTTTTTATTTTATTTGATTTTTCTATTTTATTTTATTTTATTTAATTTATTTTATTTTATTTTTGGTATTTTTGGTATTTTTATTTCATTTTATTCTTTTGCTAATTTTTTGTTCCAATACGTTTTCAGAAACACAATAGCGGCAATCTTGTCACGAAATTGCATCCAGTAAAAATAGATATAAACATTCTCAGTCTTCACAGAACCACCTCAAAAAATTTTCTACCTATACTTTCATTATTTTTACTGGCAAAAAATCAAATAACAAGGTACACAAGATAGATCCAGCACTAAGCGAAATGGTAGCAGCAGCCTCGACAGGAAGCACTTCTAAACCTGGTGTCTATAAATTCCACAGTGTTTCCGGACGATTTTGCAACATTTTGTATCGATGCAACTTCAATAAATGTGTTGGAAATCGTAAAACGTTTTTACCTTTGCTCCCCATGTCCTCCTCAATATACACAGAACAGCTTGCAGCACCTATTCCTCCTACACATGTTTGGTATGTATGTATCAATCTCATGTGTGAATTTATTTATTTTCTACCCAGGAAGATTGGAAGTTGAATCACAGACTTTTCGATACACAATTTGTTGTTGGTTTTTTTTTTTTTTTTTTTTTTTTTTTTTTTTTTTTCTGTCAATAAACTTGAATTTATGTATATTGACTGTGTAGTATTTTTCATTGAGCTGTAGCTATCAAAAACCTCTACGTTTTTATTCCCAAAATAGATGGAACGATAGTTTTTAACTAATTGCCCTACAACTACGCCATTGGAGTAATATTTCTCTTGTTTGTTGGCAAGACTCAATATGCGGGATACCATAAATGGTCAAGTGTAAAATAAACCGCCTACCTTGTGTTTTTTCGTTCTTTGTCAATAAATTTTCTGTAAATAGAATTTTCTGTAAATTGAAATCTTCAAGTCTTGTTCGTTTACTTCCCAAAAACAGCCGTTTTTTATCAATTCAATAAATAAGTAAATTGGAAGTTTTGCAAAGTAAACGAACAGGAACAGAGGTATTGATTTTTCAAACAAAGTGCTCACAATATTTCGCTTGTATTTTTAAAATTATTAGAAGGAGAAATATCGTAGTGAAAAACGCTGACGAAAAATAATTTTTTCTTCTTGACAATTTCTCATGGCGTTCAATGGTAAAAAGGTCCTTTTTTATTCAGATCTTGTCAAAAATTTAGAAAGATTAAATTTAACTGATAAAAAAAATAAATTGATATTTTATTAATTTTTTTTTTTCTTCGAAAAATCGTGTTTAAAATGAAATTAAATCAAAATCTTTCAAATACTTTAAATAACAGACGTACTAAATACACTCGTAAGTACTAAAATGGATTAACTGGCTGAACACAATGCGACGGAGCCGCAGCACCTGTCAAAATATTAAATACACACAAAATCAATGCTACGAGCAGAATGGAACGCAACTACAGACGGAGCGTCAGTCATAGTCGCATTGGTTCGCGAACTTTTAACTTTTCACGTATAGCACTTTTGACATTTCAATTTACATGAAGATAAAAAGAGCCGGAAATCAATATTGAAGTTTTTAGTGCCTATTTGTGTTGGGAAAAAAAATTATTACCTAATTAAAAGAAATATATTGGAAATAAAAAAAGTGAATAATAAACTCGTGGCTGTTTTTTTTTTTTAAATATACAAAAAGCTGTACAGCTCATTGTGGGCAGATTAAAAAACGACAAAACGACGTACGAAATTTTTGAAAGCAGTTGCAACTGCGGCTCCGATTCCAGTTGCAGCAGGGCATTGTGATCAGCCATTAAAAAGAAATACGGTAATACTTAACTTCAAACGTATAAAATAATTCTGACAGTTCAATATTGTGTCTTCTCATCTACTACAATCTTGGGTATTCGAATGACGTTGATCACATTAGACTAACGCCTCCAACAGCTTTTTAAGTCTCTGTACTTTATCTCATTTACACTTCATGGCGAGAAAGAAATGGCCAACTAAGGACGGATTTTTTTTGATTTTATTTGTGAAATTTTTTTTGACGTTTTTTTTTTGTGACATTTGTTTTCTCTGTCTGTACTTTTTCTTAGACACTTAAATGCTACAAAAACTATTTTTTTTTCATTTGGAAATATAATTTTAAATAAGTAATTTAGGATATTCATGCAATGATTTAAAACACTAGATAAGTTTACCATTTCGTTAATGGCGTTTTTGTTTGTTATTCCAGAAGAGCAATGACAATCGAACGCTTTTATTCGTTTCTGAAGTATAAGTGGTTCTGATTTCCATTCTGAATTCAAATACAGAAGCATTTACTCTTACGAGAAGAAGAACTGTCATTTTGTGGGGTTGAGAAGGCTTCTTGGCTACCAATCGAAAAACGCCATAAATTCACGATTTATTTAATGAATTACTGTCAAATTTTGTATAAGAAATGATTTACACAATTCGGTCAAAATTCTTCAAGGATTTTGCTGCGGAAAATTAACCAAATTTTTTTTATAGAATTAAACAAAATGTCAGTGTGACTTAGAATTTAATTTTTGTAAAAGAAAATACACAAACCAATATTTTTTTCTCAATAATTCTAAAAGTAGTAAATCATTTGGCCAGTTTATATTTCTGAGATCTTCGCTTCCTCACAAATATAAGCACGATTCCTCACAAAAATTCGTCACTTTAACTGTCATAAGGTGAGACTGAAATTTTTAGGATTCGTCGCTCGATTTCTTTAATGACTTTGAACACAATGCAATATATTTATATTTTATTCTCCTGCTCTGTCAAAGTGACGGAGGAACATTACTGAGCACTCTGCATTATAAACTGGCCAAATAAAAGCAATTTTTTTTTCATATAATTGAATAAATTTCTTTGTTTTGCATATTTCTGGCATTTTTGAATTGTCTTTCTTAATTTTTTTTTACGAAATAAGCTTAATAACAATTTTTGATGTTTAAATTTTGACGTTTAACGAACAGCTTTTACACAATTTATACGACGTTGCATGAATATCTACCCTTATTAATTTTTTGGTTAAGTCAAGATTTGTGTTTTGTTTACTGAACGTCAGAGAAGGCCGCTGGTGTTCACATTAGTTTGTGTCTGAACAATAGAATACGGATTCACGTCAAAAAAAGTCAGAGAAGATACTCTAATGTAAACATCGGCAAACAAAAAGTTTCAATACGGAAATTTTCAAATCTGTCAACGCCAAAAATGACAGCCATTATTTTGTTGCATTTGACAGCTGATGCAAAATTAAAAAACAAAAATAATAGCAAATATTTTTTTATTTTTGTTGGTTTTTAAATAATATAATTTTAATTACAATTATATAGCTTTTTTTAACACAGTTCCCACAAAGTGATAATTTTGACGTTTTAATTGAATAAAAAAAGGGGAATAAATGTACATAACGTATTGCTATTTGATAACTCTATTATACAGATATACAGAATAGGCATGTTCAGGAAAATGAGATCTCGGAGATCTTAGTAATCTCAATTACCTTAGTTACAGAATTCCTCAACAAAATTTCTCAGCTTTTCTGTCAAAATTCTAAGGAAAAAATATCATGGATTTGCTTGCTCACTTTTTGAGTGACAGATCTGAGATCTTATTTTTCTGAAGGCGCCAAATCATTCTTATTTGTGGTAATATAGTGATTTGTGAATTTGTTACAACAAATTGTAGTAGATTTAAGGAAATTTAATTTTCAATAATCTTCTTATTTATATTTATATGTGTATATCGAGTACAATACCAGTATTTTCTTTCAAAAACAGATATACAATATTAGATCTGTTCGTGTACTTGCCCGAAACTGCCAGATTCTACCGGATTAATTTTTTTTTATTATATGAACTTTGACAGTCTTTCGGGCTAAAAATGGTAGAAATGGGTAGGTTTGGGGAGTAAACGAACAAGGTTAAGGTCACTGATGATTTTGACATTTGCAAATAAACGAGAGAGACAGAGATGGATAAATATTGCAATTTAAGAAAGAGTTCTATTATACAAGGTCGTCCATTTTGTGGTTATTATTGATATATGATTTTTTTAACAGCATGATATTTGACAGAAAATGTAGTAGATTTAAGGAAAGTGTGTAGAGATTTTGTTAGAGAAAATGTAATTTTTTTGTTTTTATTAAAACTGCACTTTGTTTTAATCGTGCAGCAAATTGATAGTCGACAATAATTTTATTAGTAAAATCCATTAGCGTATTGTATCTTTCTTAAAAAACATATGAAACAAAATTGAATTCTGAAACACGTTTGGTGATACGACAAACATTAAATATTTAAATTCAACGTATAGGATTATGTTCTGTACTTTTCCCTCGTTTCGTTTCAGCAATAATGACAAAAAGTTTTTAATTACTTCAAAAAGGCCTTTAAAACAAAATTTCCAATCATTTTTTTCCTCGAATTATTCCTGAATAAATGATTGTCAAAACCTTTGCTATGTGCTTTGTCTAAACAAAGAAAGACTTAAACTGTTCTTTTTATTATTTAAACTTGCATCGCTCACACACATGTTTCAAAATATCCAGCTTTCTGTTGAATAAGTCTACAAATATTAGAAGAGGTTTTGTATGTAGGTTTAGAGGAGACTGAGAGATTGACACACGTGACACGGCCAAAGTTTTTCTATACCACATACATAAAGCTAAAAGAATTCCAATTTCCGAATGGCAATAACAGGAAACACAAATTGTCAATATAGCCGACCCCCATTTTATGTTTGTGTAACAACAAAAACCACCGCAACGACGAGGACAACAACTATACGACGAAAGTGAATACGACGAAGCTGACGATGTCAAAAGGGCATGTTAAATACTAAAAAGCCATGACAACGAAAAATAGTTGGTAAATTTTCATCCACTAACTATGAGAAAAGTTTTCTCATATTTTACGCTAGATTGCTGATGTAGCATCCACCATACCGGCTGAAAATTACTGAGCTTGTGCTGCGTTTACATTTTGCAGTTTTCAGCTATAACACACAGTTCGATGGCTAATTGGATTAAGTGATGAAAAGATTAAATTTTACCCAGGAATTAGTTTCCAATTGAGGAAAACTGGAATGCGGCCAGGCATCAGTGTAGCTTTTCCGGAATCAATTTAATTCTATGTTCGCTTTCGCAGCATAATTGTATAGGTACTCACCACAAATGCACCACCTAAAATTATGCAATATAATTAAAATCATGTAGATTACATTTAAAACTAAATTAAAAAGCTAATTTCTTAAAGTTTTAAATTAATAATAATAAAATAATGAATAAATATAAAATTTTTGTTTCTTTTTGTTCGTTATAATGAAATGTTTTTGGTATTTTATTGACCATTAAATAGTCCTATAGTTGAAGTTGAATTCCCAGATATATGATATAAGCAAATTAGTTATTACATTGCATGGAAATTTAATTACGCAAACATAGAGAACATTGGGGCACTTTTAGCTGGAAAAGCCACACTGCATGTTTGGCTCATTTACGTTCATCCCAAGTACAGTTGAATCGATTGAAATATGCGGTTAACGAAGAGAATTTGTAATTGAACAATCAACGTGTTAAACCAAGAAGCTTTTCCTTAGAAATTATACCAAGCAATTATATGTCAATATTTAGGTTAGGAATGAAATTTTAATTAAAGCATCAAAATAAGCCAGTAAATTAGTTATTAAATGATGCAATATGTTATGACATAATATCGCACCCTTAGAATGAAAGTGACCTAACTCAAAATTTCTGTAACTTCTGATTTTTCAATAAACTGACATTAAAAAGCGAAATGAACTCTAAAACCAGATTGTAAAAAAAAATGCCGAATTTTTTAGTTAGGTCACTTGCATTGCGATATGTAGTTTTAAAAAATTATTAGTTCAGGAAATTTAATTAAAATTAAAACAACCGTTGTGTGGAGGAAAATAAAGGAAGCCTAATTTTTTTAAACTATTTGAAAAGTTTAAGACCTGTGACACCATTAACCTGGTGAAATCCGCCATTTTTGAAAACACCAATTGATCTATTTCTCTCAAATTTATGGCTTCAGCGGAAAGCTGACAAAACGCTAAATTATAATTTTTGGCAGTAATCTTGTATAAATCTCTCAATAATTGTGTCAAAAGTCAAAATTCACCTACTAGGGCATTTTGATAAATGTTAAAAATTTTGCTATTGCGTCAAAAGTGCGCTTTTTAAAAATTACACATATCATGCTTTAAATTTAAGAGAACTTAATAACAAAAATTATATTTTTAGGACACTAAATAAGGATGGAAATTCAGGTATTCACAAGAAAAATGTGCGTGGCAGTAGTCGGAATAAAAAAATTAATACAAAAAATTTGCAAAAAAATCACACTTTTTAAGCGTTTAGAGCTCAAGAGAACTCAATTACAAAATTTAAATTTATTAAGGATGTTTAATAATAAGAAAACAGATATGTATATATCAATATAAGGAAAGTAAGCGTGGTATAGCTTGAACCAAATCACTTGGCCGACGCGACGGTCGGTTGCGCAGAGAGAGGATTTAAGAGAACAAAAATGGTGCGCAAGATATTTAATGAGTAAAGTGAGCGAAGTTATAAGCAAAACTCAGTGATTTTCGTATTTTGTTTGTGTATCTGCAGAGAAATTAAAAGAGAGCTGCGCAGTAAAATGGCCAAGTGATTTGGTGCAAGCTATAGTAGAAGCGACAAGCGCATTAAAACAAAATTATTCTTAAGGTTCAAAAGAGCTTAGAAAGAAAATTTCAACTTTTTAATAACGTTAAATATAAAGAAAATAATATAAATTTAAGAAAAATGGGTGGGGTAGTAGGCGGATTCCTGAAATATTACACATGTCATGCTTAAGGTTAAAGAGAGATCTTAATTATAAAAAAGTTCTAACACATAAAAAAAACCTTTTTAAAAATTCTAATTTTTGAGGATGTTAAATAAAATGGAGAATCTTGTATACATACAAGAAAAGTGGGTGTGGGGTAGGTAGATTCCCAAAAAAATTACACATGGTTTGCTTAAAATTTTTAAAACGTTACAAATTTTCAGTTTTCTTGGGACGTTAAATAAGATATAAACCCAAATATATTAAAAGTAGACGTGGTTATGGGTGGGAAAACTATTGTATGCCTATGGTTTAAGAGAAATTATTTAAAAAACATTTCTAAGGACGTTGAATAAAAAGAAAAATTCAAGTAAAAGTAAAGTAGGCGTGGCAGTTAGCAGATTTTACTGAAACCACTTTCTAAACCTTCGCGCCTGTCTCTTATTTGAACAAACTCTAAAAATTTCATTGCAATCAGCTCGGAAGTTTAATAATCAATAATCTATACACAGCCAAATTTTGATTTTTATATTTAACTGGCAGACCCGTGCTTGCGTTCTTTCGCAAAGTTTAAGAATATTTTTTGTTTTTTAATTGTAAATAAAAAAAAAGGTGCTCAGTATTTAAAACATAAAAGAAGATATTATAATAAGGGAAAAACTCAGATATATGTAAAAATTAAAAAGGTGGGCGTGGCAGTGGGTGAAATTTACTGAAACCACTTTCTAAACCTTCCCCTAGCTGCTTAAAAGGACAGACTCTAACTAGTTCGTGGAAATCGATTTTGTAGTTTATGATGCTATAATGCATACATAGCCAAACATTGATTTTTATATATTACTAGCAGACCCGTGTTTGCGTTTCTTCACAAAATATTATAATGTTTTTTTTTGTGTAACTGTAAATATTAGCATATGAAAAACGGTGCTCAATAAGGACTAACTCTGCAATTTTGACCATATTATTAACAAAAATATAATATACTTGAACCAATTTAATAATTTTTGAGATTACCCAAATTTGAAACTAAAGAATTGTCCCGTATTTATATGATACATTTTTAAGAAGATAAAGATAAATTTATATTTTTATGATTTTAATAAAACATCAAAAACTTTGATGAAAGTATAAATTTAACGAATTTATAGCTTAAAAACTGAATAATTTTCTTTAAAATTACAATTGATTTCTATAGCCATCTGCTTGTGAGTTCGAATAACTCAAGTTTCTTTGCACTACCTAATTATGTAAATTGCATTAATGAAATTTACAAATATCTGAAAAATAAAAAAACAGAAAGTACTTCTTCCAAAATTGCTCTGAAGTTAGTTTTCCCTCTGTTTTTCTACCATCATCCCATAATTCAACTGAAAATTATTATTTTTCCAATAATTTTACCCATCACAGCTGTTGGGGTGTTTATCTATCGAACATTTTGTTCCCGACAGGATATCTTTTGTGTATGTGTGTGTGTGTGTGTATATATTATATGGCTGTAGAAGGCAAAACCCTGAAACTTCAAGATTGGAGAGGCAACTTTCTTTTCCACAGGGAACTAATAACGGAAAAGATGCGAAAGAGTCTATATAAGTAACATATTGCTTTTCAACTTCGAACAGGAAAAACAAAGTAAAAAAGGTTTTTGCAAAACCTGCAAAAAAATATGTACATAGCACATTCCTTCTACCAAGTTGGTCTTTTTGGCATATATATGTAGGTAGATATTTTATCGGTGGGGCGGTTGAAGTAATTTATCGACGTAAAGTTCCGAGAATCGTAATTGCATAAACATATAGAATTGGATGAGAAAAATACTGTGTAATAAATGGCAATGATTTACATGGAATTTTTTTTTAACCAAATTCTAAGAATAATCGTTTTGATAGTTTTGTTCCGTCCGATATTATATGCATCAATCCTTTATTTTTTTTTTATTTTTTTTGTAATGAGAATTTCAGTGAAGTCAATTTCCATGTAAATTTGCTTACCCATAGAAGTAAAGTTATCCAATTTGTTTCAAGAGTAAATTATAAAATAGGAAAAGAGTTAAGATCGGAAAATTTAAAATTATTTGAGCATACAAAAATGTTCCAGGAAAAAAATTAATTTGTAACTAACCGACACACGAGCAAAAAAGGAAGAATTTTTATCTAAGAATTACGATAGTCTGATGGGATTTTGTATGGTAGAATGATAAATAGATCGAGTTTATTAGAAAATAGGTACTTCTACATTTATTTCTAACGTACAGAAACAAAATTTTTAAGGATTAAGTACTGCAGTTTTATTCCTACGGAATTTGGTCCTCTAATATAGGAAATTGAACTGAAACAAAAATTGTAAGAATATACTAGGCTATAATCAAATGCTTGCTCATTTTTCTTAATTGGTTGAGGAGTTTTAGTACAGTGATTGTGAATATTAAAAAAAAAAAAAACATAAGATGTTTTAAGACAAAAATTTAGCTACGAAAGTAACATTCTTTTTTGCTAAGAAAAAAAAATTATTTCAACTTTCTGTATAGACTTCCACTCTGCAATTCAATATAGTACTTTGAACTTCTTGCTCCGTCTTTAGCATTTCAGACTTCACACAGCATACTTTGCACTTCGCACTTCGCAAGCTGCATTCCTTTCTGCACATTTCGCACATCGCACTCTGCAATCAGCACTCCGCAATTCGCACTTCAAATTCACATCCTTCACTTTGCACTCCTTGCATGGCATTTCGCAATTTGCACTTCACACTTCACATTTTACACTTCGCATTCTGCATTCCGCACTTCTCACTCCGCAATCAGCACTTCGCAATCCACACTTCAAATTCGCACACCTCGCTTCGAATTTCGCACTTCACACTCTGCGTTTTGCACTCCGTACTTCGCAATCCGTACGTCGCACGTTGCACTCCGCATTTCGCACATCATACCTTGCACTTCGTTTTAGTAAGTTGCCATTTAGATCAAAAAGTAAGCCATTTTCAATTTTTAAATAAATATGCTGTAATGTGCTTAACTTATGCTGCCATGTCCATTGTCCATGTGCCTTAAACAATACGCAAATTTGCAAATTTTTAGGGTGACTTTCTTTCGATTTTATTAAAAATTTAAACTGTAATATTTTATTCCAAATTTGTGCTATCAAGTTGCTAAAGATATAAAATAATTTACATTTTTACAACTTTAACCGTCGCAAATAAATTTTGCGAAGAGTAAAGTTAGCATTACCATTTCTATTTTCAAAAAAAAAAACTTGTACATACTTAAAAAAAAAACCGCAAATTTGAAAATTTTACGGATGAAATATTTTTTTATTTCTGCTCTGAGAAACACAAAAGTTTGAATAAATATTTACAACTTTCAAGACCAAAAATAAATTTTGCGAATTACCTTTTCGTGAAGTTATAACCACCATTTTCAATTAAAAAAAAAAGTTTCTATAATGTTCTCAAATTGTGCTGCTAAGTGCCCTCAATATTAAAAGAGAATTGTGAATTTACTGATTTGGCGGATGAATTTTTTTTTCAAAATTACGATTTTCAATTTATGTTGGAGAGATAAAAGAATTCGCATATTTACCGCTTTTTAGAAAGAAATAAAATTTTGCGTGAAGTTAGAACTGACATTTTCTTTGCTTTTAGGTATAGGTACTCAACTTTTACTGCCATGTGCCGTATTAAACAAAAAATTTGCAAATTCGCAAATTTTACTAAATTTTTTTTGTTGCAAAATGGTAATTTTCTAAGAAAATAAGTTGTGCTATTGTGTGTTCAGTTTTTACGGCCAAGTGCCGAATTTTATGACTGAAAATAAATTTTGCGAAGCTTAAAGTTAGCGTTGCTAAATTTTATTTTCAACCAAAAAAGTTATGCTATAGATAATATTTTCAACTTGTGTTTTTTTAATATTTAAAAAAAAAATCGCAAATTTGCAAATTTTACAGATGAATTTTGTTTTTTGCAAAAACGCAATTGTCTAAAAAATTCAAGATTTGCTCAGTTTTGGCTTCAAAATTCCAAATTGATGAAAAAATTCACATATCTACAACTTTTACCGCTGAGTTTAAATTTTGCGAAACGTAAAGTTAGCAATGCAATTTTCGATTCTCAATTAAAAAAAAAGTTGTGCTGTAATGTGTTCAACTTGTCTTTCCATGTATTATAAATGTTAAATAAAAAATTTTGCAGGTTTGCAAATTTTACGAATGAATTTTAATTAAAAAAAAATTAATTGTACTATTGTGACTTAGTTTTTGCTTCGAAATTCTGAAGAGTTCAAAAAATCTCATATTTATAACTTTTACGGCCAAAAATTTATTTTGCGATACGTGAAGTTAGCAATGCAGTTTCAATTTCGATTTTCATTAAAAAAAAAGTTGTGCTGTGTTTTGTGCTTGCACTTGTCTTAAATATTTAAAAAAAAATTTGCAAATTTGTAAATTTTACGAATGAAATTTTTTTTACAAAATTTCAATTTTAAAAAAAAATTTAACTTGTGCTATTGTACGCTCAGTTTTTGCTTCAAAATTTCGAAGAGATGAAACAAAATCGCATATTTACAACTTTTACTGCTGACAATAAATTTTGCGAAACGTGAATTTTCAATATTCAATAACAAAAAAGTTGTGCTGTACTTTATGTGTTCACTTGTATTAAGTATTAAATAAATTTTTTCGCAAATTTGCAAATTTCACGGATGAAATTTTTTGCGAAATTTTAAATTTTACAAAAAATTTAAATTATGTTGTTGTGTGCTCAGTTTTCGCTTAAAAATTCGAATTAAATGAAAAAGATCGCATATTTATAACTGTTAAGACCAAAAGTAAATTTTGCGAATCGTTAACTTAGCAATGGCAATTTTCGATTTTCTCGATTTTCAATAAAAAAAAGAGTTGTGCTGTACTTAATGTGTTCAACTTGTGCTTCCACTTGTCTTAAATATTAAACAAACATTTTCGCAAATTTTACAGGAGAAATTTTTTGCGAAATTTTTAATATTCTAAAAAAATTTAATTGTGATGTTGTGTGGCTTAAACACATTTTTAACAGCAACACAATTTAAATTTTTTAGAAAATTTGAAATTTCATCAAAATCAAAGATGGCTGTACTAATTTTACGCGCATAAATAGATTCCTTTGATAATAATTCCATAACCCATAACACAAAAGGCAGCAACCAAAACGGTTTATAGTCATGATAAATTAATTTTATAGACCCGATAGAGATGACAAGAAAAGATTAAAATTGAAAAAAAAAAAATGTTTTTAATAAGTTGGTCGTCGTCACACAAGACTTTTGTGGAGTGTCCATGAAAATAAATTACCTTTCAAAAACAGTTTTTTACCCTCTTTGTATATATGTACCTATTTATGCACAGGCATTTATGTAAATCAACCTTTCCATGTCAAGAACTAATCAAAATCAAGGCATAAATAATTTTAGTCTTTTTAAGGAATCAATATTATCGCATATACAAACAACAGGTCTGAGGGGGTCAGAAAAAAAAAAACAACAACTTGACACAAAAAGCCATTTACAAAAAAAAAATCACATTCAACCCTTCAAAACAGTTAAAGAACTTTTTTGGCCTAGACCTTTGTAATCTTTTTTCATATTCATTTCCATTTTTTTTTTTCTTTGAATAAACATTTAAATATCCTTCATATCCTTACTATGCCTACCTTGTTGTCGCGTCGTCAGCAGAAAATCCCCAAAATCCTAAATGCATATTTTTTTTTGTTTATAAATTTGTAGAAATTGTTTTCTTGACAGTAAAACTCACCCAAACACATCACATACACGACAAGACGTTTTGTTTTGGAAGCTTTTGACCTTTTTTTTCGTTTCTTTTTTTAATTAAAAATCCATGAATCCGCTTCGCTTCCGAAAGAACCTTTCAGAGACAATCTAGTAAGGCTCTGCTAAAAAGGTTATAATTATGTACTTTGTTTCTTTTCCTTCACAATGCGGTAAATTATGCAGCAATTATGATTTTGATGGAAGTGAAATTAGAAAACAAAGGGTAAAATTAATTTGTTAATGGCTATGACTTTAGGCACATTATATACACAATTTTGTTAGTTCTGGAAAATTACATGTTTCTACTCAACTCGTACCTAATTGTCAAAAAAGCAACTTCCCTGCAATCAAAAAATGTGAAAATTTTGTGCTTTCTCTCATCCTGTTTGTAGATATACATATATACATTGTGTTTTTCGGCAGCAAAAATCCTGCCTTTTTCAGCCATTATTATATATGTTTATAGAAGTAGATTGTGTCCTTGCCAGGATGGTTTGCTAAATTTCCTTGATGTTAATTTGCCTTGAAGTCAGCACTTTTATGAACAAAAATACTGAAATAGTGTGCAAGAGATTTAACCAACTTTTTCAAAAAAAATAAAATAAAAAAAAACATCCTCAATCTATGAACACAAAAATAAGTCTGCATTTGTCGTTTATTTTTTTTTTTTTTATTTTTTGATTGTTGTGTATAAAAAGGAAGAAAGGATAATGCAATAATTTGTTTGGAGACATTTTTGTAAATGAATCTCATTATATTCTTAACTTCCAATGGGAAATTATTATTACATTATATAATTCTAATTAAGAAGTTCTTTTGTTGTGAGTGATGATATGAAAAGGTAGTGGAAATATGAAGATGGTGGATGTTGGGCGGGATTAAGACGACGACGATAGACTTTTAAGTGACAAACAACTGACAAAGTATAGAAGTCATTTAATTAGCATGCAATTATCCTTTTAAACGAAAAAACTTGAATTAAACAAATCAGCATATTATTCACTGTTATCGTCCTTGTCCTTTTGAAGTACATAGTGATGTTTTATTATAAAGCCGCCGCCGCTCCGTGCCATTGTTGTACACAGTTTAAATTATAATGGACTTCTTATGATAATTTTATTTGTGTGTGCTTGAAGGATATGAAGTAAAATTCAAGAATATATATAGAATTTATGAGTGATGGCAAACATAATCACGTTGGCTCTTTGAAAGAACTGCAATTTTTAAAAACGATAACAGTTGGGTTCTTAATAAAAAAAAAACTTGTCTAAAAGTTGTAAAAACTTGATCTTACAGTACAGGTTGCCCTTCATAAATTAAGGTATTCTGATAAACGCATATACAAATATGTAATGGCGGCAGGGGAAAGAGACGCTTAAGGATTCCCAAATAAGTTTATGAACTTGGTAAAAACTCTGCGTGGAAAGCAAAGCATCTAGTTTGGTGAGGAATTCTGCCGATAACTCCAAGATCTGATACAAACTGGCGCCCAACGTGAGCCCTTTTTCGTTTCAGATTTGAAATTTTGCACCCACGCCCAAATTTGTTCCCTTATCTAACCTTCCTCAAAGGTATGAAAGTTTAAAATGAATCAGCACTCATGTTGGGCGCCACCTGTTAAGATTTTTTATTTTATTTAAGAATTCTTAAATAAGAATTTGGTTGCTTTAATTTTATCCCCATATCATACAATTTGGGTATTCTGATTCGATAAAATCAAGCTCTGTTACAGATGGCGCCCAACGTGAGTCCTAATTCATTTAAAATTAAAATTTTTACCCCCTCTGTATTGCACAGTAGCTCAAATTTGTTCCCTGTTCAATATTTCCTCAAAGGAATAAAAGTTTGAAATGAAATAGGGCTCATATTGGCCTCCAAATCTATCAGATCTTGCTTGTAATCGGCAGGATTCGTAAATAGGTATGTAATGGTGGTAATTGAAAGAGAGATTCAAGTTTTTTTTTAATTCAGGCTTTGATTGCTTTAATTTTATATCCAAACGGAAAGCCATATCATACGTTACAAATGGCGCCCAACGTGAGTCTTAATTCATTTAAAATTTTAATTTTTGTGCTCTCCATATTGAGCAGTAGCCAAAATCTTTTCCCTGATCAAACTTTCTTCAAAGGTATAAAAGTTTTGAATGAATTAGGGTTCACGTTGGGCGCCACCTGGATCAGATCTTATTTGGTATCAGCATGATTCGAAAATATTTAATTATGGTATTTGACAGAAAGGCTTAAGGATTTTCAAATCAAACTTAGGTCACTTTAATTTAACCTTCACATGGAACTCCATATCATATAATTCAGGAATTCTGCCGATAAAACCCAGATCTTTTATTGGGGGCGCTTAACGTAAGACCTCATTCCTTTCAAATTTAAACATCCATGTTCTGGAGTAGGTCTTAATTTGTTCTCTTATCAAATATTCCCTCAATATATTAAATTTTGGAAAAAATAAGGACTCATATTGGGCGCCACTTACAAAAGATCTTGGTGTTAAGTTTAAATTAAGATTTTTTTCCGTTAATTAAAAATCTTACCTACATATTATACACAATATGCCTATCTTACCTCGAACAGTATATCACTAATAAAAATAAGAAACTAAAAATAAAACTTATTTAAATCCCAAGTTCCTACTTACATATACTAATTCTCTTACATTAAAGGGTACCTCATTAATTTCAACCAAAAAAAAAACGTAACTATTTGCATTAATTTCTTTCGTAAACCAAAAAACCACACATTTTGTAGATAGATTAGTGAACAAAAAAACACACACACAAACAGATTTAATTTCATTCAGCCCACATAACCTTACATTCTTACGTATGAAATTCCAACATATTTAGATCGAAAATAAAATGACCTTGGAAGTCTTTTTTTTTTTTTAATTTCTACACATTACTCTTAGGTGTAGTGAAAAATTATGTTAAAAACCTTCGAATTATTTTTAGAAATAGAAATAATTTTAAATTTGTAATGTCAAACTAAAAAACCACTTCACTTTTAAGAAATGTTATTTTATCCCAGAAAATTGCCTTTGAAATTTTGAAGACTTTATAATATTCTTGGAATTTTAATTCAATGACATTTTCCTGAGTAAATTTGAAATACAAATATAAAATAAAATATAATAAAAAAAATAAAATAGAATAAATAAAATAAATTAAAATAAAATAGAATAGAATAAAATAAAATAAATAAATAAAATAAATAAAATAAATAAAATAAATAAAATAAATAAAATAAATAAAATAAATAAAATAAATAAAATAAATAAAATAAATAAAATAAATAAAATAAATAAAATAAATAAAATAAATAAAATAAATAAAATAAATAAAATAAATAAAATAAATAAAATAAATAAAATAAATAAAATAAATAAAATAAATAAAATAAATAAAATAACTAAAATAAATAAAATAAATAAAATAAAATAAAATAAAATAAAATAAATAAAATAAATAAATAAAATAAATAAAGTAAATAAAATAAATAAAATAAATAAAATAAATAAAATAAATAAAATAAATAAAATAAATAAAATAAATAAAATAAATAAAATAAATAAAATAAATAAAATAAATAAAATAAATAAAATAAATAAAATAAATAAAATAAATAAAATAAATAAAATAAATAAAATAAATAAAATAAATAAAATAAATAAAATAAATAAAATAAATAAAATAAATAAAATAAATAAAATAAATAAAATAAATAAAATAAATAAAATAAATAAAATAAATAAAATAAATAAAATAAATAAAATAAATAAAATAAATAAAATAAATAAAATAAATAAAATAAATAAAATAAATAAAATAAATAAAATAAATAAAATAAATAAAATAAATAAAATAAATAAAATAAATAAAATAAATAAAATAAATAAAATAAATAAAATAAATAAAATAAATAAAATAAATAAAATAAATAAAATAAATAAAATAAATAAAATAAATAAAATAAATAAAATAAATAAAATAAATAAAATAAATAAAATAAATAAAATAAATAAAATAAATAAAATAAATAAAATAACTAAAATAAATAAAATAAAATAAAATAAATAAAATAAATAAATAAAATAAATAAAGTAAATAAAATAAATAAAATAAATAAAATAAATAAAATAAATAAAATAAATAAAATAAATAAAATAAATAAAATAAATAAAATAAATAAAATAAATAAAATAAATAAAATAAATAAAATAAATAAAATAAATAAAATAAATAAAATAAATAAAATAAATAAAATAAATAAAATAAATAAAATAAATAAAATAAATAAAATAAATAAAATAAATAAAATAAATAAAATAAATAAAATAAATAAAATAAATAAAATAAATAAAATAAATAAAATAAATAAAATAAATAAAATAAATAAAATAAATAAAATAAATAAAATAAATAAAATAAATAAAATAAATAAAAGAAATAAAATAAATAAAATAAATAAAATAAATAAAATAAATAAAATAAATAAAATAAATAAAATAAATAAAATTAATAAAATAAATAAAATAAATAAAATTATTAAAAGCGGAATTTTTGAAAAATAGAATTATAAAAACCGGGATTGTAAAAAGTGGGATTTAAAAAAAGGGATTTAAGAAAAGAGGCTTGAAAAAGCGGGATACCGAACCCAACCGATTTTTTTCACTCATGTCAAAAATTCTTGTAAGTCATTCAAGTTTTTATATTCTAAAACAGCTTTTAGAAACAATCCTCCCACCATTTAAATTGCCACGTGTAAATTAAGTCGCCCTCACACTCTAATTATTTTTTTTTCAAAGAATTTTCGCAAACAAATTATAAGTTATTCGGTATTTTGTGCAATTATCATAGAAGTTTTTTTTTCTTCTCTTTTTTATGTTTCTTGTTAATTCCCTCATTATTCAAATCAAAATCATTTATTATATAAACAACTTCTTGCAAATTCGCACAAATAAAAACCTTAATTAACCATACTCTCTTCTTTTGATTAAAAATGGTCTTTATGGCCATTTCGTAGATGAAACATTTTCAAACAGATGTTAGCAACCAACGACAGAGGCTTTTAAACGTTTTTTTTTAAATAAACACAGAAAATTTTTAATTTTTTTTGTGTACACAAACCTATCTTTGAAAAATATGAAAAAAAATTTTAAAATGCAATCGTCTTTAAAAGAAAAAGAAAAATATAAAAAAAAACAACTTAACGCCATGGAGAAAATCCCATTAAACTTAGACTTACGACATGGACTATGGAGACTGTTGGGATAGGCAAGAGTAGAAAAAAAAAAAAAAAAAACTGAAAAAAATGGAAAAAGTACAAGAAAAAGAATAGAAAAAGGAAAATAGAATTTATTATATTTCCCGAAGCTCATCCTTTCAGCAGTGATAGCAGATATATAAGATTAAACAACACAACTTTAGACATTAGAAATGCATCTTGCTATCCCAAGCTATCCATCAATTTTAAGACTCTGAAATGGGGGATATCTTTAAGCAGGAACAGCATGATGATGTTTGAAATGGAAGAGCCATCAGGCAGGAACTGACCAACTTTTTCTTCTTCGTCCTTTTTTTTTTTTTGTTTTTGTGAATTAAACGACATTCACACTCACAGATCCATTTAGTGTAATTTTTGTTTTTTTTTTCTTTATCTCAAATGTGCAGGATGTGCTTTCGGTTGAGGATTTCCTTTTTTTTTTTTTTTGTTGTAGATAGGTATAGCCGTATATATAGGCCTTTAGGGACTTTTTGTGAAATCTATGGCAAAGTGTGTTTTTAATGTAATATAAATTTAGTTTTGTGAGAATAGTAATTTCGCCATGGAAGTCCTTTTGGGAATTGTTGGAGTAATATGTATTTGCATTTTTTGCGCTTCTAGAACTTTGATTGTGTAGAGAGAGAGCATGAATCTTGAAAGGGCAGACGATCATTATACAGGACGACACAACGTTTATATTTATTTCAAAATGGATGATGGGGGAATTATTGTGCCTCATGGGTGAATTATTATTATTTTAAGAAAAATACAAAAAAACACACACACATTTTACTTTCTCAAAGGAGCAACAACTCTATGCTTCATAAGTAGAATTAATATTTAATCGTCCTTTTACGTTTGCAAAATGTTCATTTTCCGTTTTGTTCTTGTGTTTTTTTTTTTTTTTTTTTTGTTAATGGATTAAGCTTATGTACAAAAGTGGCATTGGAGATTTATGAATATTCAATTAGAATATGTAAATATTACTCTTGCTCCTATAAGTCCTAAGTAGATTGAATGAGAGGTGAGTCCAGGCAAGCCACGCGTGGAAAAAGTTTAATGTAATAAGGTTAGTTGTTATTCAGGAAGTTCTTTGTTTTTTCCTGCTCACAGCTGATGTTATATGTAAGCTAGAGTTATTTGATTTTGTTTCGGCGAGGCAGAAATTTATAATGGATTACTCGGTTGGGGAATCTCAAATCTACATAAGCTCATGATTTGGAATTTTGTTGTGAATTTCCGTATATGAATTTTATGCAAAACTTTTCTAAATTTATTAGTTTTAATGAGGATTTTTTCAAAAATATAAAACAAACGCAGAAGTATCTACGAAATAGAAAGGAACCTATAGATTGGGTGCAATACATGAAGATGAAGAAGTATCTGATGCCTTTCTCGAGCTGAACTGAACAGTAACTGGTTTGAGATGGGATAGTGCATATGTTATAAACAAACTCTGTGAATAAGAGCAGAAAAGAGCTGACAAGAGGGTGGCGCGAGAAAGTTGGTGCGGTTACTAAAGACACTTTTCTATGCGATGTTATGATGATGAAGGGTGAGAGAAACAACAACCATAACCGAGTTTTCCCACACAAATTTCATCAGATAATAGGTTGGTGCATACATTTTTAAAATTGTGGGTATAAGATTTCGAAAAGGATATTTTGAGGGATGAACCCTTTTCTTGCTGCCGGAGGCTGTCATATAACTGAGGAGGGTTAATGACTCCAAAATAATTCGACTTGCCTCATTAGCTTGGGAGTTTTGCATCGGCGCGGTGTAATAAGAAAACGACGAGTCTCCTGCCTATATAAAAAATTTAAAGGTTTACCTTCCAAGACAAAAAAAAAGAAAAAAACAAATTTTTTATGGATATCGCGTACACCTGAATAATTAATGGAGAGTCTTATCATATTAGGCTGCAAAACTAATAATATAATAGCTGTGAAATTATCATTTTCACTTTTAAATTTGAAGGGTTCAATATTGAGATTAACTGTCGTAAATTCGTCGTTAATTTGTTGTGAAAAAAAAGACGCACTTGTGTCTTTACAAAATTAACTTGATTACAGGGGTTATATAAAAAAAACAAGCTCGACGATTTTTTTTCCCGACAATTTCACGACAAATTTACGACACTTATTTACAAAATTTTTTTCCTATATATTGAGTTCATTTTACACTTTTTTTAAGGGATGAATTGACTGTCAAGTTAATTTAATCAGGGTTATTAAAAAAAAAAAAACACGAACAATTCTTTATTCTTGCAGAAAAAAATTACGATAAATTAACGAAAATTAATTTAATTTTTAGAACCTTAAAATTTTGGGGTGATGAAGCTAACTTGACGAACATGGAAAAATGAACAAAAACAAATAAAATAAGTGTTTGATTAATCTTGTTAAAATGTCATAAAATTGTAGTAAAAGAAAAAATTGCTGCTGATTTGACATTCAAGTTAGCATAACCACGGGTTACTTAAACAAAATAAGTGTACAAATTTTTTTTTCCCGAAAATTTTACGAAAAATTTACGACAGTTATTTAAATACTTTTCTCTATTTTCAGTAAATTTTACCATTTTTTGAGGGTTGGTTATGTTAACATGACTATCAAGTTCGCATTACCGAAGGTTATTAAAAAAAAAAAACAAGCACGAACCATATTTTTTTTACGATAATTTTACTACAATTAATCTAATTTTTATAAGTTTAAAATTTTGAAGTGATAATTTGACGGACATGGGAAAAGGAACAAAAACAGATAAAATAAATGTGTGATTATTTTTTGTAAAAACGTCGTAAAATTGTAGTAAAAGAAAAAATTGTTGGTAATGCTGACTTGACATTCAAGTTAGCATTTTCAAGAAATATTAAAAAAAAAATAAAACAAGCTCAAGAATTTTTTCTTTCATGACGAATTTACGACACATTTACTACCTAATATTAATCCAATTTTTAGAGCCTTAAAATTTGTGTGTAGTAATACTTATTTGAAAATAAACAAAATCAAATTATAAGAGAGTTCGATTAACCGTTGTAAAATTGTAGTAAATAAAAAAAATGCCTGTTGATATTGAAGTTAGAATTAATAGAGGATATTTAAGAAAAAATACGAGCGCAAAATATTTTACTTTTACCACAAAATTCACGACAGTTAATCCACTTAACCTAAAAAATTAAAATTTCTCATTGTAACTACATATTAGTTGATTTATTTGCAGACACTGGTTTTAAGGTTTTAATAGATTGTTATACATTTCTACTTTTTATCAGCAAAACTTTAATAAAAAAGCGCTCTCTTTTGCAGCATCTGGTGGTCAGTTTTAATTTAAAAAAAAGATAAAAAGCCAAATCAATAAATGGAGGAATCCATTCAAAATACGTTCAAAAAGAAGAAAACAAAAATATGATAAAGGATTTTTCTCAAACCACCACCAAATCGTTTCGCTATTAATAAGAACAAACTTTTAAAATTTCATCGAAACTGGTTCACAAGTTCTCGAGTCTTTAAGCCTCATACAGACAAACATAAATTTTTATAAAGAAGAGAATAGAATATTCAAATGTGGGACCTCTAGTGGCCAATTTAAAAATGTGAAAACAAATCTTAAAATTAGTAAAATAACCTAACGAAACTTGTATGTTTTTCATGTTCTTCTACTTTTCTTTTTTAAGTTTCAAATGTGATGGGCGACACCTAGCGGACATTTTAAATACTTAAAAAATCTGTAAATCCTTAAATTTATCTTATAAAATATATTTATATTATTTTTTATATTCTTATTATAATTTTTCCCATACAAGGCCACCCAAATACCCACACACTAAAAAGCAAACAAAAAATGTGTGCTGAACATAAAACACAAACATTCTAGTGGATTTTTTATTTTCATTTCAACTTAATGAAACATTTTTGTGTTATTCAAGACATGATAACTCTTTTACCCTCAAAATAAAAAAAAAAACCCTAATGAAACATTTTTGTAAAGAAATGTGTACCAAGAAACTATTTGTAACATCCTGTTTCCCATACCCCATACAAAATTCTAAAATTACAAAAAAGGTCCTTTAAAATGATTTACGTGTAGAAGCTGAGAGAATTTAATTTGTCATTAGCTTTTAAGAATGATTAAATTAATTTCTTAATTACTAACTGGTAATCCATGTTTTTGTGTTTTGCGTATTCCCAAATATGTTATTTTCCATTATTAAACCTTCGTCCTTTCTTCATGAATAAAGAAGTGACAATAACAATTGCAAAAACACGTCTTGTGAGTGATTTTTTATATGCCACCTTTTTTCTCTTCATCGCGTCGTGTCGGTTGTCGTCGTCACCTTTCGATGTAATATCCCAGGTTCTACAAGGATCTGTCATTAATCATTTAAAAGGATATACGAGTAACTGTGTATGAAAAAGCTGTGGAAAAGTGTTAAAGATGGAAGAAAAAAAGCAAAAAAGGAGGATGCCGATTAAAGTGAATATACCAAGGAAGTGAATGCCTTGCTGAAGTTTTGCATCTATTTTCCCTACATGACTAAATCAATATTCTTGAAAAATGCATCCTTTTTTTTTTTTTTCTTAGATGATGGTTGAACGAAGGAGGTGAACGAAAAGGGTGTTGGATGATTGGTGTTCGACCAAGATAGTGTTTGCACATTTGATGCAAAGTTATTTTTCACACATTCATTGAATTGAATTGAATTTGAAAATCTATGCTGCACCAGTTCATCCCAAAATGGATGCAAGTTAGAAGATTAAGTTTCAAATGAAAATACAAAAGTGACTAGCTAGGTATGTATGTATTTAGTTGGATAGAGTAACGATCGGATTATAGAAAGCAATATTAACTCAAGTCATTTGGAATTTATATATGTCACATGGAGGGTTCGAAATGAAAGGATAAACTTTCTAACTTTCAACGAGTACCTTCCAGCTTGAGTCTCGAATTTAATACGAACATTAGAGCAATATTAATAGAAAGGTACAAAGTTTTTTGGTATACGGGTGGTTTTTTTTTTTGGAAAAAAGTAAAAACTTTTTTGAGAAGAGAAATATGGTTTAATCTAAACCATCAGTTAGAGTTAAGGTGTGTTACTACTTTAAGGTGTCCAATTTGAAACTTTAAAATGAAGGGTATCCAGTTGCATGATTGTTATAATGCTTGAAAGGAAGTAGTGCAGCGGTATTTGAAAAAAGATTAAAAAAAAACAAAATGAAAGTTTGGAATTTTGTTAAATAGAATAAAATAGAATTTAATGGTGGATTAACTTTTGATTAAAAAAACGAAGAAAAGCTTACGTTTGATGCGACTAGTAGACGAGATATTTATGACAAGTGAAAAAAAAAATTCTATTGCCTCATTTACCAGAGTTGGCAAATTATTATTATTTCAGTCATTTTATACGAATTGTTTGTCTTAATCCTGTTTTACGACAAATTTATGTTGAAATGCTCTCAACCACGTCATTTTCAGGTGTTTAAATAGTTTGGAAAGAACAAATAAACATGACTGACAAATTTTTATATTTTCTTCATTATTGTCCTACGTCGCTCGTGTAAATATTCCCAAAGCAGTCGATATATTTGTTATGAGAAGAAAAATCCGACTTTAAAAAAAAACGATGTTTAGAATTGCCATTATTGTAAAAACCGGGCAACAAATTATAAAAAGTTGTGCGTTCTTTTTGGAGAGATTTTATGAATTCGATTTCAAAGAGATTTCGATTTCGGAGAGATTTTAAGAATTCAATTTGAAAATCGAATATCAGCTTCAATTAAAAATCTTGACATTTCATAAAATAAAAATAAAATGAAATAAAATGAAAACAAGTCTGGTAAACCAATAATTATTAGCCTCTAGGCTTTATTTGTTATTTTAGGTCCAAAAAAAAAAAAAATTTGAATGATAAAGCTCTCACTCAAAGAAAAAACTCCACCCATAAACTCTGTACTTCATAAAATTGGCTTTTCATCTTATTCCTTCATACTTCTGAATGTCTAACTTTTTAATTTCCCCCTTCTATTTTTATGTTCTTAATGAAATTGCCAAGATCTCTTGAAAAAAAAAAAAAAAAAAAACTAAACTTCTTCCAATCAACAGTTATACAATTAACAAATCATCCATCAGTGATCCTTTGTAAACATTTTTTTTTTATTTAACTTCCCACCAGGAATTTTAAAATTAAATTCTATAATACCTATGAATTTAAAAAATCAAAGCCCGACAAAAAAAAAGAAGAAAACAACACTCTTGAGTGATTTTCATTAAAATTCCTTAAAATTATCTCTCCCTCGCAACATATTGTTTATAATTTATTCATGTGAAAGTTTTACAAAAGAACGCCTATAAATTTCAATAAAAAAAAATAAAAAAAAAAAAAACAGCCACGCATGTTTGGCATTTACTAAAATCTCTCGCTTTTTATCTTTTTTTTTAACACTCAACTTCATCCTCATCCTTATCCTCATGCTCATTAGGTACCTACCTACTTAAAGTTTAATGAGATTTTCGCATGAGCTCCATCGATTTCGATATTTCAAAATCAATTTCCCATTCCAATGGACAGGTTTTAATTTTTAGAGTACTTATATCTTTTCAAATAAGTCTTGACTGTTAATTTCTGTTTGTTTTTTTTTTCACAATAAAATGTTAAAAAGAAATTCTTTGATTTTGGTCCTTCGAGCTGAATTGTTTAGACTTTTGTTTATGTTTTACAAACCATAGAAGCTAGCGTATACTTTTTGTAATGGAAAAATTTTGAAACACGTGTGTGTACACAGAGTCAGAACCAAAGCAAAAAGGATACCTGAGTTCAACTGACTGACATGACGTAGAAGCTCCATCCCCTTTTCTCTTTATATGTATTTGCTTTGCCAACAAAAAAAAAAAAAAAAAAAAACTTAAGATAGAAACAAAAGTCAAGCGAATCCTTCCTAAGTGGCAACAAGGATAGCTTTGTCTTGTCAATATTGATTACATAAGATCCACAACAAGAAGGAGCGCGCTTTTCATTCGAGGAAGATTATCCTTGACATGAATATTGTTGGAGTGCGAGAAAATAAAAGAAAAAAGAGAAAAAAAAAATAAAAAGAAAATAACGAAAGGGTTTCCAAGCCACGTTTTTAAATTGCCTCATCAGCGTTGTGTCCTGATTGTGATGAAGATAAATGTGAAGCCACTATAACAAGGGTGATGGTATAGGTAGGTAGGTAAGTAGGATATCTGCTGGATGTTTTCCTTTATATATACACACAAAAAAAAAAGGCATGAAGCTGCCAATGATGTTATTGTCATTGTTCAGCAGATTTAAACACTTTCCCTTCAATTTTTGTTTTCTTCATTTTTTACGACTAAGAGAAGTCGATGTAGAAAAGAGGAGTAAAATTTGTCTTCTTTTAAATAAAAATGTTCTGTCATTTGTGATACTTTTAATGAAATATCTTTTCTTCAGTATCACAATAAATAACACACAACATATAAATAAATATAAAATAAAGGAAAAAAGAATGTATGTATGTATTTTGAGTGTGTGTGTGTGTTATAAAATGTGTAAAGAATTTTTGTCATTTTTTTTTTCGTTTTGTTGTTCATAAAAAAAAAAACAAAAGAATATTGAAAATAACAAGGACAAAATATAGAAAATAAACACAAAGATGAAAGTGACATGTTGACATAACTTTACTTTTAGAACACATGTATGGTGTAACACACTTTCTAGTTCATTTGTTTTGGATGTGTAGATACTTCAGAAAATCTAGTAGATTTTTTATTTACATTTATTTTAAATTTTAAATAATAGTGACGAAGGAGCTTTAAAGGGAAATTATTGGATTTATAGAAAATATAATTTGAAGTTTTTAACTTGCTCTATAGGGCAATCGACTTATACATATTAATTTTTTTGTCGTACGTAAACATTTTTGAAATTTTTAATCCTAACTTATATAAAAGAAAACCCAAAACCCCGAAAATCTATTATTTCGAAAAACCCAAAATCCAGATAGCACAAAATTTGGAAAAAACAATATTCGGGGAATTTAGAAAACCAAAAATCCAGAAAACCCAAAATTCCGAAAACAAGTTATCCCAAACACGAGAAATATTGGGAAAATCCAGACAACCCTTAATCCCAAAACCCTGAAATCCTAAGCAAATATTATTACGAAAACCCGAAATTCTGAAAGTATAAAAACCAGAAAATCCGAAATTCGGGAAATCTGAAAAGACAAAATTTCAAAAAAACCAATATTCAGAAAGCACAGGCACTATAAAACCCGGAATTGGGGAACCCAAACAAAAAAAAAACATTATCTCTAAAACCCAATATCCAGAAATCACAAAAACAAAAAAAAAACCAAAATTCCAAAAACCCATTACACCGAAAACCCAAAATTCATAAAGCACAAAAACCAGAAAACCCAATATTCGAAAAATCCAGAATACCTGATATCCTGAAAAACCCAAAATCCAGAAAGCACAAAAACCAGAAAACCCAATATTCGAAAAATCCAGAATACCTTAAATCCTGAAAACACATTATCCCAAAAACCAGAAATATTCGTGAATACCAGACAATACAAAATCCCAAAACCCTGAAATCCTGAAAAAAAAATATTATCCCAAAAACTTGAAATACTGAAAGTACAAAAGCGAGAAAACTCAAAATTCAGCAAATTTTAAAAATCAAAATCTTGATAAATTAAAATCCAGAAAACCTGTAATTCCGAAAACCCATGCAGAAAGCATAAGAACCAGAGAATCCACTATTTGGTAAATCCATAAAACTCAAAATCACAAAACCCGAAAACCTGAAATTCTGAAAATAAATTATCCCAAAATATAAAAAACACAAAAACTAGAAACCCTAAAATTTGGCAAATCCAAAAAGCCAAAATCTCAAAAAAGTGAAATTCAGAAAACCCATTATCCTGAAAACCCAAATTGCAGAAATCACAGAAACTGTACAACCCCGAATTTTGGAATCCATTTTCTCGAAAACCCAACATCTAGAAAACACAAAAACCAGAAAACCCGAAATCCCGAAAACCCTTTATTCCGAAAACCCAAAATGCAAAAAGCAGAAGAACCAGAAAATCCAATATAAGGGAAATCCAGAAAATTCAAAATCACAAAGCATGAAATCCTGAAAATAAATTATTCCGAAAATCCAAAAACCCACTATCCCGAAAACCCAAAATGCATAAAGCACATAAACCCTAAAACCCGGAATTTGTGAACCCAAAATTCCGAAAACCCACTAACAGGAGAACTCTCAAAACTCCAGTACGCACAAAAAGCAGAAAACCCAAAGTTAGTGAAACACAAAATTGATGAAATCCAAAGTTAGTGAAACACAAAATTAATGAAATCCAAAATCCCAAAAACTTAACATCTCAAAAGGCCAAAATTCCGTAAATAAAATTGAAAAAAAATACAAAATACAAAAATACAAAAAATTTTTTTAAGATACAAAAAAATAAAAATTTCTGAATTTTACCAAAATTTAAAGTTTTACATTTCGGAGTTTTACAGTAAAATAATACAAATTATAATGAATTCGAGTTTCCGATTTTATTGCTCTGTTCAATACTTGCACAATGATCATCCTCGGTTTGGGATATTTTTTGGGATTATTTATTTCAATAGATTTTCTTTTTACTAGGTTTTTCATTGGATATTTTGGATTTTTTTTGGGGTAATGACTTTTGGGCAAAATCACTTAATCCGAATTTTATTGCTTAATAATTAGCGAAAATTTAAGAAATCAATCTTCCACTCTGGAACTAAGTACCTTGTTTGAATTGATTAAGAGTTGGTGCTCTAGGGTTAGAATACCCCTTTTATCACCATAATGAAGAGAGAACACTTTGTTTTGTACCCACTCGCTTTCGACTGTAACATGACATTAGTGCAGAGTTAGCTTTTCCCCTAAAGGGGTATACCATGAAAAATCTCGTAGTCCTTCAACACCGATTTTAGGTTATCTTCTCAGGAGATATATTTTAGGTACCTGGTTTTTATCGAAAGTCTGATGGTCCGGTAGCTTGGAGATTTCTCTTTTTCGTTGTACTTGAACTTTGTAACGACTCTTGGGGTATGGCTTTATTGTGTTGTTACTGATCCTTTAAATAATTTGATTTCTTCTATTTTTAAACTTCCACTTTAATAACGCTTAATATTAACCTGGGATATTTTGGATCAGCTGGTCCTCTTTGTCTTCTCAATAATACATCTCTGTCAATGATGTTGTGTTTAAAAATATCCTCTAGATATTTGCAAGGTCTTCGTAAATGACATTTTGCCTGCTTTTAGATTTATTTTTAGTTTTGAAAATAAAAAAAAAAAAAAAACTATGCATAAATTTTCCACTGAATGATTGAATGATTACTTTTTCCAATTTTCTCTTCAATTCTTCGTATTTATTTCATTTATGAAAAAGGATTCTCTGTTTCCATTTTTATTCTTATTTTCTTTTGTACTTCATTATTATTATTTTCACGAATTCATTGCGTTTTATTCACTTTTAAAGATTTTTTTTTCCTTTAAAACAAGAAATTTCTTCTCGGGCGCCATTTAAGGAATTGGTTTCTGGTGTATTTAAACAAGATAAATAGATTTTCGGGGAAACTCTAAATGCAAGTTGCTAATAATCATTGGAAGTTTAATCGTGTTACAAAATTAGATTTATTAAGTGCACTTGCACTCTGTTAATGTCAATCTAAGAATGAGTTATACATGGAATTCCACAAAGAAACTTCTCTTGCAATAAAAAATTGAATACCCAATCTTTTTCAAGATTCACTCTTATTTCAGCTTGTGTTAATTGGATACAAAAAAAAAATTGAAAAACTTTGTAAATTTTGTCAATCAAAATTTATTCAATTCACCCAAACCTTCGGAAATAATCCAATTTGTTGATTACACGACAAACTTTAACCATGAATATTTAATTTTCTCCTGGACTTAATCTCTCTGAGTATACATACTTGATGCTCTTGACTTAAATCGAAATATTTAAATAACTATCTATATAAAATTTTACCTCTATATTGTATTTATATTTTTTTTTATATAAATACGGCGGCCGTCATGACGGTTGATGTCAGGATAACCAAGAGTCATATTTTATTCCACGAGGACAGCCACTAAACCAGATTGATTATACTTCATTACTGTGAGTAATTTATGACTTATATATAAACCTATACTATATACCTACTCTGATGCTTCAAGTGTCCTTAAGAATGATAATTTATCATTTTTTATTACTCACAAGGGATCTTCTCACTTTGTTGTAGAGGTATATATGCGTACATAAAACCTCTGGGCCTTTACCCATGTATAGAAAAAAAACCTGTCCATATCAGAGTCAGTGAACATTTATCTGAGTTAATTTTATCGAAGTTCCACTTGAAATAATTTTGGATTAATACCAAAAAAAAAAATTTAATCAATATTTACTCATGCTCAGCTCACTGGAATTAGGATTTATTTATAAATAATATATGTAATAAAATATTATTCAAGGGTGTAGGAAAAATGCCTTATTTGTTAAAAGTCATTGAGCTGCGAATATCATTGATACACCAAGTTTAAAAAAAAAAAACAAAAAAAAAAAAAAAATGTGCGAATGAAAGGACATCCGCAATATCAAATGAATTATATTTACCCTCGTCAATGTCCTTTCCCATGAAGCAGATAGATTCAGATTGTATTAATATTATTATTGTATTTTCTGTCAGATATATAACTCAAAATTCATTGGATCATTTTATTTAATAAGCAGATGATAGGTTAAGGTATTTGGTATGACATATGGATTTATTATGACACATAAAGTCACTTAGATCAAAATATAAGAACAAAAATATCAACAAAAAAAAATGACATCATCCTGATTGGAAGTGAAATATTTTATTAAAATCAATTTTTGAGAAATTAAATGTAATCAATTTACCCTTGGGTGCAACTATGGGTGTACTGTGAAGTACAGAGGTTATTTCTTAAACCGTACTACACGAATGTAGAGGGCTTAACCTTACTCTATTTTTCCCTTGATTTTGATATTCAATAATTCAAAACGAATGTGCATCGGTATATGCTTTTAAACCCTTTTCCATTTTCCTAACACTGGCACTGTGTTTTTACATATTAAGGGTAATAATCATAACTCATTGAGTGTTCTTTTGAGATTCCCTTTTCAAATGAAACCAAAATTGTTCTAATTGACCAGATATAGAAAATCTTCGCATTTGTGAAAAAATAACTTGTTTGTTTTTCAATACAATCAACAACTTACATTAACCCTTGAAATGATATCTTTCCTTAGAATTTTCCTTACTCGGGGGAACACAATGGAACCATTAAAATTCAAGTTAGGTAATGATGTGGTTTACCAACATCAAATAAGATGCTTTGTTTATTTCTTTGACAGTAATTTAAATATAATGACAAGTCAAAAGGAAAAAACCACACAATAATGTTGTTATTGTCACATGATAACATCTATTGTTTTGTCTTTGTGTATATGATTTATTTGTTTTAAACCAAATTTTAATGAACCAGAAATTCAAGGAATAAGGAAATTATGTTGCTTCCTTCTAAAATAATTTTCTCTCTCCAAGAATATGCGGGTTTTATGGTACAGATTTAATATAAGGATGAATACATAATACTTGTAAAAATCTTTTTTGTTGTTGTTTTGTATAATTTATGGTAAAATTGTTGGAAAGTTTAGATAAAGGGTGTTGATCCTTCATCCTTTTTTTTTATTTTTTTTTTATTTTTGCTCCTTTAGCAAAAAAATTAAAAGATCAAGTTATGTGGTATATGCGGGTTATGCCTATGGTGGAAAATTGAATACATAATAAAATGTTGCTTAAAATAAAGTAGACAAAAAAAATAAATATACAAAGTAGATATATAGACAAAAATAAACTACAGTGAACTCTCTCATAACCGGACACTGATGGTATCCAGAAATTTGGGTGGTTATTAGAGGTGCCCTTTTATGAGAAAACAGCAGGTTTTTTTTTTCTAATATTTTATTAAGGGAAGAAAATTGTTTTGAGTTCATTTCGTATTTTTGATATTTTTTTCGAAAAAGTTTACAGATTTCACTCATAGAGTAACTATGGGGACATTGAAAATGACTTGTGTTAGTGCGATAAAATAAAAACGTGACTAATCTTGGTGATTAAAAATTTAATTTTGTATTTATTAAAAATCAACGAAAAATCTAACAACATTAAGTTTTATCTTTTTAAAAGCCGAAAATCCATTTTAATATTTGTTTTTTAAATTAAGTTCTTTTGATAAATAGTTTTTGAAAAAAAAAATGCCCTTAGCGTCTAAACGGGGGAATTACTACCACCTGTGAAGTTCCAAAGAATAATTTGATACATTTGTAAAAAAATTTTTCGGCGATAAACGGCGAAAAATGGAACAAAACCCATAGGATTCCTATGAGTTTTGTTCCATTTTTGTTCCATTTTTCGCCGTTTCTCGCCACGAAAAGTTACCGCCGAGTTACAGAACATGGGTCCTGTACTCAATTTTTGCATTTACGGTGATCTACTAAATATACACAAAAAAACAAGAAATTTTTATAATTTAATTTTTTCTAAAACTCATTTTGAATTAATCATCTGTTTCTAAGCATTTTACTAAATATTTGTAGAAGCATTTAGAACTTAAAAAAAATAGTACCTACCTACTAAATAATTTTAAATTTTTTATATTTTTTTTCAAATTAATTTAGAAATTAAAAATAAAATTTCAAACAGTTTTTCTTTTATTTTATTCACGTTAATTAGTTCTATTTTTGTTTTGTATTCAATGCTGCTATTAATTCTTGGTCGAATGCTTTAAAAGAACAAAGTTGTGTATATTTTAGTTTTAAAAAAGCGCACAGTTTTGTATATTTTAGTTTTTGAAAAAAAAAAAAAAAAAAAATTATAAAAACTGCTATTTTCTTAGAAATTTTTGTTGGGAATTGATAACATTAAAACCCTAATTTTGTATAAAAAAACATATTACTTAATTTTGAATTTAATTGTTACTAAATGTTTTGATCACGTACCGTATCTACTTCTTCAGCCATTACTCAAAATTGTCCCCATTTTTCAAAAATTATTTTATTGTTATTCCTCTAGAGAAAAAAAATTGAAAATAAATGTTTATACTGAAATTTTGAATATTTCTTATCTAAGATCAAACCCTCTGCAATTAGTGCTTACAATTTAAGAGGCTAGCAAAGTCCCAAAAATATGTTTTTTTTCTTGTTTTTATTATAACAATTGAATCAAATTAATTAAATATAATTGATTGTGTTAAAAGATCTCATAGAAAAATTATTTTTATGTTATAAATAACCCTACCCTCCTCAACCACGGAAACCCCTTTAGCGACCTTTAACATTTTTAAAATTCCGGCGAATAGCTATGATGACTTTTTGTTATTCTTTCTAAATTTTTTCGTACTCCCATATGGCTACAAACTGTTTGATGCAAAAGTTATCCCCTTGGGCTTTCTTGAATTTCAGATTCTGTAGTTACCCTTTCTCTTGTTGGTAGATGAACAAGTTTTTAAGTTTTTGTATTTGCAGCTTTTTCGAGGAAATTCACTTATCATATTTCTCAAGAATGCGTTCATAATATATGATTTCCCTGAACTATAAATGGGCAATTTTACATCTTTGACTTAGATTTAATTTTTGATGGTATAGGCATAATTTCCTTTGTGTAAAAACAAAATCTCAAACATATTTTACAAAAAAATTTTAATTTTGTAAAATATTTAAATTTTTTTGTTAGGTAAGCTTAATGAAAATAAAATATAAAATATTCTTTGTCATATAAAATGACAAGGAATTTCAAATTCTTATTAAAATTAAAAAAAAAATCTTCCCAGATAAAAATGTTATCTTCTTAAGCAAAAAAATGCGCCTTTGAATATTTATGAAATGTGTGTAAATAATTCTTCAAATATATACATACTTTACCCACACTTGGTTTTTTTGATATTAAAAAAAAAAAGAGAACAAGATTCCATACCAAGAATAATAGCCCTTAGCTGACATAAAAACATCTTGAAATTTCTTTTAAATTACCCATCAAAGGAATAACCACCAACTTTCCGCCTAAACCCAAAATATCAAAATTTTTCATTTCAGGAATTCATCATCAACTGTACAAACAAACCTTAATCTTTATCAAAGAAAACAAACAACACAAAAAAAAAAAATATTCATCGCAAAAACTGTTGGTTAAACCAAGAGTATCCATAAAAAAAAGGACTTGAATCCTCTCTATCGAACAAAATGAAAAAAAAAATAAACACACAAAATCCCAGTCATTCAACAATAAAGTTAATTTAATATAAGGCTTACAGTTAATTAACTCACACTCTCTTGATAATAATAATAAAATAAAAAACCCATAACAAAATGAGAAGAGAAAAAAAAACAAGAATCTGTTGCCAAAAACAAAAAAATCGTAATGAAGAATATATCATCAGGTTGTCCTTGAAAACTACAGAAAAGGATTTATTATATTATTTAAGCAAATGAAGTGAACTTAACTGACAGCAAAAGGGGACTTCAGGTGTCTGTATGTTCATCCGAAGAGATTAGCAACGAATCCACAACAGAGACATCATGAATATAAGTTTTGAAAGTTTTCGTCCTGAGAAAATCTCATAGCCCCTAAAAAAAGTTTATTAAGTCAGTCATTTGTAGCAGATTGTTAATAAAATGTCTCCGGAGTCCTTGAATGTCTTCCAATTCTTAGAAATTCAATCAAAAGGACACCACCATCAACGACGACGACGATAATGCCAGCCAACAACAGCCACCAACAAAAACAAAGTACAATCATGACAACGAATGATAGAGTCCTGCAGATGGCAGTTAGTGCTGCCTTAACAATACCAAAATCCTCAACATATGACCACCCATCGGTGGGTGTGAGTGCGGGTGGTGGTGGTGAAATATCAAGTTTATTTCACAGAACCCTGAGTCACCTCACAACACGTTCCCTAAATTCCAATTTGGATAACTCATTGTCTTCATCGTCATCATCATCATCATCATCATCGGGTCCTGTGAATAATTTCACTTCAATTCTAACGAGAGCAACGACATTGTTAGCAACACCACCTGCTGCACCATTATTGATAAATTCTTCCATCAATGGCGGTGATGAGAGGTCCGCTCTTACGCAATTATATCCTGGGAGCTCGTCCTTTATAACGAATCAAAGTTACAATTTGAGTGGTGTGTACATAGAAGAGGAACCAACTGGAGAGTATGTCTTCGATAGGACAGACGTACGAGTGATATTTATAACTTTGTATACGATGGTCTTTTGTTGCTGTTTTTTTGGTGAGTACGTTGATAAAAAAATATGAATTATTAATTTAAAAAACAAAAAAATATTACGTATACGCCGTAGTGAACAAAACACATTTAAAATATTTATAAAAATGGATATACTCACTAACAGTTGACGGGATTATGATAAGATTTTATATTCAAGAACTGTGGAAGAAGTTTTTAAAGACTTAAAGTAAAAATTCGAGAATTCAATTTGAATTATAATTTTAGCCACAATAGTATATCTTTTCAAACTTTTTTAATTTTGCATTGAAAAATAAAAATTGAGCCATCCAATTGACATGCCCAGTTTTACAAATTCCCGACATCCCAAAAATTCAAAACCCAGAAACCCAAAATCCCGAAAACCCACTACCCAAAATACAGGAAGCCCAGAATCAAGAAAAAGCAAAATCCAGAAAATTTTTGAATCCAGAAAACCCATACATTATCTTGTAAAACCCAAAATTCAGAAATCACGAAAATCTTGAATTCAGAAAGCCCAAAATCAAGGAAACACGAATTCCAGAAAATCCCAAAAACCCAAAATCCAGGAAACCTTAAATAATGAAAACCAATTATCCTGAAAACCAAAAATCCAAAAAGCCCTGAAACCAGAAAAACATAAATTCAGAAAATTTAAAATCCAGAAAATCCAAAATTCCGTAAAACCCAAAATCCAGGAAACCTCAAATCCCAAAAACAAAAAATTCAGAAAACCTCAAATTCCAAAAATAAAAAATTCAGAAAACCTAAGATACTGAAAATCCTTAATCTAGCAAGCCTAGAAACAAGAAAAATCTAAATCCAGAAAATTTTAAATGCAGAGAACCTAAAATCCCGTAAAACCCAAAACCCATAAACCCCCAAATTCCAAAAACACAAAATCGAGAAAATTAAAAATTCAGAAAACTTAAAATCGAGAAAACCCAATATCCAAATTTTCCAAAATCCTATGATTTAAAAATAAAATAAAAATTCTTCAAATTATAAAATAAAAATATGTCTTCAAAATAGTCTGCTTTTTGTTAACGCTCGTTTATATATAAAACAGTTTTCTCTAAATACAAAAATGCGCGCAAATGTTTCATATTATTTTTTGGGATTTTAGGTTTTTGGTTTTTCGGATTTTGAGTTTTTTTTGATTTGGGATTTTGAGTTTTCGGGACTTTAGATTTCGAGTTTTCTTAATTTTGTGTTTTCAAGATTTTGGTTTTTAGGGAATTAGGGATTTTGAATTTTTAGCTTTCTTGATTTGGTGTTTTTGGGGTTCTAACTACAATAATAAATTATATTTTAAACCACAGGAGCAAGATTTTTTTCTTGATTTGGTGTTTTAAGATTTTGGGTTTTTGGGATTTTGGGTAGGTTTAGGAAGTTTGGGTTTCCATGATTTTAGGTTTTTTGGATTTTAAGATTTCTTTATTTGGTGTTTTATTGGGATTTTGGGTTCTAGGGATTTTGTTTTTTCAGGAATTTGGTTTTTAAGATATCTAACCCCGACTCTGTTTAGAAAAAATATAATATTTTAAATCACAAGAGCAAGTTTTTGCGATTTAGTCTTACATGTGTTTTTTTTTGTTTTTTAGAGGACTTAAACCTTCCGAGTTAAAGCAGCGACAACCTTTTTATTTTCCTTACTGTAAAAACCATTACGTCAGAAATGACCCACCTACTAATTATACAATCATATAAAATTTCATTGGTATAGTTTTGCAAATAAAACAAAATTTCCGACTTGCTTAGGCTTATCCGAAAAATTTTAATATATACAAATGAAGATTTATTTTCTTAACTTATTTTTATAATTCCAGCTAATTCCTCAAAGTATATACTTGATTAATATTACAAAGAGCTAATTAGAAGTGTTGCGTCAACTTTATTTTGCAAAAGAATTTGACTCCTGCACACTTTGATGATTTAATAAAATTTCTTAAAATAAATTTGAACACCATAGCTATTATTATTTCAGTTATTTTTAGAAATTCTTTGTTTCATATACAAAAATTTATATATAAATTGCCCTCAAGAAATTTAACCTTTTCTCAAGAAATTTGTTTTTTTTTTTTTTAAAGCTTTACTCAACTATAAGGTACTCTGTGGCAATTTTCCATTTAAGTCCTTTTTTTCTATTCTTAAATTAAATTTATTTACACATTTAATTTAAAATCTTTAATATAAACATTTTCTTTAAATAAGACAAAAAGAAGTTACACCTATCTCTGGAGGATTATAAGGGTTCTTTGATGGCTTTCTCATACCTTTAATTACGTGGTAACATTTTTACGAGAAAAATAACTTGACAAAAAAAATATATATATTCTATAAAAAAAAAAATTGTCCTCAAATACCTCAAACAACTTGAATAGGCTTTACTTAAAACAAATTGACAGATATACAGGGTTGAATAAATACAAAATCTATATATTCACAAAAACAATTTTATAGCTATTCAACAAAATTGACTAAAAAAAAAAGGATTTCCCGACCTACGACATTTTGTCGGTTGGATACACTTGTGTTTGATTTAAACTTTCAATGGAAAGGTAAACTTTTAAAAGAAAACCAAAGTGTAGAGTTAACTTGCACACGTGTGTGTAAAATCAAAATCTTGTATTTTCACCAAGAGAATTCATGTTTTGATTTGGGTTCAATTTAGAGAATGACAGAACACACAACCTTTCTCAGAAGTTGTATAAACATCTGTTGGTTTTTTCGTGAACATTATTTGTTATTTGGAGACATTTTTGTTTTGGGAAACTTTGGTTAAAATTTCAATTGAAAAATAGGAAAAAGGTAAAAACCTAGACAAAATATTTTCTTTAAAACATTGACAACATTTTGGAATAAGCTTGATTTTTTGATGAAAAATAAACTTAAATAAAATCACTGAAAAAAAAGAGTGAATTTTTTTGAAATGATGGATATTGCTTTTACGTCATTGCTGTCAAAGTGACAGTAAAATGTTTGTTCTTGTCAAATATACGAAAGTGACAGTTCAACATGGTTACATCATCGTTTTAATTCGATTTGATGATTTTTTTTCTTTTTTTTATGTGTTTATTCTTTTATTGGTTATTATTGCCCTCTTTACTGGGCTTACTTAAAATAAACTCATATGAGCCAACCATTTATTTAGCAGTAAAAGATTTCGGGTTGTAGGTTATGTATACATGACGCATAGATACGAACACGAAGGTCTTACGCTCTATGCTCTATTTATTGGAATATAAAAAAAGAATTTTACTTTCTACAAACTAAAGAACAGGAAATGTTGTCATGTCTCGATTTTATTGTTTCCATAATAAAAAAGATGGAAACTACTTAATTGCAGACGGTATCAACTTATTGATGGTGATGGTTTTAATAAAACAAAAACACCAACTTGAGTGTTTAAAGACCAAGTTTATAGGTTGGAGTAACATCTATTTCACTATGTACCATGCCACCGACCATTAGATTCATTTATTAACGACACCAATTATACTTATATACAGGGTGGCGCACGAATCGTGCTACAAAAATAAAACGTAATAACTTTTTTTCTGTGTGAGTAATCGGCTTATTTTTTTTTTATTTTGTAGGTTACTATTTAGATTTATAAAAATGGATGCTTGGGATACGGAGAAAAGAATTTGGATAGTGCAACGGTACCATGCTTTGCAGTCCGTCATTTCCGTCCAAAGGGAATTTAGGCGGGAGTTTGGCGGTAATCCCCCGAGTAGATGGACCATTATGAGGTTTGTAAACATGTTTGCCGAATCTGGAAGCATCGCACGAAGGCCGTACCATCGAGATGCCAATGTTCGGGTTCAGGATACAATCGCAGCAGTAGCATCTGCAATACAGGCCAATCCGAACGTTTCGACCCGAAACTTATCGGGGCAAATTGGAATTAGTAGACGGTCATTACAACGGATACTTCATGACGATTTAAACTTGTTTCCGTACAAAGTCCAAATTACTAGCAAGTTAAACCCTCAGGATTTGCCTGTTCGCCTGGAATTTTGCCAAAAAATGATATCAATGGCCGAAGAAGACAACACATTGATCAATTGTTTGTTCATGTCTGATGAGGCCCATTTTGATCTTAACGGCAATGTAAACAAGCAAAATTGCCGTATATGGAATGAGTCTAATCCAGAAATGCTCCATGAGACGGAACTGCACCCAGAACGAGTCACTGTGTGGTGCGCAGTTTCATCAAGGTGTATTGTCGGGCCGTACTTCTTTGAAGAAAACGGTGTAACCGTTACTGTCAATGGGGACCGTTATTTAAAGATGTTGAAGGAGTTTTTTTACCCAGAACTGCGCCGAAGACGTATACCATTCAACAGCGTTTGGTTTCAGCAAGATGGAGCAACTGCACATATAGCCAGACTAGTTATGGCGGAGCTAAACGAAAAATACGCAAACAAATTAATTTCTAGGAACTCCACTCTTCGCTGGCCCCCAAGGTCACCTGACCTGACTGCACCAGACTTCTTTTTATGGGGTTATGTCAAGCAAGAGGTGTATAAAACGAAGCCCAGGAATTTAACTGAATTAAAGCAGTCCATAACGACAATAATTGAGGCGATCCCAACTTCAACTCTTCAGGCCGCAATGAATAATTTTTTGACCAGGTGCCGCATATGCGTGGGACAGCGTGGAGGTCATTTGCGGTCTATAATCTTTAAAAACAACTAACTATTTAAAATAAAATTTAATTTTCTAACCAATAAAAAAAAAATAAATGAAATACATCGATTAAAAAAAAAGTTATTTGAATTTCTTATTGTAGCACAATTGGTGCGCCACCCTGTATATACATTTATAAAATAAAATGAGTCTACTTTTCCATGAAAACAATTAGGGCGTAAATTGTTTCCAAACAATTTTAACTTAATACCAAATTATCATGATAAATCACACAAGCATGGTTAGAGATATTCTAACTAAACTATATAATACATATGCTATGCATTTTCCAACAAAATTAAAATTAAAAGCATCGTCGCAAAGCACCCTCCTTCTTCTTGCTGCACTCTTCAAATAGCTATTACTGATTTTAAAAGTGTGTTTAAGTGTATATGTGTTTGAACATAATATTATAACGAACAATTTAAAAGCATTCTCTGATGGTAAAACCAACTATTTGCTAACATTTAATTTTAAAATCCACAAAACTGTTACGCTGCTGCATTCACTAAAAAGATAATATAATTTTTGTGCATCAAAGAAAAAAAAAAAAAAAAAGTTATCGCAGCAGCGCGCAGTTGCAATTTTTAATCAAATCAAAAAGAGAGGATTTTCTCTAGAGTGTTTGTAGCTTCTGTCGTTCCTAACTTGATTTTTTTTTTTAGTTAATTCTTGTGTAAAATTTAAACTTGAATTATATCCTTGTAAACCTCTGATGGGGATGTGTGAGGGGGTGATACTAGTATTTTGTGGGAAAATTTACAGAGCTCTTCTTTCTTTTTTCTTACATTTTACCAGTATACCATCTAGATACGGCTATATTAATAGTATGACTCAACAAACCATTTATCAGAATGTCTATATTTTTGTATCTACCAACCGAAGCGCCAAGCAAAGAGTTTTCATTTCAACATTGCGTCAGCTTTTCACAAAGCTACGCAGAAACTCTGCCATCACAACCCCTCCAGCCCCCCTCCAAAAAAAAACCGATTATAACACTCTCTTCAAGGATATTTGTTCAGAGTTAAAAGACAGATTAAGGATAATCATGAGAATAATGTCTGACAGATATTTTAAAATACTTTATAAGCTTATTATAGATTTAAGAATGTATAAAAGTGTATGTCTGGGAATATGGTTCTTAAGAGAAAAGTAATATAAATTTCCAAAAAAAAAAATGAAAACAAACTTTTATGTTTATAGGGATTTATGTTGACAAACCATTAAAATTAAATCGGTAATCGAGAATTTTGACAGGATTACACTCAACTAATTCCAAAGCATGTTAAATTTTTTTAAATATTCTTAGGTCGCTATAAAGAAGGATAAGATATTTTTTTTTTGTCGTTATCAGATGAAGATTATTTTACGACTGTTTTCAAGAATTTTTGTAGTCTTTAACACAAATCTTTCTTTAGATTTAAAGAAAATGGCTTATTTGTGAGAATCAAGATGGAAGCGATAAATCGTTAAAAATATCCTTGCAACATCTCTTTAGCGAATTATTGGTTGGTTTGTATTTTTAATAGCAGACAAATTGGGAGGGATTTGTTTAGAAATCATTTTGTTTTATTGCAGTTTTAATTGCTGTTGGGAATTACGTTTATTTATTTGCAAAAATAAATATTTCTTTAATATGAAAATAAAAGTGGGAACACTCTCGTTTACATAAAATTAATGATATGTATACAAACAGCAATTAAAAATTAACCATCATATATGGCGTTTTTAATACACCAGAGAGTGGCGGAATTTTTGTCCTAATTATTATTTGTCTTAATACTATATGTCTGCTTACTTTATTCTTCTCTTAAACTAAAAGAAATTACTTGGAATTTGTGCAGATAGAGAGTATTGTTGCGTAGGTAGCTATAGCCTTAATTTTCAAGTCGATCCAATTAGCAAAATCTGTTATGACATATCACATAATTCAAGGAATGACTTTTCTTTTTATAAAAGAGAATAAACAATTACTCAAATTCTTATCATTTTTCTATGTCTCAATCTTAAGTACTACAATTTAATACCTGATGACTCTTTATTTGTTTTATTTATTTGTATAATTTACCCGATGACTCTTTTTAATATAAAGGCGGTACTTATACCATAAATCTTTGTCTTTAGGCAATTTATGGTTAAATATTCCACCAGAGACAGAAAGGACACAATATAGATCATGGGTCATATGACTCAAAATTCAGTAATTGGATGTAGGTAAATGAAAATACCTCCATCTTAACTCAAAAAACAACTTTGAAAACATGGATAATTTTGGCAGACCAGCGGGTCAGTTTTGAAAAAATATTGAAGTTATAAAAAGGTGTTTATTTGAGTTTTAAGGCAAAAAGAGGAGCTTTTATATGACGTGTGATTGAGCAGATTCAGCTCAATTTACAGTGGTAGCACTTTCTCAAAAATTACCTATCTATAAATGGTCCTGAAACTGCAAAGTTATTTTGTTTAAAAATGCAGTCCCTTATTTCAATTTCACCTTAACCTTAACCTTGAAAACTCAAGCATTAGTGCTCAAGTTACGAGCTTATAAATAAATAAATGACAAGAGATACTCTTAAAGGATTTATCAAAAGGCTGCAGTAAGCCGTTAAAAACATTTCTATTTTTTTTTGTAGTAAGCATAGCTTGGGAATCGAACCTTAGACCTTCAGCGTATAGTAATCCTACGCAGTAACCATTATGCCACGGGCTTCCAAGGATTTTTTAACGTTTTTTTTTTTTTTTTCAAAAAAACTGGAATCTCCACTAAAATTTGTATTTGGATAGGTGGATTATCTCGAAAAAAGTCTGCAAATATTTTTTTCTTGGAAATTGTCTAAGCTCACAAATTTTTTTTTGTAAGTGTAACTGTTATGTAGATATCGACGAAAAACTGTTTTGGAGGGCCTTTGACTCTTCGTTAAATTGTTAGCAGAGCTTGAATCTATAAGAATTTTTAATCATTTCTAAAGAACATCAAAATTAAGCTTATTCCTAATTTTTTTTGAAGTGAATGTCTAAAATGACTGAGTCAGAATAAACTCAGATATGAAAAATTGGGCGTGGTAGTAGGTGGATTTAAAAATAAATAATTCACATACACTATGTCATTCTTTAGATTTAAATTCAAATTCAAATTTTCAGCATACCGTTTAGTAAGGATATTATTTAAATATTTCAGAAGTGAGTGTGGTATGTATTGGGCGTTAAAAATTACACATGTCATAGTTAAGACTTAACAGAGCTTCAATTCAAAAATTTAATTTTCTGGGGATTTTCTATAAGGAACAAAAAATAAAAATAAAAGTGACAGTGAGTAGATTTTACTCACACGACTTTCTGGGGTATTTTGTCTTCCTATATTTTTTTATTTCAAAATACTTAGAAATTTAATATTTTGGAATTTAGTTGTTTAATAAAAACAACTAAAATAAGTAGTAGTAAAAATAAAAGTGAGAGTGGTGTAATATGCGTACAAAAATTATACAAGCCATGATAAAGGCTTAGAGATCTAAATTACAAAACTTCATCCCTCTGATTTTGTTCAATAAAGAAAAAAATTATAATAAATTAAAAGTAGGCGTGGCAGATTTTACTGAAACCATTTTCTACCATTTTCTCTCACTTGGACGAATTTTGTCTAGCTATATTTTTATTTCGAAATTGAATATTTTGCAATTTAGTTGTTTAATTAAAAAAAATAAATATAATAAAGTTGGGCGGTATAGTTAGTGGGAGTGAAAAATTATACATGTCATGGTTAGGACTTAAGAAAGCTTAAATTCTAAATTTCACCTTTCTGGGGACGTTCAATAAAGAATAAAATTAAAATAATTAAAAGTGGGTGTGATAGTGCGTACATTTTACTCACATCACTTTCTAAAAAATTCTCCTGCGTAGAGGTCATCTGGTGAATTTTCTTTTTCGCTTTTTTGTATTTCCAAATATTTAGAAATTTATTATTATTCAATTTAGTCATTTAGTAAAAAAAAAAAATTAATAATAGGAGTGGGCGTGATATAATGGGCGTTCAAAATTATACTTTTCATGATTTAGACTTAAGAGAGCCTAATTACCAAATTTCACCTTTTTTGGGACGTTCAACAAAGAAAAAAAAAAAACAGTTTGAATGAATTAAAAGTAAGTGTGGGTAAATTTTATTCACAACACTTTCTTAAACATTCTGCTTCGTGTACCTATTTTTTATTTCGAAATTTATTATATTTTGAAATTAAGCCATTGTATAAAAAAATTAAATAAAAAAGCTTGGCGTGTAAAAAATATAAATGTCATAATTAACGCATCATTACAAAATTTAATCTGCGGTCGTTCAATAAAGAAACATATAAAAAGTGGGCTTGATAGTGGGTAGATTTTACTCAAAAACCATATGCGTAGTGATGAAGATAAAGTTTTCTGGTGATACCCCTTACCTTCCAGATACAATATGTCACTATACTCCGATTTTAAACAAACCACAATTTACACAAACATATTTGAATGGAGTGTCTTCATATCTAAAATGTTCAACGGGTTTGTCTTGATTCTGACCACAATTATATATTTTTGATGCGCAGCTTTAAGTTTTGCAATTATCTAGAACTTCTATTCTATACCTTATCTACTATTTCTTCTAGGACTCCTTACAATTGCTGACATTTTTACAATATTGTCTTCAAGCATTTTTAATTTGCCTACTTCTTCGTTTCAATTATTATAATTAAAGTAGATAAAGAAAATTTACTTTCCATCATTGATAAAATTTAAACATACCTCAACAAAAATACCTTCACTGCAAAAGATTTCCCCATAATGTGACAGTTCCTTATTGCTGTTAGTTTGGTTTGATAAAATTTAAGTGAAAAACACATCCTTTGAAAAAAATAAATCAAAAAATTTATATATTCACGTGTGACAGATTTAAAGGATATTTATATATGTATACAATTCATAAAAGTCTATTCAACTTTGATTAGGGTCTAAATATATCAAAGGACAGGAAAGAAAATATTCCAAACCTTTGCGGATGTTAAAGGCAGCTTTATTGTTGAATTTTGTGTATATTTTTTTTTTTTTGAGTTGTTGCTTGGAGACCTTTTTCTCCTTTTGAAATGGAGATATAACCAATAACAAGAATGTTTTTGAAGTGAATACTCGTACTCGTATACCTATACTAAAGGATATTTCTTTGAAATTCTACTTATTCAATCTTAAGGGCTTTATAATTTTGTTGTTTATTTATTTTTTTTTTGGAAAAACAAAGTCCATTACAAAGAAAATGTATGAAAGATAAATATTAATTTTAAATCCTTCCTACTCTTGTATTATTTCTTAAAAAAAAACAAACAAACTACTACAAGGACCTTAAGTTTATCTCTTTTTAAATCATTTTATTTTTTTAAAAACATTAAATTCATATTACGCCTTTATCAAAATACCATACAAAAATTTTCAGAAAATATAAAATAAATAAATTTAAGGTTGAATTTTATGCAACCATTAATTCCATATTAAATGCCCAGAAAACATATATGCATATAATTTTGAAACCCTTCGGCTTAGGTGCTTATGATAAAGAAAATTAAGGCATATTATGCCTGGAAATGAATTAAGGATAATGGCAGGATAGTAGTAATTTATGAAAATTTCAATTGTCGTTGTCTCTCAAACGAACTTGGGATAGTAATTAGTGATATTATAGCCTTTCGCTAATTAACTGAATTGAAATGGATATAGCAGTCCTTTTTCTTGATAAGCGGATGCAATTAATTTTAAAGGAAACTGGAGATTTCTTGAGTAATTATATATATTATTCTTGACACTTTGGGTTATTAAAAATTATTTTTATTTTCAATTTAAAATTAAATATGGATTTAAATTATGAAATTGGTCAATGAGTATTTTTAAAGGGATGTTCGTTTTTGAGGATAGTAATATTGATCTAAAGATTTTGTTCAAGGTTTTTGATTTTATAAATTTATTAAAAAAAAAGTAAAAAAAAAAAAACACTGAGCTTTTAAATATTTGGCTCTGAGCCATGAGCAAATGACTTCTGAGGCTTTCATGGCTTCTGAACCCCGAGTAAATGACTAAATTGAAAAGTAATAAATTTAAAAATAAAAAAATAGCCAGACAAAATTTCTCAGATGAACCATTATTCCGAAAATCCAAAATCCAGGAACCACGGAACCCAGAAAACCCAAAATCCCAAATATCAAAAAACCCAAAATTTTACTTGTTATTTATAATATTAATATTAATTTAACTTGCCCATATTTCGAAAGTTTTTCTTACCAGAGAAATATCCCAATCAATTATATTCCATTAAAAATTAGTTTTAGGTAAAAAAAGAGTGGGAGGTGGACTGAATCCCGAAATCTTTCATTCGGGGAACCCAGAATAATAAAAATTTAAAAATACAGAAAACCCATTACCCCGAAAAAAACAAATTACAGAAAACCCAGAACCTAGAAAACCTTATATCCCGAAAACCCATTACGTCGAAAACCCAAAATCCCGAAAGCCCGGCATCCAGAAAACCCAAAATCCCAAATATCCAAAATCCCAAAATTTAACTTGTTATTTATAATATTAATATTAATTTAACTTGCCCATATTTCGAAATATATTCTTACCAGAGAAATATCTCACTCAAATATATTCCATTAAATATTAGTTTAAGGTAAAAAAAGAGTGGGTGGTAGACAGAATCCCGAGATCTTAAATTCGGAAAACCCAAAATAATAAAAATTAAAAAATACAGAAAACCCATTACCCCGAAAAAACAAAATACAGAAAACCCAGAATAGAGAAAACCTCGTTGAAAACACAAAAACCCAAAAGCCCAGAATCCAGAAAACCCAAAATCCTAAATATCAAAAATACCGAAATTTAACTTGCTATTAAATATTAATATTAATTAAATTGCTCATATTTCAGAAGTTTTTCTTACCAGAGAAATATCTCACTCAATTATATTAAATATTAGTTTTAGGTAGAAAAAGAGTGGGAGTTGGACAGAATCCCGAAATCTTAGATTCGGAAAACCCAAAATAATAAAAATTTAAAAATACAGAAAACCCATTACCCCGAAAAAACAAAATACAGAAAATCCAGAATCCATGGAAAACCTTATATCTCGAAAACCCATTATGTTGAAAACCCAAAATCCCAAAAGCCCAGAACACAGAAAACCCAAAAATCCCATATATCAAAAATCCCGAAATTTTATTTGCTATTAAATATTAATATTAATTAAATTGCTCATATTTCAGAAGTTTTTCTTACAAGAGAAAAAACCTCACTCAATTATATTCCATTAAATGTCGGTCTTAGGTAAAAAGAGTGGGAGTTGGACAGAATCCCGAAGTCTAAAATCCGGAAAACACAAAATTATAAAAAAATTAAAAAAAGAACACCCATTACCCCAAAAAAACAAAAAAACAGAAAACCTAATATCCCGAAAACCTAAAATCCCAGAATCCAGAAAACCCAAATACCCAAATTCTCAAAATTTAACGTGCTATTATATATTAATACTAATTTAAATTTCTCTCAATTATATTTCATTCAAGGCACTTCAGTACTTCAAATTTAAGTGTAAAAGACCTTGAGTTGGGACTTACAACCATATATGTACAATGTACATAGTTAAAAGTGTTGTTAATAAAAAATTAAATTACCAGCATAGTTATAATAATAGTCTTATTGATAAAAATCGATACATTTTTGTTACATAAATATGTGTTAATTACTCATTCCATTACATATTCTGAATGAAAATAATACCAACACCTTGAATTTATGTAATTTTTAATTAAACATTTATAAGCTTTTAATCTTTTGTAAGAGGATCCAAGGGTATAATTTGTACATAAAATTCTCAATAAATAATTCATTTAATTGTCAATGTCATGAAAGTTATCTTTTACATGACTTTGACATCCATTGAATAATTATGTGAAAATCCTTCATAATCAGACATCGTTGTATATTTTTTTTGTTTTGTTTTAATAAAAATAAAATCCCATCATATTGTCTCACTACAAATGAAATCCTATTTTATTTTTTTTTTTCAAAATATAAAGCTTATTAAATATATATTATCATATTTCATATATGATTTAATCATGTGCTTTTATTTGAATTGAATTAAATAAATTATAATGCATAACCTGGGTTGGGTAAGCATGACCAAATTTTGAAGTGAAATTTTATCCTCATTATATGAAGGATATAAAAAAATGTCCACAACTTGTTAAAAAAAAAAAACTCTACGTCAGTGTATTCTGACATAAGCCAAAACCAATTTATATATAACACCTTTAAAGAAGGATACATTTGAGATATATGTACGTATACTTGTAGTACGAGTGTGAGTACACCTCTTATATTGTACGTGCTTTGTCCTTTCACATCCCTGAACATTGAACAGCTTTGGACAAAAAAGGTTTTTTTTTTATAAAATTGAATTTCATTTTTGAAAAAAGCACAGGATCCCCAACCCCGCATGCACCACACACAAACCTCAGGTGAAAGAACAATGAACAGAAAAAAGAAAAGAAAGATAAAAAGATAAAATAAATCCACTCAATATAGATTTAATATCCTTAAATTGAATATTTGACATTAGGTCAGGTCATATTAAGCAGCACAGGAAGAAGGTTTCTATTTCTATATCATCTATAAGTATATGCTTTGACTAAACCCAGATGCCATTGATGATGATGATGATGGTGAGGATGACGACGGTAAAGGCGCCATACCTCTGTATAAACAAACATGAAGGTAGTTTAGTCTAATGAGAATTTTATGAGGGCGTCTGTTGGATCCTAGATAGATGCTATATACCTTTAACAAAATAAAAATGGTACTAAACACATTTTGATAGGTTATAAAAAAAATAAAAATGCAGTATTGGCACGGTACACATTAAGTTTGTTAGAAAGAAAAACAAAATTAGTACACCACACACATCGACTTGGTATAGACTAATTAATTAAAGGAAAAGATAAAACACACAAAAATGGCTGCCCTTGAAGTATCCTCTTCTATATAAGGAAGATTTATATAAAAATAATCAACAATAATTAACTTGACCTTCGTGGGCGTTTTTATTTAATTTTTTTTTTAAGAAAATTGATCTTCTATAAAAATAAATTATTTGAAATGCCTTTTGATAGAATTGAGATAAATCAATTTACTTAAAGTGCTTTATTGTGTTAGAAGGAAAAGTAAAATAAAAATGATTTTGCTGTGGGTTCCTTGTCTAGATGGAAAGGTGTGAAATCTGACACACTATTCTCGAATCGATGATCACAGTAGTGGGAATTTAATACAGTGTAAAAAAAATAATGCACATGCAGAAAAATAATTTCTAACCTAGAGCGTTTTTCAGTGGGTTAAAAAATAATGTGTTAAATATTACGTAGTCATTTGCAAAGTTCACTGTGTTAATTATAACGTAGTCGACTCGATTAAAATAAATTGTTTAAAATAAAAACAAAATGAGGATATATTAATTGAGAAATTTGGTAAGGATTCGCAATTTTGAAGATCGTTTATTTTAAACGAGTCGCTTGCTTAAAACAAATAATTATATTTAGTTAATTTCACACTTCTCTGAGTAGATTGGTTATATCATAAGCGATTTAATATGTTTCATTAGCTAATTCAATTTTTTTATGGAAACTGAGCACACTAACTCAGAAGTAATTTAATAAAATTTTGTACAATTTAACCGAATTAGTGCGCAGATTTTAATAATTTTCTTTAATCGAATTGACTCGTATAATTTAGGCTGGTGAGTTTGCAGGTAGTATATTAACAATATTTGTTATTTAAATAAACCGATTTTTACGTTGTTTTCAACCGATCATTTTTTTGAGTGATACATATATGTATGTGAAGTAGTTGAAGCAACAAATTAGTTAGTTGAATAGTTTGCAATTAATTATTCGTTATTTATATTTGTTATAATTGGGAATTTGTGGTTAAATATTTTTATTTTTTGATGCTTTGCTAAGATGATATCAAGTTAGAGAAGCAATTCTTTAAAAATCAGTGAAAATTTCCTACAATGAATGGCTTATTGCTAAATAATTTGCCGTTAGTAGGATTTTAATTTGTTGTGATTATTAATTTTAACGTTTAATGTTATTCTATGTTGTTTTTTTTTTTAATGAAATTCTAATGAAGTTAGCAAATATCCTCCTCGAAACGGGTTAAATACTTGTTATATTGAAATGTTCATTGCGTAATAATACTTTATTTTCTATAGTTTTTGAATTTTTTCCTAAATTAAAAAAAAAAACATAGAAAACGTAGCACGTGAAAATTGTTATTATTATAAATAATTACTACTAATTATTACTACTAATTACAACTAATTTCCAAAAAATTACAACAAATTATAACAAATTAAAACAAATTACAACTAATTATAACAAATTAGAACAAATTACAACTATTTACAACTAATTACAACAAACTAGAACAAATTACAACTTATTACAACTAACTACAACTAATTACAACTAATTGTATTCAATTACAACTATTAACTACGCACTTACATAAATGGAACACATCTTAATTAGTTGATGAAGTCGACCGTTGATTTTCCCGTTTCTTCCGTTGATTAACCATTAACCAGATTTGTCAGTTGATTTGCCAGATTAATTTTTTTTTCACGTAATATTTTAGATCTGCCTTTAAAAAGCTACATTTTTTAATTCGATTTTTAGTATGCGTCGCAAATATTTTTGATTTATTCTGAATCAGAATACTTTAAGGTAAATGTAAAGCCTAATTTCAATGCTGAGCAATGCACAGAAGTCAAACTTTTTCTTTACGAAACAAAAACTACGATTTCTTAATAGGTCCCAAAACTCGTATTTTTTTTGATAAATATAAAAACTGTCCCATAATTAAAATATCGCAAAAAAAATTATTGAAATTATTCTACTTACTATAGAAGCAACAAATTCCATAATAATTTTTTTTTTATCAAAAACCATATATAAAAAAGAAAAACAAAGTCCTATCGCACTCCAAAATTGGTCCTGAACGTGCTCTCTAAGCTACCACTTTAGACGAATCAACTGACGAAACGGTTGCAATCTTAATAGCGAGATTAATCAGAACCTAAGCTCTTGTTAATTATAAATAACTTTACATTAAAAAAAAAACAACGAAACTATTTTAGTTTTTATAGTTTTGACCAAGTTTTTGGGAACTTTTACCTGTGTGCGACTGTGAAAACATTTTTCAAATATCTTCAATGCCAATTCAGTTTTTATTTAGCCAAGATTTGCTTATTATTTCAGCTCCTTTCATTGTTTTTAACAACATTCTCATCTTTGAGGCTGAAGCCTACTTCGGCTGGTCACGGAACTTTACCTTACTATCTATCCTAAATTTTTTCTCTCATTTTTTATATGATTGCAAATTTCTGAGATCAAACCGGCAGTTATTCAATTTTATGACGTCATTTATGTCTTCTTTACTCCCAAGAGACTCCCAGATGGTGCCACGAAAAGATATGAATTAAGCCTATAACAGTTAAATATTAGACCGCATAGACTTTTATCGTTTTTTTTTAGTTAACCAGAATCTGCCAATTGGCAGAAAGTAACTGGTAATAAATTTTCAGGTGTGCACACAAATAAAATTATTGTATTGGATTTTTTGTTATTGGAATTCTCTGCGTTAATGGTTTTCTTTACAAATTTTAGGTAGCTAATTTAATAAGAAAAATTCAACTTTAAATACAAATGTTAAACTGCCTTATTTATTGGAGTATCGTGTTTCGCATGTGTAGACCTAAAAAATAAAGAAAAACGATACAAAATACTGCAAACCACGCACATAGTCAAGACCTTTGTTATATCAAAAAAAAATACACATAAAACAAGAAAAAAACTGCTAAAAATGTATTTTTATCTTTTTTCTTTCATTTTTCTCTTTTCAGGAAATCTCCTTGTTATCCTTGTAGTCACATTATCACGACGCTTAAGATCGATAACGAATTTTTTTCTAGCGAATTTAGCTTTAGCCGATTTTTGTGTTGGACTTTTCTGTGTTATGCAGAATTTATCAATTTACCTTATTGATAGGTGAGTATCTACGAAGTTAAAAAAAATTAAATATTTTTATTTATATTTCATTTCATTTTTTTTAAATTATCGAATTTTATTTTTTTTAATGTAATGCAAGGATAAATAAAATACAATTTAAATAAAAAGAAGACGAATTGTGTGTGTATAAATACGTCTGAATGAATGATGGTTGTGAATTTGCTTCATTAAACATGATGATTGACATATTAAATGAGCGTAAGGTCAACACAAAAGACAAAATATTATCCTTGTAGTTGAAAAAAAAAAGAAAAGGGATTTTATATTAATATATTCGACATAATATTAAAGAACATCAAAATAATATATTCGAAAATGGAAGAAAATTGTCCTTAAATCCACACAGCAAAAATGTGAAATAAAATGATTTTCGTGGTAAAATATTAAAGAGTTTTTATATTTCATCCCAATGGTTTATTTTCCCCCGAAGAGAAGTTTTTCATTTTTGCATTGAATTGAATGGAATCTCCAATTTTTCGCCGAACTTTCCAGTTTGAAATTCACTTATGTAAGTGCACATGATCGGAATTCCCTTTTCTGTTCTTAGAAAAAAATGTGCAGAAAATTAGCAGAGGAAAGTTTTATGTTTTCTGTGGTCTTCAATTTCTTTTTTTTTATTTTGTTCTTCGACAATTTCGGCTTAATTGATCAAAATGGATGAAGGCAGTGTTTTTTAATAATAACCGTATGCACATTTTTAATTTGGCTAACGTTTGATGAGTTGTCATCATTCACATTGGGAATGCCACTGAAATTTTCAGTTTTTCTGAAGTTTTGCAAAAAATGAATATTCTCGTAAATTTTTGCTCTGCAGTTGTTGCATATTAATATATAATTTTTGCCAGATGCTCAACACCCTAGATGTGGACCAAGTACATACATTTGCTCTTGCATTTGCAAGAAATCGATTAAATTATTGCGAAATAAAAAGAGTAGTATAGTAATAAACGAAATAATAAAATGCAAGATAAAAATAACGATGTAAAATATGCGAAATGATGATTTTGCGAAACATTTATATAGCGAAATAACTTAACAAAAATTGTGAAAAAAAAATAAATGCAAAATGATGAGATTAAAACAAGAAATTACGAATTGTAAAATAAAAAACTTGCAGCAAGTGAGTTGTTAAATTGCGAAATAATAAAAAGCTTAGTAATAATAAGCGACTTAATGCAAAATACAAATTAGAGTAGAAATAATGAAATGATACAAATTGCATTGTGAAATATACGAAATGATGATTTTGCAAAAATAACAGAGAAATGTAAAACTTCGAAAAAATCTTTCAGATTATCCCTTACCACCGGTGAGGTATTAAATTACGAAATAATAAAAAGTGAAATAATAATTTGCGAATTAATATATTGCAAAGTAATAGAAAAATTAGTGTAGAAATAATGAAATACAAGATAAAAATTGCACTGTGAAATTTGCAAAACAATAACATACTCAAATAAATGTAGCTTAACAAAAAATTCGAAACAATTTAATACGAAATGAGTTAATTGCAAGACAAGAAATTGCGAAATGTTAAATTGCAAAAATTAAGTTTGACAATTAATTACACTTTACCGCCATAGCCGCCGCCGCGCCCGCCGGTGAAAGCGAAATAATAATTATCAAAATAATATTTTGCGAAATAATTAAATGCAAAATAAAAATTAGCGCAATATAATATAATAAGTATTAATAAAATTCAGAATAAAAATTGCGACGTGAAATATGCGAAATCATAATTTTACGAGACAATAGAAATAGACAAATAAATTTAGTTTAACAAAAATGCTCAAACAATTATAAATGCGAACTGATAAAATTGCAAAACATGAAACTGCGAATTGAAAAATTTGAAAAACAAATATGACAGATTACATCTTACCAAACTAATGTTTTGCGAAATAATCAGATTGCAAACAATAATAAGCGAAATAATAAAATAAAAAAAAAAATAGCAACGTAGAATATTTATACAAAATGATGATTTTGCGCAACGATTACATAGCCGTATAAAATTTATTAAACAAAAATATCACAAACAATCAAGTGCGAAATAATTTAATTGCAAGACAAGATATTGTAAAATTTAAAATTTGCATAAAAAAAATCTGACATATTACCTCTTACCGCAGGTGAACTGTTGAGTTGCGAAATAATGGAAAGCAAAGTAAGAATAAGCAAAGTAATACATTGCGAAATAATAAAATTCGAAGAAAAATTTAAGTAGAAATAATTTAGATAAAAATTGGGATATGAAATATTCTCAATAATAATTTTACAAAATAACAACATTAAGTTAAATAAAAACAATCAGGAATCGGTTGAAATCTGAATTTGTATTCCTGATATCGTTCTCGTGAAAAAATATTTTTTTGAACAAAAAAGTTTTTAGTAAAGATTTTGGATTTTATTGTTCTATCTCTGTGTGCACAAAAAGGTTCAATTTGAGACCCGAGACATTTTTTTTCTTGGGATAAAATAAATCACAATAAAAAAAACTAATGGAGAGATTTAGGGCAAAAGACATTTTTTGCTCTTGCGAAAAAAGTGTTAAAATCTTTTTGTGTAGAATTTTATGGGCTACAATATTAATTATGAAATTTTTGGAAAAAGAATTATAGTTTTCGGAATATTTCTAAAAAACAGAATTTTTGCCAAAGTTTCTAATGTTTTTTTTTGTAGAGTTTCTTAAGCTACAAATTTTGATTTGACATTTCTTACAAAAAACTTAGATTTTTCAAGCTATATATATTTTGTCTATCAAAATCTTTGATCCAAATTTAGATTTGTATTTAAAAAATATTTAGCACGTCATAGTACAAAAAAACTCCAACAATCTTTAGCTTTTTTCAGAATTTTATTACTACTAATACTTGAATTAAATACAGTACGTTTATTTGTAGACTCATTTTAACGAGTTAAGATTATGTATTTATCGGGGCTGATTTTTCTTCTTGACAAAATCACCTATGTATGACTTCATGACAATTTTTATTATCAAAGTAATTTAACAGGTGACGTCTGAATCTGTTTGTTTTCTCAATTTTTCAGAATGTTTATACACACATCAAACTTCAAAAAGAATTAATTCAAATAAATATTTTGTAAAACCTCCTTAACTTTCTGTTCCTTCTTTTAGCTAAAGGTACAGAATGTACTCTAAAATTTGAGGAAATAAAAATAAAATTATTCGAATTCAAGTCGATGCCCTCAATTGACATTCAAGCATCCTTTTTTTTCCAAAAGTTCTTCCTCTTAACAATCGTTTTTTTTTTAATATATTACAAATAATAAAAAAGAAACACAAAGAAAACGGATTGGTTCCTTCCAAAAAAAAAAAAAAAACAATATATGTATATACATTTAAAAACTCTTATTTTGCCATTCATTTGGAATAATTTTATGTCATTCATCGCTAAAAGCTTTTTTCCAAGCCAATAAATCCTGAATTGTTAAAAAGAAAACAAAATAAGGAAATACTTCCTTTTATCTGTTTTCTGAGGGAGGATACAATAATATGTCTAAATATAAATGAGAATATACATTTCGATGACCTTCGATTTTGTGCGAATTTACAAATTTAAATTTATTTTTATATCATTTTCTTCAAATATTTGCCATTGACTATTGTTATTGATATTTTAATATGACTTATTTTTTTTTTTTGGTGGGTAGATATCAAAATAATGATTTTATTTATTTTTTTTTGTTTTTTTTAATAATTAAATAAATATTTCAATGTTTAACTTTGATTTTATTTGTAGATATTTTACGATAATCGATTTTGTTTGTTTTTTTTTTTTTATTACAGTTGGGTATTTGGTGAATTTCTCTGCAGGATGTATCAATTTGTCCATTCGCTCAGCTATACTGCATCAATATTTATTCTGGTTGTAATTTGCATGGAGAGATATTTTGCAATTGTTCATCCGATTACGTGCAAACAGATATTAACTGCAGCCAGGCTAAGGGTGAGTAGTTTATTTTTTTTTTGCGAGCAAAAAAATAAATGTTTATTTTTAACTATAAGCTTTAAATATCTATAAGCTTTACCTATCTATTTATAGATTTATTTTTTGTACATGCAAATCAGTTGTAAACATTTTTATTGCTTATTACACGCAAAGAAAAATATTTAATATATTTAATGGAGTGAGAAGGAAGCGATTTGGTTTTGAAAAAAGAAAAAATCCATAATCATAGAAATGTAGTTTTGTTGGAGGCTTTTATTTAAATAAAATAATTACAGGGAATTGATTTAATTGTTGTTGACACACTTTTTTTTCTAACTTTATTTATTACAAGTTAATTAAGTCATCAAATAGTTTCAGTAACTGGTGTTCATCAGCCATACACATATTTTGAGAATTTTGAAATCTTACAATTTTTATAGGGTAAAATTTATATAACAAATAGCATTTAAAATTAATAATTTGAGGGCACGACATCTTGGGAGAATGAGGATATTAATTGTGCACCAATCTTTGATTCTTTTTAGTTCTTCAAAATATTTATACAATTTTTATGATTAATTACAATTAGCTTTAGATATACATATTAACCAAAGTTCATAAATTCTTATACATAAGCTAATTGTTATAGCAGTTTTCACTCAATTACAGTCTGAGAAAGGAGATGTCACTTCATTACAGTCTCAGATGGCAGATGTCATTAAATTACAGTCTGAAATAGCAGACGTCACTTAGTTACAGTTTGAGAAAGCAGGGGTTTCTAAGTAATGGTCTGAGATAGCAGTCGTCATTAAAATAATTAGACATTGTGAAACAACCCTTAAATTTTAAACTAACAGACCTGAGTATTTCAAAAATAAAATAAAATAAAATAAAATAAAATAAAATAAAATAAAATAAAATAAAATAAAATAAAATAAAATAAAATAAAATAAAATAAAATAAAATAAAATAAAATATGATAACATATGATAAAATATGATAAAATAAAATAAAATAAAATAAAATAAAATAAAATAAAATAAAATAAAATAAAATAAAATAAAATAAAATAAAATAAAATATGATAAAATAAAATAAAAATAAAATAAAATAAATATGATAAAATAAAATAAAATAAAATAAAATAAAATAAAATAAAATAAAATAAAATAAAATGAAATGAAATGAAATGAAATGAAATGAAATGAAATAAAATGAAATGAAATGAGATAAAATAAAATAAAATAAAACGAAATAAAATAAAATAAAATAAAATAAAATAAAATAAAATAAAATAAAATAAAATAAAATATGATAAAATAAAATAAAATAAAATAAAATAAAATAAAATAAAATAAAATAAAAAAATAAAATGAAATAAAGTGAAATAAAATAAAATGAAATAAAATTAAATAAAATGAAATAAAATAAAATGAAATAAAAGGAAATACATACAAAAAATAAAATAAAATAAAATAAAATAAAATAAAATAAAACGAAATAAAATAAAATAAAATAAAATATGATAAAATAAAATAAAATAAAATAAAATAAAATAAAATAAAATAAAATGAAATAAAATAAAGTAAAATAAAATGAAATAAAATAAAACAAAAGTTTTCTCGTTCCTCAACAGACGTGTTTGTATTTTTTCTTCTGTTTTTTTTTCAGTGTAGAATGTAAAATTGAAAAATTAATGAATGTGGTTGCATTAACAGGAGGAAACATTTATTGCACATAATAAATTCTGTTTTTAATGAGACATAATAATTTTGTTAGCAATTTGACTATTTTTGCTAGGTAGGTACAGTTTTTCGTCGAGAAATTTATTTTATTTTTTTTTTATTTTTAAACTTTCATTTATTATTTTAAGTCTTGTGTTTAATAAAATTTTATTATTCTGTAAAAAACAAAGTAAATATTTTATAAATTACGAGGAGGAAAACAAAAACAATGAATGTTTTTTGAATAATACGAATTCTATATACATCAGCCAAGAAAGAAGACTTAGCATTATTTTATTTGGACTTGTGTAATTATTGATTCAAAATAGCTTTTAACGGCCTTTAGTCCTACAAAAAATTTTATTATAATTTTCCCTGCTCTGAAAGAAGTATTGCTTTCATATAGAACAAATTTTTTTTAAATTTTAATCCAGTTAAACATTATGATGAATGATGATGTTGAAATCCAAAATAAGTAATCTTCGTCACACTTTCCGTCAGTCTGTTTGTCTGCGCATCCAAGTTTATGACTTCAACGAATATACGAATTTGTTACCAATTTAGTACAGAGAATTTTAATATAATTTCTTAGTAGAGAAATTCGAATTGTAGATTTATTCTATCTGAAAACAGTAACTTCCATACAACGGTTTTCTCAAATTTTCTCAAAAACTACTTAAAGGATTTTAATAAAAGTTCGTAGTTTAAATTTATAAATCAATACTATTAATACTACATTTCAAATTTATTCACAACAAATTTCTCATAACGGTTTTCACATTTTATAAAAATATTACCTTATTTTTTTAGGCTGTTCCCAAATACATACTAAGTTTCTGGTATGATCTATTTTATTATGAATTTTCGATCCGGCAAATACTTTTAGGTATAGTTAAAAAATTATTGTACTTACAAGTTTTACAGATAATTTGTTCCTATAAATAACAAAAACATGATTTTTAAAATTAAAAAAAAAACATCAATGAACACCATTTAAATACTTACAGTCGACCCTCCCTAAGTCGAATTTTCACGGGATAGCAAGATTTGTTCGAGTTAGAGAGATTTGTTCCAGCTAGAGTGAGTTTTGGAAAAATTCGAGTTATAGAGAGAAATATTTTTTTGTTGTAAAAGGTTTATTTAATAAATAGAGGTTAATGTATGTATGTAATGCAACCAACAAAACAAAGAAAAAGATAGCAATGTTTATTTTTTGTTTTTGCGTTGTAACTTTAAAAAAACTGCATCTTTTTTAAGGAGGTACCAGGGATATGAATAGGAAGAAACACGAAGAAGTGACGATGATGGCACATGCGATGCTACACATATATATTAAGGATTTTGAAGTGTGCAGGTATAGATACTTGATACCCAAATACGAATTCCAAAGGGGTAATATCTTTTGATTTTATTTTGTGCTAAACAAAATTCGACTTAAGGGGTGAAAAAAGATGCCAATAATGAATGTGTTCGATTTAGAGAGAGTTCGACTTAGAGGGAGTTCGACTTAAAGAATGGTTTTTGTATGGAAAATTGAAGGGAATGATAAAATATGGCGAAAAAATTTTAGTTAGAGAAAAATTCGACTTAGAGAGAGTCGACTGTATTATTATGCAATTATTAGTCCAATAGAAAAGAAAAGAATATAAATTAAAAAGTTTATGACTCTTGTAAGTTAAATCACCTTTATTGAAATAATCTAAAATACTATTTATCTTAAAAAATAAAAAATATCCTTATTTGTGCTCCTTTTTGGTCCTGCCGAGTTAAACAATAAATTACGTCTAATTTGGCATAATCCCTTATTTTATCAAGGAGGGCAAAACAACACAAAAAATACATTCTCTATATTATAAATGAACTCATTCACCAAATAATAAGATTTATAGTACTTCTGATATTTACAGGACCTACAGGTAGGTCTATGTACATAATTTATGAAAATGGCGTTGTTTGTGAAAATTAATTTTTCATAGTTTAATAGCCAAGGAACAATGCATATTATTTTTTTAATAAAGGCATTTATGTCTAGTATTGCATGGATTAGTTAAAAGTAAAAAAAAATTCCCACTTGAAATTAAAATAATTCATTAAACATTTGTTCAAACTTTTCTCTAAACTTATCTTGAAAAAAATATTTTAATAATTTTAAATGAGTTAACTTGTAACTACCAAATGTTAAAAGAAACTCTGTTATTGCTACTTAATAAATAAATGAATAATAATAACAAATAAACCTTAAATATTTTTCCGCCAAGCCTTTAAGTTCTAAATACATTTTGTATTTAAATTATCTTCCACGAAGAACATTCTAATACATTCCTTGTTTTTCCTCATTTTATAGACACTGTGAAAATATATCCAAATAAAAAAAAAAAAAGATTAAGAAAAATTATTATCTCACATTAACTACACTTTGTGTTAATTACACGAGTATTTTGCCTTCATAACCATTTATATGTATAAATAAATCACTAATGTTGTTAAGAGTTTACTTCGAATATTATACAAAAATCCTTTAACCCCAAAAGGACTATTATGCGAGAGAGTATTAAAACTGCATAGTTATACATAATAATAATATTATTCAGGCTTAGCTATAACTTACTTCGAAGGTATAAACTTGAAATACATGTGAAATTTATTCATTTATTAGATTCAGGTGTTTTATGTATGCATAATTTTTGGCTAAGTGTATCCCTTCTAGTATAGTTCCGGGTGTTGAATAATTTAAACTGAATTATTCAGTGTTTCAAATTTATGTATAGGGAATTTTACTTCTTAACTTTTGTGTGGCCTTGGAATATTCATCGTAGATAATAAAACTCAACGAATAGATTAGAGATTAATTCGTAAAAATCCTTTGAGTGCTATTTATACAGAAAAAAAAAACCTAAAAGCTGAACTTCCTGCATATAAAAGTATTTAAGAATTCATTTATTTATTTATTTATTATTTATCTACGATTATATACATCCACAGATATGCATCCTCCTTTATACCGAATCATTGTCCGCTGCTTTCTAAAGCTTTAATCATTCGAACAGTCAAATTTATTTTTTCTTCATGGTTTGTATAATATTTTTTCTTGAATTCTGAAAAATAAAAATGTGATAGTCTACCTCCATTGCCAATTTCCGTTTTTGTAAAAAATCAATACAAACTCCTTGCATCCATGTCAATTATTAATCCATCAACAAAATATTTTTCTCAACCTCAAAATTTCATTTAATCCAACTTTATATTAACATTTGTACACACAGCCTAACCTTGTCATTCATTTAATTCTATCATCGTGTTCCTGCATTTGATGTTTACTGTCTGAAAATATAAAAATGTAAACTGGAATTTTAATTAAAAAATTTTTTTTTTAAATACTAAATAATTTCTGACAAGTTGGAAAAAAATCTGCCATCGCTCCAGTGACCAGGCCAAGTGAGGGCACCTTCAACTAAACACTTTTAGTGGTTCTAAATTAAGAATACAATGCTTTTATTTTTTTTCTTTTGAACCTTTTAGATTGTAAGCAAAATTCTGAGAATAGCGATATAGAGATTTTGCTGCATAAACAGAATCTAAGCGGCAGCAGCAGAAGTAGCAGCAACAAGCAAGTGGGTTGAATGTCATTTTATGAAGTAATATGTTTTTTGAAAGGAATATGTTAATTATGATATTTAATTCGTTATGTCCTTGATGCAGTTTTAAAAAAATGTCGCCCTTAAGAAAAAAAAGTCATTATAAGTTATCTACACAAGTTTCTTTTAATTATTTTTTTTTTTTGAGAGAATTCATTTAATAATGAATTTTGTGTGATTTACCAAAGACACTGCTCAGAAGTCAAAGCTTTAATAAACAAAAATATTGTTCATTTAGTATTCTTAGAAACCGTTCTCAATTTTTTTTTTTTATTTAAAATATACCTCAAATAATTATTACCAATTAAAAAATATGCCCTAAGAAGCTGTTCACTGTGGCGAATGAGCAATATTTTTTTTTCATTTTTAATATTTCTCGTTGTAGTATACACACACTCAAAGGGTTAAGAATACCCTAAATGTCATTATCAAAAATTCAGTTTAACGTGGGATATCGATTACGATCGCTAAATGTCAGTGGTTTTTAGTCCTAAAAATTTAAACAAAAATATTAAACATCAAATTTAATTTTTTCCAGTTAGTTGAAATTTCATTTCCCATTTCAATTTATCTATCGAAGTAAAAGGAATAGCTATTTACATTTTAATAAAATATCTAATAAATTCTATTTTAAATTACTCAGTGAATAAAAATATATTTAGGTAGTTTTTTTGTTTGTGTCAATTTACCATTAATTAGAGTTAAATACAAAAATACAAGCTAAATAAAAAAAAAACAACAAAACAAATGTATGTGAATTTGAATATTATTTGTTTTTGTTTCAAACAACTCATTCAGAACAAAAAAAATATAAAATAAAATAATTTGTGGATTGTGGTAAGTCTGTAAATTTGTATTAGTTTTTTGTGGCACATGCACGCAAAAAAAGTTCAATGAATAAATTCAAGGACATTTTTAATACATATCTATGTATTTTTGTCATTATGATTAACAATATTGTTCAACTATATTAAACAACATATACTGTGAACGAATTTTTGATTTTTTTTATTTAACCAAAAAATATACCACATTACTCGTTATATTTTAACATAAAAACAAAATATCTAATGAATATGGAAAAAAATAAAATTAAATGCTTTAATTGACAGAGGAGAATGTAAATTAAATGGATTTAGATGAACAATGTGGTTAGCAAAAATTAGTTGTAAATTAGATGAGGGATTAAATTTTCAATTTCTAATTATTAAAGCTAGGATAAATTATATAATTTAATATTGAAATAAAAAATGTACTATTAATTCTTTTTAGTGTTATATTTTTATATGAACATAGTCGTAGATAATAGTAATTGATAAGAAGAAGAGAAACACAAATAATAAGAAAATTATTATTTTTGTTTAAGTGGACTGTATTGAATGAAATTCAAAATAAAGTTTTTTGTGACCTTAAGTCGAAAGCGTTTCGCCCAGGCACGACAGTTGGGCTCATCAGTTAGATGCTGTCATACCTTTCTAAGACGCAGTTTTAATAGTAAATGGTCCCATCTCATATTTTTTTTAAAACACAGAAAAAACATACCAAAATTTAATATTTGAACATGATTTATTTATATTTCAAATACCGGAGTTTTACAGGATTTTTTGATTTTTCATTCTTACGAAAAAAACAGGAAAAAGAGCATCTTGTAATTTCTAAATGAAATTATCAGGTTTTTTTTTACTGTTGCATTGTATTGTGCCTTAAAACTTCACAAACTGTCTTGGAGACCATTCTACAGTCTTAAATGCAACACCTCTCAAGTCGAAAATTCAATGAAAATATTATCTATGCAAAAAAAAAAAATTAATAATATCAGAGCCACCTTTTAACAATTTTAGCGTGACAATGTTGTTCTGAATATTTTATACACTTCAAAACCTCTTACTATTTCTGAAAAACATGGAAAAACGACTTAAAAGGTCTGCACGTGTATTGTGTATATTTAATGTTATTTTTCACTTAGCAGTAAAATAAATTTTGTTAACATATACACGACGTGTTCTTATAAGATCCGGAATTGAATCCATGTATTTATTTCGTGTATCCATAGATCCTTTTATTTGAAATAATGTAATTAGACAAGGCCAATTTTATATGATTTTTTTGACTTGATATTGTTATTGTTAGTAGAAATTTAAGTTGAGAATTATTTAATTTGGTTCTTTCTTATGTCTTTAACATCTCTATCGTGGACAAGTCTGTTTTATATGTTTTGAATTACTTGACCGAGACGATGCAATGGTTCAAAGCTCAGATGGGATCCAATAGATGGCGCTGTAGTCAAGTTCTTTTTACAAGTTTTACATTGTTTATGGAAATAAGTGATTCATATTTACAAGAATATGTTGGTTTATCTTCTAGTTATATCCAGGCTTGTAAAAATTTCAATGCAAAATGCAAAAATGCATTAAAAAAAACTAATGCGAGTTGAACAGTATTTGCGTAAAAAAATTAAATGCAAGTTGAAAATATATTGCATTAAAAAAAATTCAATGCAAGTTTAAAATATTTTGCATTACTATGTTAATACAGAGATTCTTTTTTTAGCCGCCCTACACGAATGTGGAATGCTTTACCCGGCTCAGTGTTTCCCACTCATTTTAGTGTGCAGACATTCAAAACCAATGGGCATCGGTATCTCCTTTCTAATCCTATCCTACTTTCCTAATTGCTCGCACTGTGTTTAACATTATAAGGGTATTCATAACCCCTTGTGTGCTCGCATAATACAAAAAAAAATTAGTGCAAGCTGAAAATATTTTCCTTTAAAAAAAATTGGAAATTCTATTCGAAAATTTTTTTCCAACAAAATTTGCTTTTTTTGTAATGCATAAAATGTTCGAACAAAATTTGCATTTATTTTTAATGGAAAAAATATTCGAATAAAATTTGCATTTTTTTTAATGCAGAATATTTTCAATTGGCATTAACATTTTTTTAATGCAAAATATTTTCAACTTGCACAAATTTTTTTTTTTTTTAATGCAAAATATTTTCAAGTTGCATTTTTGTTTAATGCAAACAATTTTCAACTTGTATTACATTTATTTTAATGCAAATTATTTTTACATTTTCATTCAAATTGTATTTTTAATAAGAAATGCAACCAAAAATACATTGAACAAAATAAATTATTACAAACCTGATTAAATCATTATTTTATAAAATTTTTTCAAAATAAAAAAAAATAACGAATAGCGTCGCTGACGAATGAATAAAGCATGAAATATGTTTTGATAAATTTTTCAAAAATCAAATGTTCATTTATTTTTGAATTTTAAATACAAGGCATCGAAATGATTTTTAAATCTTATCAACTTTCGATTTTCCGCAATAATTTTTCCACACCTTTTTTTAAAGACCTTAATTAAATCGACCATTTAAACTCTAGTCATATAATTATTCATCTAATTTTTTCTCAGATTTTCTCTAACCTTTTTTCTCTTTAAAATGCCAAAAATTCTAAATCCAATTTTATCCGCAGTGTAATTTACTTTTCAAAACAATTAAAAATGGATGCACTTTCAATTTTGACAGTTCGAACTAATTTCGAAATTTTCGAAAACGAACGAATTGAAAAATATGGAATTTCATTTCGAGTGAAATTGCAAATCGATTTCAATTAATTTTGCTCGAACTGCAGAGTGCAGAACATAGGCGATAGCATTCTCTCATCCAAACTATATTTTTATCACTGAAAAAATTGTGCAATAAACTTTTATACAAATATTTTCATTTTGTACTCATCTTTTAAAGAATTTAATAAATTGATGCACACACTAAAGTTCACAATACACATGTTCCGACCCACGTACACATAATGCGCTTATAATTACTTCTGTCTGTGATTCATGGTAAAAATACTGACTTGGAAATTTTATGTAAAAATGGTTGCACTAAGGCGGGATTTTTTAAAATTCTTATAAAAGTTGGGTTAAATAGGGCTTAATTGATTAAGGTTGGAAACAGATTTTTCTTAACGATGAGTTTTGGAATATTGATTTTTTTATTAAATAAATAGATATTAACAATATTTAAATAGATGCACCATAAAATTCTATAAAAATCTAAAATTAAGATATAATAGTTCGAAAGTCAAAAATATAAAAATAGGTTGTTAATAAATAATTCACCATGAATTAGAATTACAAATTATTGAGATAAATTTAATATTGTAGAAAAGTTAATTAAAAAAATTATTCATATTTCAAGAATATTTTATTGGATTTTTTTTCGTCTCGTTATTGATATTTAAAATATACATACAAATTTTCGGTGTTAAATTTTTTGTAGTAATTTACTCAGATATATTTCTTTTCCGGATCGACTTTAAACATCTGAAAATGATACAGATGGTAGATGTTATGTATATAAATGTTTTGAAAATTTTAGATTTCCAAAATACCATTGCCTAAAAAATAATTTGATAACTTTTTAGTGTGAGCATGTCTTGCAATTATTAATTCGTCTAATTTATTCAAACAAAAATAATGTCAATATGGCAATTCTTTTATTTGGTTTGACATCGAACCAAGTGTACTAGCATCAAAAAGGATCTTGTCGTTGACTAAAAAATAATGTCATTCAGCAATATTGCCTGTCACTAAAAAAATCTTATCAATTTAATTCTATCCCATAATTTAAATCCCTTAAATCTTTTATTCTTACCATTCTTGTGTATTATTAAATTATTAAAACCTGTTTTTGTAATTTATATTTCTAGATGGTCATATTTACTGTCTGGATAACATCAGCTGTATATTCAACGCCTAAATTTGTATTCAGTAAAACCATACGTAATGTCCACACAAGCGATGGAGTCGAAGAGGATATTTGTGTTCTCGATAGGAAAATGTTCAATTCCAAATTATTGGATATGATAAATTTTGGTTTACTATATGTAACGCCATTGTTGGTAATGACGGTAAGTTAGAATAATTATTTATTGCATATATAAAGTGTATATATAGGAAGTACGGAAGTTGCGGTGGTGGTGTTGCTGTTGGTGAGTCAAATTGGAAATTGCTTTATTCGAATATACCAACATACCTATATCTATTAATGATAGTATCCGTAATAATCTAATTTAAAATGCAAATTATTCAATTCAATTGACCCTGCATTAGCTAACCGACTGCAATCTGTTATTAAACTATAGTTATATGCAGTGATTTCATGCTGTTTTGTGTCCCTATATTCAACCAAAGCCATGTTAACGAGAATCAAGGAGGATAAAAAAAAATTGCATTTGGTTTACCTAAATCCATATAAATTACGTGCAATATTGTTCATGGCATGAATTTTTTTCGGATATACAAAAATTGCTAAAATAAAAAACCTTTTCTTTTAGTGGAAAATGGCTTGTTGTTCGAGAGATAGAGAGAGAGTTTTGGTATTGATTATTTTGTGTTTGCTTTACCTTAATGATGCGGGCATAAAACAATTTTATGGCTGATGCCGTGTTTGGAATAATTTTGAACTTGAATTTGAAAAAAAAAAATAAAAAAAATGATACAAAAAAACTTTGACATTTGAACTTTTATTATATTTTTAAAATAAAAAAAAAAAAATTATCACGATTCTAGCTATAGGCACGTCCAATGCGAAATTAAGTTCTGTGCAAGAATAAACTTTTGCACATCTATTCTCTTGATTCGTAGAAGTCAGCGCAATATTCCTATATATTGCAAGAAATATTAGTTGCGATGGTTTTTTATTTTTTTATAATTTTAGATAATAGATCTTGAAAACTGGAATTTTAAAAGATGACAGAGGTTATATTTATGTATGGACTTTTGTATGAATAAAATTTTAATTTCTCAAAAAATGTCATTGAAAATATTCAGTGAATTTGCAGAATAAAATCTGCATTCTCTTGGTTGAATTTTGTTTTTAAGTCCACTCATTTCCCTGATGATTTTTTATGAATGAAAAATCCACATAAAAATCTCATTTAAAAATCCAAAATCCCAAAAATAAAATCCCCAAAGCCAAAATCCCCAAACTCAAACCTATTTATACAAAATCGCCAAGATAAAATCTCTTGAAGACAAAATCCCCAAGAGAAAATCCCAAAAAGAATATGTACAAGTAATGAATCAAGCTATAAAATCGGGTTTAGTCATATTTGTCGAAAAGCCATGGTCCCAAAAAGAAAATCCCCAAAGCCAAAATCCCCAAACTGAAACCCTAGTAAAGACAAAATTTCCAAAATAAAATTTTTTTGAAGACAAGATCCCTAAGCGAGAATCCAAAAAAGAAGATGTGCAAGTAGTTAATCAAACAGTAAAATCCTAAAATGCTCAAATATAAATAGGTTTGTTCTTAATATGCAATGTGGGACATTCAAGATTTCTAATGAAATAAAAAAACAAACTGTTCTGAAATGTCCCTTAGCTTCATTAATTAAATAAAAGATATTATTTTAAATAACTTAAAAACACTTATTTTAATTATTTATTTACTTAAATGCATTTCGGAAGCTATGCTTCCATCGTCAGTAAGTTTTATATAAATAATAATAAAAAAAAAAATTTTTGTTTGATATATTAAACACAAATAGCTTCATTATAATTTTTGTTTGTATAAATAAATGAAAATAATATAAATCAATATAAACTCAAATAACAAAACCAAAAAATAATGCAAAATATTTTATCAGTAACAAAAGTTTATATAGTTATAAAGGTCACTAACATCAAAAGATAAGTCGGTAATGTTTCTTAAGAAAACAATTATTTTGTTATATTTTAATTAATATTTTGGGGTTATTTGGGATTTTTGGGGATTTAAGCAAAAGAAAATATTTATTGGGGGATTTTGTACATAGGGCGCTTTACCCCATGGGCTTTTTGACTTATTGAATTATTTTTGGAATTTCGTCCGATTCAAAAACCAACATCTCGGTTTTTGGAAATTACTTATGTTTCCAAATAAAATCACACAATTTAAGGGAAACATACGTAATCCCCAAATATCAAATTCTGAATCGGACGAAATCCCCCAAAAATGTCATCCAATAAAAGAAAATATCCATAAGGACGGGCGCCTTATATATACAAAATCCCCTTTAATATTTTTTTTTCCTTAAATTTACAAATTACTGAAAATCCCCAATAATCCCCAACATGTGAAAAATAAAAAAAAAACATTTTTTATTAGAAATAACACCGATCCAGTCAAGATCCGTACATGGAAGAAGTGCAAGTGGCAGCAATAATACCCCGCGATTTTATTGCTTCATTCACTAAATGAACATCTGTTTTTTGTGATTTTATCTAAGGGATTTTTTCTTTACTAGGTTTTCGTTTGGGTATTTTGGCTTTGGGGATTTTCTTTTTTGGGATTATAATTTTTTGACACACATCACTAACCTGTGATTTTATTGCTAGATTCACTTCTTACATCATCTTATTTTTGGGTGTATATTAAATAGGTTTTCCCTTCATATTTATTGGGTATTTTGTCCTTAGGGCGCCCTCCCCATGGGGAATTTGTCTTGTTGGAATGCATTTTTGGGGATTTCATCCGATTGAGATTTTGGTTTTTGTGGATCACGTATGTTTCCCCTTCTTTTTGGGTAGATATAAATAGGTTTTCCCCTCATATTCATTGGGTATTTTATCCATAGGAAACCTTTTCCCATAGGGATTTTGTCTGGGATTTTTGGACTGCATTTTTTTTTGGAATTTCGTCCGATTAAGATTTTGGTGTTTGGGTTTTCCACCAAAGTTTTTAAACCGAGAGCTCTATTAATAAAAAAAAATTAACTTAAAAGCAGGTATTTAATTAAATTCTTGTGTTTAATAATAATTTTATTTAATGCTTTTTTTTTTAAATGACAATGAAAGTCATCATCAGCTTTAAACAAAAAGACCCCAAAAACTTTCCCTTATTCATTGTTTAAAAAAAAAAAAAATAATTCACAGAAGGACCAACTTTTTATATATGTATGTAACTTTACTGTGAAATTACAAAACGATTTGTCAGTCAATCTGTTGTTTCATATTGTTCACACAAATTTTCCCCCAAAAAGTCATCAGACAAATGTCCTTTCTTTCTATATGTACATAGGTATATGTATGTGCTACTGGTCTGCATTATAATGGATCTATTCGTAGAACTGGGTTATAAATGAATTTTAACATCAAAAGAAATTTAATTTAATTTATCATTTAGCTATATATGTCTGTTATAGCTCTGGGTTGTATCATTTCTGATAAATTTTCCAACAATTCAAAAAAGATAATCATCCTTTTCTCTGCTTCTTTCTCTGTCTCTCTTTGTCGGATAAAATGAACACAATTGATCCATGTGATTCTATTAAAACAATACATTCAGTTTGTTGGCCATAAACCACCCACATTCACATCCACTCATTCATCTCACTCACAATTCAATTCAGTGATCTCAAACCAAACAAGTTTATTCTCTCCATTTATTTTTTGAATTTTCCGTCTTCACACCGCGCCGCAACAACCCTCGCTTCCTTTGGATGAATCAGTATAAAATAAATATCTCTATCTCTTTTTTTTATCTTCTTTTTTCCCATTTTCTCGAAACAGGTACTCTATAGCAAAATTGCAATTGCTCTTTGGCGTAGCTCCCGGGGTTTAACCCATCATTTTGCACAACAGGATAATACCAATACCACCAGCATGTGCCCATCATCGAACAACTCAGCGACTTTGTTAGCCCGCAAGCAGAGCAGTAAATATGATAAAAGGGGTGTCAACATAAAAGAAACTCAGGTAAGAAAGTCTTTGTTTTTTTTTTTTTGAGTTAACAACTTCATTTTGTTTTTTTTTTTTATTTATTTTATTTCTTTGAGTTGAATAAACTTAACTAGTTTACACTGACGATTTTATAACCAGAAACTCACTCATATCACAAACAAACCAAACCAACAACCTTTTATCCGCAGGTTTTTTTTTATGAAAAGTTGGTGGTTGGTTTAAATTGCAAGTATGGGGGTAATAAAAATCAAAATAAAAAAAAAAAGGATAAAGGATAAAACAACTCAACAGCACATTTAGCCACGACAAAAAAAACTAATACGAAAAGAAGAACATGGCTACGTTTTATTATTTTGTTCACACATTTCGTTTTGAAAAAAAAAAAAAAAACAACTTGGATTAAGGTTTTTCTGTTGTCACAGAAGATGATAATCGTCCTGGATTTTTGAAGATAAGTTCGTTCAAAATTGTTTTATGTTAAGGAAAGTTTTTTTTGGACATGGGGATTTTTGAAGTAAACTAGTATTGTTAGGGAATGCAATTTAGAGTAAGTGCAAAAAATTGTCTATCGTTTTGTTTTTTTTCTTCAGAAAATGTGATTCTTAAAAACTAATTAACAAAATTGAACCAGACAGTGCCTGGTGACATTAAAAGTAAACATTTTATATTAAAAAAAACTCATTTAAGATTGTTGGAACATTTTTTAAAGAGTTAAATTTATTATTATGAATAAATGAAAAGCATTCTTATCCTCACGTAATTTTTTACGTAATATACTTGTTAAATTTATTTTATATTTGCATTTTTTTCAACAAAAAAACAGACATATGTGTGAATAAAATATATTGGGTTCAATTACAGTTGCGTCTGCTAAAATCCTGTCTTTTAAAATCCCCCGTATTCAAAATCCCAACTTATTATAATCCCGCTTTTTTAAATCCCGGTTCTCATAGACTCGGCTCTTAAAATAACGTTTTTTACAATCCCTTTTCTTTTTTATTTTAAAATATTTATGTAAAAAAAATGGTTTGGCGAGATTTGTATTTTAAAACCGGGATTATAAAATATAAAATAAAATAGGGATTTTGAATCAGTGGGATTTTAGAAGACAGAAATTAAAAAAAAAAGTATTTCAAAATATGGGATCTCAAAACTTTTTTTTTGGCATTTAATAAAAAAAAAGATTTATAAAACCGGATATAGGTATTCGATACGTTCCCGAATAAAGAGTTCTTGCTACTTCCACTTTCTTGTTTTGTTTTAACCAAATTTTTAATTCCACCTTACATCATTCTGATTCTGAATAGATGCAAAAAAATTGAGTTTGTAGGTTAACTCGAGACATTGATTACATCCTTTGAAAGGTTGGGGTTGATTTTTATATATTTTCCCTCTAGCTGTAGAGACAATTTTCTAAAGGAAATGGATTTGAACGAAAAAAAAAAATTAAAATAATGACAAAATCTTAAATATTATGCTATTTTTTTAATTCAAAAAATTGTTTAAATTTATTTTATTTATATTTATTTTATTTATTTCACTGCATAGTTTTTGAAAAATTTATTTAAAAAATCAAAGTTAATAAAAAATTTAAATAAATGTACATATCGACGGTTAAAAATGCAAAACCCCGTAAGTCGTTTTTGCATGTTCTTAATAAATTAAAAACAAACCTGCAAATTTTGTACGGCGATCTATATAATAAGACATTTTGAATTCTGCCTTTTTCTCTAAAATGTCTAAATTGTTCAGAACAACATTGTAACTCTGAAATTGCCAAAAGGTATATATTTCTGATTTTTATTATTTTTTTTTTAATTAATAATAGTTTTTGATAAGTTCAGTTCATCATACATAGATTTCGTGACGAATATCTAGTGTGAACTATATCCAACAAGACTAGAATTCCTAATCATTAAATTGGAAGTTTTTGTTTTTGTTTTTTGCCCGGGGCCGTGGCAATGTTTATATAAGAGGGTTTTTTTAATAATACAAATTCTATATACTATCTACTGAAATACATCAGCCAAGTAGAAGGCTTAGCACTATTTTATTTGGACTTGTTGAATTATTTTTTATATTTATTATTTTTTGCCCCGGGCAAAAAAACAAAAACTTCCAATTTAATGATTAGGAATTCTAGTCTTGTTGGATATAGTTCACAATAGATATTCGTCACGAAATCTATGTACGATGAACTGAACTTAACAAAAAATTGCTTATTGACAAAGACCCTCACTAGTCAACTGATGAGTCCAAGTGAGATCGCCAGGACAAAACGCCAAATTTTTGTAGGACTAAAGGCCGTTAAAAGCTATTTTGAATCAATAATTCAACAAGTCCAAATAAAATAGTGCAAAGTCTTCTACTTGGCTGATGTATTTCAGTAGATAGTATATAGAATTTGTATTTTTAAAAAAACCTTCTTAATAATATTTTTGTTGAATTTTTCGACTTACACTTTAATCGTTGATATACTGATTTTTTTCTTAAATTGATCACTAATTTAGCTCTCATTATTCAATGGAAAAATCGAAGGAAATGCTCAAACTCCACTTTTTCAGATTAAATTCTCCAGTATGAATAAATGCTTTGAATACTACCATTTTTATAGCATTGCTCAGCTTTTAACTTTGAGCAATTGCTTTGAGCAACTTCTCCATTTTATTTATATCATCCAATGTTCTTATTAATTTTAATATTTTGTATGTTTATATGAAGGTACAAAAATTCTCGTCTAGCACTTCTGTCCGTCCGTCTGTCTGTCTCTCTGTTCGGCTGCAGCCTAAACGGGAAGGTCGATTTTCTTTAAACTAAGATCAAAAATAACGGAAACCATTGTAAAATTTTGTTTAGCTGTTTATTCAAATCTTTCAAATCTTATTACTCTCAAAAACATCCCCACAACCTGAAAACAAAAAAATCAGTAATTTTTCTTACGAATATTCTACAGTTTTTCTAAAAAAAAATTTACGAAAAATGGTTATAAATGGCACTTTTATAGAACCATTTTTTTTATTTTCGAATTTATCTCAAAAATGGTTCGATTGATTTTTATCAATTTTTTTTATAGAAAATGTTTGAAAGATTTTTAAAAGTATTGTTAACCAAAATTTAATTTTTCTATTTTTTAAAAAAGTTTCGATTTATTTTTTGAAAAGTTAATAATTCAAAAACGACTGCTTTGATTTTTATCAAACAGTTTATCGAGCAGTTTTTTTTACATTATCTACCAGATTTTAGACAAAAATTATTCCTGTAACCGAAACTAATGTCATAAGTGTTTAAAAACCGTAAAGTAAAATATTATTTTTTTCAAAAACAACTTCTACGATTTTGATTAAAATTTGTCTGTAAGATAATATCAGTACAATCTAGCACATCATTTGAGAAAATTTTACATGGATCCATGAATAATAGTATCTTCTTCCAAAGAACCATTTTTTTTTTGGTTTTCGACTATCTCATTATCTCTTTAACCGATTTTATTTAAATTTTATATACGAGTGCTACGAATAATTTTGAAAAATATTGCATTTCAAAAAATCGTTTTAATGGATTTTTGAAAAGATTTAAAAATTTCTTTTTAGAAAATTCGATATTTCGAAAATGGGTATATGATTTTTTGTTCAAAAATAATCATTCAACTACGCATACATAAATACTAAAAAATTGCGTACCAGTTTTCTTTTCTAAAAATGTTTCACAAAATTTTATATTTTCGAAAAATTGGCTTTTTAAAAATTCTTTCTCATAAATTAAGATTTGTTGAAGAAATCACATGGTGTACATAGCGTTGGTGTCAAAACAATTTCAGAATTTATTCAATTTATTTATTTCTAATTATATTAATTCTTTAATTTTTTAGTTTAAATGTAAGTTCCATCCATAAACATATGTGGAATACCGTGGTATTGTTTGTTTTTCTCACATAATATACATACTAACTTAAATTAAACTGCGTTTTTGGGAGATGGCTCCCATAGCTAATTTATTTATTTTAAATCAGACGAATATGTTTAAAATATTCATACTTTAAAACCATAGTGTTATTGTAAATAAGAGCAAGTTCGTGCGACCCAGTCGAGCAATCAACTTTAAAAAATAAAATTTAAGAAAAAATAAAAATAGCATCCATTAGTTTTGCTTTGCATTTTTTCTTTTACTTCTACCCTTCAGATTCCTTTGAAATTGTTTACTATTGTTATTGCGCCAGCAGAGAGATCTATTGTAGTGTTGGTCTAATATTCTGCAAAAAAAAAACAGCACTTGCTGTCACAAATGCAATTAAAATCTATTATTTTTCTCTGCAATTCTATAGTTTTGCGTCAGATTTTACTAAAACATCCGACTGCTGTTGTTTGCCTCTAAATTGCTCTCTTATACTACTGCTCTGCTGTTAGATGCTTTACTGCATTGTGAGCTTACAAGTAAAAGAAAGGATCAAACACATAAATCTTAAAGTGACTTATTAAACACAGCAAAATCGTGTTTTGTTTTTATTTTATAGTTTCTGTCTGTTTCTGTTGTACAGCTGTACTACTATATATATTTGAATTTAATGCTGATTGGCTTTTCTCCTGTAACTGAGAGAAAACATAGAGAGAGACATCAGTGTCAAATGCTGATTTATGACTAAAGTTGCAGTGGATTTTGAATTCAAAGCAGAAACAAAATAAGAAGACAAAATATATAATTTATTAGATTTCTAATTTAAATTTATATAGAATCATTTATTTTTGGAATGTCCATGTCCAATTGGTTTTCTCTTTAAAATGTAATTAAATCTGCAAGAAACATGACTCTCATGGGACTGGGAGAATCTTTTACCCATATGACTGTTAACTGAATGAGGGAAAACTTTTGAAATCGAATTAAGAGTGGGAGATAAATTAAAAAGTCCTGCAATGGAATTAGAACCTGTATCCTTTTTCTTTTCGTATATAAAGGACACAAAATGGAAAAAAAGTATTAAATTTTGTTTATATCCTTGATTTGTTTTCAAGAGAAAAACTGTCTGCACTGGTGTTGTCTCAAGTTTCTCCAGTTTGTTAAGAGCAAAAGTTGATTCAGATTGACAACAACAAAAAAACACTCAACTTTTAAATTTAAGAACTCACTGCAGGTAAGGGAAATTAAAGGAAAATGTCAAACACACACACATAATATGAGAATAATGAGAAATGTCCCAGATGACATTTTTCTAGGGAAATTGAAGATTTTTCAAGCTTCGGGATAAAAATAATTGAAACGAAAAAAAAAAATATCGTTTGCCTTTAAAAACATTATTTTTGATTTTTTTTTTTTAAACCTAAAAAAAAAACAAGAGAGATGAAAAAATGAGATAAAGTTCTTGATAAAGAGATTTTTTATTATTGTCATTTATTACTTGATCTATCTTTCACCCCCAGAGGTCAAAGAAAAAAAAAAAACAAATTCCGTCAAGACCAATTAGGATGCGTATAACGTTGGCAGTTTATATTTTGAAGCTTGAAGAATATATAGATACCAAAGGGGGAAGATACAACAACAAAAAAAGAAGGAAATTTTGGACAAATTAGATTATTTGATAGAAATTTGATATTTCATGATACCAAAGGAATAATGTAGCTGTGAAATCGTTTTTGTTTTTTTTCATCCTTTACGCAAAGACGAACATTAAATTTTGTCATGGAAATAAGAAGATTATGATGAGGTCTTCTTTTTGGGGGAAATAAGAAAGATAGAGAGTTATTAGCATTTTTAAATTATCTTGTTGAGTTTATTTATTTAAAATTTAAGATGGGAAAAAAGAAAGACACTTTTGTTGAAGATTGATTAGATTTATCCAAAAAAGTGTCGGGAAAATTGAGTTTTTATTTTTGTTGTTGTTGTTTAAAAGGGTCATGATTATTGTTCATCAATTTTAATTTATTTTTTTTTTTTAATGATGGAGGTAATACCAAAATTGACTTTTGGCCCTAAATATAAGTCAACTGATGAGTTCAATTGAGATCGCTTTGACGAAACGCCAATTTTTGTGGACTAAAGGACATTAAAAGCTATTTTTAGCGAATATTGTAAGCTACCTAGTTTAAGGTAGTATTATGTGAGAACAAAAAAAATTACAATATAGCACCGTGCTGAAAATATGCATGGAACTTTACAGTTTAGACTGAAATATTGTTAAAAAATCAATACATGTAATTAAAAAATTCATTAGATTAAACAACCTCTAAAATTATTTTGACACCAACGTCATGTGTTCTGGTTTATTAAACAAATCTCAATTTATGAGAAAAAAATTCTTAAAATCGTTGAAGTGGTTTAAAAAAAAAATATTTTTTTTAATTTAAATTTTCTGAAACATTTTTTAGGAAAAGAAATTGGTCCGTTATTTTGAAGTTTGTATTAAGTGATGCAAAATTAAAAAATCATTTTTGAAAAAATCATCTAGGTACTCATTTTTAAAATTTTGAATTTAAAAAAGAATAATGTTAAGATTTTTTTTTAAATACAAAATTTGTTTTCTTTTTTAATTTTGATATACAATATTATTTAAATTTTCTTTATTAAGATTAGTTAAAATCTTTTGACCAGATAGTCGAAATCAAAAAAAATAAAAAGGTTCTATGAGAGAAGATTCCGGTAATAATGGATTAATGTAAAATTTGTTCAAATAATTATGGTAACTGGAAATAATATTAGCTCACCAAAAATTATAAAATTTTTATTACAGTCGTAGGAGTAGTTTTTGAGAAACATGCGATTTTCCTCTACGGTTTTTAAACACTTGTATGGTAGGTAGGTACCGTTATTTTTGGTTTTAAGAATAATGTATGTTTAAAATCTGCTAGGTAATTTAAAAAAAACTGCTGGGTGCTACGTTTAATAAAAATCAATCAAGTCGTTTTCGAATTACATATGTATTAAGTATTCAAAAAAAATTTGAAACTTTTTTTAACAATCAGAAAAAAGTTTTGGTGTAAAATATTTAAAAAATTTTTTGAAACATTCTCCATAAAAAATTGATCAAAATCAGTTGAACCGTTTTTGAGAAAATCGAAAATCAAAAAAAATGGTTCTGTGGAAAACGGAGTTTTTTTTACGATTGTTATTTTGTCAAATAACAATTACCGATTTTTTTTTAAAGCTGTGGGTGCGTTTTTTAGAAAAATAAGATTTTAATTGATTGCGAAAAAAATTGTACGCCGCGCCGGTATCGTTTTTGTTTAATCCTAAATTTTTGTTGCTATGGTTTTTTGCATTGGCTCCAATTCTAACAACCCAAAATTTGCCATGGTGAGTTTCAACAATTTTTTTATAATAAATTTGTATTAAGAGGCAGGAATATACTTACATATTTGTTTTTGAACTGAGATATACGAATATTTACTATTCTAAAATTTGAGCACAAAGGTGAGGAATATTTTGAGCACAATAGTGAGAAATATTTTGCACACAATAATGAGAAATATTAAATTCATCACGATGTAGAAAATGAACCCAAGTTTTTTGTCACCGTGACCGACAATTTATATAAAACAGAATTATATCAAGGCATACTAATATGTATAACCTCTTACAAGAAGAGCAAGAGCCTACTACTACTACCGTATTCTCAGCGGGCTTCCGTGTTAACCAGGCACAATAATATAAACTTGGGACAGTTGTTTAGAACTTGAGTATAGAACTTCCAAACATAACCCCTGCCGTAAAAACTATCAATGGATTCAACTGGCCGCTTTTCGCTCTTTACTTTTTTTGGGGTTCCTTCCTTCTTTTTGTCCGTTTAGCTAATAAAAAATCATTCACTTTATCTTTTTGAAATAACCTACCAAATGAAAATCTCAATAGCTATAAGGATGGCCTTGAGACAAGGAAATTCGAGACCTTGTATAGGTCGCGATTTCCCAAGATGAGAACGAGACAAGACTGAGACTTTTCTCTTCTCGTGGCAAGTCTTATAAATATAATAAATCCCTAAACACTTCGTCGCCCGAGAAGTGTTTTGTCGTATAAACCATTTGAGCAATTTTGGGAAATCGCATTTTAAGTTTCGCATTTAAATAAAAAAGAAACTGACCGATGAAGTTTTCTACAATTTTAATAAAATTTTGTGTGGAAAATCTTCTTTTGATTAAGGTATTCCAGATTGTTGAGTCGCTTTTAGTTTTTAATCTATATAGAGGATTATCTCCAAGATCATTTTGTTGTATACGCCACGAAAATCAGTACTTTGTTCGATCCCCATACACATACGACAAACTAAACACAAATGCGTTAATTGAATGCAATACCGACCGAACGATATTTCCAATTTTTTAAAAACTAGAAGACATTTTAACATCTGGTTTTTAGTGTTTGAATACAAATTGATACGAGGGTTGAATATTAAAAACAAAATTACTAGAAAATAATGTAAAATTTTGAACAAAATTAGTTTGAAAAAAACTTTCTTCATTTTTTTTTAAATTTTAGTTTGAAACTTAATTTTTCCAAAACTATTGCATACAAAAAAAATTTTTAAAAAGGAATTAATGGATGGATTTTTGGGTTTAAAAAAGGCATAACATGACATTGTAAGTGATGCGGTTGATTTTTAATAATTTTGTTTGTAACTAAAAAAAATGCAGTTAATCCTATATACGTACGACAAAACAATATTAAAAAAAATATCGCGGAAATACATGGATATTTTGTCGTATATGCCAAAATTTGGCGTTTAAGACAAAACAAAACTAAGGGATGAGTTATTTTGTGTGGATATACGACAAATGCATACTGATTTTCTCAGTAACGGTAAATGATAGGTCAAATCTGATTTCAGAAATGGAAAGAGGACCTTTCAAAACATAGAACTGCACACCCACTTTAAAAAAGTGCATTTTGGCGTTTAAGACAAAACAATTCTCGGGCGACGACTTGTTATTTAGTTCGAAATAAATACCAAAAGTTGAAATTAAAACAAGTACCTAGAAAAGGACAAAATAAGTCTCCAAATTTCCAAAAATTAAATCGCCAAAAACAAAATTAAATAAAAAATGTAAAATCATGAAGATTGCCTGTAATAATAATAATTTTTGTCGTTAAATGAAAACAAGTAAAAATGTGTAAACTAATTAATACATTATTTTTTTTAGTTTGACAATAAGGGACTGTTCCACAATGTCTAAATAATGCTCTGATTAATTATTCGACACTTAAATAGGCCACAGAAAAGAAAATCACAATTGTCATTTGAATTGGTTTTAGATTATGGACTTATGACCCTGTGGAAATATTTATGTGTCCGATAAGTAATCAGAACTTTACTCAGACATTGTGAAACAGGCCCTAAATCTATTAAATTTTTATAATAATACACAAACTAATATTTCTTTTCAAATTATCTATATCTATTCTATTGTTTTTTTTATTCTAAATTAAATTTATTTCCATCTCTACTTCAACTGTTTCTTCTTCTTCTTTTTTCTTATTTTCATGTACACTTCAAAATTTCTACATAATAAAAATTAAAAAAACAAAATAAATACAAAAATAATTATTTATCTACGTGACATAAAAGAATGACCATTCAAAGGTGGGCTATTAAAAAATAATGTGTTTTCTTATATTTTTCTTTTGTTTGCTGATGTCACGCTTTCCTCATTTTTTTTTATCATTTTCATTTTACTATTTAGCTAATATTCATGGTTTATGAGTGAAACATTATTAAATCAAAAATAAAACGGCATTTAAAAAGCTTATCAGCAGTTCCTTGATAAAAAAAAAAAAAAAAAAACAAAAAAAAATAAATACAGTTCCCTAAATGATCTTAACTTTTCTCTCCTTTCGTAATCACGTATACTCGTATACAAAAGAACTTGATAAAAGATACTCACCATTTGAGAATCAACTTTCCACTAGAATCCCTTTGAAGCTGGTCCATCAAAATTGTTATGAAATAAAACTTAAGCTACATACTTCAGTATAAATGAATCTTAATTGTACCTCTACGTACAATTTTGTATTAAATGTTTTGCAGAGTGTGCAAAAGTACTCATCAGGAATGTCCATCTTTGTTAAAAAAAATAAAACAATATCCTATACTACAGCCAATGGCAAAAGGATGAACACAGAATGAAAGTTAAGTGGTTCTTTTTTTTTAAAGTAAGTAATGAAACTTTACAATGACTTCTGACAACAGCAAAAGTTGATTGAGTGGAGGAACAAAAAAAAAAATGTTCCACATACGCCCGAGTGACTCGAGAATATTTTACTGATGGAAGATAATGGTGAAAGTATGTGAAGTATGAGTAGAGAGAGAGTTCAGAATTCTAGATTGATGTTAATTATTCTTAGAATATAGTGAGAGAAAAAATCGAATTAAAGGAAAAGGGAGACTTTTGCATAGAATACAAAAATATATATAAAAAAAACCCCTTTCATTGTTTGTCGATTTGAAAAGCAATACCCAAACCACTGAATCTATTTCATCCTGTCAATATTATTTAAGTCAATTTACATTATTTTATTTCCACATCATACTTACATTAACACAAATTTATTTTTGATTTACATAATTTTATTGGCAATATCCATTCCATTATACATTTATAGCTTTGACTTGCATTAAAAAAAAAATAAATTTAAATGTAAAAACAAATATAATTCGAAATGACCACTTTTTTTTCAATTTTTTGTAGGTATCAATGGAATCAGATCGTCCCATTATATCCACCTGCCGGAATAAGGCTAGCTTCCATCATCACCAACGTCAAAATGCCCAACGGGTATCTCATATGTCACACTCATCAAATAACGTGTTGCGTGCCAGACGTGGTGTTGTGCGAATGCTTATAATATTCGTTTTAACATTTGCATTGTGCAATTTACCATATCACGCACGTAAAATGTGGCAATATTGGTGAGTATACTTACAAAAAAAAAAAAAAAATAACAACACACAAAAATACAAAAGCCCTCATTTAAATTAAATCACGTAGAAATAAAATAAATTAAGGAAGGACGAAAACTTTTTTTTTTTTCATAAAAGCCAGACGAAGACCATGAGTGTTACTTATAATAAGAAACATAAAAGCGATACATTACATACACATGTGCTTATTTCAGAATCTGTATGATGTGTAATTTTCCTGGGAATTCCAATTCTGATGATACTTTTACATACTTTTGAAGGAAAATAAAAAAAAAAATAAGAGAAATATTCCTTTTGACATAGCCTTGAATCTAAATTTTATACACTTACATTTTTTTTTCTTTGGGCCTGTATATTTTACATTTTAAAAATACAAATAGAACCAAAAGTAATGTGGATGTGTATTAAAAAAATATTATATATACTAAATGCTTTTAAAGAAAGAAATAAAAATTGTAGATTTTTTTTCATAAGGCATAATAATGAAGAAAATATTTTGGCAGTAATAAAATTCACTTAATTTTTTTGGTCTCAGACTTATTGTTAAAAATTCATTATTTAGAAGAAAATTTAAGAATTATTCAATTCACGTTTAGAAACGTTTTAATTTTTATTCGAAATTTATACAATAAAAAAAGGCAAACTAAAAACTTCATATATGTAAAACTGAAAATTTTGTTGGGGAGCTTTATTTTTTTGAGTTAAATAAATTTTGAAAAAGTACTTTTCTACATGTTTGGACAATTTTTAGAATGATTTGTACGCTCACAGTATTTCTTTTTTCTAAAGACATTTTAAAAAAATATGTTTTTTATTTTTTTTTTTAAATGAAATAATTATTTGTACATTTTTTATTATAATTTGTTATGTTGTTTTTTTTCTTTTTAATTTTCTATTATTTTTATTTTAAGTTAATTTTACAAAAACATTTTGGGACAAGAGAACGGAGTTTGGCTTACACGAATATCCCTCGAAAAATCTAAAAATACAGGTTTCGAAATATAATCGCTTGTACACGTTTTTATTTTTATTTTTTCGTGTTGTTTTTAGATATTTTAACTTCTTTGATTCAGAAATTAATTTATAAAATTTTTCAAAAAATGAAATTTGTAAAAAATTATACTTTTTTTTTGTTTTTACATGTCCCAATTTGTTTTAGTCAAACTTTTTTTTTAAAACATTTTATAAAATTAATAATTATTTTACTGTACTTTGTTATGTTGTTAATTTTTTAAATTTTCTTTTATTTTTATTTTTTATTCAAAAAAATTTGGGACAAAAAACGGAGTTTGGCTCACTCGAAAAATCGCTAGAAAAATGTGAAAAATTAGTTCGATAGAAAATGGGTTGTCTTTTTTTTCTTTTTAACATGTGCTAATTTTTATTACATATAACATTTGAAATTATGAAAAAGAAAATTTATATATTTTTATAATGATTTTTCGTGGTACATATTAATTTTTTAACACGTTGACTGCCAGACCCACCGGTGGGTCAGGAAATTTTTTCTCAGGAGGCCACATGACCCACCGGTGGGTTAGAGACTATATGTTCTTTGAAGCGAATTTTTTTGAAAAAAATAAATAAAAAATAAAATTTAGTGTGTTTTATTGTTTTTACTTTTTGGAAGCATGACCCACCGATGGGTCATGTGGGACCATACACATACATACATTTTATTATTTACTATTATCTAGGTGCCACCTGACCCACGGGTGCTCCTAAAACATAAAAAAACAACACACTTTTACTAAAAAACTATTGGACACTGATAAACACACAATAAAACATACATTAACACAAAAAAATACACTTGGCACACCGATGATGCTTTTTTTTGTATGGTGGCAGTCAACGTGTTAAATTTTGTTTTATTTCTATTTTTAAATAATGATTCAAAAAAATTGGACAAAAAAAGAAACGAGTTTGTAGAAGTTTGTAATTTTTTTTTCTTTTTAACAAGTCCCAAATTTTTTTTAACTCAAAAAATTGTCTGAATTTTTTTTAAATTTTAAATAAAAAGCATTCTTTTATACACTTTATGTTGTTATTATTTTGTATGGTTTTAATTTCTCAAATATCATTTATTTTCATTTTTAATTAATTAATTATTGAACAAAATTTGATACAACAAAAGGGATTTTGGGCTTCTCGACATATCGCTTGAAAAATCTGGAAATACACTTCGATAGGTAATCGTTGGTAAACATAGGTTTTTTTTACATGTTCCAATTTTTTTACGCTAAAATGAAAAAAAATATTTAGAACTTAAAACTTACTAAAAAAAGTTATTCCGGTGTATATAGACATTGACACGGAATGGTATTTTATTAATTTTTTAACGCACTTAAATATTTTGATATTTTCTGGTTAAGATGAATATGGGGCGAGATGAAAGTGTAATTTTTTTTTAATCCCAAAATTCGAAAATTTTTCGACACATTTTTCTTAATACCAAGAGTTGTCAAAAATGTTGGAATGGCAAACAAATTTTGAGAATATTTTCTCCTAAAAGAAAAATACTCTAGGACAATTATTAGGCACCGAGAAAATTACGTTATAACTATTTTTCCAAATTGGCGCACAAAGCAATCATTTTTTTTTTAGAACTTTTGAATTTGCGTACTGCTTGACGTTTCTGTTTTTGAAATATTCGGCTTATTTTGTTTAATTTTTCTGTACTTATTTTTGGAGTGAAAGTCTAATTTTCCAAAGCTAAAAGAAATATTTTAAAATTTAGCCCAAAACTACTCAAAAGTTAAACTGGCTTAAGTCGGCTTAAGCCAAAAACCTTTTTTTTTTCAATATTTTAAATAAATGACAAATTAGTTATATTTCTGTTTAATCGGCTCGTGATTAATAATTGGCATTGAGTTGAGGTTTTAGCCTCCTGTTCAAAATAAAATTCTCGGAATAATTTTTTGAAAATGAAAATTATTTTCCCAAAAATCCTCAAAATTGACGAAACCACTTTGCCTTTCTTGAGTAAAGAATTATAAAATGTGTTTTAAAATGTGTTTGTAAAATTTTGGTAGTAATAACGCCCCAATAAATTTTAATAGAATTTGTTGACACACTTCACAGTTTCACAGTGCGCACTTAACAAAACAAGTGGCACTTAATTTTCCCATTTTGGCACTTTAGCCGCAGTTTTACTACCTGAGTAAGGGGAACTTAGGGGAGATTGGGAATTAGTTTTCCATATTTGGCACTTAAGTGACACTTACTTCACTGTGAAACAGGCCCTCAATGTCGGCAGAAAAGCACCAATATTAATAGTTTGTTTTTTGAAAACAATACCTTAGGTGGCCTTCTTTGAGGATTCAAAGGATTTATACTCCTTCTCAGGACCTCTGTCATGTTCACGCAATTAATTTGCTCCACTAAGGGACCTATGTAAATTCTCCAAACAGGCATCAAGTCTAAAATGACAAAACTTTTAAATAAATACACAAATTAATAATCCCCAAGCACATTAAATAAAGTCTTTTGGTTTTATCTGATTTACTTCAAACTTGGTACAGAGGTTTTTTATGTCATTCCCTAGAGAGAAAATTCAAATTTTTGTCCTAACACATTAAGCCGCTATAATAATAATATTTATTTTTTAATTTCCTCAGAAACGGCTCTAATGATTTTGATTTAACATCTTACGCGTAATAAATAAATAACTCTATTTGTCAGGTTTTTGCCAAAAAATTCACACAATTAAAATAAAGCTTTGATGATTTATAGATAATTTTTGTTGGGGTTATTCCCTGCAGATATCTCGTTAATGGTATCGAATTTTAAGCTCTTGAATAAACAAACAAATAAAAGGTCATTAAATATTTAAAGCCAAACTGTATAGTTATACCCATCTTAACCCAATCCTGTATGAATTTCTAGCGAACTGTTCTAAATAAGTCCATATAATATTATGTATGTCTACATTTCCTTATTAATTTGATTAAATTTACCACTTATTGCCATAACTTTAAATGGCTCTTTTAATGTCATCACTCACCACTCATTACAATTGCCTCGTATTTAGTCATTGACTTCAAGGTGTTGAAATTTATTACATAAAACCTTGAATAAATTTCTCCATTTTAAGAATCTTTTAAACACCGTTTACCTTGGGAAAAGTAAATCATCAAGTTCAGAGAACACGTTTGCCAAGAAATCCTTTCGTTAAACTTCCATAATCTTATTAAATGCTAAAAGCATCAGACAAATAAACAAAAAAAAAAAAAAAAGAAAACAATCTTAATACTCAGGTACTAAATATTTTCGCATCATTTCATAAAGGTTAAAGGATATTTTGTTACGGTATAACCTTAATTCTTGTATAAAAATAAAGCTATTTATTATACCTAAACGTTTTCGTCACCCAACTTTTATTTTATCCTTTTTCACTTTAACACAAAAAAAAAAACTCATATTAAAAAAAAAAAAAAATCCAACTGAATTTTTTTGTTTTTCTTCTTACAGGTCACGTTCCTACCGAGGCGATTCAAATTTCAACGCCTTGCTGACACCACTAACATTTCTCATCACGTACTTTAATTCAGGAGTAAATCCCCTGCTTTATGCATTCCTTAGTCGAAATTTTCGTAAAGGCATGAAGGAGCTACTGATGTGTTCGTTGAAAAAGGGCAAAGGAAAATCATCATCGACATCGGTGCATCATAAGAGAGCAGCCCTGCAGGTGAGTGTAAGTGCATGTATTTTAATATCATTCAAACTTATAAAAAAAAACAATTTTTTTCTATCTTTATTCATTTTTATATTTTTTTGTTTTTTTTTTTTATTATTAATTTTTTTAATGCAGCATTTCCTTTGAAAGAAGCCCACAGGATCAAAATTTTAAATTGGCCATAAAAATGCTATGATAATTGGTTGTTTTTTTTTTTTTTTGTGAAATAAATCTTGGTTGGTGATGTTTTTAAGGTTTGAAAGAATATTTTATTCGATTTTTTCTTAGGATTATTTAACTTTTGGGTCTATTTTACTAATGGCGGATTTTCTGCTTGTTGCGGTTGAGGCCAAAGTCCATACCAGGGCTGTAATGCCCTAATTTAATTATAAAAATATCTTTGGTGAAAAAACTGCAGGGAATGACGTAATCTCTTTATCATCCCTCGAAAAATCATGTTTCCAGATTAGATCAATTTTTTAGTGGAAAGTTGATAGGTGAGAGGTTTCATTTTGACATTTTATTTCTAGTTATCGTCCTTGATGTTGATATAACATGACAATTAAAGCCACAGTTTGAGCCTTTTAACCGCACTCATATCGATTTTTTAAAGATTTTTTTACAAAATGATTCCTTTTTCGACCTTAACCAATTAAACCCTATTTACATTATTTTTAATAAGAATTTCAAGAAATCCCATTTTAGAGCGCAGCTACACTACTGCCCTGTTTTATTTATTTTACAATTTACTCTGTTGAATAATTCCATATGGACTTTTGGAGCTATTTTTTTAAATAAGTCTTCAGCTCGTAGGAACTTCCAAAAAGCATGAGTACAGGCTTTGGTTTTAAGAAGTGTAAATACATAGTTGCCACCCGACTGGAAAGTCAGGGAAAATCAGGGAAAGTCAGGGAACGCGAATTTGGTCAGGGAAAGTCAGGGATAGTCAGGGAATTTCGAAAGTGGTCAGGGAAAATTTTTTGAGCACTGAATTTTTTTGTACAATGAAAAAAATTGAATATTTCGTTGAACTCAGGGACCCTAGGTACTTTGTATTTTGTTCCGAAAGTCAGTTGTATTCGAAAGTGATTTTTCGTTCCGCTTTTGAATTGGAACTTAGTAAAACTTTCGAATGGCAAACAATAGTATTTAATACTTCATTCACTTATGGATTATTTTTTTCAGATTGCCAATATTTTTGATTAATTTTTGTAAATCGTGGAAAATGTTTTTGAAAAACTCGAGCTAGACGAGCTTTTAAATAATCAAAAAATTTGGGCTGAAAAAAGTTAAATTGTTTAAGAATCGAATTTAAGTTATAGTACGAGAGCTAACAACGTCGACAGGAAAAAGCATTTCAACAGTCATGATTTTTTTTTTACTATCTCGAGTGAAATTTAGAAAGTCTGGCTGGTGGGATGCGTTTTTCTGTACGCGTCACTTTTGAAACCCTAAAAATTGATTTTTAAAGTCACTTCAACAATTTTGGCTTCTTTTCCATTCATTTCTTTAAACTATTTGCCATATGAATTACAGGTCATAAAGGTGTCAGCGGTTGCAAAAAACGTCTGACAAGCTTTTTTTTAAATAAAAAAAATAGAATATATGAAATTTTAATTTGGAAAAAAAAAATTTAATTTACTATATTTGAATGAATAGTTTTTTAACATTAATTTTCAACTTGAAATTAAAAAAAAAAAAAAAAAAAAAAAAAAAACGTTACACATATCTACTATTTTTTTTTCTTAAAAAAATGTAGGTACACATGTTATTAAATCCTGTTTATCTTTTAGTATATAATACTATCATCCATTTTTATTCGATCACTAAAAACTATAGCTGGTTACATGTCTTCTAGTTTTTAAGAATTTTTTTTTGAAATTTTTGTTCGGATTCCTAGAGCTCTTAAATAGCTCCAAAATACTAGACTAAAACTTTTTTCCTTACGTTTTAAACTTTTTCCGGTGATTGCTCTGCTAACTGCATTAATTTACAAGAAAAGTACTCGAGCACTGAATTTTGTTGTTGGGTACTTAATTAGCACTTGATAAGCGCATAATGATGACGTCACAAAAATTAAGTTATGTTTCTCAAAGAGTTACTATGTATTTTAATTTCTTTTAAATTTGGTCAGGGAAAACTTTAAAATTGGTCAGGGAGAGTCAGGGAAAGTCAGGGAAATTTATTTTGAAAAATAGTGGCAACTATGAAATAATAATCAGTTCTTACGTTTTTAATTTGCTTTAAATATTCATGTTGGAGTGATCCGTACAGTACATCTTAATTTCCTAGGAATATTTCCCATCAAATTGCAATAATCCTTGATGAGCGCATAAACAGAACATAAAATTATAGTAAAGTATCTAAAGTAGATCCAGGTGTCTACTTAAATAGCACACACTTCACATTGTTTTCTGTCGAATTATATACTTTATGTCTTATAACACGTGTTTCTACTAAATCACTCTTACACCAGACTGATGTAACAGTCTATAAATGTGCTTATAGATAAAATCGTCTTATAAATCCACAAAAACATGAACATTATTTGTATTTTTTTTTTCCTCAAATTCAACAACAATAAATAGGCAACAAATTGTTTCAATGTCTTAATGTATGTCCTTTGAAGCAGTAACTTAATTAACAATTTCGCTGTGCTAAACATAAATTGATTAGAATTGCTTTAATAGAAGAATGGGTATAATTTATTTATGAGCTGTGAGTAAATATGTAGAACAATGACGCTTGGAAAAGCTTAACATGAAAGGCTTAAGATTCCTTATAGTTTATGAGATATGGACAATTATTTTTTTTTAAGAGGCTGTTTCGACAGGCTTATATATAAGATAAAATATATAACAGATGATGGTTTAATATGTCTGTTAAAAGGAAAATTTATGAAGAGATTATTTGAATAAATTTTACTCTAATTATAACGAAGATGAAAATATTTTTTTTTTGCATTTAAGGAATATAATTAAGAAAGATCATCAGGAGTTATGAACTGACAATAAGCTCTTTTATTCATGTTAAGTCTCATGGCAATATTTAAGGCAATATCAATTTTAATGACAATGTTAATTTATTTCTTGTATATGAGGATGTCATTGTGAAGCGATTTAAGTTGTAAAAATTGTCAGAATACAAATGGCGCCCAACAGAAAATGTTTTTTTTTTGTATTCTTTCACTATTTCTTCACTGTTTTTGATGATAATTTTAATCCACTAATTTTTGTTTATGGATACCTATATACGCGTTGTCATCTTTAATTTGAAAAATCTTTGAGAAGACTTTCCAAATCAATTTTGAAAAAGACAAAACGTTAAAATTTATAAAATTGCTTTTAAATTTAACACTTAAAAGTATGAACAAAAAATTATTGCTCAGGAGATGCAAAGCTATGAATATGAAGGAGGTCACAATTATTGCAGCCTGAAACTGCGACTGCATAGGAGTTGTAAAATGAGGTGTTACTAATTCAAAACACTGTAGTTTCTTCAATTTAAAAATTTGAAAATATGAATTTCTTAATTAATTTCCATATTTTAAGTCAGATCGTCAACAAAAACAATTTTTGTTTGAGTATTTATTTCAATGGCTGATAATGTATCAATAATTATTCATTTTGAAAAATTATTACAAAAAAAACGTATTTTTTCTGAAACACTTACAATTATAGGTTTGTTCCTTTTCTTTAAAACACTGTGCATTTGTGTGAATTTCTACGTCATTTTATTTTTTTTATATGAACTTTGATAGACTTTGGTGTAGAAATTCACAGAAATGAACAGAGTGTCAAAGTAAAGGAACTAGGCTTATACAGGGCCAGACCAAGCATATGTGCAAGACGTGCAAGTGCAGAGAGCGCAAAATTCTGGGGGCGCATTATCAGGAGCAAGAAAATGTAATCAAAGTTGTTATTTATTTACGTGACCTTTGTTTCTATAATTTTAGTTAAATCGCCCGCTTAAACTCAATTTAACTAAAAGAAAATGTAATCTGATCTTGCGCAAACAAATATGTTCTGCCATTTGCCACGTGTATGTACATATGTATGTGTGCAAAAATAAAAAAAAGGGCGCTTTCAACAAATCTTGCACAGGGCGCAAGTTTGGCTGGGGCCGGCCCTGGGCTTATATTACAAAAACTGTCAATTATCAATTGACAATTAATTCATAAATATTGAAATTTTGTATTTTAAAATTTTAATTACAGAAAAACTAATCAACTTTTATGATAAATAACACAATTTTTTGTAAACATAGGGGTGGCTATTTCTATTGTCAATTATCAATTATATTGACAATTGATAAATATTGAAATTTGGTATTTTACAACTATGTACATTTTTCCATAAAAATATGAGTTTTTTTATTGTGTGCATCTGTGGTACAATAATGACAAATATTTCTGCGCCTTCTTTTAGTATAAACCTAAATAAAAGGTACTTAAAGATTTTCTCTCACGTTTTCAGCTTCCGTGATTATAGAACCTAGTTATGTGGGATATTCAAAAAAAAATATTATGCCATTCAAAAGGTCAGTAATTGGTAATAAGATACTAGATTTAGTACTTAGTTAGCTATAGGAAATTTCATTAAGATTATTCAAAATTAAAAAAAAAATATTTATGGGATATTCGGAAAAATTGTACCTAAGCTATTTTAAAAGCCATTTAAATCCTCATAAAAGTAGTTTATAGTTATTTTTTAATGTTTTTTAATTTTTTTTTTCTTTCAACGTCGTATAAATTGTCACGATAATATATTTGGGATTTTCGAAAAATATTTTTCATCCAATTTTGCGAACTGGAAAAACTAAAATAAAATTACCTTATTGTAGGTAAAAGATAACACCAAAAACCACTTTCTCCAATTTTTATATAAGCTCTCGGAGCTAAGCAAAACATTTTTTTTGAATTTCCTACTTAAAAGGTAAGTAGGTTATTCAAAAAAAGATGTTCCATCTAAAAGGTCAGTAAATGGAAATAAAACGTAAACTATTTTAGGTAATTCAGTATTTCATCAGAAATTGGTAATAAAAAGGTCAACTAGTTTCATTATTATCGATAAAATATTTTTAATCAAAAGTTAAAGTTTTTCAAAGTCGTTCGAAACATAAAAAAAATCCTTATTTGTTGGATTTAAAAAATAATGTATGCCATTTGAAAGGTAACTAAATTTTCATAAACCATTAACTAGTTTTCGTGATGCATATGTATTTTTTTTTTTTTGTAAATTTTAAAGTTTTTTTTTGTCAAGGTCGTTAAAACTGTCAGGATATTATTTTTAGGATATTCGAAAAATTTTTTTAATCGAATTTTGCGTAATGGAAAAATAAAATTAAAATTATATTCAAGTCTTGAAAATTTTTTCAAAGAAATTTTTTCAAACTGAAATTATTTTTTTTTTTTACTTTTGACTTTATCTGTAAGGATGTCATTTGAGTAATAAACTAATACCCTACTTAATAGCTCGAATATTTTGGCCACATAAGCATTTGGAATGAAAGAGCAATTTCATGCGATCCAGTCGTTCATTAAATGTTAATTCTTCTTTCGACCCGATTATTTCCAAGTTCCTCTTATTTAAAAATTTAAATTTTATGAAACTAACCACTAGAACATTATTCTAAAAACTTTATTAATAATTTTAAGGCTCCTTAAATATATATATATATTTTTTTTTTGTAAACACAATCCTTAAAAATTCAGCCGCAATCTCATTTTAAATTTAAACTTAACCCTTGTATCTATATTCTGTGCTATATACTTAATAAATTTAAAAAAAAATATCCTTAAATAAAATTCTTTTATTCTTTGATTTTTAAATATACCCTATTTACCTCACTTTATTAAAAGACCTTCCCAAAAAGGACTCCTCTTCTGTATTTGCTATTATTATACTCATTAAATAACCACGTATCTATACATACATAATTTTCAAACAAAAACCCTGGTTTTCATTAACAAGGATATTTATTTTGCCTCATTGGGCTTACAAATTACCATTAAGGTCAGGGACTTATACACAAAACTTTTCCCAGATTGTATATAGGTATGTATGAAGAAAACACAAACAATAGTTAACTCTTCAGAAAAAATACATAATTTACCTTTTCCCTTCTCATCAAAAAAAAATATATATCTATTATTATTAATAATATTCATTAGGTTTGCGCCTTATACAACAAAAAAGGACAACCTCAGTAAACACGAGGGTAAAGTTTCTGTTTTTGTTCTCTAATCTGAGATCTTTGTATGGAGAATTAAATTAAAAAGTTTTACACCGCATTTTTAACCTAGTTTTTGTTTTTTTTTTTAATTTGATGAGAAATATTGGTAATTCTGATTTATTAAAAACAACAAAAACAAAAATCCATCTCATCTCCAGCTCCGCAAACTTTCGACTCTTTGATGGGAATTTTCATCTTCGAGAACACCCAAAAAGGTTTTAAATAATAAATCTCAAAAAAAAAAACATCTAAATAAAGGACTTTCATGCATGTAGCTTAAAATTGTTTTTTTAAATTCTTATAAAAATATATATTTGAAATACTTATGTTTGACTTTATCCTTTTTCCAGACACAATCCTTGCCAACAGACTCAACGCACATTGGAAACGATCAACTATGATGGCGATTGCAAAGGAAATCCCATTTAATTGGAAGATAAATAATAAAAAAAAAAAGAAAATAAACACATTGCAATGGCACTGCACACCGTATAAAGGATAAAATTCAAGTGTGATGTCCTTGTGGTTATAGAATTTCTATAAATAACGACATTTTTATAGCCACTCTTATAATAAGTGCAAAGTCATCCATATACCTACATATACCTACTTATACAATAACAACATGAAGTTCCGCTCTTGGATAATTGTGCAATTACCCTCATCCACAGACGAGGATGACGACGACGAAGAAGAAGCCAGAAATCTTTCAATGTTAATTAATGTTAAGGTTTTATTTATACCTCTCAAAGAATTATTCCGCTTTAGTACTTACCTTAAGAATAAAAGTTGAATCCTGCTACTGCTGGTGGTGGCATTGAATTCATCATCAACCATAACCATAGAGCCAAGAAGTCCATTAAGTTGTCAAATGCTCTTCATAAGTACAGACACAGAGAGAGAATCCTTTTTTGTAAAAAAAAAAAAAAAAAAAAAAAAAAAATACACATATTTTGCTTCCAGAATTATTGTCCATAGTCGTTGTATAAATTTTTTTTTTTATTATTTTATTCGAGGACATAAAATTGAAAGACATCCTTATACATTTTAACACGTTCCGAGAATTTGAGAATTGAGAAATTCAAACAAAAATTGTCCTTCTTATTCTCCTTATATACAAAATATCAAATATATATAGAAGCTGTAAATTTCAAAGACGACGAGGATATAAAGGAACAAAATGCACCTCTCAAGAGGACAGATCAGATGTCCTTTAGGTACTGAACTGTGAATATTTTATTTTCCCCAAGAAAAAATTTGAAAAAAAAAAAAAATATACATGATGTCCTTATCCTTTTTTTAAGTATTTTGTTTTATTTTATTTTTTTTTTGTTCCAAAACACTTCAGAGAATTTTTTAACAAAGTTTTATTTTCTTTCTCACTAACCATGAATATGACAATGACAAAAGTTTTTGAAAAGAAATTATTACGGTAGATAGCTATAGTTGGTAAAGAATTTTTTGTCTCCTAAAAAATATAAAAAAAAATTAAATTGCATACAAATATGAATATTTATATAAAGAAAAATCATATACAAAAATAATATAAATAGAAGTTTTTTTTTTGTAATCAGTAAGATTTTACTTATTGAACCCTAACCGCCATTTTGTCGTTAGTGTCAAAATGTCAATTTTAACGGAAACATATTTTTTTTCTTTTTCTAGAATATAAAAATGGCAGCATTCAGTGACATTTTTGTAAATAAAATTGAATGCTGACATTTGGTGGTATTGATTTTTATGCTCAGAAAGAAAAAAAATTCTATTTATTTTGAATTTTTTCGCTTATATGCGATAAAATGGCGGTTAAGGCTCGTTATAAGCTTTGCATTATTATATATATATATAATTCCTATATTAGGCATTTGAATCAAATAAAAAAAAAAATATACATATATAATTTATGTATATTGATAAATATATTCGCATGTTATTGTTTATATAAAAAAAATAAATAAATTATAAAGCATTTTTTTATATAAAATTAATCATAAGTTTTAAATAATATATTAAAAAATAAATTAAATTAGCTTTTAGCTAATGTTAAAAGAAGCATTTTCTTTGAATAAAAATTTTAAAAAAATATCAAAAAAAAAAAAAATATTTGTATTTTTAACAATAATGATAATAATAATGTATAATATAAAATATATTTTACTAAAAATTAAAACTGATTAAATGTAGCTATATTATTGCTAAAAATTATCTGATTTTAGTTTAAATAATTTTTAGAAAAAATCATCTTTAATAGGATTTCGTATGAAGATAATTCCATGTAAGGAAAATGTTCGTGTAAAGGGTGTCCCAGAATTAACGAAAGATTTAAATTAATCGCCATTTGTGTTGTAAAGTGTTGGCTAACAGCAAAAAAAAAAAAAAATTTAGACTTATTGTATGCAAAATGGTAATGAAAAATTTTGACAAAAGAGTGCGTAGGTTCCAGCAAAGTCGTGGAGGAAAAAAAAAGTTAACTCCAACCAAAAATTGGGACTTGGTTCATAAAGGGTGTCCAAAAATGTATACAAGATTTAAAATTTTTGCCGCCATTGCATTAATTTTGGGATAACCTTTAACATAATGTAGCTTCCATTTTTTTATTAACTAAGTCCCAAAATTAAAATTAAAAATATCCACTTTTTATAATTGGGCCTTAGATCACTAGGACTAACTTCATAATGAACTTAATTCCAACTAGACTAAATCTCAAACTTTGGAACTAAGTCCTATATTGACAAATAAAGTGAGTTAGTCTATTTCGGCTTGTGGGAAGTTGGTTAGGAGGGCTAAATCGGAAATTGGAATTGTCACTGAGGAAAGAATAAAATATGAAATTTTAATTTTAAAATTAATAAAGAATATTTGAGCAGTGATGTGGGAATTTTAGACATTTTTAAATGTTCACAAATTTTCACAAATGTTCACAAAGAATCCTCTTTTTGGAAGAAGTTTAAGTGCGATTGAATTACCAATTAACAGAGATTGATTAGTATAACAATCAAGAAACAAGATTAACACAAATAAGTAATTTCTGCAGATCCATTCCTATTTAAACACCACACCTCGATGTTTAAAGAATACTTTATGACTAAAAAAAAAACTGACTGAAAACCAGAAAATCCTGCTTAAAATTGGTAAGTTCTATTTACATTATTTAATTTAAAAAAAACAAATCGAACAAAAAACATTTAAGCGCAGTTCAGAAAAATAAAATCTCAAAAATTTGTTGATCCGTTAATAATTAAACAAAAGAATTAATTTTTTTTTTCAAAGCTAAGTAATTTTTTTTACAAAATTCTGAAATTACTGAGATTTGGGTGCACCTATCCAAAAGGGCTGTGGTAAAAAAATGGTCGACTATGAAATTTGGGGAATTAAAATCTTGCATTAAAAAAAAATTCGTATTTTTCAAAAAACCCGAAAACTAAAATCTCGAAATTTAAATCTTAGAATCGAATTTTTTTTTAACTATGATCTATGTATATAAAGAAGGTACATATATAATGTGGTCAAATTAAATTAAGTCCAATACAATAAAGTCGAAAAGAAAATTTTGGATTTTATTGTACTTTTATGAGTAAGTCGTGATCTGTGATTTTTTTTTTTAAATTGACTTGAATAGAAAAACAACAGCAACATTAACATTCGTTAGAGGGAGTTATAAGAAGCATACCTGTAGTTTTTCGAGAAAATCGGGCTGGAGTTTAAGCCACCGTCTTGTAATTTCCAAAAAAAAAAATATTTAAAAACAACGGCAACACATACAATATCATATTATATCTTTTTTTTAAAGCCAGAAATCCTTTTTTTTAATTCTGTTTTTAAATAAAATTATTTTAGTGAATACTTTTTAGAAAATAATTTTCTAACTCAAAATTTTGAAGAAAAAAATTTTAAAAATTATTCAACACTAAACTCTCAAATAAATTAAAGCAAAACAATTGATTGCGAGACAAATCCTTCAAACCGCTTGAGAATTCATGTTTATTTGATTGTACAAATTTTAAATGTTTCTTGTTTTTAGTTTTTTTTCTAACCTAGATTTATTCAAATAAAAATAACATAAAATAAAACCTCACACTTAATTTGTCTTGATGTTGATGAATGAGAGCGAAAAAGAGAGATTCATTGATTGAAAATGTTAACCAAAAGTTTAGAACTTCATAATAAACTGAAACTTTTAAGCAATATTTTATTCCCTCTGTTAGATTTATTGATCTCATTCATCAGGTATTTGGTTTGGTTTGGTTTATTTTATTGACTTGAATTTGAATATTATTCTAATAAACTTAACATTATTAGGTATAGGTAAATTCAAAATGGTAAAAAGTTTGGGTCGATTGGTTTATGGAACTTTACAAATAGATTTAAGGAGTAGAAAAAAAGAGCAATTGAAACAAATTGGGATTGAAAAGTTTTTTTGCGAAGATTTTTGATGTCGATTCATTATCTACACTCTACAGGCAATGGAATATTTTATGTTTGTTGTAATGTAACTACGATTTGAGAGCAGTTTAATACTTTTTTTTTAGAAAAATCGATTTAAACTGGAAAGTTTTATTCATCATTAAATCTAACATTAAATCCATATACACAAAATAAAAAAGTTGTTCCTTTGATCTAAGTTATTTATTTAAATAGTTGTTAAAACAAAATTAAAAGAAAGCTATAGGTAAGTCTACTTTTTTTTATCTTTGGAAAATGTGATTTGTAGTTAAAATTAAAATCTTTGAGTATTTTGCTGCATGGCCAACACTTTGATTTTTTATATTTTTAATTCGTTTATTTTTTTCTTTAAAATACTTTAATTTTTTGACGAGGGAAGAGAAATTATAGTAGAGCTAGGTATATTCGCAGTTTAAATAAAAGTTCAAGACAAATTCAGGTGTTAAATTTAATACAGTATATTTCAACAGAAATGCCAATTTTTATATGGGCCCAAATGTGTCAAAGATTAACTTTTGGGAGGAATTTTATAAGTGAGAGGGAATTACTAATTGACAAGGGATTTATTAGTGTGTATAACAATCAGTATACAAGATTAACACAAATAAGTCATTTCAATAGTTCCATTCCTATTTAAAAACCACACTTATTTATAAAGAAAACTTCAAGATCGAAAAAAAAAAATAGAAATCAAGCCCACCAAACTGTATAAGGTTTTTTTAAATTTATTTAATCTTTAAAAAATACAAATTGAATATAAAACATTTGAGCGTAGTTCAGAAAAATTAAATCTAAAAAATCTGATCTTTTAAAAATTAAGCAAACGAATTCATTTTTCTCTTTCAAAGCTGAGTAATTTTAATATTCAAAATTGTGAAATTACCAAAATAAAGGCGCACATATCCAAAAGGGGTGTGATTAAATGTAAGTTAAGCCCACTTTTTTTTCTATCTTTGGTAAATGTGAAAAAAATTTAAATCTTGCCTAACGAAATCTCCCGTATTTTTATTGTGTATTTTGTAGTGTTAAAAATGGCCATCTTGTCAATCTCATTTTTTTGGACCAAAAATATAGGTCTGTTCGTATATTTTTTCCGAAATTGATAAATTTTTTTACAATTTTAGTCTAATTTTATTTTTTTTTTAATTTAAACTGTGACAGAAATTTGGACTTAAATTGGCAAACAGAGTTAAATAAACAGAGGTATTTTTTAAGCCCATAAAACGAAAAGATGACTTTAACTATTTATTTTATGTGCATGAAGTTATCACCGCTATTTTAAATTTTTAAAAAAGTAAAAGTTGCAAATATACGATTTTTTTTACCTCTTCGGTTTTTAGTATACCTTCTTTTTTGAGCATAATACAGCACAATTTTTTTTTTTGAAAATCGTAATTTTGCAAAAAAAATCCGTACAATTTGAAAATTTGCAAATTTAAAAAAAAAATGTACGGCATATGGCGAATTTTTTTTTTAAATCGAAAATGGTGGTGCTAAATTAAGCGCTTCGCAAAATTTATGTTTGGCTCTTATAGATCTGCAAATATGTGAAATTTTTTTATCTCTTCGGTTCTTAGTATTATTTTTTGAGCATAATACAGCACAATTTTTATGTTTTTGAAACTCGTAAACTTGCAAATTTGCGATTCGCAACATTTGCGTTCGGTTGTAAAAGCTGCAAATATGCGTATTTTTTCTATATCTTCGGTTCTCAGTATCATTTTTTGAGCAGAAAATAGCAAAACCTTAAGAGAAAAACTTAATTGAAAAAAAAATGCCAACCTTAAAATTTGCAACTTTGCGAAATTTTGAAAAATATTTAGGGCACGTCGCTGTACAAGTTCAGCACAACTTTTTTTTTTTTGAAAATCGAAAATAGCGGTGTTAACTTCACGCTAAAAACAGTCTATAAATGCGATATGCTTTAGTGCGAGTTTTTAAATACCGCAGATGGCAGCACAAGCTGAGCGCAACAATTTTTTTTACAAAAATCAAAAATGGCGTTGTTAACTTCACATAATATTTACTATAGCAAATTTTGGAAAGTCTTAAATATTCTTGACTTAAAAAAAATTATGAGACTTTAATTGATATTTTGTAAATACTTTCAAATAAATGATAATTACAATCATTAATTTAACAAATGATGTGTCTGAAAGAGTCCTTCTTTGTTATAGCAAAAAAAAAACATCAGACACCGTGTTAATAAAAATGACATGTCACCCATATTTTCACCAGACATTTTTATCATTTTCTCTTAATCTATATACCATCAGTCTAACATAATTTTATTTTTAGAAAAAAATATTCCATTAAATTGCTAAATGTCGTGTGTGTTTCTTTGTTTTCTGTGATGGGGATTGTAACACACATGGGGATGGTAAGAACACAAGAAAATGAGCCATTTTGCGAGAATTAAGTACTGACGCACTATATGTACACAATTGACAATGGGATATTTTTTTTTTCTTCAATTCAATTCATGGGTTCATCTTTTGTTATTTTATTTAACAAACAAATTAAATTGAACAAAAATTACACTCTATAGGTCATAAAATTTTGAATGACTAAATTGCGGGTGGTAATGGTGCATTGGATGTATAAAGGGCTTGACTTCTGAATTTTTTGTTTTGGCTTTTTTTTGAGAAGTATTCTTTCTTCATAGCACCACAACCACAGCTTTAACTGGACGCCATTTTTGAGATTTAAAGAATTGATGAACACATTGGAAGTACATGCTCAAAATTCCAAGAGAAGGTTTTTCATTTAATTAATTTAGATGGGGTTTACAGTACCAGGATGGAATACGGCTTGATTTGGTATAAATACAATTCTTAATTATTGGAATTTTCATAGCACCTATGACTAGCTATATTGAGTACTTGCACTGAGTACTTGCTCTGAGTACTTGCTTTGAGTACTTGCTCTGAGCACTTGCTCTGAGTAATTGCTCTGAGCACATTTTGCGTTTTATCCAAATCACCATTACACTCAATTCACTTATGAATCATCAACGTTCACCATGTCAACACGTACCAAATTGTCAACGACACTCGTCCGTCAATTTTTTTCCCCTGGTTTACGTGAAATATGTGCTAACGCGACTTTTACCCTCCTTCGGTTTAAAAGTTAAATTAAAGTCAACACAGTGTGTTGCAGTCTGTCAACGTGTTTTAACTGCCTTAGCATGGTGATTACACTGTCAAAAAAAAAAACAATTAATGCTTTGAGCCTAAAAATCGTGTCAACGAAGACTTCAATACGTGTACAGCGTTCTACGTTGGCAATCACACGACTTAACGTTGACCTTCAAATCATAGCCTACCAGGTGCCTCCCGTGCCTTGCAATCCAGGTTGAAGGATCTTATGGTTTTTTTTTAATTATATGGAGGTAATGACGCGACTGTCTTTATTTACCACCTGCGGTTTAAATTTTGCATTATCTGCAAATTATTATTAAATTAAACAAAAATTGATCACAATCAATATTTATTTAAAAGGCACCACCACCGCCTTAAAGCAATTTTTATAAAAGTTTCCTTTTGCACATAAAAAAAAAAAAAAAACAAACTTTTCTCCCATCGTCTTCCATGTATCAGAACAGTAATAACGATTAAGCAACATAATTTGCAAACCGCAATAACCATTTAAGGCTAAGATTTATGCATTTTATGTCTTCAATAAAATTGAATTAAAAATGAGTCCCTATATAGTCAGTATCTATCGGTATCGGTTAGATATTACTACTAACATAAAACTCTCTCCGACGTCAGTCATAATCTTTTTTTCCTTTTCTATATGCTTTGTTGTCTTCGGTCTTCGGAAGCCTATATCAAGGCATTTATGTATAGCAAGGTATAGGTTTATAGAAAGTTGGATATCTGAGAATTTCTTATTGCACTACTAAAAATGTTTCCAATGGACGAACCTATATACATACATACACTATCGTTTCTACTCAGGCAGAAGAGATAGCTAAAAGTTTTTCAGAGGCAAAAAACATAACAGGATATGCATGAAAATTGTGCGGTGGGTTATTGGCCCGGAACAATATGTAGATGTAGTATAGAATATCTTGTGGCAGTTTCTTATATGGGTAGTTTATACAGTTAAGCTGCACAAAAATGGTTGCAATATTAAAAATGCCTACTTTTTTTTTTTTGCTTTTGCAGTTTTGAATTTGTTATGAAAGGTAATGGGTTTTCGCTGGCATCAGGACTGGATAATAAAAGGATTCACAAGAAAAGAACTAGTAGATGGAATAGAATATGGAATTCTTGGTTATGGCCTGTGTTGGTTATCATATAATGGGAAAAGTAAGGTATTTGTGTTAAACAAAATAAAAAACATGGTCAATTGAAAATTGAATATTTAAAGATTAAACGTTGAGTGAAGTTTAAAGCTTGAAGTGCTAAAACTTATAAAGGGCGTTTTCATTTCTATATAGGGAAGAAATATTATTAGCGTTGAATCTTTGGCGCTGTCTATTTTAAAATTTCTCATCAAGAATTCATTTAAACCTGCGAATTTCGAACACTCCGCCCTTCGCACTACGCAATTTTTTTTTCTAACTCTGCATTTCGTATTCTGCTCTTCGTCTTTCTCACTCAGAACTTTGCACAACAAACTCCTAACACTTCGCTCTTCACTTTTTTTACTTGGCAATTCTAAGTCAGCACTTCACACTCTTTGCTTTGCACTCCACACTTCGCAAATTCTACTTCGCACTTCTAACTCAGCTCTTTGCACTTTGCCATTTTTACTTCACATTCCCCAGCTTGCACTTGAAACTCAGCACTTCGCACTCCGTCCTTTGTAATCCACACTTCATAATTTAACATTGCATTTCTATAACATAGCTCTTCGCCCTCCATCCTTTGCTTTCCGCAATTCGCTATTTTAAATCGCATTTCTAACTCAGCATTTCTCGATTTTTTCTTCGCTATTCATAACTCAGCACTTCGCACTTCCAACTTTACACTCCGAACTTCACATTACACAGTTCGCACTTCTAACTTAGCACTTCGCACTTCATCCTTTGCTTTCTGCGTTTCTGCAATTTTTACTTCACACTCCACACTTTTAAATAACAATTTTTGCTTTGCATTCTGCACAATCCGTAATTGGAATTTGCACTCCACACTTCGCACATTCGCAGTGGTTTATCATTTATTTTCAGACTTTCTTCTTTTCAAAGTTTATAATTTCAAATCAGCAAGTAAAAACTACTCTGTTGTACCCTTTAAGCATATAAAGGATCTTGAGTTCTTAAGAAAAAGAAAACCATAAATCTTTACTAAAACTAGAGCTAAAGGTGATGCTAAGAAACATTTGGGTATGCCCGACGATAAATTTGTAAATTTATGTGAAAAAATATTTGTATGTTCGCAATTTTTGTTAAAGAATTACATAGGTATATCGACCAGTAAATTCAGTAGGTTAGTAGGTTAGGTGAAAACTTGTAAAAAAATTGAATTTATCTATAAGAAGTTTAAAGCCTTTAGAAGTGTGAAACTTGATAAATTGTTTAAGGTAAATTTATCATAAAAAAACCTACCTAGTAGAGAAAGAGAAAGCCTTTTCCAAATAAGATATATTTTCTCTTAAAACCCTCTTCAAAAGGTTATAGCTCTATACCTATACTCGTGTATAATAAATGATAGCAATTCTTGAATTCTTTTACATATAAGTTATGAGTGTTCAAAGCTAATAGGGCTTTTTATTTATTTTCTTAGAAAAGCAACATGTAAATAAGTAGAAATAAGTAAAATGCACTTGAGCGTAAATTATACGTATACGAGTTTAATTCGCAAATGGCAGTGAAGAAAAAATAGCATTCGAATTGAATGTTTATCTTTTTCCAACCGTTGTCACTTCCAAAGAAAATTGTTCTCAATTTCTCCATTATTTTTTTCTTTGAACTTCTCTAGATATGTTCCCATAAAATAAAAATATTTAAATTTAAATAAAATATTCTTTAACTTTGTGGGAAAATACAACGCGAGAAAAGAATAAACCGATCTTTTGGGTTTTTGAGATTATGAGGATTTTTGGGTTTTTTGAGATTTTCGGTCTGCTCCTTTATCCGAAATAAATTAATAAGCTAAAACACTGGGGATTCTAGATTCTAGATTTTTGTGATTATGGTCTTTTAGGATTTTGGATTTTGGATTTTCAGGACTTAAGGTAAGCCCCTTTTTCCGAAATAAATTTTGAAATACACTTCGCATTGTGATTCGACTTTTGTCACATTTTATGTTTTATGTTCATAGAATTAATTAATAATGAATTCATAAAATTGGCAGAGATGTGTTAATTATATTCATAAATTTTGTGGGAAAATAATTCCAATATGCAATTTTTTCGGAAGCAAAAACACTGCAAAGGGACGTCAAGAGAAATTTTGTTTTGCGGGAAGAGCCGACATTTAAAAATTGAAAATAAGGTCGGTCGGTACATTTCGATTTTGTTAAAATTTCAACAAAATTTTTCTTGAAATACTAGGCAACCAGAAAAAGTAGAAACATTGGACTCAATTCTATTCTTCATTTGACTATGTGAGTGCGGAAGAAAAAGAAACAAACAAACAAAAAAAAACCACACCTAAAAGTCTGCAACATAAACTGCGATCAACAAGATAGCATATGCACTCTCCAAAATAAATTATGAGACCAAATTGAAAAAAAACATCTATCTCCAACATTAAAAAAAAAAGCTGCCGACAATCATCGATCACCCAGACAAAATGCCCTTACAAAAATTTGTTATAATTCCAACAATTTTTTCCTGAAATATATCTCTGTGTATATATCTCTCACTCACCCATTAAAGTCTTTAAAATAAGAAAATATTGATTGAAACTGTCGGCATCAGTGGATTTTGAGTGGAATCTACCCTTCTCTTTTTGATGCACATAAAATCTACCTGTCAGCACATACATTGTAAAGTTCTCAATTTCATTTCTGCCAACTTTCATAAACAACAAAAAAAATGCTCCTAATATCGATCACTCAATAAAGAAAACAAAAATAAAAAAAACCTATTTTGTCCCAAGTACAAAAAATATCGATTTTGTGTCGATTTTCAACAAAAATTTTTCCTGAAACACCAGGCGATCATAAATAGTAGAAACATACATTCCACTCATTCTCATTCATTCAAATTAATTGAGTGTAAGTTGGTTGAGTGTGTAGAAAAAAACAAAAACAAAAGAAGAAATGAAACTACACCTAAAATTCTGCAATACTAAAATGCCATCAATGCGAGTGTTTTTACACTCTGCAAAATAAATTATGAGACAAAATCGAAGAAAACAAAAATCATTTTGTTCTTTGAAAATATAAACAACCACCGATGAAATATGATCGGTAGTAGAAAAATTTCAACAAAATTTTTCCTGAAATACTAGGCAACCAGAAAAAGTAGAAACATTGGACTCAATCTCATTCTTAATTTGACTATGTGAGTGTGGAAGAAAAAGAAACAATCAAAAAAAAAAAACCCGCCTAAAAGTCTGCAACATAAACTGCGATCAACAAAGTAGCATTTACACTCTGCAAAATAAATTATGAGACCAAATTAAAAAAAACATCTATCTCCAAAATTAAAAAAAAAACTGCCGACAATCATCGATCATCCAGACGCCCGTACAATTTGTTAAAATTTAAACAAATTTTTTCCTGAAATACCAGGCGACCAGAAAAAGTAGAAACTGCACTCAAACTCATTCTCATTCTCCAAAACAGAATGTGGAAGAAGTGAAACAGCAAAAAAAAAAAACACACCTAAAAGTATGCAACATAAAATGCGATCAACAAGAAAGCATTTTACACTCTGCAAAATAAATTATGAGACCAAATTGGAAAAAACATTTATCTCCAAAATTAAAAAAAAAAACCTGCCGAAAATCATCGATCACCCAGACAATCGATAAAATATTTGTTTCAACAAATTTTTTCCTGAAATACCAGGCGACCAGAAATAGTAGAAACTGCACTCAAACTCATTCTCATTCTTCAAAACAGAATATGGAAAAAGTGAAACAGCAAAAAAAAAAAAAACAACACCTAAAAGTCTGCAACATAAAATGCGATCAACAAGAAAGCATTTTACACTCTGCAAAATAAATTATGGGACATTGTTGAATGTTAAATCAAAAAAATTATATCCCTTGATATTTTTGGGTGTGAAAAGCAATTGACTATGTGTCAAGTGTCAATAATACAATTACAATTAAATTGCCAACTAATAAATAATTTTGAAATTTGCAATTTTTTGCGAGTCTCAATTAGGTACAGAAATATCACAATTGCAATTAAATTGCCAACTAATAAATAATTTTGAAATTTGCAATTTTTTGCGAGTCTGAATTACAGAAATATCACAAACAATGTTTTGGGTCGATTTTTAAAATACAAATTTTTAAAATGCAAATATTTCCAAAAACTGAGCACATAAATAAATTTTGATTATTTTTCTACATACAGTTTTTGAAGATCTTTGTATATGTAAATATAAATCGATGGGTTTTGAGAGAATTTTTTTTTTGAAAAAGTAAAAAAAAAATTAGATTAATCTGGATTTTTGTTAAATTTTGAGTTGAAGAAGATTTAAAACGATTTTTTGAAGCTTGTGGTAGAAGGACCCTCATGTTTTATATACCAAAATCACCATTAACCAAGATTATAAAGAAGGACAAATTTTGAAAATCAGTTGGAAAATGGAAACGAAATTGGCCATTTTGTCAAAAAATCACCTTTTTTCTTTCCAAACCCCTAAGTCATTTTTTCTTATGAATACCTGTAAATATTTTATATTAGGAAAATGAACACAGATTTATCCATTCTATAGACACGTCAATATTGAAAATCAGACCAGTATTTTCCAAATTATAGGGGATTTTCTGCAGCTCAGTCGTCAATTTTTCATACATACTTTCCACCTGCGCACTTGGTAATTTTTTATGTAATTTTGGTAAGAAAAAAATCCACAATGACTGCCGCAGACGAAAACCATTCATCAGTTAATTTTAAGTTGAAAAACTTAAGAGGTAATTTTCTTGTTTTCGCTTTCTTTTCGACGTATAACGGTTTTTTATGATATTTTGTGTCGCTTCTTTAACTGGTTCTAACTTTGCCAAACTACAACCGATTCTTGATTAAACAAGAACAGTTAGCAGTATTTACTTACCATACAACTTTTTTCTATTGGATAAAGGTTTTCCCGTAAATTATTATCAAACCCATTGTTTGACACTTTTAAGTTGTTTTTTGACTTTGCTATCATTTTTTTCAAAAAAACACGTTATTAAGTATCATTTTTCCTTTTTTATTATGAAAATCCAATTTATTTTCTTAAAAATACTAAACATTTTTCAATGAAAAAAAAAAAAAAAACATTTAAAATTATTAATAAATAAAAACTAAAAAAAAATCAAGACAGTTTGTATATTTTGTGAGAAGAGCCGACATAAGAAAGACTATGTGTTTTTTGGGAAGAGCCGACATACATTTTAAATGAATAAGGTTTTTTTCAATTTCATTGAAAAATTATATTGAATTAAATACACAATTATTACAATTTGTTAAAATATATGACAACCATACACCACACTTCATGTCGCACCCTTAGAATGAAAGTGACCTAACTAAAAAATTCGGCATGTTTTTTACAACCTAGTTTTAGAGTTGATTTTGCTTTTAAAGGTCAGTTTATTGAAAAATCAGAAGTTACAGAAATTTTGAGTTAGGTCACTTTCATTCTAAGGGTGCGATGTATTCAATTCTACACAAACACATACTTTGTTACTATATATTTTAAAAACTTTACCCTTAGTGATTGTAAAATAGAACTTTGTTTTATGTTGGCAAAAATTCACCTAACTAAAAATAAGTTTTTCACGATTTTTAAGAAAATTGTGAAAACTTTTAAAGGTTTTTATCCTCAATTTTTTTTTTTTGTTAAGGCTTTGACTGATATTTTCTTACCTATTTCTTCTTAAGAAATATTGCATTTCAAAATTTTGTTTTTGTAAACAAAAATATCATTGAATCAATTTCTCGATTTTGGGATTTTCAAGATTTTAGGTTTTTGGGATTTTCAGGTTCATTTTTCCAAAATAAATTCAGAAATACCTACCTCATTGTGATTCGACTATAATTTCATATTTTTATGTTTTATTAAATCCAATGAGTTTAATCTTTTGTAATAAAGTACTCTTTATAGTTTGTATCGTTATTTCTATATCCAAGGTCTGACAATCATCCTATACACTACAAAAATATAAACTTTTAAAGCTTTTAATAGACATCATCCCTTGGTTCAAAAACAGAAGCCAGCCATAAACGACTTCAAACTTTTGTAAAAATACCCTCACTACTATAATTATGTATCCTCTAAAATACACAGACATCCAAATTCATACTCACCACTCAGAGGACACACAAAATAAACAATTCAAAAAGTTCATCCATAGTGAAATACATCCCGGTAATTATATTTAAATGATCCTGTGATATCTTTGTTTTTTTTTTATTATGGAAAAAGTTGGACAAAAACGAAATGCAAAGCGACAATATGATTGTAGTCATTGTAAGTATAAGAAAACTTTATCGTTATAATAATTCTAAAGGTATTTTATAGTTCAGCTGCAAAAAAAAAATTTCATTGAAAAATGCACGAGGATGAAAAAAAAAGTTAAATCTCTTTTCGTAGAAAAGCCAAAATGTACATTGTCTGCCGTTGCCGTGATATGATGAACAAAGCAACTCAACTCACATGTTTGAAGGTCTAGTTTAGTTACACATACTTTTAATTATGATGATATGTTGAACTACAGACATTCGACAGACTTTTCTTCTTATCTACTGTGTGTTTTTGCTTATGCCAGCTCAACGATAAGCTTCTTAAGATGAAAAATTGTAAAAATAAAAGAAAAACTTTTTTTTTTTAAGTAGCATAAAAAGTTATGCCAGTGTACTATGCCAAACAAGGATACACACACACACATTGCAGGCAGTGGGCAGGACTGGATGTTTTAACGAATATATCAAGTCGCATTATTATCCTTTTTGGCTTGTGGAAGAATAGTCTTATTTACCACTTTAAGTTGATGTAGTGAAAGTTTGATATAATTCATAGGACATTGTCCTAGAATTTAAAAAAATAAAAATAAAAAACTTTTCATAATTCTTATCAATTGGTTTTATTAGGGTATTAGTATAAGGATTAAGAGGTCACTGGTGCTTTGTGGAAATTATTTGTTCACCAAATTGGACTATATAATAAAGTTTGAATAACAAATTTAGCTTTAAAACTTTTTATCAGTTTTAATTCTGTTCTAATGATGGAGGAAATAAATTTTTTATTAGAATGCCGAAAGGTAAAATAAATCGGAAGTTTTAATTTTTTTGTCCTTTTTTCCTTTTTTAGGATTTTAAAGTATAAATAACAAAATTTAACGACTAAGAGCACAGATTTAAGAGTTCCTTAGATATTGCACACACTTTTTAACCGTGGGACGAAATAATACATCCCACTTGATCATATTCGTGCCTCGTATTTTCCCGTACTCTGAATATATGAAAATCCTAAATGACGAAAATCCCAAAACACCAAAATCCCGAATTTTAAATCAAGTTACTTTAGCTCCAACTGGCATGGAATTTTTAAAACAAGAAGAGAATCTAGTTGGGAAGTAAAAGTAAAGAGAAGAATTACAAATAATTATATTAAAATTGATTAAACGAAAAGTAAGGAACTGCTTGGAAATGAAAAATTTTACTTACTTTTTAAAATAGCTCACATCTAAAATGTAATTTTAATTTAAAGCATAATGAATACAATCGAGTAGGGTGGAACTATTTTCAATTTAATTCAGTGCCTTCGTTTTGTAACTCTCTCATCGATAAAACTGGTCATAAAACGTTGAAAAATGGAACGGAAATAAAATTTTTTGTTTCAATTTCCATCGTTTCTCTGCGAATTTTATTGATGTGAAAGTTATAGAATGGAAGTACTAATTCCAAGATCAAAGCTTAGGGGCCAGTTATAGCGACCAAGAAAAAATTCGTTTGCATTTCCATCACGAAAACTTGATTGGCAGCCTACTCACTACGTAATTTTCGTGTTCGCTATAAACGCTCACAAGGAAAAAATTCCTGTTTCCATCTGTTTCAACTTTTCCTGATGGTTTTTCCTAATCGCTAAAACTGACGCCTTATATAGTTCAAGATTGATTCTGCAAAAAATTAATTATGTTTTCACATTTAAGAAAAAAGTTCGGTTCGTTTCATTTTCTCCCGGTTCCGATCAACCTGCAGTGAAACAAAATAAAATTAAGAAAGACAAAAAATTGCGCTTTTAAAGCGAAAGTGATTTTTTTTTACTTTGACGTTAACGTTGATGTTGACGTTGACGTTGGAGTTGACGTTGAATTTGACTTCGACTTTGACTTTGACTTTGACGTTGACTTTGACTTGGACGTTGACTATGACGTTGACGTTGACTTTGACTTTGACTTTGACTTTGACGTTGACTTTGACTTTGACTTTGACGTTGACTTTGACTTTGATTTTGATTTTGATTTTGATTTTGATTTTGATTTTGATTTTGATTTTGATTTTGACTTTGACTTTGACTTTGACATTGACGTTGACTTCGACTTTGACTTGGACGTTGACTTTGACGTTGACTTTGACGTTGACTTTGACGTTGTTATTGACGTTGACTTTGACTGATTTTGATTTTGACGTTGACTTTGACTTTGACGTTGACGTTGTTGTTGACGTTGACGTCGATTTGTACTTTGGCTTTGACTTTTACTGTGACTTTAACTTAGACTGTTACTGTGACTTTGACTGCGACCTTTCAGTGAAATCAATACCCCAAAAATTAATTTAAATCACTACAGACCACCTTGATTCTCCACTAGGTGTCACGACAATCAAATTTATTTTATATTATTTATATAATATTTAATATTCCATAAACACTTCTTAATATTCCTAAAAGTCTGATACGCATTTTCAAAATTGCCTAGTGTGTGTGCTTAGCTCACATTCCATAGAAACACGTAAAATGTTCCAAGAAATATAAATATTATAATGAATACAAAATCCTTGCTTTGAATTTAAGTAGATTTTTCCACAAAAAAAAAAAAAAACAAAAAAAAAAACTCACAATTAATTAATGTTCTAAATCTCTTTCAATGTTATACACTGGTGATGTCATTATATTCTCCATAAACTCTAACTCTAATAATAATTGAAAAGTGTCTATACAATATTCTCCTTAGACATTTTTCTTATCCCTCTATAGGTACATATTATAACTCCTATGGCCTTCTGGGCTAAGTGAAAATTTATTAATTTATTTGTTGTACTGTATTCATTAACAACTTTCATAATATATACACAAAAGTTGCGTAGGTTTTTGTATACCTAAATCTGATATATAAGGTTCTATTCCGAAATTAGTTTACTTATATTTTCTATATAGTGCCAAATATTTTTGTGTCCACAATTTTTTTTAGACACATAGCTAAAGCAAGATTATGAAATGACATTCAAATTATCGTTAAAAGCCTTATCTAACCTTCAAATCATGTTGGCTATATTAAATTTTCCTTTTTAATTCAAGGACAATATTTCTTTTGATAAAAGCATCAGCATCAGCAACAGAGAATAGGTATGAGATTTAAACTCTTAAACGAATTAAGGGGAAATTTCCAAGGGAATCAAGTTGAGAAGTATGAGATTTAAAGTGTGTCTATAAAAAAGAACATTCACCTAGGAATGAGATGAGAGGAGTATAAAAATATTGTATCCTTAAATATTTTCATCGAAAATAATGATGGTCCTTTTTTATTCCCTCAGTCTGTTATTTTTTTTTTTTTTTTTTTTTTTTTTGAAAAATTGAACTTCAAAATTGAAAATGATGAAGAATCCATATGAGAATGTGAATATGGTTAGCAACAATTTATATTACATATTTTTATTTAAGAAACATCAAACTCAACTGATCTGATGATGGTGTTAATATTATGCTTGCAGACAGTTATTTTTTTTTTTTGTTGGGAGAATAGAATATAAAATTATATTCTAAGAATCCTTTTGTAATCCTTATCGGCCTTGTATAAGAATGATGATTTTTTCAGACATATATTGACTAGCAGATAAAATTTTTTTTTTTTTGTTGTTGTTGAGTTTGAGTTTTGTTAACAATTTTCAAAGTCATTGCACTGCTTTTTCAAGGTTCTTTAAAATTTGAGTGTTGAAGGCGAGAACTAACTTTTGATTAAAGACAAAACAAATGAAAAATAAAATCAAGACTTTTTTTTAACAAAATTAAGGTTTTGTGCGCAAAGAGTTTTAAATTAAATTAATAATTTGTTATGACTATGCGAGGAGTATAGGATAGGTACAAATCTATTATTTAACCTGACTTTTTGGAATTTTAAATAAATTTTCTTAATGGAAGAGGATATGAGTTTTTTTTCAGTTTTTTATGAACCTTGAAATTAAAACGTCTGATATTTTAATCGAAAAGACAAATATAAACAAAAAAGTCTATTTAGAAAAGGTTTCAAGGCAATTGGAGTTCTTAAATGAAAAAGAATTTCAATATTATTTTAAATTGGCTTCTTTTTTAACTTTTGCTGGCATTTGCCATGTTTTTAACTTGAGTGGGCAGTAAAAAAAAAATACAAAACAGGATTGTTGTCCAACGAACCAATAAGTTGATTTTTGAACCAATAAGATATCGAACAGAGAAGGTTACCAATATAACCAAAAGTTAAATCATTTATTCATATTATTTTTTTTTTTTTTTAATATTCCTAACAAAACTTCATATGAAATATTTTAACTGTGCAGTGAAAGGCCCATAGTTCTGGGCTTTGAACTTATTTAATTAGAAATTTGTCAAAATCTTGTCTTTTTGGTGGGAATAAAAGCATGGAACACATCATTATATAATCCAGCAACATTGTTGACATTTATAGACGAGTTCAGAAAATGAGATCCCAAAAATGTTGCTCCTTAAAAATGTGAGTAAAGGAATCCAATTTTTTTTTCCTTAGCATTTTGACAGTAAAGGTGAGAAATCCTGTTCAAATGCTTCTCATTTTTTTGAAAATGTTAAATAATAAAACTTTGTACAGTGGCCGTATTGACTTTTTCGGTTGCTCAAATCATAACTCTTAAACGAACTAAGGGAAATTTCCAAAGGAATCAAGTTGTAGAGCTATACAGGGTGTTTCAGAATATTCTGTTGAAAAAATAATTTTTACTTTAGGCGATAGACATATTTTTTATTTCACTATACAAAGATCAAAAGTTTAGATTTAAAGTAACAGCAGAGTGTTTTTAAGTTTATTTGAGGAAAAATCAAAATAAACCATTTTTTAAATACATTTTTTTAATAAGTGAATATTTAAATTTTTTGACATAAAAGAGTGCCATTGACAAATATTTCATTGATAAATTACAAGTCAAATGGTGAGAAAAAAAATCAAAAGTGATTAATTACAAGTCAAATAGGGGAAATAAAATTAAACAAGCCACAAAATATACATGGTGTTTTGTATGAAATGTGAAAAAATGCTAGAGCGTGTACCTAGGTTGCAAAAAATTGTATTGGAGGGGAGGTCTATTTCTTCCGTCTAGCTTGCAAGGGTAATTTTATAAAATTTATTTATTTATTTATTTAATCAAATAATTTACAAAATAAATTTACAAATTATTTAAAAAAGGCATTTAGATATAGCAGGACCATAAGCGACATTGTCTTTTACATCAAACAGATTATTAAATCAAACAGTTATTTAATATTTACAATTGAAATATGGTCTTGAATAAGAAAAAATTTTAAATCAACGAAAACACTAACAATGTGATATTGTTATAATTTTTTTTTAAGCCAGAAATGTTTTTAAATTAATTTTTTTTAGTGAATAGTTTTGGAAAAATTATTTTTCAAACTCAAAATTAAAAAAAAAAAAAAAATGTACTGACTTCTTCAAATCGAATCTCTCTACCACCTGTTGTATGCAACTTTATACAGCTGAATTTTTGCGATTATGCGAACAAATATATAAGATTTGTTTTTTCCGTTAAGTTTAAGTCAGGAATTTGCGGAGTTTTTTTTTTCTAACTAAATTTTATATTGAAAAAGTTTGCCCAAGTATTGTTTCAAAAATAATTGAATTAAAAAGTTTTAAAATTAAAAATTTCAAATCAAAATTTTAAAAAAATATTTTTTTTTGCCATTATAATTTTTTTTCGACTTTATCTCTCCAGGAAAAATTATTCATTAAAAGGATTTTTGTTTTAATTTCTAGTCCTCCAAATTAACAAATGTGAATTTAATATATGTAGGTATATAGACCCACCCGAAAAATTATTATTACCCCTACTTTTGCATACGGGCCAATGTTGGCAGTAAGAACGATTGCAAGTTTTGCAAGGATTTTTAATGGAAAATTGACAGATTTTATAGGGAATTGACTCTTTTCGATCGGAGATCCATTGAAATTCTCTACAAATTTTGCTACCGTCCTTTTACGAACGTTTTAACGTCAATGGCCGTCTTAAATCCTCAACTATATTTTGAAACATTCTGTTATTCTAAAATTTTGTGAGAACTTTTTTTGTGAAACTATAAATCAAAACGGAGGAGGAGTATTTAGGATCAAATGTTTTAAATGTTTAAACAAAAAAAATTCTTTTTGTTTGATCAAATTTAATTGAAATACCTACATATGTATGTATTTAGTGAAAAAAATTCCTTGAAATAGTTGAATATAATTTCTTATCTAAGTACAGTGGGATTTTAAAACTTTTTTTTGGGATTTTTGATAAACGGAATTTAAAAAACTGGGAGATTCCAATACGCTCCCCCTTTTTGTATTCTTCCGTATGTAACCTTTTCAAAATGGTATAACGTCACCAAGTTGAAAATATATTTGTAGGTATAGTTTGGTGTAAAATAAAATAAAGTAACAAAAAAAAAACAAAAATAGTCAGGATTTATACACCTTCAGACTTTTTTTTTTTTGAAAACAAAACGAAGCAACGCAAGCAATGGTTTACTAGTGTTTTATATAAAATTAAACGAGAATTGTTGCCATTTTGTAAATAAGGAATAAAATACTAAAAGTTATACAAAATTTTCTAATTAAACTGAAATTTAGTGCTAGTATTTTGCGAATTATGATTGATAACCAACAAGAAATAATGAATTTCATCATTATTAACTAACAGATTGCCATACCTTATATATTTTTCATAGCATCAGATTTATATTCATTGAATTTCTATACGTGTAAATTTAATGAATGTCATTTAAAATTTATTTTATTCTTTATTCATTACTTCAATTATTTTTTATGTCAGAAATTTTGCCATTTTCAAGGTAGTTTGTCGTGACATATGGCACAAAATTTATTATAGGTAGTGTTGGCAAGATTTCAAATGAATTTAATTTATAAATCTTAAATGAACACATAACCACAAAATCATGATTCAATTATTCACAAAATCAACCTTTTCTCCCATACTTTATAAAACCTTTCTGTCACAAGAGGCGCGTAAATCATATGTGATACTTGATACATATAAATATCTTCAATTTGCTGAACTCATAAATACGACTCTACTATATCATTGACTTCAACCTTCTTAAAAAAAAAATAAAAAATATCCAACAATCTGCTCTATTTTCAAAAAGGATTAAATAGCACTTAACCCAACTTTTACCAAATATGTATATAATATAATTTGCCAACAAAAACAACACAAGAAAATTTGTACAAAATCGATTAAACTTTATATGCTAGAACAGCTTTCTATAGCAAAGCAAACGCATTTTCTATATTTCACAAAAACAAATACGCAAAAGAAGACCACGTCATTGATGGTGACAGTTAGAAATGTGAGCTGAATTTTTTATTTGAAAATACCTTGTATTGCCTTACAAGACCACAAACTGAATAATAAAAAAAAAAACTACAGCTAGCTTTTCCAAAGATAAAATAAACGGCATATTTATAGGATGACAAAAAAAAAATAAAAACCCTTAAGGAAGGTCCTAGATACTATTTAAACGAGTATTGGAATTTTGGGAAGAAAATTGTCTGTTAAATGTGTGAAAAAAAAAAAAAAAATAAAAATTATGCGGAAGAAAGTGACAGTGCGTGCTAAATGAATTTTTTAAAATTCCCAAGCTGTATATGATAGAAATACTAAAATTTAAGTTTAACAAAATTGACAAATGCCTACAAGTTTGGCATCACAAACACACTATGCAAAAAAATTATGTTAAATCAAGTTGACTTTTCTAATGTCACCTAACAATAATATAGTCATATTCAGGATATTAATAAAGGAGTCTTGTATATTTTTATACAATACAAAAGTGGGATAATATAGAACATCACAAACTTAATAGTAATTTATATAGTCTAGGTATAGTAAGTTGCATTCTTTTAGATAGATTTATGTAATATGTATGTATTAATGTCGTCCATTGGGTATGAACAATTTTTCATTTAATGGTTTAAATACTAAATAGAAAGGTTTAATACAAAATATTCTACCATTTACCTTTTTTATGGTTGCCGCCTTTTTTAATTAAGGTGTAAACTGGTTTTTCATGATAAAAAACCGAGTTTTTGATTTTTCACAAGATAATTGAATTCTAAAACTTCCAAAAAAATTATATTGATTTATATTTAAAAAATAAATTTTATATTACGTAAAAAATTACTAGGTGGAATTACTTATTAATAAAATAAGTAACACGAGTTGTTAAATTATGAATAAATTAAAAATCTTCTTATTCTCACGTAAAATTTTTTCTACCAGAGAATAAGAAGATTTTTAATTTATTCATAATTTAAGAACTCGCGTATGAATTCCACCACGTACAATTTTTTTTATGCGAGAATAAGAAGAGGAAGAAGAAGAAGAAGAAGAAAAAGTTTAGGTATTCATAATTTTAAAAATATTTAACGAGTTCGAATCAATTTACAAAAAAAAAATTGAATTGAAATCTTTTTCTTCTATACTAGCCAAATTTAAAAAATATGGGTATGGTTTGTTTCGCCTTATTCATCCCGTTATTTGGTTGTTTCGCTTTTGTCGTTTCGCATTTCGTTTGTTTAGGATTTTCATTAATATTTTTTTCAATTATTTGGTTTATAATTGTTTCGCAAAAAAATCATTTTGTTTTTCACTTAATTCGTTTTAAGGTCATTTCGCCTTTTATTGTTTAGTTTTTCGATTACATATTCCGTTTGGTGTTTATTTCGATTTCAATTATTTCGTCATCGTTTACGATAAACAGTGGGGTATGTATGGGGGGTATGCTGCTCCCCTGCAACCCCTCTGCTTGGGCACACTATTGGATTTGGGGTAGGTGCGAAGGGCTTCTTCGGCGCACTAATGGGACTTGGTTTAATTTTAGTGGGAGTTAGTTCATTGGGAGTTATGTTCGTATATAGGGCCCAAAATAAACCCACGCTAAGACAATAGTCTAATTAAAACCAAATGGAAAATAAACTATTACCGAAATAACCTTGAGCTAAATAACTCATTGCACTTTTAACGAAAATGCAAAACGATTAAAAAGAGAGAGAACGAAATGCGAAATGACTTTAGGGTGAAGTTATCCTAAAACAAAATAAAACAAAAATAAATGAGGATATTACGAAATAAACAGAAATAATTGTAAGAAAAGCGAAACAACAAAAATGCGAAGTAAAAAAAGCGAAACAACCCAAAAAATATCTATACTTTATGTTCAATTTTGTGAAAGACCATTCTTGTAAATAATAGTCAGAGCCATTTTTTTATTAAATCATAAATATGAATGTTGTTCGAGAATTCAAAATAGCGGCAAGTATTGATGGTCGAAAATTCAAATTTAAGCTTTTCATAGATACCCTAAAAAATTGGAAAAAAATGCGTCCCCAATGATAGACTCATGTTTGACATTTGGGTAAAAGTAAAAATGTCAAAATTTAGTCCGACTCCACCCTCAACACATTTATCCGATTCTGTAAACAGTGTTATTAAAAAAAAAAACAATTAAACATTTTGCACTATTTGGGTACTTTTAGGGCCAGTTGTACAAATATTTAAACCGTGGTTCAGCTATTTTTATCCACCGATTTTGGCGGATTAATTGAGTTTCAACAGTGGTTTACTATTCAAGTGTGTAATAATAACCAATTACATACTTGAACCAGCGTTGAACGATACTTAATCCGCCGAAATCGGTGAGTTAAAATCTTGAACCGAGACTGAACCACTATTGTACAACTGGCCATTAAGAAACTTCTTAAAATGTCAAAACAGAGCACTACATCATAATTCAGCTTTTTATGATTTTTTTTTTTTAATTTAGAGATGTTCTTTGTCTCCTCACCAACGTTACTTCCCTGATGTATTAAAAAATTGGGATGATATTATAGACTTCCCCCAAACACACATTTTTAATATATTTTCATTTTATACAAATCAAAACGAAAAAAAAAATGTTTTCTTTGAGTGTAAAAAGGTTCTCTTATAAGCTTGAAGCATATTTATTTTTCAAAGATGAACCTAGATGATGTTAAGCATAATGATGTTATTTTTTCAGATAATTCAGAATAAACAAATAAAATTAAAATCAATTTTAATTCTTTGCATTTTTGCTCTTCGACCTTTTGATCGTAAAAAAGAAACAAACAGACAAATCGCAAATTGAAAAATATTTAAATGTCAGCGTTATTTTTTTTTTTTGTTGTTGATACCCAATGCCACATCAGACATATTTTTATATGTATATCCTTTCCTATTCTGAATTGGGAGTCTCCTTTTGTACCATAAAACCATTTCTACATATTTAGTATTTTTCCTCAAAAGGAATTCAATACGACACGTGTGGTATCGGTATTGGTATGGTAAGGAAGGCTACATTAGAAGCAGAAGTAAAATACATTATAATTACCATTTTAACCACACTCACAGAGATATCATATAGATTTCTTACTATTAAGGAATTTAATATCCTTGCGAGTTAAATGCGAGAGAGAAACCTTCGTGTTTTTTTTTTTTTATTTATTTTTTGGTTTCCTGGTAAATTGAAAGGATTATTACATTCTTTAGGTATGATATATATTTTAGCAAAGTCACATACCAAAATTGATAAAGATAGCATGACGGAATTACTGATGAGGCAATGAAAATTTGGATTTTTGTTTACAAACTTCTTCTTCGTCTTAGAATTTTTATTAACTCAAGAAAAGAATATTTATCAATATTCATATATAATTTATAAATAAATTACGTAAAATGTAAAATACGCAGAAAGTATGTCCTATAGTATAATTAAATTGAAAGATGGTTGTTGTGTAATTTTGGCATAAATTGCTTCTTGATAAAGTTTAAAGTTCGAACAACCTTGACATTTTATCCAAATACCGAATAAATTGAATATAATAATAAACCTACAGTAAAGAGAGCTTTTGTAAGGTAGGTATATACATAGCTCATGAACAGATGGTATAAGTAAGGAAATAGCCAATAGGTTCACATTCTTTGAATATTTATTATCTACGGGTGGCTTTCATTATAATATGAACTCGTACCTTCACGAAATCAAGCAATTTGTGATGAATTTTTAAAATGCAAATCATGGCCGGGGTCAGTCTATTATTATTATGGTACTATTGCCCATTTAAATTGAATTTCTATTGTTTTTTTAATTCCTAAAAGAAATTGCTTAAGGTCAAGGAATATTGATATTTATTTCATTGATAGAATAGAAACATTGAAGGTTGTAATTATTATTTGTAACAAGAAATTGAAGTTTATTTGTACATAAAGAATCCATATTTTACGAGTCTCGATTGCAGAAATATTGCCATACGAACTAATTTCTTTGAACGAATTTAATTAAATTACATCACTTTGGATGCAAAATCATATTTTGAGAACCAGAGGTGCTAAAAAAGTTTGGGTTACAGTTTTAGAAAGGTTTTAAAACACTTATAATTAATTTTTAATTTTCAATTTTTTACGAGTCTCAATTACAGAAAAAGGTCCATGTAAACTAATTTTTTTGATCGAATTTAATTAAATTCGTCAGAATTAAGGTAATTTCACTTTGGTTGAAAATATTTCGAGAACCAGATTTGGTAAAAAAAATTTCGTTTAAAGTTTTAAAAAGGCTTCAAAAAACTTATAAATAATTTTGAAATTTGCAAATTTTAACGAGTCTCGATTACAGAAATATCGCCATCTAATACATTTTTTTGTCGATTTTTGAAATATAACTTTGGATGTAAATATTTTGAGAACCAGAGCACGTACAAAAAATTTGCTTTCAGTTATGCATACAGTTTTTAAAGACCTTTCTTTTGATGCTTAATTCGATGGGTTTTAAGAAAACATTTTTTTTAATGATAAAGTCACAAAAATAGATTTCAAAATTTTTACATTTTCGAAAAGGTCTTTGAATTTCGAATTCAGAACAGAAAATCTCAACCGTTTAAGACTCTCCGTTCTAGAAATTTCGCCATGCAAACAAGTTTTTTGAACTAATTTAATTTAATTAAGCAAAACTAAGGTAATTACACTTTGGATGCAAATATTTCGAGAACCAGAAGCGGTAAAATTTTTTTGTTTACAGTTTTAGAAAGGTCTTAAGAAACTAGAAAATAATTTTGAATTTTTCAGCCACTTACAAGTCTCGATAACATAAATATCAATATCCAAACTAATTTTTTTTTTTACAAATTTAATTAAATTCGGCATAAGTTAGGTTACATCAATTTGGATGCAAATATTTCGAGAACCAGAGGTCGTAAAATTTTTTTTGTAACTTATGCTTTAAATTTTCCCTTTTATCGATTTAAATAAAATTTAAAATCCCATTCGAAATTGAATTCCAATCAAATCATCTTATTTTTATAAAATCCACATCTTGACTATTATCTTGTACAATTTTTAAGCCAAAACTTTACTATACAATAAAAATTTCTTATTCTTTGTCACATCCATTAAACTATTCGCGATAGAATTTCGTGTACAAAAATAACCTCAACAAAAAAGTCTAGTGAAAATTCTTGTCGTATATACCTATTTCAAGGGTTTCCAAACTTTTCCATTGATAAACATCAAGTGCACCAGTACCAAAAGGATAATTCAAATTCGAACTTTAAATAAACTACATTATTTTTTTTTTTTTTGTTCACAGTCATTTCTCCCCCTGGTGGTAAGCCACACAAACATTCTTGTACAATAAATGTCTTATACCTTCCAACCACATTGCTCTCCATATATTGTTTGTGTGTGCGTTTCTGTGGAATTGTTGAGAATTGTTGTTTAGACAAATTTATCCTTCCGGAAGCAACTCTACAACCACGCCATCATCAGCTTTCTCAAAATTCCGGACCTGACATCGATATCGAATCGAAAAATCCTCGAATCTATAAGAAAAATTCTTTTTCATATACTGCAGTTACATTGATTTCCGATTCAGACCAAATGGCTTAAGGAATGTTTTTATATTTGCTCGCTGGCTCCATAATAAGTGAAGTGTATTCAGGGGGACGACAAGGATGGGACAAGAGTTGTGTACAATGCGCGGTAGCTGTGGCTATAGGTGTGTGTGAGTATATATTGAACAATGTATATGTATGAATCCTTGTTGTCCTTGCTTGCCATTCAAATGCAAAAGTCATGGTTTTGGTTCATTTGCGATGATGGGGTTTGGGGTGGCTCGATCTAGCTGTTGATTTTGCAATTTTTTCATTTATTTTTACTTGCTCTAGATATGGGCCAAGTATTGGTTCTGTGTAAAAAAAAATAAATCACTATTTAATTCACATCTTAAATTTAAAAAAATATAGAGATGTCCTAAAATGTGGTTTTTGTCATACCATTCGTCCTTTGGTATGTGTGTTCACCTGGGAGTCAAAAACCTATAGGGCCTAAACAAATTGGGAACTAAATATTTGTTTTCCACATTTTTTTTCTTTGGCTCATTCAGAGCTTTTAAGCCACATGAGCAAGACCATGCTACGCATTTGTGGATTAGATTTTTTTGTTGCTGTGTTTAAATCCTGATTCTCTAGTCTTTAAAAAGACTCATATGAATTTTTTGTGTGGCGAATATATAGATCCTTGCTACTTGCATCCAACCGACACTCATATATACTCAATTCATGTGCGATGCATTTTTTCACATCACCTACTTTGTGAATGGTTTATTTATGAGCTACAGATTTTGTTTGCATGTATGTATTTGACATAGCGTTGGTTGGTCAGGTTTTTCTCTATACATATATGCAATGCACAACTATAATATAGCAAGCTGGATATTCGAATGCTTGTTTGCACATGGAACAGGGAGTTACAACTCTTTGTTTTTTCCTTGTACCTATATCCTTTTTTTAAAGCTTTGGAAAAAAAATGTATGAAGGATTGGTCATTACATATTTATTTGGCTGCATGGTTTTTAAGCTGGTAATGTTTTTTACATTACAAGGAGGTTTTAACAATATAAAATTCATGCTATACAATCATGTTGCAGGTATGGGCATAACTTTAATATGCAGGAAAGTGGTGGTCAACTTTTTTGTAAATTATTTAAAACTAATGTTTTTACTGTTGCACTACATATATTTGTTTTTGTTTTGACCACTTGGGTGTTGGAACACTTTAGGCAGTTTTATTTAATACAATAATAATAAAGTTATAAATAAAATTAAGAAAATAAGAACATACCAGTTTTCAGGACCTCATATCCAATTTTTGTTGCATCTGTTTTATAGAAAATTAAATAACGTAACATTTAAACTTTAATCCAGATATAAATTAATTTAGATCTAATAATTAAAACCAGGTTCATATTATTCACTCGTAACTCCCATATTGTTTACTTGATTCATCCAGATTAAAACTTAAATCCGTATGTAAATTAAGTATATAAATTCAATGCAAATATATCCGGATTAAAGTTTTAATCTGAATGTATCGATTGAATAATATGAGGGTAAATCTTAACTTTAATCCAGTTTTTTGAAATCCAATGACGATAAATCTAATTGAATTTAAACTGGGCTATGGAGGCCAGTTTAAGTATACTTAAATTCAGATGAAAATTCAACGTCATATTATTTATTTTTATTTATATTTTTCTTAATTTTCTACGCCCCCAGAATTAAAGAAATAAAATAAATATATTAAATAATAATAAATAAATAAATAATATAATAAATAATAATACAATATTAAATAATAATAAATAAATAAATAAATATATAGGTAAATAAATAAAACAAATAAATCAAAAAATATATAAATAAATCAAAAAATAAATAAATAAATATGAACATAAATAAATAAATAAACACAAAAATAAATAAATCAATAAATAAATTAATAAATAAACAAATAAATAAACAAACAAATAAATAAAGAAATAAAGTGGAAAATAAATCAAGAAGAATGAATTTTATTCGTTATCTGTTTGTATCAACAATTAATATATTTATTTTACACTTTAGAGTGTTTTTATTTTTCATTCCAAAAGAATTTTGACACTTCCAAATATTGAAAATATTAATACCCAATTTAAGCATATTACATCTGGATTGAAGAAAATTTAAATCCATTGAATAAAATGCATTTCTTGAAGTGAATAATGTGGACATTGGAAATGGATTTAAATATTTAGATTTATTGGTTGCATTTATTAAAATTCACTTAAATTCAATTTAAATCCATAGTGAATAATATGGCTGTAAGTGCTACAAATAATAAAATAAGTAAATATATGGTTAAAATGACCTAAAGTGTCAGCACTGATACAAAATAAACTCCTAGAAGTATTATTTTTTTAATTCAAGAATTAATTGTTACTCAAAGTATGCAACAATATACCTAATACCCTAAAAATATGCTTTTCTTTTGTTGCCCTAAAAGCATGCAACTAATTTAAATCGATTTAATTTAGATTATTTGTTTTCCGTTTCCGTTGGTACCTTTATATTTTCAAATTTAAAAAAAAAAAAAAAAAAACATAAAATATCTGAAAAAAATTTCTAAGTGTGATTTTATTTCACGGGTTTAATTTTGAAGCAATTAATTTCTTTGAAAGAGTCATTTTATTTTGTTTCTAGATAGAGGTTGAAATTCGATATCACGATCTGCGGCGCCATCAATTGAACTTTTTTAAGTTTTATTAATTTAAATACATTTTGGCAAATTATTAACTAAAGGATTAAAACAAAATTATATTTTTTTTAAATATTTTTCTGCACAAACATGCAAATAATTTATTTTTTTTATTTTGAATATAATTTTAATTAATATTTATTTTAAAATGATTAATTTAACTTTAAAAAAGTTTGTTGTTTCTTTTTATTATTTCTTTTTAAGGATATTAAGGATATTGCCAATTTTTATTCATGGTTAAAAATATATAAGAAACAAAAAAAAACTAAAAATAAAATAAAAATGGTTTTTAGTTCTGTGCGTTAATTTTTTTTCTTTGGTATTTGTGGGGATAAAATAATCCTTTGTCTTATAAAATAAATATTTTTTTATAATTAACATATACAAGGCAACTTAAAGTTATGAAATAATATATACTCATAAATATTCATAAACTTAAATTATAATAATGTACAAAGAAAATAATTGTTAAACAGAAAATAACATTGTTATTTTTTGTTTATTATTTAGATTTTATATACAAAATAATTATAAAACCAAGCGAGACATGAAAAAAACTTAATATTTGAATTTGAATCAATAGTTTATAATTTGTTGAAGTATATTGAAAAGGTAGTGCATTAAAAATATTGAAAGACAGATTGTTTGATAAAAGTTCATTTTTTTAAAATATCGTAGCTGGGGCACAAATCATTTATTTTTGTGCGGAAATACATTTGTGATCGGTGAATAAAGATCACAATTCAAATCCCTTTAGAAATATACTTATATTTCTACCCAAAAAACCTAATAAAAGATTTGATCAAGGTTGAATTTTACAAAAGCTCCTATAAACCTTTTAAAAACCTTTTAGTTGGGACATGAACCATTTTTTTGTGGAAATGTGATATTCTTTATTTAAATTGATATACAAATTAGCTTCGTCTTCGACTAAAAACGCACAAAAAATACACTAATTTCAAACCTGGTGCTAAGTTACAAAACATCAAAAAATTCAAAAAAGCTGTGACTAGTGTTGCACTAAATTTTTCTTAAATTGTGTCCTTTTCCTAAATCTTCTTCGCTTGTTTTAATTTTTTTTTTGTTTTTTTCGTTTCTTAACTTAAATATAAACAAAATGCCCCAATCCTTTTTGCGGATCATTATTAACCACTTCCTCGCCCAAGGACGAAGATGTAGCCATTCCCGACGATGATGATGATGATGACGATGACACCAAACTATTCCCATTCAAATCACTTTCGATTCTAGATGAACGTCTCAATACCATACTTTGTGGCCTTTTAATGGTTTGTGGCTTTGCGGGTATGGCTGGTGGTAAACGACTCTCAAAACGGCCATTCAAATGGATATCGAGGAGTTTTTTATCATTGCCCAAGGACGAAAAGCAATGCCCAACGGTTCGAATTTCACGGATGTTATAAACCGGATTATATGTCTGCTGTTGTAATTGACGTTGCGCTTGGATAAGGGCGGAATTTTTGTGACAAAATTCGCACGATTTGAAGCTGTTTCGACATTTCTTGCAATCAATTTGGAAGGAACTCCTTGTAAACGATGTCGACGACAAGGATGATGATGACGACAAAGAAGAGGACGACGTCGATGTTGAGCTGCATGATGACAAAGAAGATTTACTAGTAGAGCTTGTAATCGATTGGGTATCGATGTCCTTGGAACAGGATACATTTGTGGTAATTCGTTGCGTTGCTGATGTGGTAGTCTTCGTTTTCTCATCGTTGTTGTTGGTGGAATTGTTGTTGGATACATCGGAAATAGAATCAGTTGACATATCTAGCAATTGTGCTTGTTGGTCGTTGTCGGCATCGTTATTGCAATTTGTATCCTTCAAGGTGGAAGAGTATTCATTGAGAGACGTCAACAATTGTCGTCGTCGTGGATAATTTGGATTGCGGCGCACCAGAAAATGGCAGGTTTCACCACGTTTCATACGTTCTGTCTGTGCTCGGAGCGGCAGATCGTCTGGATGTAATTTTCGTTGGTATTCTTGGCCAGGGCATACCTATAAAATATAAACACACAAATACGATTGAGGTTAATAAGGTTGATTTGAAGCAAAAAAACGGAAGAAAATAGAGTCAGATGAGTTTTGCAAACACAAACCTCGTAAATGGAAAACTGCTCGACAGGTTCCATGGAATTGTAACAAGACAACAACAAAGCTAGTAATTCATCGGATGAAGTTCCTTCGGAAATAACTAATGACTTGTATTGAGATGTCGGTTGGAGTGCTGATGTATGAACACGAATAAGGCCACCAGGTCGTAATTGTAGACAGAATCTGTAAATATAAATCAATTCAAATGAGTCGTTTTTATAAATTCTGAACAACGATTTATGTATGTGATGCTTACCGTGATTCACCTTTAGGATGACAAGCTTGTAAAATAGCTGGCCGAGTATCATCATCGAGAACAAGAATTGTCTTAACACCAGCACGACGAACACTCACTTCCATCGAGAGATAAAACAAACGTGGATCTCGATGTCGCATTTTGAGCCTGAAAAAAGAAAATAAAATTTGTTAAATGGGAGAAAATTATAGATACATACGTTACGTCATCGTTACGATTTTCTTTAATTTTTAGTTTTACAAATTAGTTTTACAAAAAAAATGTAACGTCATTACGCTTTTCAGCTACTTTTAGTTTTACAAAAAAATGGAACGTCATTACGTTTTTCACCTTCGTTTAATATAACGTGAAGGAATAAAATATATAAAGAAGAAGATATACATATGTATGTATATGAAACATTCTGAGATTTAATTTGTTTTTTATATTATACGTAACGTAACTATGTTTTTCAATAACAATCTGAATTTGTTTAATAATTTTTAAGAGTACGGAGTATTTTGAATAAGCGGTGGTTTAAACATACTTGATGGCTTCTTTATATCAGTAAGAATGTTGTTTTAAACCAGTTATTCTTTTTTTAACTCATTTTTAACTTTACGTTACGTTTAACTACTTCCCAGACTATGCTACCTTAAAACAGAAATTTTTTTGCACGAATAGTAACTTTAACGAGGAATTGACAGATATTCCAAGAGTATCTATTGTCATTAAAAAGTGGATTCAACAGAAAATTGTAGGTCCCCTCCATTCACTCCTTACACTCATACAAAAATGGTAAAGATTGTAAGTCAGAAGCTGTTGTACTATAATTTTTTTCTAATTTATTTTCGCTTAATTATAAATTATTTTATATTTTATTTATAACTCATTTTTTATTCCATCCAGATACAGTAAGTATTTATACTGTCACTGTTACTGTCTTTGCATTACGTTTTGTAAAAAAATATATTTTAAAATTTAAGTTTCCCCTCATTACTAAAATCGTAGATGAAGATAATTAGAAAACTATATTAGTAATTTCCTAATATTCTTGATTCGGTTTTAAGAGATACTTTAAATTTGTATGTTACGTTACGTATGTCAGATTGAACTTTTTACGTTATGCTTTGTTCTTAAAAATTACATAATTTACCAATTTCTTTAAATGCTTTAGGGGTTATTCCATATTTAGGTATTGATTTCTACTTTTACGTAAATTTGTGGAACATACGTTAAGTGGAACTCTTTTCGTTACGTATTGTTATAAATCGTTTTTAAATTCAAAGTTTTTCCTCGCTACATATTTCCTATACCAAAAATGTGTTGAGTGCTGCTTCGCTTCCTACAACATACACTCACACTGAACTCAGCCAATATGATGCAACCATTACGTTATTTTACGTTAGTCAGGTTGAACATTTTACGTTATGCTTCATTATAAATAATTTCATATTTGATCTTTTTCCTAAAATGCTCATGTGTTTATAGCAGATTTAGCTATCAAAGATAATTTTAAATTATTTACTGTTACCTTAAGTACAACTCTTTACGTTACGTATTGCTATAAATTATATTAAATTCCTTGTTTTTCCTTATTAAATAATACTTTTTATTCCAGAATCATTAAACAAATACAATTTATGATGTTATGTTACGTAAAGTAAGTCGATTTGAAATCTTTACGTTGCGTTTTTATAATATATATAATAAATTTTAATTTTAAATTGAGCTAGTTATATTTTAACTTATTCTTAACATTGACATGTAATGTAACAACAATACGCGATATTCACCTTAAACTCTTTACGTTTCGTTACGTTCGTTTTAAAATTTGTATATATTTTAAATTTTTCGGTGAGATAATGCAAAACATACCTCGAAAAAATGGAATTTATTACTGTCATTATTATTTGTATTAAATAATCTTCGAATACGTAACGTTATTGCAAGTTTTTAGAAAATTAGATTTTCAATTAACACAAAAAATTTACTATCTTGACCTTCACTTTAAAGTTCAAAATCGATGTATTTTTTAGTTATTTAAATCAATTTATTTTTCTATTACGTAACGAAAGTTTTTCGAACGCAATGCTTTAGAAAACTAAAGTTACATAAATTCTTAAGGCTTCATTTGAGACCAATAGCTCGTATATAAATTTTCACTTAAATAAGGTTTCCCTCAGATTTATAACAAAGACTCTATCCTTTCTACAACCATCAAAGATATTTAGGTACTTAATAATGTAACGTATATAAAGACAAAGTGTTTGAAATCTGAAGTCAACGATTTGATCTACCTAACTTTTAGTACATAAATGGCTTCTCCATCTTATAAATGAAAAATATAAGACAAATTATTTCAAAAGTTCATAAGTCCCTCATCACATTACATCGTCGAATATAAAGGATTAATTTGAAAAACACTTTGTAATCCATGTTCAAACTTTATGGCACACTCCACACACACACACGAAATACCCCTATTAAGCTGATGATGACTTATAAGAACAATTTTTTTTTTGTTTGTTAACTTGACAGACGACAATGTCTAGCATAGAATATTAATTCCACTTATTTTGTCTGAATCATTTTTTGGTTTTGTTTGTATAAATCTACGAGATGATACCACCTGATGTTGCGTTTTGATGAAAGTTCAAAGTTCTGTGAACTGATTTAATATTATAGTAATAGTAATATGGTACAGAAGCTATGAAATTATACGAGACGGAAAGCCATGAAAAGTATAATATGTGTATATCAGACGTCAAACGACGCGACGTATCATTAAATATACAAACGTCAAATTAATGACAGTTCTTTGCTCTGAATTTATCTATTGTCTTTGGTATCATTTTTTTGTGTGTGCTTTTGGTTTATGACCTTCTTCTATATCTACTCTTAATAAGAACAATATAATTAAAAGCCAGTAAATTTGTAAAAAAAAAAAAAAAAAACTGTACCTAAGCTTCACGTCAAAACCCTCTAAGATTGCCACTGGTTTAGATTTGTTTTTCTTTGCATATTAATTTACATGTTAATAATACCGAAAAGACTTTTTTGTAGGTCGTAATTTATCTACATATATACCTACGAAAAGGAACTCAAAGTGTCAAATTAAATATTAATTTATACAAAACTGGTTTTGTTTACTTATTTAGGTATACTTAACAAACTTGACATCTTTTTACAAAAAAGGGTTCATTTTAAAATACTGGGATTCTATGCATATAATTATTATTATTATAATAAAAACAAACAAGTTAAAAGCATATTGTTTTGTTGTATAGTGGATTTTAAAGGGTTTTTTCATTAAAATCTTACCTCCTTAACAGCTGTCCAATTACTTCCTTGCTGGTTGTGTCCCATTGAATACCCAAGGTTTTATATTCGATGTCAATTTTTAAACAGCTGGTAAATACTTTAATGGTTGTCTGAAAAAAGGAAAATTGAGATTTTAATAGATTTAATATTATTTTCGTAGAATGTAGTAAATGAAGATTAAGGGTCGTTTATTTAAATAAGTTTTAAATTATATTTAAATTTTAAGTTTTTGAGATTGAGACGTCAAGGCAGTGCATGTTTTGTTAAAGTGACAATGGTAATGTCAACGCTATAATGACTATGCTAATGTAAACGCAATTGATAACGCTTATGACAAAAGTAATGTCAACGTTGGTGTCAACATAAGTGTCACCGCTAGTGTCAATGCTAGTTTCAATGGTAGTGTCAACGCTAGTGTCATCGCTAGTGTCAACGCTAGTGTCAATGTAAACTTTAATGACAAAACTAGTGTCAACGTTGGAGTCAAAGCTAGTGTCAACGCTTGTGGCAACGCTTGTGTCAACGGTAGTGTCAACGCTAATGTCAACGCTAATGTCAACGCTAATGTCAACGCTAATGTCAACGCTAATGTCAACGCTAGTATCAACGGTGCTGTCAACGCATTGACGATATTCTACATTGACGATCACAAAACTTGAAAGCTTTGGCAAAGAATTTGACATTCATTTTGTTGTAAGAGAGTCAACGTGTGGACCACTTGCATTAACCACTCGTAGCTCAACAGTGATCATAAATTCTTGATAAGATGTTTTTTTAATAAAAATCAAATTGCTAGCTTCACCCCCTTTATATTACTTCACTTTTTTTTATAAAAAAAACTTTGATGAGAAATTTTCGTATACAACTTTTTATTTTTTTTTTTTTTAATTTGGACGAAAACGTAAGTAAGCCCAGTTGTCGAATTCGAAATATAAGCCATTCATTAAATGTCATAATTTCAAAAATATTTAAGTCATTTATTGCCAAATTTGTATTTTATGATAAATAATGAAACAAAAAGGTAGATAATTTGACGTTAGCTAGTGTAAGTTGAGAAAAAGAAATTATAACCTTCATCTTTTTCTCAAAATAATGTTATTTTTATTTAAAAAAAAACTAAAAATAAATAAATATTTTTTTTAATTTCCATTAAAATTCACTAAGTTTTGTTTTTAAATAAATAATATTTTTGTAACGTTACGTTACATTGGGAGCATTACAATTTTTGTTTATATAGCAAGAGTATAGAAACTTGAAGAATTCACAATTCCCAATATTGGTATAAGAAAAAATCTTATGCATGCAATTGTCTTACTTGATAATTCGATTGTTGCTTTACTTTAAATTACGTTACGTTTAGGGTTTTCTTACATTAAAAATTATGTTTGTATTGGACTTTTATTTTTTTTATAATTTTTGTTCAACCAGATACAGTTAAATTTTTAAAAAATGTTCACGATCTTCGATTGTGATTTTACTTTCAATTACGTTACGTTTAGCATTTAAATTACTTAAATTACGTATACCTATGCGGCTAAATTTTAATTTTCTATTTTTTTGAATTACATATGTACATATATATATATATATATATATATATATGTATAGGCATTTTAAAATAATTATTATTTTATTGCACTCCCTTACAACGCGTTGAGTCACGTTCATCAAAAGACGTTACATTACGCCACGTTACGTTACAAAAAAAGTTAATAAAAACAAATAACTTAGTAATTTCCTTTTGACCTTTAAACACCAAATTAACAGACAATTCCTAGTAAAATTCTTAACATCCAAGTCACTTTCATTATACAACGTTACGTTACGTTAAAAAATATTAAACTACATTCTGTAAACTTTAAACAAGAAATTAAAAGAAAATTCCTAATAAAATTCTTAACACTTACGTCACGTTCGTATCACGTTCGTCATATAACTATACGTCACGTTACATTACAAATTATTAAATTTAATTTTTTTAACCTTTAAAGACCAATTTAACAGAAAATACGTAATAAAATTCCTAACATCAAACAGAAACATGTGTTTAACAATAGACATAAGATACATAGGTACATAAGTCTATCCAAGCTAAAAGCTTATTAAAGGCATTAAATAAAGCTATTTTGTAATTCTTTTTGTTATTGGGTATTATTCAATTGAAATGTTTATACTACTTTTCCACATGGACACCGTCACTAATTTATTCTTTTTTCTCGGTCTTTAGGGACCAAACACAAACAATACCATTATTACAAAAAAAAAAAAAAAAAAAAAAAAATCTAATTTTGTTAAATCAAAAAGAATTAAACCAGAAAAAAAAATGCCAAACAACAAAAAGTCTCCTTAAACTTTTCAATGCGATAAGAAGGATAATTTGTTTGACCTTTTCTTTTCTTCAATTTTTCTTATTTTCTTCCCCCTCCATCATTTTTATTTTTTTTTATTCAGAAAGAAGAAACAAACTTGAACACACCTGCGCTTTCTTCATTTTTGTTCTTCTGTTAAATGTATCCATTTCAAATTTTCTTTCTTAAAAAAAAAGGAATAAAATATCCCAAATTTCATTGCGTATGAACGATTCAATGAAGTGAATAAATTACTGAACAAGTACTACAACTCAATAAAGGGTTACAATTTATATAAAAAAAAAAACATACCAAATAAGCTTCCCCTTTCTCCAAAAATTTTAAATTAAGAAGAACTTCAAAGGAGTAAGATTAAAAAAATATAAAAAAAAAAAACATTCAAAGCCCAGACAGGGAGTATATAAAATTGATTCCCTCAAGGATTCTAATTTCTTTTTTTTTTTTGGAGAGAAAGATCCTTATCGATTTCAGTCTTATATATACATCAAATCCTTATTTAAGTAGGTACTTCTCCTCCATCAAGATCAAAGTGGATCCTAATTTAGTTGAATCTTTTATGTTTACTTTTTATAACCTCAAATTTTTTTTATGACTATATGGTATCAGTGTCTACATAGATATTTTGGGGTTTCTTTTTATCTTATTTTTCTTTTATGAGAAGGTTAAAATTCACCTTCATATTTTCTTCTTAATTTTATGATAGACAAGAGAATAAGTCAATAATTTTCAAATAATGTCAAAGTTATAGGTTTCAATATAAACATAAACAATCTACCAAATAATAGGTATGACACTTTATTATCTTCTGTTCAAATAAATCTTAACTTTACTGCCAAATGAAACTCTTTCGTTATTATATAGGCAGGATGTCTCCGGGAGTAACAATGACTCCCATTCAACTCAAAACAAATATCATTGTCAAGAAATGTCTTTTGGGAAGTGAGGCAGTATATATATAACTAAGCATCATCTACTTAACAATTTATCAAATGGGCTTGAGAAAAAAAAGATAAAAAAAAACATCCCAGCAGCTTTCATCACATCTTACAATAGATATATACTTTTTATCTCCGGAAAAGATACTTTTCAGTCTTCGCGCTCCTTTTTTACATCTGGCTGTCATTTTATTACAAAGAAGCTGTGAAATGAATTCATCGCGTTATCATAATAATAATAATAATTATTATTTTGTTGAATGAAATTTTACGTTAGCCTACTTCCTGATTTGAGAGTATCTATATATCTATCTCTACCCTTTTATTCAAGAGATGTATTATAGCGTGACATAACATCATCAACATTTCTGTCATCATTGTATCTTTTCGTGACTTTTGTTTGTTCTATTTTTTTTATTTTTATTTTTTTTTCGAATCCCAAAGCTCAAACATTGAATGTTCCGTGAGATTCTCTCATTGAATTTCCATAAAAATGCAATTTTGATCGTTGAATAGAAAAAAAAAAAAAACAAAAAAAAAACAAAAAAAAAAACAAAAAAAAAACTAAAAGTCCAATGGACTTTTCTTATTTCTTTATAAGCAAAACCATCATTGTAGTAGAGAGTCGAATCCAGGTTATAGCGTGATCCTTTGAAATACTCGTAATATATAGGTAAATGCTGGATATACAATCCGAGGTATAGATAGATAGATAGATATAAATTCTTATACGGAAGTAATAGAAAATGCAATTTGCATTTTATGATTGCAATCATCCTGTGGAATGTATGTGGATCGTAATCTATTTTCTGTTTTTTTTTTTTTTTGTTGTTGTTCAAATTGCAAATCACGTTCTAGTTTCGATTTTGTGCTAATTTACAACCACAAAACTGTATCGTGAATGTAAGGATGTTCTTTTCTTTTTTGCTTTAAAAAGTTAACAAAAAAAAAACAAAACTGATATTAACTTTTGGTCTATTTCACACGAGTATCTTTGTATCTATTTATAAATTGGTTACATCCTTTCCTATGCTATATTAGACTATACTTATATATTCCTTTTCCATGCATGATGCGTGATTGGATTCATTTTGTGAATTTTCTTTAACCCATTTTAGAGATATTTACTGCAGATACTGAATAGTTTATAGTTTTTCCTGGTCTCAATTTAATTTAGTTGGGGTATTTTGTCTTTTGCTTTAGGTACTATGAATGCATAAAGTGGGTGTTGTTTTTTTTTTGCAGATAACAACAGGATGCACTTTGTAAATGATATGATAGAATAAACTGTAAGATTCAATTTAAAAAGATTATAAAATGCAAAAGAGATATAGAGGAAGCTTTCAATTATGAAAATTTGAATAATTTATTTTAAGCACATAGCACGATAGCCATGATAGATAAGCCTCGTTATTTTGTCGTAGTTTATGGTTTAAGTTTCAACTCAGTTCCAGTATCGGGATAAAAATATTCCAATTAAAGCGAAACTATTTACTAGAGATTAAGTTTATGATGTTAAATTTTTAATATTAATTGACGGTGCGAATGTTTTGCATACTAAACTTCACGTATGATTTAATGGAGCTTTTGTTAGTATTGAGAGTAATTTGACCTCAATTAATTTAACCGTCGAAATTATAGACATGTTGCTAGCTTGAGACCAAGGTAAATGAAGAAGCTTGTGGGTTGCGCTACAGATTTACAACACCGGATCGTATGCGTCATCTTAAGTGAGTAAGTCATAAAGTAAGTCTTATTTATATATTTTTTTTTTTTTCTTTTTTTGAGAAAAACTAATTTTTATATTTTTTTTATATTAATGTATGTACATATGTCCGGAATATTCTCGGAAGTCTCACTTACGATTTTTAAAATTCTTTTTGTGTTTGGAAGATAATAAGCAAAGGATGGTTTTAGAGTTATTTTTTTGTTTTGATTAAGCTTTTTATAGGGTGAAATGGGGTAAAAATTAGTATTCAATTTTTTAAATTCTAATTCTTATTTATTATCTTCTTTTTTTCTATATAAATAAATATATTATAATATATATAATATTTTTTGCATGTCCGGGATAATCTCAGAAACTTCATATGTGATTTTAAAAATTTTGTTTGTGTTTGGGAGGTTATAAGTAGATAGGTTTGGAGCTAATTTTCTTTAATTTACCGGTTTATAGGGTGAAATGGGGTAAAAAATTAGTATCAAATGTCTTCAATTCTATATTCTTATTCATTATATTATTTTTATATATTAATTAAGCAGAATAGTAGATTTGCTTGTTTGATTTTTTTGTGTGTCCGGGATAATCTCAGAAACCACATGTACGATTTTAAAAGATTTTTGTGTGTTTGGTAGGTAATAAGTATAGGATGGTTTAAAGGCCATTTTGTTTTTTTAAACAAGCTGTTAATAGGGTGAAAATGGTATGAAAATTATAATCCAATTTCTTTCAAATTCTAATTCTTATTGATTATCTTCTTTTTTTTAACAAAGCAGAATAGTAGCTTTGTTTATTTGATTTTCTATGTCCGGGATAATCTCAGAAACCTCTTGTACGATTTTAATAGTTCATTTTGTGTTTGGTAGGTAATAAGTAGATGGTGGTTTAAAGGCAATTTTTTTTTTAAAGACCTGTTTATAGGGTGAAAGTGTTGTAAAAATAAGTATCCAATTTTTAAAAAAACTAATTCTAATTTATTATCTTTTTCTATATTAATAAAGCAGAAAAGAAGCATTATTGGTTCGTTTTTTGCATGTCCGGGATAATCTCAGAAACCTTGTGTACGATTTAAAAATTCTTTTCATGTTTGGAAGTTAATAATTAGAGGATGGTTTTAAGGCTATTTTAATTTTTGCATTAGATGCTTGCTGAGTGAAATGGGATAAAAACTTTGGAGGAATCCGATTTTAATTTTTAAAATTCTTTCTGTTCGTAAGAGCTTAATTATTATTTTTTTGGAGAAAAACTAATTTGTTCTTTGTATGTCGGGGATAATTTCCAAAAACCACATGTACGACTTAAAAATTTTTTTTTTGTGTTTGAGAGCCAATATGTCAAGGATTGTCTCAAAAACCACGATTTTTAAAATTCTTTTTTTGTTAGGAAGGTAATAAGTATAGGTAGAGGGTTGTTTTAAGACTATTTCTTGTATTAATTTAGCTATTTCTAGGATGGAATGGGTTAAAAACAAAACATAGTAGCCAGTTTAGAAAACTCTTTTTTGTGTTTGAAGGGTAATATTGAGATGATGTACTTGGAGGATCACTTTAAGGCTAGATATTTTTGAACGAGCTTCTAGAGATTAACGCAATTTTCAAAGTATTTCCTTTTTTATCTTTTAATTCAAAGCATTATTTTTCTTTTTAAGGAGTATAAGTCCATGTTTTGTATTACAAAGTTAATTTTTGTTCACTATAAATACATCAATATAATATCCAATCATTTTTCCAATAAAATCAACAAAAACAAAAAAATGTATTGTAACCCATTTTGCTTATACATTTCCATATATATCATCAACGGAAATGCTTTTACCAAAAGCTATAAACCTTTCTCACCATTTCTTTATGATTTCCGAGACAGCTTAACTCTGTACACATTTTGAACGATAAGTGCCTTAAGGTCTATACACACAAAATAAAAAAAAAAATCTCTAAAAATATCCATATCATCCTAAAAGTAGATAGTACTTATTTTGAATAATTCACACAAAATCTCTCTGTCAATTCGTAAATAATTCAAATTTGATCACACCTTATGATGTGTATATACCGTTATATTTTATACGTGTAGGTATATATCCTCAAGTCAAAGCTAAATCCTTCTCGGGTATAATAATTTCAATTTATATCCCTCAAAAGCATTGATATACCCATACATAGATATCATACATAAAATTGCATGACATCTCATACTTAAAATGGATTTTGGTAATATATCCTTATCGTGTGCTGACAATTCAACATCCTTGTATATCATATAAAAGGGAGTTTTTCTGAATTTATAAACACGTATTGATGATATAATATTGTGTTGAAAAATCTATGCAAAAAAAAAAACACTTTCAGTAAAAAAAAAAAAAATACACTTGAAAAGCATGGGGAATTTTCGTTCGATAAATCATAAATCAAAATTAAATTAAATATGACAATGTGAGAATATAATAATATAAACGACTCAGTAGCACGTTTATAAAGGTACTCCCTCTTTTATAAAATTTGGGATTATGAATTTTAGAAATTCCTATCATTTGTACAAGTTTATGGCAGCAGTGACTTTTCAAAGATATGATTCTTTTTAAATTAATTTCGAAAAATTTACCATGAATTGCATGGTTCTAGGCATTTAACTAGTTGTAGGGTATTTCGTGTTTTTTTTTTTTTTCGTCTGTGATTTTGCTGTTAATACTATAAATAATTAATCATTTCAAAATATTCGATAATTCAAAAATTAATCAAAAGACTTTAAATTCGAAAATCTGATTTATGTCTATTAAGAAGGTGTGTTGCATATTCTTAGGAAATGTGTTAAGGTACGTTAAATGGATGTTATTGTATTTTCTGGGAATCTCTTTAGAATGTAAAACAATACAATATGTACATACCTCAACGCAAGGACTTGATTTTGAAATAGACTAAGATTAATTTATGAATTGAAAGGAATTTCACTGCATAAGCTCAGGTACTGAATTACGTTTGAGGAATTTTTTACTTCTTCTTTCTCAAAAATTTTTGTTCATTACCTACAGGTTATTAATTATCAAAATGCATTCAAAGCTTACCTTTCGTTGTTTTTTGAAAATTTTGACATCAATAAAACCTACAACAAAATTCAAATAGTAAAGAAAATAGAATTCCAAACAAAAGTATGCAATGTTTTTTAGAAAAACAATGTTTTTTTCTTTTTCAGTCACACTGCTTCTGGCGAGGAAGTAATAAAATTTGACAAGAGCATCTCTTGTCATGATAAAGTATCTTTCATCTCAGCCGTTCGAATTCGGCAATCAACAAATTGTAGGTTCCATTTCATCCTGCAAACTAACAACACGCACACCGGAATGGTTTCGAGATGGAAGTCACAAAGTCTTGGTTTTCTACAAGCTGTCATGCCACCAAAAGAATTTATTTATTTTTATAACTTCACACAAAAGTATGCAATATTTTTTTAGAATCACACACAAAAATATGCAATATATTTTTTGTTCAAATACTTTACAAATATTATATTATTTCTACACAAATACAAAACGTCACAGTTTAGAATTGAAAGATTTTTCAACAACAAAGAAAAACACATTCCCGTATAAAAAATTGAGAAAAAAAATAAAATAGGAGAACGTGATCAAATCTTATATGGAGTGTGGCTTTTTCCCTATATGAAATAAAAATCCTATTTTAATAAATAGGTATAAAAAAAAACGAACAAACGAATCTTTTGTGTTTCCCTATAACATTGCGATGTCAGGACACGAATTTTTTGTAATTCATTCCCGTTAACACAATTTGGTAGAAACTGTATAGACCAACAATAATTTTTGTATGCTATGTGAAATTTGTAATTCAATTGGCAACATAATAGTTTTTGTGTTATATGTAGAAAGCCAAAAGTGAGTTTCACAAAACACGAGCTATGGAATGTACATAGATTATTTATTCAACTTTTTTGTTTTTTTTTTTCTTTTTGTTTTGTGTCAAAGCTTGTCACGTTCACATGGCACAACAAAAAGGATGTAGAAAATTAGTCATTTTCTTTTTTTTGGATATCATATACATACGTTGAACTGAGATTGAAAAATAATTTGCATTCAAGTGAAACTTGGTAAAATACTTAAAATGCATGAACTCTCTCTCTCTCTTCACATGTTCATATTATAATCCTTTATATTTTGTTCATATCTATAGATGTGCTCGTACAAATGGGAGGGGGTAAAGAGTTTACATAATTACATTAATTCTGTTGTTAAGATTCATGCAAAAATGAATATATACTCATAGTCCTTTAAGAGAAAGCCACAAATCTGAATTATATAGTTTGAAAACTGGGAAGAATAAAAATCGTTTATCGTGTGTTTCTATCTTAATTATAAATTTTGTTCACATACCTAGAGTTATGAAGAAGATGAACGAAAGAAAAAAGGGAGTTTAATTATTGTTTCGTTCAGTTAAATGATATTCTTCTTAGTACCTATATTTAAATGATTTAATAGAATGTTTTTTCTCATATTTCTTTTTATAAAAACACTAATAAATGAAAGAAAAAACAAAATTTCGTTATTGTTTCGTTCAGTTTCCTCCTTGACTCCTTTTATGTTTAAATTTTGGTTAGAACATAAAATATTTCTGTTATGTAGTTTAGAAATGTTACAAACAGTTTCAGCATACTAAAATATAAAAAGAAAAACAAAAATCTTTCACAATTCTTTCGTTCAATTTATAAAATTTTTTTTTTGTTCTATTTTTAAATTACATATTTATTAGAATATAAACTTTCTTTATGATGAATGATTCTGTTTTTAAAAAAAATATTCACCCAATGAAAGATGATTTGTTCAAAAAATAGTTTCGTTCAATTACTGTACATTTTTTCTCAATTTCTATTTTTGAACGACTAAAATTGCCCAATATAATTTAAAAGAAATATGTTATATGCTATATTTTTCTTGAAAAATTAACGATAACAAAAATTTAATTTTGTATCAGTTTCGTTCAGTTACAAGCGTAATTTTTCTTTATTTCAAAATGTTGATGATATCATATTAAAATAATACTACTATATATTTTAGACATGTTGTTAACAGTTTCGTCGTAAACAACTAATATTAAAGATAGCTTTTGACTTTTTTCGTTCAGTTAATAATTTTTTTGTTTGCGTTCTATTTTTAAATTAATTATTTCATTATTCTTTCGATGAATATACATTTTTTATGATAAGTTTTGTTAAGAGTTCTGATACTCAAAGATGATCATATAAATCCATAAGTTTCGTTGAGTTACCTGCATTTTTTTCAATAAATATGTATTTTAATGATTAAAATGATTTATATATTTCTTTTGTATTCAAGATATTTTTAAATTAAAGTTTTCACTTATCTAGGAATAGAAAAATTAAACTTAGATATTTTTTCGTTCAGTTATTTGTAATTTTTTGTTAAGACTATATTTTAATGAGTATAATGATAGAATAGAGTTTTTTTTAATTCGGTATAAGTCCTAATCCATGAACGAAAGAAAAACTATAATTTGGTTATTGTTTCGTTAAGTTACTGTTTTTCCTAGATTTCCTAGATAATAACATAAAAAATTTCTGCTGAATTTTTGTAGATAAAGGCAACAAAAAATTTCCACGAAGGTTAGGTATCTCATCAAAAAGACAGCTTTGTTATTTTTTCGTTCAGTTAATAGAAACTTAGGGTTTGTTTTTATTTTAAAATGTTTTATTTATTGATTATTGATTTATTTTATTTATTTATTTAGAACCTAAACTTGTATTCGTAACATTTATTTCTAAGTGTTTCCTTACTAAAATATGAACGGAAAAATTGTTATAAAATGTTTCGTTCAGTTTCAAGTTTAGATAGCAGTAACACACTTCCCATTTCTTCTCCCTAACTAAATATAAGAGCCTAGCAGTATTTTGTTCCTAGTTAAAAGGTCCACTTACAATATCCTAAAAAAAAAACTCTCAAAAGTTCTTAAGAATCTTGTACCTATGTAGCTTTGACATTTTCAATTCCATAAAATGAAGATATAACCAGAAAACAGAAATTCATAATCCATCCACATCACAAGAACGCAATTCTTTCTGGAAATCCCAACCTTGAAGAAAAAAGAACTATGAACTCTGATGTTGATGCAAAACAAAGATACCAAGAATCTCAAACAATCCATTCTCTAACAATTCCTTAAGATTATTTTCCTTATTCAATTATTTTTCTTACATTGTTACGTGACTTAAAAAAAAAAAAAACTTTAACTTTTCAAGGCAACCAAAGCCATACTCTTATAAACTGATACATAACTGATTTTCAATTTCTCAAAAATGTTCTTTTTCTATAAAAAAAAAAAAAAAAAAAATAGAAAACTTTTTGATGAAATCAATTTAAGTAAAAAAGAAACTATAAAACAAACATCGGAAATGCTTACAATCACTTGACTTTACTTTGGTGGCTATAACAACCGCACGTACCAACATATAAAGTTTAATTTGTTCAATGGCAAAGGCAAAGGCAGCTATAGGTCGACCCGGGCCGGGCGGTATGGGTAAAAGTTCAGATTAGATCGGGTCAGGTCAGTCAATAATACAATAAGTGATATAAAAGTTTTTTTTTTTTTTGAAGAAATCTCATTGAAAAACTTTCTTTTGTATATGAATTTGTTGCCTCTGAAGCTGTTTTTTGTTCAATAAGATTATTTTTTATTGAAATAAAACATCGGTTGGCATTGTTATAACTCACCTGAATTAAACCACAAAATGAGTTCTATTTTATTCGTTAAGGGCTATTTTTCTAGGAATATACGAATCATGATGTGGAGGGTATCAACAAGGGAACTATTCTAAAGGAAGTGTGTCTCGATTTAAGGTAGAAAGAGGATATAGAACTAAAGACTGAAACACATATGCATGAATAGGCATGTGGCACAAGAACTCTATTATATCCTTGAAGGACTTTTTGCTGTTGTACTCCTTTTGGGGATTTTGTCAAGTTTTTTTTTTTATGGATAGAATAGGCACGAGGTTCGAGTTGATATTCACGCTTCAATAGAAGAAGGCGTAAATTTTTTATATCGAATTTATACAGAAACTTGTTTTTTTTTTTTTTTTTAAGAAGAGAACATTTTTTTGAATAGGACCGAAGATAAAAGGATAACTATAAGTGGGCAACTTAATAGGAAATATGCACAGGAATTGCGTTTCAGTGATTTTGATTATTTGGTCTGATGAGCAGAAAATTAAATTCAATGGGTTTATTCTTGGCTATTTCAAGGCTATAAAAAGGTTTGTTTTTTTTTAGGGTTTAGGAAATTAAACAACTGGGAATTTCTAGTTTAATTTCATGAAACTATTAACCCTTAATAATTTACATGGAATTCATTTTAAAATTGAAAGGCCTAAAAGGTATATGAGACTCGTGATCGAGAAAATGGCTTGAGAAATCAAAATATTAAATCAAGTGAACGCATACTTTTGATTTTGTGGAGTAAGAGTAAAAAAAAATCTTCTTTTTTTTTAAATTGTCAATGAAAAAATTTTAGCTTTTCAAATTGTACACAAATAAGTTTAGTTTTTATTAAATATCTCGAGAACTATAATTTTTTTCGAAAATTAAGTTAAGATCAAAATTGTAGCTTATGAAATTCTACACAAAAAAACATTATAACATTTATTTGTATGAGCCATTGATTTTGAGAAAAATGTATCCAAACTCACCCAGTATTGTTTTGAAAAATTGGAAAAAAAACACTGATATTGTAACATATTTGGGTCAAAATCTATTTTCTTACGAACAAAAATTTCACACAGACTCCTACTACGATTGTCAATCATCAATTGATAATTGATAAATATTTAAAATCTATATTCGTTTAGAGTTGATAAAAGTTTTTATCATTGAAAACGGGCCAACTCAAAATGGTTATCCAAAACTCAGAATGTTTAAAAAATCATTACTTCACCGACTTTAACTTTTCTTTTAAAATGAAGAGATTTATAACTACATAACGATCAGAAGTGGGGTTTATCCTTAAGCTTAAAAAATTTTCTTAAATTGTCTTACATAATTGTAGTTTAACCGCTTAGCCTTAAAGAATTTAAACATTAAAATTAAAGATCTTTAAAAATCCCATCACAGTGAGAAACCTCCCTTTCAATATATTTTTATAGCATTCGACATACATTTTGCCTTAAAATTTTCAGATGTAGTTAGCATTTTTTTTTTTTTCGGCTCACATAGAATCATCACATATTATGGAAATGTTTAATGTAGAAGGAAGGATTATACGTGTGTTATCCTTCCATACGCTTGTTAGATCTATCCCTCTGAAAAACTAGGTATATGTACGTTTTGTACCTTTCATATGGTAATTTCAATTAATGTTGACTAAGCTACCTTCGAATCATTATATGACTACACACAAAATGATAGATAACGTTGTCATTTTCTATGTCTGTTCGTATAGCGTAACTCTATTAAATTCAAATAGTTTAACATTTTACCATGTACATAGGTAGATTCATAGAACATATAGCTATATACATAAGTATGTACGTTAAATGTTTACTTAATGTGAATTCAAGATTCATATGAATGTGCTAAGAATAATTGAATGGAATGTTGAGGATCTAGTGGTGGTGTCTGTTTAAGATTGAAAGGATGACAACATTAAATATTCAAGGAGAGCTATGGGTAGGGTAGGTATACCTACTAAAGGGTAATTTTGAGGTAAGACACAATTTTCAATCGTTAATTTACTGCTGCCAAGAGTATAGCTATTTTCAGACTTACATTTTTAAAACAATATGGCTTAAAATTTTTCTATCCACAAGCCAATTTAGTCTTAATTTAAATATAAGACAAATTTAAATATTTTCACTAAGAAATATGGAGTGGGAGATATTGTGGAACGTATTTATTTTTCATTTCTCTGAAGTTAGGTAAAATAGTTAAGAGAAAGTTTATAAGCATCGGTCTTGAGGTGGGAAATATTGTGGAACATAGAATTTTTTTCTTTTGTAGGTGGAATAGTTAAAGTAGTAATTTTTTCTTTCGTAGGTGGTATAGATAAAGTAGTTAAGGAAAGGTTTAAAGGCATCGGTTTTGACATGAGAAATTGTGGAATTTAGTAATTTTTCATTTCGCCGAAGGTAGATAAAGTTATAAAGGAAAAGTTTATAAGTATAGATTTGGTGTGAGAAATATTGTGAAACGTACTCATTTCTTTTGAAAGTATATATAGTTAAATTAGTTAAGTAGAATGTTTATAAGTATCGATTTGGTGTGGGGAGTTGTAGAACATATACTCATTTTTTATTTCGCTGGAGGTAAAAGTATTTAAGGAAAAGTTAAAATGAGGTTTCAGAAATTCAATTTTAAAATTTAGATTCCACATCATATTTTCCAAACAATTTATTCATGTGAAATTCAAAAATCTGGTATAAAAAAAGGTTGTGGAATGTAATTATTATAAGTTTTTTTTGTAATCAACAGGTTCTTTAGACGAGATGTTTTGTTTAAAAAAATAACAATAATTTAATTTTTTGAAGTGGAAAAAGATAGAAAAGAACCTATGTGGAACGTATTTTTTTTGGATTATTATTTAAATACATATTTGACATGAAAGACATTAAAATCAATTTTTTTGGATGTGAGACAGAAAAATTATTCAAATTATATATTATACCTAACAAGAAAGGTTGTGGAACGTATTCGTTTTTCGAATTTGTATATTTCACAGGTTCTTAGGACAAAAATGAAGACGATTGACATATGTACATACATAAACGCTAATTTGATTTTTTTTTCAAGTGGAAGAAAGAAAGGTAGAAAGCAATAATAGAGGAAAAAAGAGAACCTGTGTGGAACGTATTCACCTTTACACCAAAGATGAATTGACATGAAAGACTATAAAATTAATTCTCTTGGTGTGAAAGCCATGGAATTTATTCAAATAATTTATTATACCTACTAAATGTGAAAGATTGTGGAACGTATTTGTAATAAAATTGATGACGCGAACTAAACTTTTATATTTCACAGGTTCTTTAGAAAGATAACAAGGTGACTGACATACATAAACGCTGCTTTAATTGTTTTTGTTAAGTTGAAGAAACAAAGAAAATAACCTGTGTGGAACGTATTCTTATTTTACCAGAACTATGTAATTATAGCTATGATTTGAAAGATTTTAAAAGCAACTCTCTTGATGGGTAGCCCAAGGATCTTTTTCAAATAATACTACAATCAGTAATATTGTGGAATTTATTTGTTTTTCAATTCAATTGAGCTGTAGTAGTCAAAATTTATATATAATTCCACTTTTAAGAATCTTGTTTCAATGTCATTCAATGCATTTAATTTGTAAAATTAAATTGAAAATTCGTTGATTGATTGAAAATTGTTTTCGATGAAAACTCAATGGTGGAACATTTTTTTTTTCAAATTTCCCAATTTATAAAATCAATATATTTTTTCTATAATAATTCAATTGAAAAACTTTTGCCATCATTTTGTTCAGTTTGTTCATTTCTTAAGAATTCCATACAAATTTACTCCCCCAAGTTCGTGAACTTTTTCAACCCAATTTAAAAAAATGATTAACCTCTTCTTAGGTAAGTCATCACAGAAGAGTCTTTATTTCCTGTTTTTTTTTGGTGAATTTATAGGTACCTACATGTACTCATACATCCATTCAAAAATTTATGTAGTTATAAACTTGGTATACGATTAATTCATTTTGAAAATGATTTTTGAATTAAATGTCAATTTCAGAAAAATTTTGATTTTAAAAAGCTTAAAAAATAGACGTTGTATTTATTTGTGTCAAGTCAATTCGTGTTCATTTATATTGTTCAAATATTGTGAATTGAGCCTTTAAAAAAAATTATTAAGAAAACAATTTATAAATTGATGCTATGTAGGTAGATAATATATAAAAGCTATATAAGAGTTCTGTCAATATACAGAGAGGAGAACACACTCTTTAGATTCTATAATATACATTACATTTTAAGGAAGAATATAATTGGCATGTGATTTAAAAAATAATTAAAAAAGTCCAGAAAAAAATTAAAAAAAGGTTTGCAGTTAATTGTGTTTGCGACATCATTGACATCGAGATATTAATAATGTCAAGGAGGAAAATGAGAAAAAGAGGTTTCTTTTTTTTTTCTTTTTTTTCATTTTGTCTACTAGAAGTCCTATCAACCGATTGAAATCTTTTAAAATTGATTTTAATTTATTTTAACTTTTAAATGCAATCCTTTAAATTTGATCAAATTTCGAGTATGTTTCCATTTAATAATTAACAATTCTATGTTCGAAAAAATGCATTCATTAAAAAAAATAAATTTTTTAGTGCGACAGCTAAGTGATAGAACCAGGGCCTATTGAATTCCAACTCTCAAATATTATTAAAATAAAAAAAGTAAGTTCACGTACATTTAGCTTTTCCCTTGTGGATTAAAACAATGTGAAATAAAAAAGGAGGAAAGATTGTGGAATGTATTCGCTGTTTTTCATTTCTTATCAGGAGAGTGATAGTTTAATGAAGGCAAAAACGACATACATTAATTTCTTAAGACTTTTACTCACCACTTGTGAAACCACAATCATCTAACTGTCATATTTTTTATAATTTTGGTATGAGATACTAAAAGAAAATGCTGACTCCATTTCGTAAAGTTTTATCATTCGACGACAATTACGTTTAAAATAAAAGCATAGACAAATACTTGTATGTAAATTTTTATTTTAATAAATGGAAATTAAATTGAAAAACCATGAAACGTAAAGTTACAAATTTCACGCAGACGACTTTTTATATGAACTTTTAATTTGGTTCGAACTTATGTGTACATGAAAATTTGGTAAAAGTTCAAGTTCGAGAGAAAATGATTTATTTAAACAAAATCTATAAAATTCAAACTTTTTCACATCACCTGAGGTTTTTTCACCTACGATTTTCCCTGCCGTGAAATTGAATATATACCATTAAAATTCTTGTGGAATGTATCAAATTTTTTGGTGTACCTACTAAAATCTAGAAATGTGACTAATTGAAATACAATTGCTTTACACTCCAGTTTCCATTTTTAAAAGAAATTTATAAAAAAAAAAAATATTTAACGTGCTATTTAAGCTTTTATTTCTTTATTTCATAAAAAAAATAAGGGATCGCCAAGCGTCGAAAAACAATTAAAATATTTACAACTGAAAAATAACAGATCAATTCCTTTTCAATTGTAAATATTTTAATTGTTTTTCGCTTGACAAACATTTTAAAATATTATAAACCATAGACAACATAAACTATACTTTTGAAAAGGCTTACTTACTAGACTACTTACTAGATTTTATTTTAAGATACCTTTGTTTTGAACAATTCTAATACCTCAAGATGTTCTACATTCCGTATCGCAAAATGAAGCTATAATTATAAAACCAAATAACTTTTAAATAAATGAAAAGTATAGGCCCAAAGATGGAACTTGATGGTATGCCATTGGAATTTGTAGAATAAAATAAAAACAAATAAAATAACGACTGATGGTAATCACTCAAGATAACAAGAAAATGATTAAAAAACATAAAAATTTTAAGGATAATCATTTGTTCTTAGATATTTTTTGTATTAACAGAACAATTATTTATGAAATTTTTAATCACAATATTACTCACATTACTTCGAAATATTAGAAAGCACAATTATGTGAAAATCGATCAAGCCATTAGCGAGATATTCTGGAATAACCAAACAAAATTCTCTCAAAAAAAACTTCAAAATCCTATTTTTGTTATGCGATTCATTGTTAGGAAATAATCTAATATGCAGTAGGTATATTATTGCAACTGCTTTAAAAATTAAAAGTAAGAAGATTTATCAAATCTATCAAGCGATTTTCAAGAAAATTTCAGAAAACCGCAATAGCAGTTCCATTATTATAAGATAAGCTAAAAATAAAAAATTCAAATTTCTCTTCTAGGAAATCCTACAAAAAAATTGTCATTCTATAGTTGACGAAAGAAAAATAAACTTTTCAATCTTGATTCATAAAATTCATTATTTCATTATAATAGAAAACAAATTATTTTACCCGCATTTTAGGGAGAGTCTATTGTGATTCTATAATAATGTTTTTCTTTTCTTCCCCATCATTAGTTCTTATTTTAGATATTTATCCATTTATAAATTTTATATTTAAATTACGGGGTTCGTATCGTATCTAGATAAATAGGTTATTAATAATTTATTTTCCTTAAGGGGTTACTCTTGTGGTATTGATAAAAAGAAAAGAAATACAATACCTATTCTCTCTTTCTATGTAGTTCTATTAATGTCTTTAAAAGGAATCAATTTCTTCTTTCATTTGTATCTTCCATTTTTAAATTCGACACACGTGAGGCGTGTCAAGTGTTTTCTTATGGTAAATTAAAACCCGGAAAAGATGCGTAATACCTCTTCCTCAGTTACCACTTTTTTTTCCGTCATTCTAATAATAGGAGCTTCCTTCAAAAATAAAACATCTATTCAATGATTCAATAAAACATGTTTGGGATATATCTGTATTTTTTATGGAAAACCAAAAAATGGGGCACGTGTTTTATTCCTTTCCCTTTTTTCATTGAGCCAGAAAAAAAATCATGATTTCTTAAAATACTTCACAAAGGATCAAATTCACCATAAGGGAATATACCTTCCTACTTGTTTATAGAAATTAATCTTCCTACTCCAATTTTATTAATATTATATACAGCAAATCCTTCAGATAAAAAAAGAACACCTGGTTGGAGAATATAACCAAAAAAATAAATAATAACGACATCAGAATTCAAAAAAACTTTAAAATAGATACAAATTATTTTTTGATTTAGTTTAAAGCAAGAATTATTTTGACCTTGGTAATAAAAATAATTCCCTTCAAAGGGTTTTTATTTGAAAAAATATTTTGACATTTAAAATATTATATAAACATTTCAACTCATTTGAATTTTATTTTTTATTTTGTTAATTTCCCTAGGGAATTCCCTGATTTTTATTGTGCGACGAAACTTAGCATTTTTTGTATATAAAACATTCAAAAGGTTTTTGATGTGTTCAATTAGAAATCCCAAGTTAAAATTACATCATCAAACATTAATATTGATAATTTTTCGTCATGAAATAAAAATACATATATGTCATGACATTTCACTTGAACTTTAACTTCAATTTCACTTCACATTAAAACGAGCTTCAAAAATTTAATTCGACTTTAATTTTGTTGTAAAATTTAAATCTAACCGCTATTTCAAGTCTTTCAAATTATTTTCAAATCAAGCAAAATTTTTGGTTGTCAAAGTTCCATTCATCAAACCGCTCTTTAGAGACTCCACCCAAATTGATTCTGTTGAAACTTAACCATAATTAGACCATCACGATAAACTTTCATGAATTAATTGATAATAATCACTTCTTCTCTACCAACTTTGTACCAATAGAACAGATGTTCTTAATTCACATTCATTTTCGTGTCAATATATAAAATTTTAATCCTTTCTCTCCATAGCACACACAGCAGCGCAACAAAAACTTTTCATTCATCAAACAATAATCCCATTTTAACCGATAATATAATAATTTTATCTATTTTTACCAGAGGGAGATCTAGAGCAAGTATATATACAAAAGTCCAATCCCCTTTTATGTCATGACATGCCATAGATACTTAATCTCACAAGTAACAATTAATCCCCCCAAACAACAACAACTTACTGTTATTATATATTTTTCTTCTAGTAGCTTAAACTGTTTTGCCATCAATTAATTTAAATTTAAATAAAATAGACTTCATGTAGAGAAAAAAAAATAATAAATATATCTAACTCACCTGTGGCAATTGTTCATTTAAACTGGAATAACTAGACGCCCGCGATGGTGTTCTTTGGATTTCTGATGGTGGCTCTGGGCTTCCACATATCGATGACGAACATGATGTTGATGAACGCAAAGATACGGAATCTGAACGATTCCTCAATGGGGATATTTGTACGTGTTTTAACATCTGAAAAAAAAAGAAAACAATTTTGTATTTTAATTTTTATTGTTAAATAATATTTTTTATAAATTATAACATAACTTGGAGACAACAAAGCCAACAAAATGCATATTAGATTAATAAAGTAGGTTTACATGAACTGAAACTAAAATTCGAATTTCCTCTCTAGGAAGTCTTCATAAAAATGCCCTCCTACCCTTTCGATCATAAAATTCAAAAAAAAAAATTAGATTAATAAATTCGGTATTTTGATTCTTTTTCTAAAAATATGCATCTTCATTGCATCCACATCACTCAATCTGTCACATCAAAATACTCATCAACTGCATATGCTGTCATTTGCAATTAAGCAGTCACATCAATAGAGATAATGCAATAATATACAACAGGTGCAAATCTATTCGTATATGTTCAGATTTTATCTGTGAACTCGTGCCTATCTGTCTATACACAAATAATAATGATTCTCATTTCCCAACAAACTCTAAAACTCATAAACAATTCATTGCTATTGACATGACGTTTGTGCAATGACTATGACATTTGGTCGCCGCCACAATGATCCTGACAGTTGTGCAAAAAAAAAAACAAAAACATCAATAATTAAGACAGTCATAAAGGCATAAGAGTACAAGACTTGGTCGCATGTTGTTGAAATTTAATATTTAATTATAATTGTTTGTTTCAGAATTTCAACGTTTGAATCAGACAACATGAAGATAAAAATCTTAAAGAAAATTGGCAGCACGCATACAGAATGTAGACAAGAAGAAGACATACAAAAATCTGAAAATTCTCTTAGGTGGTTGACAGAAGACAAACTGAAAGCAGCAAACAGTCCAGACTGAAAGAAGTCAGACATAAATTTGACAGAATTCAGACAAGACAGACGGAAATCAGAAAGTAAACTGATAGAAGAATTATTGAAGGCAGATAGAAAGTAGACAGTAAGCTGACACAAGGCGGACAAAATTCAGACTGAAAGAAATCAGACTTAGTTTTTACAGAATTCAGACGAGACAGACAGTAAGCCCGACTTAATTTTGTAAGAATTCAGGCGAGACAGTCATAAATTTGACGGAATTCAGACAAAACATATAGAAGTCAAAGAAGGCAGAAAGTAGGCTGACAGAAGAAGTATTGAAGGCAAACAGAATCTAGACTGAAAGAAATGAGTCGTAAATTTGACAGAATTCAGACAAGACAGACAAAAATCAGAGAAAGCACAAAGTATAGGGTGACAGAAGGCGAATTGAAGGCAAACAAAATCCAGACTTAAAGAAGTAAGACATAAATTTGACAGAATTTAGATGACAGTGATAAAGCAAAAAAATGGCAGACAGAAACAGACAAATGTCTCACAATAGGCAAACATAATTCTAATAGAATTCAGACGAAACAGAAAAAAAGCTGTAAAAAGGCAGATTCAAAGACAGAAATAAAGATAGACATAAAGGTAGACACAAAATACAGAATCCAAAGAAACAATAAGTAGAAAGAAGGCAAACAGTAGGCTGACAGAAGGCAGAATTTAAACAAGGCAGACATAACACGATGTTTACATTGGACTACTTCCTCCGACTTTTTATGACGTCTCTGTACTTTATCTCACCCTCACTTTATGTAGAGAAAGAGATGTCTTTCTTGGCCACCTCTTTCCTGCCATTAGGTGGTAGTGAGATCAAGTACAAAGATGTCGAAAAAAGTCGAAGTAAACAGTCGAATGTGAACATCGTCCTATGCAAACTAAATCTAGACAGTAGCTGATAATTGTAACGGACAGTTTTTACTGTCTGTAAACACACAGTAGAAGGAAATTTAAAAACAGACATAATACTGACAGAAGTTTGACAGAAAACTGACAGGAGTTTGACAGAAAACTGATAGAATTTATGACAGAAAAAGTGACAGATGTTTGACATGAAATTGATAGAAGTTTGACAGAAACTGACAGGAGTTTGACAGAAACTGACAGGAGTTTGACAGAGGTTTGACAGAAAACTGATAGAAGTTTGACAGAAAAAGTGACAGATGTTTGACATGAAATTGATAGAAGTTTGACATGAAATTGACAGAATTTTGACAGAAAATTTATAGAAGTTTGACAGAAAACTGACAGGAACTTACAAAAGTTTGGCAGAAAAAAGACAGAAGTTTGACAGAAAATTGATAAAAGTTTAACAGAAACTGACAGAAGGTGGACTACAGGTTTCATTGTTAGCCAGACAGACATAAGACAGTAAAAGGAAAACAAAGACTTCCATCATAATACAAACAAAATTATGAGATTCACTTTTTTTTTTGCAAAATATTCTCAGGTACAATTTTAATTTTTTTTGCAAAACCTGAACATACCCTTCAACTATGTGTGCACTGGGTACCTATATCACAATTAAGAATTATGCCTAACTATGACAGAAACCTACCGTCAAATGTCAGACAGTTGTGTTTTATTCGACAAGTGCTGTCTTTATGTCTATATAATTCTTTGACTGCAAAGAGGAAACCCATTATACGCGGTTAGTATAGATATGTATTTTCAGCTAATGGCTTATGTCACATGGAATAATTGTTTATACAAACGACCGGATGTTCTAATAGAAAATGCATAAGCAGCGCGTATACACCTACGAGGAGACTTTCCTCTTTCCTACATATTATATTGAAGTCTATACCATCATCATCGTCATCATCGAAACAAACGACCAAACTCTATATCATTTTTTTTTCCAGAGGGGAATTAGCTAACTTTATCATATAAATCCCAAACAACACTTCTACTCTACTAGCGAGCGACTTACTTGGGGAATACGGATGTGGAATAACTAAGTTTTGTTTTTATTTTACGTGAGAAATACGAATTATTAACGATAAAGGGGGAGAGGAGAGGTGGATCACAGTGGAAGATAAGCTACTATGTGTCTATTAAATTCAAGCGGGAAGTTGCGGATATATTTAATGTTGGATATTTATTCATTCATATTTTTGTTCTTTTTTGTATTTTAATAAAATATATGAATTTATTGCTGTTTTATTGGAATTTATTAAGTGGGGATAGTGATGGTACCTATGTTAACACTATATTAAATAATGGTTGGTTTAAGTGATTTTTGGTGTTTTAGCTTTGATTTATTTACTTTAAAAAGGGGGGAACGTGATTTTTCGGAGTTTTGTTGGAATCAATATAGAAAATTATAAAATGGGGGAAAATGAGGGTTTCTTTCAAAAGATAATAGGGGTATCTATTTATTCAGTAATTGTGTATTCCCATGAAATTAAGATGCTAATTGTGTTGAAGGGAAATTAATAGGATGGGATAGTGTGAGTAGCAGATTATATTATCAAGACAGATAAATGAAAACTAATGGATAGATCTTGAAGTATAAAAGCATCTGAAGGTTGTTCTATTAAAATGAAACGAAAATAAAAAAAAAAATATATGAAAGATGCAATGAGAGAACAACTTATTTTACTTCTGTGGAACGTAGGTGAGTTTTAAAAATCACTATCGACTTTTGATTAAAAATACCTTTTAACGGCCTTTAAGTCCTAAAAAAATTTGCGTTTCGTCCCGACGATCTCACTTGGACTCATCAGTTGACTAGTGAGGGCCTTTTTCAATACGCAATTTTTGCTAAGTTCAGTTCATCTTACATAGATTTCGTGACGAATACCTAATGAGAACTATATCCCACAAGACTAGAATTCCGAATCATTAAATTGGAAGTTTTTGTTTTTAGCTCAGGGCCTGGCTAGTTTATATAAGAAGTTTTATTTAATAATACAAATTCTATATACTTTACTACTGACTTTGGACTTTGTTGAATTATTTATTCAAAATAGCTTTTAACCGCCTTTAAGTTTTAACCGCCTTTAAGTCCTACAAAAATTGGCGTTTCGTCCCGGCAACATCTAAAATCTAATAGAACTTCACCATTTCCATCCGCAAAGTTTTGAGAAATTCTTGGGAGATTATTAATTAAATTGCAGCAAAGTATAGGTCCTAGGATAGAACCTTTTGGCACTCCCCATCGCTGATAACGTTGCTTCGGTAAGGTAATGCTACGGTAACTTTTGAACTTAGCTACAAGTTGGCTTAAGATTTGAGTCTAAGATATCAGACAAATAATTCTGTTTCAATAAAAAATACTCTTCAAACTTTATAAAGGTCAATGACTCTTGTACTGTAAGGCAATATTTTTTTTTTGCCTTCGATATTTTATGGTTCAAATCAATTTTTCAGGTTTGGAATTTGATATTTCTTGAAAAGATATATCACTTTTATTCAAGACTCTGTGTGTTTTACAAAAGTTTGAAATATTCTAAATGAAACCTATGAAATTGATAAATTTTACTTGACCTAGATCTTTTAAAAGTGAAATTTAAAAACTCCCCATTGAAATTTAAACCGGATTTTAATAGAAGTAAACAAAAATATCTTAATTGGCTGTTACTCTCAAACAAACCTAAAAAAATAACTATGGCTTTCACAAAAATTGTTTTTTTTTTTTTTGTTAATTTTGTTTTTGTATCTACCCTATACCTAACTAAATTTTTTCCTGACTTACAAAAACCTCAAATTCTTCTCTTTTTCATTTTATTTTAATCTTTCAGGCAGAAAATAATAAAAAAAATAGAAAAACTTCTAAGGTAAGTTATAGGCATATTATTGACAGTCTTTTAACACAAACAACCAAGATTCTTCTCCTTCGAAAATAAAAACCTGATGAAAAAATTTGTTGTCCTTTATAGGCACTATGTTTTTTTTGGGGGAAAAAAATGTCTCTAATTTCAAGATCTACCGCCTCCCTTAAAGGTTTCGTTAACAAGTGTTTCTTTATGTTTGATTTTTTTTCTTTTTCAAAAACTCTTCAAACGTCGAAGTTACTTTAAAACTTGATGAAGAGCCTTCTTGTTCAATCTTTTTTTTTCGTTTCTCGTAACTTATTATTTAATTTAATTATTTTTTTAATTTATTTTTTTTTATTCAAAGAACAACCGAAAGTTCATCTATACTTTTAAATAATTTGAATTTGTTCTTTAAACAATTGAATAGGTTCCACTAACATCCACTCGCTATATTTATTTTAAATTTCAAGTCAATCATAATATAAAAATGGCTAAGGGCCAGTTTCACAGTGCACACTTAACAAAATAAGTGGCACTTAATTTTCCCATTTTGGCACTTAAACCGCAGTTTTACTACCTGAGTAAGTGGAACTTAAGTGGCAAACATGGGAGACTTAAGTTTCACTTATTCCGATAAGTTTACACTGTGAAATTGGGAATTAGTTTTTCATATTTGGCACTTAAGTGACACTTACTTCACTGTGAAACTGGCCCTAAGAAAAATGTGAAATTTTGATATTTATGTAATTTTATGAAATTTTAATATTTTAAATTTCACTTTAAACCTAAATATACCTACAATCGTGAAATGAAAACTGAATGGAATCCACAACATTTTGCAGAATTTAATTTTCGAAATTTTATGTATCAGTTGACAAAAACTGAAAGAGCTGAAGGAGTGGAGAAAAATTAAATATTTCACATTCACTTAATTTTTGTTATGAAGCTAGTACTCACTTCCCGTGAAATGAAAAATAAAAACGTTTCAAAATACAAGTGGAAATTCAATACGAACCAATAATTAATTCTTCACCTAAATTTTTGATATTAATTTTGGAATTTCTAATACTCACTTTGAAAATGAAAAAATTATTAACTTGAACGACTGAAATGTCTTCAGAATGTTGAAAAGGTTCGTAAAAGAGTGTTAAAATTCCATGATTTGTTCTTTTTTGCTCCTTGATGAGAATAAAAATTAAAAACGCTAGACGTTTAATCCGAAATTTTTTTTTTTTTATTTCAGAATTTATATATTCAGCAAAACAAATCGATTAAACCAAATGTCACAATTTTCCACACCACCACTTCAGTTTTTTTCCTAGTGGTCGTAGTTTGGGAAATGTTAAATTAGAGTGAAATTGATTCAAGAACCGGCTCTACTTTCATATTTTGATACTCACTTCGTGTGGTGAATTTCATACCAGTGAACTCGAATTGAATCAATTTTCACTCGAACTGAGAACTAGGCTTAAAATTGGAACCGTGGAATTTCAAAGTAAGAAATTTCACGTGAATAAAAAATTTAATAAAAATATTTTTTTCACCAAGAAACTTAATTTCTTTTTTTATCTTTCATTGAAGGATTTTTCACATTTGATGTCACAATCTTGAAGGTTTTTTCTACTAAACAAGTTACATACCTACCTACAATAAAATAAAATATACATCCTGTTCATGTGAATTTGTGTCTTTGATTTTCTCAGCATCTTCCGGTTGATATTTAAACTTTAATTACATTCTTTTGAGTCAATATATAAACTGTCAAAAGGTATCCTATACCTACTCACATGGCTTGTGCTTTCCTATCATAATTTTTTTCTGTATTTTTCTTATAACCTCCTTCCGGATGTATGAGTTACTATATATACTAGAGGAAATGCATCATCATCATTGCATGAAGACGACGACGGACGTATAGGTACACCGGTTAACTATACTCCAATGATATAAGTAATTACCTTTAACCAAGCAGTTAAAAATCATTTGCACGCAAGCATCATGTTCTTTGGGGGGAGGGAGGGGGCTAAAAGGAAATAAAAATTCAATCACGAAGATATCCCATGATATGCCCATCTCCATCCTCATCCCCAGTCATCATCATTCTTCCGCAAGGAATCTTTCGATATCAACTTGTAAATTCTAGGAATGCCCATATATACATGTATCTTATAGCCTTTAATCAGATTTTTAAAACATCCGGTTATATGGAGGAAGATGCCATCACATCATAAGATATGTGTTCTATTTTCCTATATATAAAAAAAAATATAGGAACATGTCATCAATAAGTAGAATAGGATATGAGGACAAGATGTAGCTGGTATATTCAAATGGGAAATAAAAAATGAACATTTACTTCCTTTTAGAACATCACGACTCAAGTAATAATAATGCACAATGCACATACTGCAGTTGCACATTTATACAGACTGTTTGTCATGCGGGATGAATTTAGGAATTCCTTCAGGCGAATTTTATTTTTTATTTTTTTCATCCTGTCATTTTTTGTTCCTTTTTTTTGTCACTTGTCTTGTCTGTTGCTTTTACTCTCTCTCTCTCTCACACTCTCTCCAGAGTGTGTATATGAGAAAAACCATATGTTCCCAAAGAAGAGTTCTTATAAATACAGATTTTTCTTTTGTTCACAGAACGAAATGAAGATACAAAAAAAAAATGCAACAGATTGCAGATGGTTAGAAAATAGCAAGAAAAAAAAAAGAAGAAAATGTGATTCTAAAGGATGTTAGAGGATGCACTGCTATAAAAGATGCACAAACCGCTATACCGTTTGTATATGGAAAATGCCGGATGGGAAATTGTTTCAAGTTTCTTATTTCATAAAAAAAAACAGGTGCTTTTAAGTAGCTATGGTGTTTCTTCGAATACACCTTGCACTCAAGTGGCACTGTTTTAAGATACAAAGGATAGATATTTATGTAGATAAATGTTTTTAAATTTTTTTTTTTAAATCGCAAAAAGAATTATTGAGATCAAATTCAATATTCTGTTTTACACTTTTAAGACAAAATTGTATGTATAATGTATATGTTATGTCAACTTGGTTTGTAATTAATAAAAAAAATAATATAGGGTCTAGAATCAAGCACAATCTATCTAAATGAGCTGTCCATTCTGACATAGTTGCCATCATGTGAATACAAGGGCTTCAAAATTACTCCTGAATGATATTTTTACACTAGAATAAGCTTAGGTTGAAGTAGCTGTCAGCGAGGAACGCTTGACACACTTAGACCTTAGACTGTAGGTTTTTCTATTCTGGTGTGAGTCAAGAGTAGGCCACGGGGAAGTTTTTGGTACTAGTAAGAGGGCGATGGCACGCTTACTCTGACTCGGCTAGGCTCTACGAATTTGGGCTGATTCCTACCATCCTTTTAGCAACCCCAAGCAACATGGGGGCACAATAGATCCTAAGGTCGCAGTGCAATTCATTCATTCATTCAACCCCTGCTCACCAGGAGGAGACTTTCTTCCTACTCATTGAACAATTTAGAATTTTTTACGAAGCATTTTAGACTATTAATGCCATGATTTTCCAGATCACTAGGATCATTGTAGTAGAATTCTCCCAGATAGAGCCTACGTCTTTGGAATAGAGCGGGACATGTATACAGAGAAAGTGAAAGATGTAAAATTTAGTCGCAGAAAGTTGTTTTCAAGTTTTTTGTAAATATCTCAAAAAGGATTAGTTTTTTTGAAAAAAATGTTAAGACAAAAATTGTAGCTTATGAAATTCTACACAAAAAACTATTTCAGCTCTTTTTCCCTTAAAGTAATAGATTTTGAAAAATACATACGAAAACGACTCCATTACCAGATCACTGATATTTTAACGTTTGGGCGTGTTTCTATTAAAATCTATTGCTCGCAGGTAAATAGTTATGCAATATTTTTTGCGTAGAATTACATAAGCTACAATTTTCATCTTATTATATTTTTCAAAAAAAATTATATTTTTCGAGATATTTACAAAAAAATGAAGATTTTTGACTTGATTTTTCCAGATAAAATTAAAAAAATTACCTGAGATTGATTTTTTAGCTTCTAGAATGCTCGATTATGTGTCTTGAATGAATGTTCTAGGAGCAGACGGCGGATATCCTGACAATTGTTATAAAAGCCATTTCAATAATTGGATGAATTTCCTGAAAGGAGTCTTACAACACAGCTTATCAAGTTCTAGCCTTGGTTAATTGTCAATAAGGAATTCCCGTCACTCGGATCCAATTTGAATCTTTGATCCCAGGATAAATTCATACACAGGCTGTACAGAGAAATAGTGAAACGACCACTTAGATGGCTAGGTCATTTAGAGCAAATGGATACCGAAGCTTCGTGGGGCTTTGAACCTAATCAGGAGAGGTTACTGGTGCGCAGCGCATTAGAGGAAAACAACGACTTAGGTGGTGAGATTGAAAGAGAACCTCACCAAACTAAGTGTGCAAAACTGGAGACAGCTGAATAGGAACTGACCTGGATGGAAGAATCTTGTAAGTTGAGGCCCTGCAGGTTCACTCTGAATTGTAGCGCCACGTAAAGTAAATACAAAGTATTGATTCAAAAAGTATTTGACCGATTTCGATAAATTTTATATGGTTGGAAAGCCACAATTGCGGAGATGTGCAGAATATACTTGAGACACGCGTTTACATACTGTGGGTCATTTTCGTTTTTGCACTGTCAAGCACTGTGCATATTGAAAAAAAATTAAATTAAAAAAGAAAAATGTCGAATTTCGACACAGGGCGATACTAGTTTAATGAATTTCTCTACCCATGGTGGATAAGTTTTTCTGCAACCTGTATAACTAGGTGTGTTTTTTTGCAATCCCGGGCGCAAATTGGTTGAAAAAACAACAACGGAGATAAGCGACGCCATCACCGAAAAAAACATGTAGTTTTCATACAAACTATCGATAACATGAATGTAATTCATGCCGGTAACACAGTTATTCAATGCACTTAAGTTAAGCCCCGAGAATTCTCTGAGGTTAGCTAAGCCCGCAAGGGATTAGTTATTGTTGCATTTTACATGTATAAATCTTTTAGCACCGACGTCCTTTTTTTCATCCAATGCCCCCCGGGCTTGCAAAAAAACACTCCTACTATAAGATCATTATTGAAGCCTATGGATCACACCTAGGAGACAAGACTCGGTCTCCCGAGATAAGACACAAAATTTTTCTTGTCTCGTGGCCAGCCTGAAGAAGAGTTTAAACTGTTGTCCCCGGATAATTTTAAAAATTCCTTATCTAATGAACTTGAAATAAATGTTGCTATGATCTTGAATGTATCTCAAATGTTTTTGGCGGATTTATTTTTTGTTTAATCTTTTTTTAATAAGAAGTCCCATCACTTTAACTTAAAGCAAATAAAATAACAAAACGAAAAACTTAGAAGTGACATAAGATCAATTAACTATGATTTAAAGCAAATAGCTATTTAAATACATAAATAATGATTAACAGGTTTAAAGATAAACTCCTTTAAAATCATTTTTCTCTCAAAAATTGTTGGTCCTCAATAAAAAAAAACAATCCCTTGAAGAAAATCCTCATTACCATTAAAAAAAAACTTCAATTTCATTTAACAACAACAAAATAAGATATAAGAAAACTTTTTAATAAATTCTCCCAGATAAACTACATACGTATGTAGCTACATGGTACACATTATTACAATCTGTTATCCTTGTCAAAATATTCCTTAACCCTCTTCTTATACATCTTCTGAGTTTGGGATGCTAGTATTAATCTTACACCCTAAGTGCATTTTTTCACGCTTAAATCTTCTCCTTTGTAGGATTTTTTGAATTAAAAAAAAAAAACAAAAGAAAAAACGTACGAAGCCCCAGGGCAGCAAATTATTTTTTTCTCAGAATTTTGTAAGCTTTATAAATTTTAATATAAACAATTTTGGTTCATATGATGTTAACCTTACATCGAAGTGAGAGTATGTACACTGTACACATAAGCGAGGAAACTCTTAAAATTGAAATTATTTTCAAGTCAAGACTTTTTGGTTTTTGACATACATAAATATACCAACATATATAATGTGTGTCAAAGACGGATTATATTCATATCGAGCCTTTGAAAATTTACAGTAGAATCTTCTATTTTAATAGAGCTAAGCAAAGTTGATGAAATGAAATTTTGTTCAAATCCTTCTTCAAAAAATATTTAAAGTATTTTGGATTCGATATTTGATTTTAAATACCTGGGAAAGCGAAACTCCCTCTTGTTGTTGAAAAAGGGGAAAAAATTAAAAATACATAACACATTTCATCAATTTATCTATGATTTATTGTAAAATAGAAACCTTTACATCGTTGTCCTAGGGTAATCTCAAAAAATACTTAACCGATCAAAGTGAAATAAATTTTATTTTATTCTTTATTTTCATGAGAAGGTTTTAGGCTACTTCAATTTTCTTAAACTTTTTTTTTTTAATGAAATTTGGAGTGAAATCATATAAAAAAAACTGAGTGTCCCAAACAAAAATTTTTTTTTGCAAGAAATTCAAAAATTTACTAATATTGATACTATTACAGCTTGTGGAGAACCAAGACCTTTTGACATTCAACTCCCAACCATTCTTGTGTGCGTAGTATCGGTAGAAGGAGGGGACCTACAATTTTCTGCTGAGTCCCAACGGATGAGGTGAAAGATGACAAAACATTTTTTTTGGAAGATGTGTCAATTCCTCGATTAAAAAAAAAAAAAACATTTCTGTTTTTATGTGGCCAGAGGCTTCGACCCCTTATCTTCCACCTTTTTTGGAACTTAAGGTTCTTTGTCTTTTTGTTTTATAAGCGAGTTGTAAGAAATCGCTTAGGGACTCTGGTTTTTTTTTTTTTTTTAGATCCGCCACTGTTGTGTGCAACATATTTTGGTCTTTTAAGTTCCTTTCCCCTACACACACGATGCGTTGTATAAAGATTATAAATTGTACCAAATAATGTTTTGCAAGGATTCACCATATTATGAGTCGTCCTTGGTGCAAGGGTTTGTTTTAACTACGCGAGTTAAAAAAAAAAAAGAAAACTTCTTTTATAATTATGTTTGAGTTTACTTGTATATTCTTTCTTTTTTGATATTTTTGGGATACAATTTCAACAATTAAAATGCGTATGCAAGAATTTTTCTCCAATGTCGTCCTTATATATCTATATCCTTGAAGATAGACAAACCCACATATGTGTACAAAAAATTTGAAATCCTTGCTTTATTCATAGTTAAATTTTGTTAAAGTTTAAATTCTTATGTTTTCATACTTATTGTGACTTAAAAATAAAAACTAAAATAAAGTTCCACCATGAACCCTTTTTGTTTGCACTATTTCGAAGGAAATTTAATTTCTTTGATGTAACATCCTGTTGTGGTATATTTTTTCTTTTTTGTTGTTTACTTTTGTTACATTCCTGTGGTTTTAAAGTTGTGTGAAGAATATTGAAAGGACGTTGGTGTATAACCTTCATGGGTTTGTCTCCATTCATGCTTACATAGTTTACCTATATATGTAATGTATAAGAGGAAAAAGGGTTCTCATAATCGTGAAGGGATTCCTTTTGTGGTTTTTTTCTTTTTGTCTTAAAATAACTCAGGTGTGTCTATAAAAAAAAAATCTATAAAAAATGACTGACAGGAAAAGTTACGAGAAATGAAACTCTTAAATAGATGTATACTGACTGAAGAATATATAGTGAAGCGTGAAGATGGAAATAGTTGTTGCAACAATAAAGCACAATGATGCATAAAGAAAGTGAAGCTAATGAGGCGTTTGAAAGTTATTGTTACTTTTAGAGTTAACATGATGGAGATGATGGACCGAGAGTGTCATGGTTGAGTTGAGTTGTTTTTCTTTTTAATAAAAATAAATGTCGAATTTACCTATGATTTTACAAGAAGGGTTAGAAAAAGAATATTGACAAACAGTAAAGAGAAATTAAAATCAAAAATAAAAGAAAATTAATTGATTTTTTGAATTTCCACGCATAGAAATTTTTTTTATTTTTTTCCATTGAAACATTTTAATAATCAAAATTTATCTTTATAACTCTCAGCCATTCCTATGTTCTTCTCTAGTTCATCGACAAGAATGGACGGCACCTACAATGTTCTGCCTAATCTAAATCGAATGACTTTGATGAGAGGCAATTTTAATTGATAACAGATACTCTTTGAGGATTAGTGACTTCCCCACAAGAATCAGTAACCCTTGAAAAAAATATTGTTTTTTGCTTTTAGGTGAAATTGTCAGGGATTTACCCTTTAAATTCCAACGATTTGAAAGTCCAACGTTCTAGCTATTGCTAAAGGTTGACATAAAATTTCTTATAATTTAAATTTTACATTCCACATCTTTTTTCTGAAGATAAAATGAGTTGATTGACATTTCTTTAAACTATATATACACTAACTAAATGCTTTTATACCCTTGTGCCCTTCCCTTTAAAATTAAAAAAAAACTCCCGTCAAATGGATTGTGGAACGCATTCATATTTCACTTCATACGGAAGTTTAACTTTAATCTTAATTTTAAGACTTAAGCTGATTACAATAGTAGTTTGATTGAGAAATTAAAGTTGATGCAAGATTGTCAGCGTGGAATTTAATTTATTTAAATTTTACATTCCACAAATTGTCAATCTTTTTAAGTTCCTTAGATTCTAGAGATTCTTGAATGCTATCATATTTTAATTCACAAAAAAAATAGTGGAACGCAATTATTTTTAATTTTACGAGAAGTGAGCTACAAGCATACTTTATCAAAAATGTGATTTGAATTGTGGAACGTATTTCTGGTTCATTTATTAGAGGCTATAGTTTGATTTCTAAGAAATTTATCCATAGTTTGTTACATTCTGGACACATTTTTGTAACTTATCCGTTTCAAGCCTCAAAAATTTCTCTATTGAGACAATATATTATAGAAATATAAGCTGTGGAATGTAAATTTGCAAGGTTTTTTTTTTTTTTTAATATTAAAAATGCCAAGATTTATATTAATGAGAAAGACTATTTTTTCATTAGATTTTCATGATTCTAGATATTTTAAAATACCTAGTAGAAAAAAAATCAATACGTTCCATATTCATTCTCACAGGTCAAAAAGATGAATAAAGTGAAAAATGTTTGGTATATTATTTGAAATTATCAATTTATCATAAAATTTCACCGCATGTGGGCTGTGCCATATCTTTCAAAATCTTTTTTTTTCAAATTAACAAGGTTACAAAACGAGAACATTCAACAAAATTCCTAAGTTTTGTGTGCATTCAAAAACAAATACGATCCACAATTTTGTTTTTACATAATTTTGTCGATCAATCGTAAAAAACCACAAAGTAAATAAAAAACTAAATAAACGGACCCAAGGTTTAAATTTTTCAAATAACATACATTTTATTCAAATATATAAGTTGTGGAATGTAAGTAGTGAATTTTTATGTGGGTGTTTAAGTTGTGTATATGAATTTAAAACAAATATTTAAGTTTAAATAAAAAAGAAAAGAACATTTTCTTTTATCTGATTCTTTTTTCTAGTCACATATAGCTTTTGAATTTAAAATCAAATACAATCCACAATTTAGTTTTCAATTCATATTTTGATCAATCGTATAAAATTTCAAAGAAAAAAGACTGAATTAGCAAATCAACAATTTTAATTTTCCAAATAACAAATATTTTAACGAAATATAAGTTGTGGAATGTAAATTTAAAATTTCATTACAATTTTTTTTTAATTTTATTTAACATAGGTACTCAAAACATATGCAGAAAAAATAAATAATAGGAAAGAAAGAAATTTTCTGTTATTTCTTAAAACTCTACAGTTTCCGAAATAAAAAATTAATACGTTCCACAATTTTTCTCACGATGAATTTTTAATTTAGGTTGTGTATATGAATTTAGAAAAATTATTTAAGTTTAAATAAAAAACGTTTTTTTTCTAATTTTTTTGTTCTGATCTCCTAAAGCTTGTTAATTCAAAAACGAATACAATCCACAATTTAAGTTTCACTTCATTTTTAATCAATCGTATTAAATTTCAAAATTAAAATTACTAAATTAGCAAACCAATAATTAAAATTTGCCTAATAAGATTTATTTTGCCGAAATACATAGATACCTATGTATGTGGAGTGCAAATTTTAATAAATTTATTTTACTAGCCAAATTTATCCTGTGGTACCTACTCATACAAAAGATACAAAAGAAAAGAATATTTGGGAATAAAGAAGTTTTCTGTTATCGCTTAAAACTCCACAGTTTCCGAAATAAAAATGAATACGTTCCACAATTTTTCTCACGATGAATTTTTGTTTTCCCGTGTGTTCACGTCGTTAATTATACATATGTGAATTCGATATTGAAAAATGTCAAAATTGCCTTTCAAAAATATAGTGAAATGAAAAAATATACTGAGCTTTAATCATTTGTCAGCTGTCAAATTAACTGTCACTTGAAACAGTGTTGCCAATTTAAAAATCAAACTTCTATCAAAAAAAAAAAAAAAACAAACACCTTTTATTTAATAGAACTTTCTTTTACAATTTTTCAAATTTTAACTTCATTCAAGAAATATACAAAATAAAATTGAAAGATATATTTATTTTAAGCTCAAGAAATTCTTTTGGGCGAAAACTTGCTTCAAGAAACCACCTAACCCACAAATCTTTATTGAAAGTATCTTTCAACCACGCACATAATATCCTAATATGGATAGCTTATTTGCAAATCCCAAGGTAAACCTATATAAGATACAATTTATTTGTTGCCTTATTTTAAAATTTACATAGGGAAAGCTGAAAATGTTTGTAAGTACAATACAAACAGACAGACAGACATACACACATGCAGGATAAGGAAAGGGCACCACATACTAAATAGATACAAATAAAATAAACATTTAAGTTGGATATAAAGCTTATCCACAGATATAGCAGTAGCTAAAACCCTAGGATGATGATACATCACTCACCTGTATTGTGACAGGTAGGATGGCAAACCAGACGTAGATTACAAGTGAGTTTAAAGAAGGACGTGATATGAATTTGAAATGTTTTTTTGTTTGTGAATATTGAATTTCTTTTGCTTGGAATTTTTTTTTTTACTTTTTGTTTTACATATGTCAAGTTCGAGGTGAGAAGTTATAAGATAAATACCTTTAGATATAGATACGTTTTTGTACATACATATATTTTTTTTTTTTAAACTAAAAAAAAAAAACTATGTGCCTTATATGCTAATTGGTTCAAAGAGTGCAGCGAACCGAATCTCCCTCCCTTTTCTCTTGGCTGGTATGTGTGTCCATTTGTCCACATTCTGCACATTCTATGTCTTTATATCTTATGCTGGTCTGGCTGGCTGGGTGTGAGAATTATGTATGGGAATAAATTATATACCTTTAAGTGTGGGATAGATACTTTTGCTTTGGTTTTAAATTGCAATGTTTTGTTTTGCACTTTTTTTTTTGTTCGCTGAAGAAGAATGCGATCGATGATATTATTTTAACCATGGTGATAATCCTAAACCTTGAGAAAAGAAAATTCTTATATAGGTCTTCAGAAGCTAAGAATGAACAACAAAGCTTAAAAATGTAACACAAAACTTTAATGTTTTGCCCTTTAACAAATTTTAACCTTCAAAGTTTAACTATCTAAAGATTTCATGAATTTAAAGATAACAGAAATTATATTTCCAGAAATTCCAGGAATTTCAAGATGACAGGTTTAGATATTTCCAAAATATTCAGGAACACCAAGATGGCACAGAAAGGTACTTTAATATTAACCAAGTTAAGGTTTCTGAGATCTCAGAGCTCTGAGCATTCTCAGAAATTTTAACACAATTCTTCGGAAAAATCCCTCAATATTTCTGACAAAAAGCTGTGATTGAAATATTTTGTAATTCGCATTTTTCATAATTTTTTTTCGAAGTTGATCAATTATTATAACTCGACTAAAATCTCAGTGATGTGAACTGGGCTGAATATTTTTAAAAGCAAAACAACAACAATAAAAAAACCCATACTTCCTGTGCATTGCAATGCTTCAGAAAATTCTTCGATTTCTTTTGAAAAACCTTCTTCCGGTTATGCACATCAGAAAAAAAACAATAAAAAAAAAATAAAAATAAATTCATATTCAACAATTTGTTCTGTCCAGTGATGCATTAAGCCGAGACACCCTAAGCCTATACATTTTTTTTATTCTCATTAAATTTAAAGAAAAGAGTTGATTTTTACGGTTTTTCCATAACCATTACCAAATCCCCAATGTCACATGTCACTAATTTTAACTTCCGTAATTTTAACTTAACCGGAACAAACAATTTTGGTTAGCTTTTTTTTTGCAGGTATTGCTATCCCACACACAACCCTCGCTTTATTCACTCTAATTGTAGATTCTATTCTGCAATTAATGTTCCATACAGTAGCAAGTGGTAGCAGCATCAGCAAAACTACAAATCAACATGGAGGTAGAGCAACAAAATCACCACTGGAAATGTATTTTTGCCCAGGGGCGGATCATTCTGAGAGACAAACCAGGCATTTTAGATGGGCGCTAAATATAGAAAGGGGCCCTTTTCATCTTCTTGAATGGAAAGAGATTTTTATATGAAATATAAGTCTTTGGTGAGATTGTTGAACCTAGATTTATTAATTTATTTGTCAAGTCACTTATGAAAAGTGTTTAAAAGGTTAAATTATGAATTTTAATTTTTATTACCTTGAAAATCGTGTTTGCATAAGGCTTAAAAATATCAAGTTTGATGTATAGGTAACTAAGAAAAAGTTGATACCAACAAAATTTTAAAAGACATTTTAGGGATTTTCTTTAAAAATTAAGGCCATCAAATTTATAGGGTTTAACAGCTTTAAGTCACCTTTAATTTTTTTTTTATTTTCTACATCTATTCCAATTCACAACCATTCATTTTCCACAAATAAAAAAAGGACTCTAACATTTGCACCCGAGTGAAGTCACAGTAGACAGTATTTTAATACAAACACACCCTTAAACTGTATTTTAAATATAATCTGTCAATGTCAAAACTTCAGTCAAGGTTTACATTTTGGACTAAATGTCCTTAAAGTTGCGCCCACCAATTCAGAATTTCAGTAAGTAATTTCTTATAATTTCGAAACGTTGCTCCTTTAAACATGATAAACATGATAAAAATGTAAATTTTGACTAACGACGTTTTGACATTGACAGATCATAAAAAAAGTTTAAGGATGCGTTCTTATTAAAATACAAAATAAATTAAATATATTTTATGTAGGTAATATAAAACGAGACGATCATTTGAGATGTTATATGTCATTTTTGAAAAAAAAAAACACTATTCTAAATTACTGAATTCTAAAATAATATCAAGGCCCTAAAATGTGTACATATACCCTAAATTTTTCTAAGCATCCATATTCAGGCCTGTAAAAGTCAAATGCTACCGTTGATTAAGTGAGACTTAATGAGAGCACTATATATAACTATAAATAGATAAATAAACAGGGCCCTTCAAAATTGTATCGCCTTCAGACATTTCAATCAACTGAATCCGACCCTGTCCAAAAAAAAATCAACTTTATATGTTGCCATTGACCACGTGGGGTATATAGGGAGTTACGAAAGCGCAACATAACTATCCCTGTCAGTGTTTTTTTGTTTAAGCCTCTGATAGGAGACAATCCTAATAATTGTCTACCACAAATGACATTGCGGTTGGGTTTATAGATTTTCGCTATATCCCTCTATATTCATATACCATCGAGACCAGGGATTGCATTATATTTTCGTCGTTGACCAAAAGCCGGACGAAAACAGATCCAACCAAAAAACCCAAAGGCCGCATATTGAGGCAAGTTTTGTGCTGCGCATCATGGTGTTGACGATGATGTTGATGATGACTTTGATGAATTTCCGCGCGTGGTTGAGTTTAAAAATGTTCCCTCCACCCTTTTTAACTAAGTGGGTTTTTGAAATGCATCCGTGATTTGAATTTCATTCTCCCCATCAGAGATAGAGATTCTCTGTAAATCACGCATCAAAGCCAAAGGGTGTGTTGCTTAGGATAGCAACGAAAAGGTTCAACCAAAACACGCAATACATGTTGTGAGTTTTTTTTTTTTTGGTAATAGATACGCCATAACCATTAATATGGATAGAGATAAAAATAAACTAGTATACACGTTGCGTTACGTTTGTTTTTTTGAGGGGGGATATATATGGGGTTAAAGTTCAATTAGAGTATATTTTCGTCGAAATATGGTCAAAGGCGTGAATTGATGTAATTATTCTATTATTATACTTGCCTTAAGGCATTCCGAGTTAAGTAAGTTAGGGATTTTTGACTATTTTTCGAGTGCGTTAAGTGGTGTGATATAAAGTTTGATTTACAAAAAAAAATAATAAATATTGATGGTGGTGCACTTGGCACTATTTTAAGTGGTTAATGGAATTTCGAGGAGTGTATATATGGAACTACATATATGTACATATATGACTGGGGGAAATTATATTAAAAATTATTTTTTCTTTTTATCATAAAAACAATTATTAATATTTTTGTTTTGAAATAGATTAAGATAGCTTCAAGGGTTTTAATAATAATTATTGTAATAAAAGCATTGATAGGGGATTATTTTTATTTGTTTAGATGGAAGCTTAAGAGTCTTAATAGGTTTAAAACACTTAAAGTTCTTATTATAATCATGAACTTAATGCCTCCATTACACACAGAAAAATAATTACTAATCGAGAGCTTTTTTCGAGGTATTAAAAACAAATGTGTTAAATATAACCTAGCCAAGGGTAAAAATTACATAGTTCACTATGTTAATTCTAACGTAGTCCACTCGATTAAAATGCATTGTTTAAAATAAAAGCCTAAAAAGGTTAAATTAATGGAGAAACTTGGTTAGAATTCACAATTTTAAAATCGTTTATTTTAAACGAGTAGCTTGCTTAAATCAAATAATTATTAAATTTAGTTAATTTCACACGTGGCTTAGTAGATTGGTTACTATGAGCGATTTAATATGTTTCATTAACTAACTTAATTGGTTTTTGAAAGCGAACAAACTAACCCAGAAGTAATTTAATAAAATTTAGAACACTTTAACCGAATCAGTGTGTAGATTTAAACAATTTTGTTTAATCGAGTTGACTCGTATTATTTCATCATTTAGTCTGGTGAGTTTGTAGGTTATGTATATTAACAATGTTTGTTATTTAACTTAACCGAAATTTACGGTATTTTTAATCGATTATTTTTCTGCGTGTACCCTAAAGCAGGTCCATGCAGTTAAGATTTTTTTTTAAATGTGGTTGCCCTTTACATGGCTCAACAGAATATACCACGAGGTATGACAGGTGGGGGACCAACTTTAAAAGTTCACATTCAGAAGTTTTTCCGAGTTTAATAATAAATGGGTTATCCAGATTAACTCGTCCAAATCGGAGTTTCTCTGATTCAGAAGACCATGACGAGTAAAAAATGCCACAGTTGGGGTCGCCCAGCTGGAAACTGAAGAAGTATCCCTTTAGAACTGCTAGATGGCAGCAGATTACCAGCCACACGTAGCCGCAAGTACCTTCAGATTCAACTGACACTCACTGACTATAATATATAGGTACGCTAAAAAAAGAAAACTTTGTCTTCCTGAAAAGGAGATAGAGTTAGAAACCCCTCACATGAACCTAATCAGCTGATATGAAGGATATTTCGAGCCAAGTTACCTCATCGAAATCCAACCCTAGGGGGAGAATATTGTACCAAAAATCAGCAATACATTTTTACACTCACCCAGCATCACATCGACCCTACTATACCGTGCCCAAATGCCAACTCAAGTCTGTTTTGTCCAGGAGTGGTATAACCGTTGGTAGGGTATGGAAGCAACGGTTTAACAACTCCTGGACAAAACAGACTTGAGTCTAAGGACTCCGTTCACCGATAAGGCACACCAAAAACACATATAAAACAGCTTAACCTATCGGAAGATGGTATAATTTTTGCAAATGGCGGACAAAAATTAATCATAACAATTGGTTAATTTATATTTCTGAGATCTCGGAGATCTCTCACAAAATATATACCTAAACAGGATTCCTCACCAAAATTTCTCAGTTTTTGTGTCAACATACTAAGGAAAAACAATTTTTGGATTCGGCTGCGCTCAATTTTTAACGGAGGAAAATTAATAAGAACTGAAATATAAACTGACCAAATTATTCCGACTGCTTTGACGGTGTTCACATTGGACTTTCTCCTCCGACTTTTTTTTTGACGTCTCTGTATACTTATTTCCGCCTCACTTCAATGCCAGAAAGAGATGGCCAAGAAAAGCATCTCTTTCTTGCCAAGAAGTGGGAGTGATAAAAAATACAGAGACGTCAAAAAAAAGTGGGTGGAGGTAGTCCATAATGTGAACATCGTCTTTAGGAGTATATATATATATAGTGATTCAAGTCTTGCTGACGTGTATTTTGTGTCTCTTAACTTTACAAATGTCAAAGTAGAATTGACATTTGCCACCATAGGGTGATGAATTTGCGCATCCTATTAAAAAACAAGCTTATATACAATTTACATGTAATAATAAATTTATTACATGTGTTATTCATAAAGTGAAATTATAGGTTCCACAATGACACGGAAGTTTCGTTATTTCTTTTTTTCATCGTGAAATTCGCTGAAATTTCACATGTCTTTTGAATTAATTTCATATAAAATTTTAAGACGTTGTGAAATATAATACATCATCAGAAAAAATGAATACGTTCCACAATTAATTCACATTGACGAACTTTTTTCACTTGGCTTTAATTTGAAATTATTAAAATTATAAAATCGGTATCTTCATGGCTATAAGTCATAAAATATATTCAAACAATTATATTACTCCCCTCTTAAAATTCACACCATGATATCAACTGTAAAACATATAAGGAAAATTCACTTACTTCAAAAGCAACGTCATCACGCAAGAAAACATTATTACTTTACATTTTTATCACCGTACATCTATCTATCTTTCCTGAGAGAATTGTATCTTTTGCGCTCATCTATTCGTAATAATAACAATAATTATTTTTTTTTTTTTTTTATTCGACGAGGAATTTTTCTCACGACTTGGTAAAATGCGCTAATTTAAATTGTGTGCAGTGCCGTTTGGTTTATAAAACGTGAACGGGAGCAAGCAAACACAATATAATTGTGTTTCTCTCCATGGATATATAAATGTATATCTGAATCTCTTTTTTCTTATTGCATGTCATACTATTTATCATTGGATCTGTCTCAGTTTTTTTTTTAAGTTATGTTACGTTTGTTTTTTTTTTTTAATTTTTTTTTGTATATATAATTTAATGTAATTATCACACAAAAAAGAAATTATATGCGCTCTTGAAGACGATTATCCGCATCACATTAATGAGTTTGAAAGAAGGAATTTATGATACCGGAGGCAATAATTATATGCGCAAATGAGAGAAAAAGTGAGAACAGCGGGAAATTTGAACTTTTCTTGTAGGTATATATTTTTTTTATACATATAGGTACCTCCAATGGAAAACATATAGCCGATAGGAATTACCATGAAAAGGATATAGCTTTAGCGCTAAAGTCCTCAAAATTATATCAAATTTAAACAAAGTAGTAGTATGTTACATGCTATAGTTAGTTATTATTTTATTTAAACTTTGACTTTAAACTTGTAAAAAAAAATAAAAACAATCCTAGAATAATGATTTAATAAGCAGAAAAAATCATTGGGGTGAAATTTTTCAATTTCACACTTAAAAGTTCTTTTTTTTTAAACAAAATTGATTTATGATGACTAATGGTGTACCTAATAGTTTTCAAAACACCACCGATTTTTCTCTGAAACCCAGAATTCCTAAAATTCGAAAATTCAATTGATGATGAAAATAAAATGTTCACAAAAAATTTTTCACGTGAAAAATTTAACTTTAAATTCCACAGTTTCTATTTAAATTTTTGTGGCTCAAGTATGGTTACTTAATCTAATCCACTTTTATTTTTTTTCTTTATATGAACCCACGCCATATATCGATTTGATTAAAATCTTAAATATAAAGAAATGTCAAACCAATGTGGAAAAATTATAATAATTATAAGGATGGATGTTTTTTTAGAGGCGAAAATCTTCAAATTGGCAACACTATTTTCTGTGATTACCAATTTGTCAATTTTTGGTTGTTTTGAGGTAAGCTTGGTTTGGCAAGTCATCATGAATAAAGATTCACGCTAGTGAAAAGTTTGAAAATTGCTCAAATTTATTTAAAAAAAAAAAACATGGTTCAATAAGGTCAAATAAAAAAATTAATTTTAGTGAAGCGCTTTGTTTGAACATCTTAAGCATTCGAGAAAAAAATTGTACGCACATAATAAGCAAAATTGTAGCTTTTGAAATTCTACCCAAAAATACTGATGGAACACTTTTTTTTCTTAAATGCAATGGATTTTGAAAAAAGTGGGCCAAATTTACAAATTAAATTAATTATTTTGTATACTATTTTTCACACCATCACCCCGGCAAATACTGTATTTTTTTTCTCAACATGTTTTCAAAAATATTTTTCGTCTATATAGTTCTTGTTAAAATCAAAAATTTCAGTTTTATCTTGATATTAAGCTCAGACCGTCTCGTCGCATTTTGTTTGGTGAATTTTCATAGAAGAAATATGGAACTTGGGGTGAAATCTAGAATCTGCTAAATTACTTTTAAAAATTAAAAATTCAATTTCATAATTTAAAAATTAAATTTTTTGTATTCTTAGTTTTTTAAGCTTAGCGCGCCTAGACCGCCTTAGACTCTCGATAAACTTCAGTCCAAAAAATAAGGTTTTCTCTCGGTTTAATCTTGGATAGTTTGGGGTTAGTATCGTCTCGGTTTCGTCTCAGTTTTCTACAGTTTTTTATTTTTATATTTTTATTCTGAGATCACATACGCACGGCCGAGACTCGCAGACTCAGTTTTTTAATGTGATGTCTTCCTACTTTCGGATTTAAATTTAGATCCCGAGTTATTTCGGAGATTACTCATAGGATTTGGTGCGAGTTAACTCTTGATTAACTGAATAGATATTTCTTACAAATTTGTGTCAAAATCTTATCGAAATAGAGAGAGCGACACTTTGAAGGTCACCATTTCCATAGTGCCAAATAATGTCACTTACTCTATTTCGATGGTAAAAAGGCAATTCCATAGTGTGGCACTTTGATTTCGATAGATTTTTGACAACTGAAAATTAAAATTAATCTGAACTACACTGAAAAACTACGCCTATAAGTTAACTCGGGTTCAATTTATGTACAGGATTAACTATAACTTCTGTATAACTCAAAGTTAACTCAGGCACTAAAAAAGTATGTCGAACTAAATTTCAGTTAATAAAATACGGTCCGTCTCGGACACGTCTAGAATGCTTTGGAGATTGGATCGTCTTTTTTTGTTCGTCTCGTGCCCCAGCTCTAATTTCAATTTTAACCTTCAAAAGCAAAAACAGTGGTTCAAACTTCAAACTCTTCACACTAAATCTAGCTTCATCGGAATTTATCTAAAGTCATTGTCTAATTTTTCTGGGTTATAATAATATCTATTTCACAGAATATACTGTCGAATGTATACAAATGTAAATTTAATTTAATCAATTTTATATAGAAATTTCAATTGTTTCTGTTATACGAATTGAATGACACTTTCACATTTTTAAAACTGCATATAAAGTGTTCCTTGAACTGACTATATAAACTCGACTTTATTTGTAATACATTATAACACATGTATTCGTGTATTCCTATTAGGTACCTTCCTTAACAAAAAAATATATTTTATTTGAATTTCTGCAGAACTTTTAAATTCATTTTTCCCAAAATATACAAACATTTGAATTCTGATACTCGTTATTCTTGCAAAAAAAAAACATAAAAGAAACACAACTTCTTGATGTAAAAGTGAAAAAGTCCATTAAATCGAATCACCATTTTCATTTCCATTTTCATTTCAAACTCCAACCCCAAAAAAGAAAGCCAAAAAAAAAAAACTTGCATAAGAATCGTATTTATTCTCCATTATTTTCAATTTTCGATTGAATTTCAATGTAAATATACTCGAACAAAAAAAAAAAAAAAAAAACACACACCCTACCTCTATTCGTCCTTATTTTCCTTCTAATCATTATTTCTTTAGCTACCGTGTGGTTGCATCATTTGCATTTAAAACAAATGAACAAACACATTCGAAAAGGTGCTTCATTTCCACATAACACATCATCTGATATATCTACAGAACTGAGTATCGAATTACGTCTATCTTTGAGATAGGTGTACCTACATCCCAAAATGCTCCTCCTCATCCATCGCATTCTGTTCTATAGACACGAAAAAAATATCCTGTTTGTGGGAAAATCTACTGCACCTTTCGAATTTCTATGTGAATTTCTTTAACAGCATATGGTCTGATGAATTTGGACAATCATCCCCCTTGATGGACTTTTGTATCTATGAAATGTTTACAGGTTTTTCAATATGGATCTCTGAACATAATAATAAAATTGTGAAGGTCTTGAATTTGACTTTTGATTACGTAACTTTATTTGATCATTTTATATAAACACAACAATTCAATCGAATTCTAAGATTAAAATAAATAATGAACTGAACAAAATCGAATTTACCACCCTTGAATTTCGAAGGATATAGTAACATATGTTGTGATGTATATTTCTGAGATTGTTTATATAAAAGTGAGTAAATTACTAAATATAGATATGTATTCACTTGTTGCATATGAAAAAATCAACAGATATTTCCTATACTTCCGGAGGATACAAAATTATTATCTTCGAATAATCTTAATTGGATTTGAAATTCATCATAATAATAATACAAAAAAAGATGTGGATATTTAGATACTTTATGCTACCTGTTTTAGATGATTTTATTTTTTTTTTTTTTCTCAGAAAAAAAAGGAATCAGTGGATTTGAGATTGAGAGTAAAGAACAAAGAACAAAAACAACAACACAAAAATCAAATATTCCCACACTTTCAGAGAATTATAAGAGATACACAGCAATATTTTCAGAATATATACAGATGCAGATTTTCACAGATGCGAGGGAAGTTGAATTGTAATTTTTTTTTTTTTTGAAAATGCAGATGTTTTAAAATACGGACAAAAAAAAAGCATATGGCAGATTTTAATACAAATTTATTTATACAATGTCATCTTGTATGAATTTTAATTTGAATTTTTGAACGGATTTTCTAAGAAACATCAAAATAAAATATTCATTGTTTGCTGCTTGAATGGCAAATAAAAATATTTCTATACTCTCTCAATAATAAAAAAAATATCATCAACCTATAAATACAACGTTCAAGCTACTTTTATGTATTGATATACGATATTTATGACAATTTTCAAAGCAATTGAAGCTTTTACCTACTTATTGCCAACCAAAGTGTCATTATTGGCTAAAAAAAAAAAACAGGACCGTATCCAAAAATTAATAAGGGGGGGAGGGTGATTTGTTTGTTTTTTTATTATATAGGTTTAAAGACAATAACCTTGAAAATTCGACCTTTGAAACTAAAGTTAACAGCTTCTATGGATTTTTAAAACATCGGCACGTTTAAAACATTTTTTTAATGGATTAATTTTGGATAATGGATGTTTTTGTTAAAAAAGTCAACCCTCTCCAGGTGAATTTATTGCTACATGACATCTTTGAAGAGTAAAATTTTACTCAGCTATTTTTTTTTAAATATGTACCTACCGAAAACTTTCATCAACTTTTATAAGAAGTTTTTTTTACAGATAACATCCCCCTCCACTCCCCCCCCTCCTTTGATTTCTCTGAAGAATAAAATTGTATTGAACAATTTTTGTTTTCAATTTCCGAAAACTTCATATATGTAGGTACTATGTACTTTTAAAGGAGTTTTTTTTTGTCGTTGTTTTTTAAGATAAATGTTACTCTTTTTATTTTACTTTTATTTTATTTTATTTATTTTTATTTTATTTTATTTTATTTTATATATAATTTATTTTGATTTTATTTTATTTTTATTTTATTTTATTTTATTTTATTTTATTTTATTTTATTTTACTTTATTTTTATTTTATTATTATTAAAATATTTTTTTTTTTTATTTTATTTTTATTTTATGTATATTATTTTATTTTTATTTTATTTTGTTTTGTTTTGTTTTATTTCATTTCATTTTTTTTTATAATATATTATTATTTTATATTATTTTGTTTTATTTGATTTTTATTTTATTTTATTTCATTTAATTTCATTTCATTTCATTTCATTTCATTTCATTTTATTTTATTTTATTTTATTTTATTTTATTTTATTTTATTTTTATTTCATTTTATTTTATTTTATTTTTTTTTTATTTTATTTTATTTTATTTTTATTTTATTTTATTTTATTTTATTTTATTTTATTTTATTTTATTTTATTTTATTTTATTTCATTTTATTTTATATGATACTATTTTTATTTTATTTTTATTTTTATTTTTATTTTATTTTATTTTATTTTATTTTATTTTATTTTATTTTATTTTATATCATTTTATTTTATTTCTATTTTTATTTTATTATTATTTTATTTTTATTTTATTTTTATTTTTTTTTATTTTATTTTTATTTTATTTTATTTTATTTTATTTTATTTTATTTTTATTTTATTTTCATTTAATTTTAATTTTATTTTATTTTATTTATTTTATTTTATTTTATTTTATTTTATTTTATTTTATTTTATTTTATTTTATTTTATTTTATTTTATTTTATTTTATTTTATTTTATATCATTTTATTTTATTTCTATTTTTATTTTATTATTATTTTATTTTTATTTTATTTTTATTTTTTTTTATTTTATTTTTATTTTATTTTATTTTATTTTATTTTTATTTTATTTTCATTTAATTTTAATTTTAATTTTATTTTATTTTATTTTATTTTATTTATTTTATTTTATTTTATTTTATTTTATTTTATTTTATTTTATTTTATTTTATTTTATTTTTATTTTATTTTCATTTAATTTTAATTTTATTTTATTTTATTTATTTTATTTAATTTTATTTTATTTTATTTTATTTTATTTTATTTTATTTTATTTTATTTTATTTTATTTTATTTTATTTTTATTTTATTTTCATTTAATTTTTATTTTATTTTATTTTATTTTACTTTATTTTATTTTATTTTATTTTATTTTATTTTATTTTATTTTATTTTATTTTATTTTATTTTATTTTATTTTATTTTTATTTCATTTTATTTTATTTTATTTTATTTTATTTGATTTTTATTTTATTTTTATTTCATTTTATTTTATTTTATTTTATTTTATTTTATTTTATTTTATAATTGAAGAAACTTTCGGGTATCCCAATTCCCAAAAAGAAGTTTTTACGGCCTTTCGTTTAGAAAATAGTATTTCGGCCTTTACCCATTCCAATCCCAATTTACCCTATTTGAAAAATCCCATACATGGTGCAAATTTTTCATTTACAAGAATTTATCCAGTTCTGTACAAGTTACCATAAAATCTCTGCTTCTGCTAATAACAAAATTCTCCACTTATTAAGCGGATACAGGGTATCGTTTTGTTGTATTTTAAAAAAATTATTATTCAAACATAAAAAAAAACTATGTATTGAAAATTTTGATAAAAAAAAAATTAGGAATTATGAATTCACTCAAATTGAGGGTATTTCAGAACCCCCTTACGACATTAAGAAAATTATTCTTTCAAATATAGAAAGAATTCTTTTTTATTTTTTGTATTTTCTTTGACAACAAATAAAAAAAAAATCAAATGTCAATTTTTTCTTTCAAACTGTGTACCTACGGCTTTTCTGTGAACCATATAATTTTGGCTATATCATATTTAAATTATTCATATAGCCCAGGAGATCTTTAAACGACCGCGACGTTTCATGTGATGCATGAATTTTGAGAAAAAAAAATTCTATTTATAGCTTTATTATAAACGCGTCTTCTTAAGCTCTTAGCGATATCTTTTCGTCTTTTGGGAAACACCAACGCCTTTCCCAGCTCAGTTCAGACCAAACAAGACCAGACATCACAGACATCAAGGACATTTTCTTGGAATTATGCCAGCAAATGATTATGCAGACTTCGAAATGAATGAATACAAAAAAAATGAAACAAGTTGAAATATTCTTACAATAAATCATTTACAGCAACAGCTCTGCTGGAATATCGAAGTCAAAATGAAGTCAAGGGGAAATCTAGCTCGAATATAATGCATAAGGATTAAAAAATATTTATGAAAGGACTTCTAAGATAATCTATATAGGAGTGTATAGCTAAATTAAAATTAAATTCAATTATACGCAAAATTTGTCAAACAAAATTTGTACTTGTACCTAAAAAGTGATTTATGTGGTAAATATCGATAGAGAAAGTCCTTAAAGTTTGACTTTAGAAAAAGGACATTTTTAGGATTTTCTCTGTCCTTAAACTGGTTTAATAAATAAAATATATATCTATAGTTCTATCTTATACCTACTACTTTACCGACCGAAGACTTGTAAACTTGTCAACGATTTCTCACAGAATTTCTGTGTGGGAAATAAATTGGATATAAAGTTAAAGTCCCTTTTTTATTTGCTTTTTTTTTGTATATAGTCGTCGACAAACTAATGCATCTTCATCCTTTTTTTCGGACTTGGCACTGATTAATTTGCAAACAAGTTTAAGTTTATTTTCTTTTTTTTTTCTTTTTTTGTTAAAAAAAAAAAAACAAAAAATGTAACGAAAATTTAGTGCAATGAACAAAGTAAGAGAGACAAACATTGACATTGAGAAGTTGACAGAAAGAAATTGTGTAAAAAGAACGAGGAAGTGCAACACTGTACCTTTATAATAATATATAAAAAAAAATGGGTAATTGAGTGAATGTAATTCAAAAGTAGTTGCTTTTTAAGGAGAAGGTTTAAAACACATATAGAGATACATTTTGTTTGATGATTTTGTTTTTTTTTTTTTAAGTAATGGGATTCGTAAATTGGATGGAAGTTGGTAAGGAGATATTTTACTTGTTTACCTAATTTTGTTGTCTTATTTTTTTTTGTGTAGAGAATACAAAAATGAGCGTGAGCGTGTGAACAGGTGTACTGCTTTTGGGATTATTTTTTGTTTCTTTGGCTGTCTGGGAAGTGACTAAAGTTCACAATTTGAACCTGAAAAAAGGAAATGTGATTGAAGAAGCTTGCACAAATAATGTTTGTATACCTAAATGGGGAAATAGAGGATTAAGTGCATTCAAGTATAAAACAAGCTTCTTGTTAACTAATTTCCTGCAAAACAAAAAAAAATAAAAAGAATGTAAGAAAAAAAAATACAAAATAGGATCGCAGTCCAAAAGCAAAAGCCCGATAATGGATTAAAAGCCTCGCTTAATTAAAAAGTTACGCCCATATTATTCACTCGATACATCCAGATTAAAATTTAAATCTGGATGTATTTACATTGAATTTGTATGATTTACATCTGGATTTAAGTTTTAATCTGGATGTATCGAGTGAATAATATGGCGGTTAATGTTGTAAAAATATTAAATTATTTACTAAAAAAAAAAAATAAAAAAAAAATAAAAATAAAAATAAAAATAAAAATAAAAATAAAAATAAAAATAGAAATAGAAATAGAAATTAAATCAAAATACAGTTAAATTAAATCATTATACAGTGCCTACGTTCTGTAACTCTCGCATCGATAAAATTGGTCGAGAAACGGTGGGAAATGGAACAAAACTCATATGATTTGTTTCAAATTTCATCGTTTCTCGACTGATTTTATCGATGCGAGAGTTACAGAAAGTAGGCACAGGTTTCATTATGACAAAAGATAAAAAATGGCTTAGAAGTACTAAAACATTGATTTTTTCTTTAATACTTTTTTATTTATAAAAAAAATTAATTATATATTTTTTAAATGCAATATTATTTGTTCTACTTAGAAAGATCAGAATGCAAAATTGTATACAAATCTGTCAAACCATTAGCGAGATATAGGCCAATAACCCAAAATTAAGGCAATATCCCAAAAATATGCAAAACCCCTTTTTCCGTTGTGTGAATTTTTGACAAAAATCTGAAACGCAGTTTTATTGCAAATAGTTTAAAAATGAAAACCACGAAATTTTATCAAAATTGTTGGAATTATTTTTTGAGAAAATTCGAGAAAAAAAAATCATTGTATGGCAGCTACCCATTCTAGATGAGTTTGAACAATAATACAACATTTCTCATCTAGGGAATTGCGTAAAAATATTATAATATATATAATATACAAAATTTGAAGCAAATTGGTCAACAGGTTTAGGTTTAAGCCTCATGTCAAATGGACATACTTAAGAACAGAGTGACAGATAGTATATGGCTAAAATGGGAGTCAGACAGAATTCCGAAATCTTGAGAACTCAAAATCCCGAAAATCCATTATTCCAAAAATCCATAACTGAGAAATCCCAGAATTTAGAAAAACACAACATCCAGAAGAAACCAAAAACTAAGAGATCTCAAATGGGTTTTTTTGTTGTTGGGATTTTGGCCTTTCGGAATTTTGGGTTTTTGGGATTTTGGTTTTCAGGATTTTGACTCCAACTTGGCAAAAACCACTTTTCTGAACTGCCCATCATCTTAATATAAATTTTGGTGAAAAATTCACAATTTCTTTTTAACAAGACACCAATAATTACCTTAAAATTATGATTTCCACCTTTAAAGAAAATTGTTATGGTACAGAATTCCCTTAAAAACTAAGTCAATCTATCAGTATAAAGGGTATAATTTCCTAAATTTTTTGTATGGACTTATGTCCCACCAGGTTAAGAAAAATAAGTCGGAAACCTGAATCAGAAATGGGATATCGGCCCATTGTTGACTAATGACTTATATCCTGTGGAGTTATTAGTCACAGAACATGCTGTTAAAAAAGTGATTTTATAAAAAAAAAAAACAATTAAAATTAAATTAAAAATTCTTGTTGACAAATGAAATGGTTGAGAGTAAATAAGTCACTAGACCCTGAATCTCCAATCTCCACCAGTTATCGTACTCCAAAAATTATTTACTATTTTTCTATTATAAAATTGAAGGTTTAATACTTGGTGGAATTAATCTTAGACAATTTTTTTAAATATGATTAAATGAAACACTTGTTTTTTCCCACAAATATAATTTTTATAATTTATTAAAAATTACAAAAATTGACCCGTTTTATCTTCGTGAGGACATCTTCAAGACCTCAATTGTTTTATGTTTTAATAAAATATATTTATTACTTCTTTTACATTTAAAGCACCAATTTACTTAAAAATCTTATAAATTTTATAGGTGATATACTTCCTTAGATATCTTTCGAAAAAAAAGAAAGTTTTAAACCACCTACAGCCCACAAGAGATACAAAAACTTCTACAGATACAATTTTATGTTTTATCTTGTACCTACAAAAAAGTTTCAGCTTCTATTAAAAAAAATATAATGAAAAATCAGGAAGTAAAAGTTAGATATAGTTCTGCATTTGACCTTTAGACTGAACAACTTAGATTTCAAATAAAAAAAATCTCCTCACTCTATAAAACTTTTTTATATTATTTTTCATCAAATAATGTTCAAACATCATCTGGTCCAGTGTCAATCAATACTAATTCAAAAAACATCTTCTTTCCAAATATAGACATCAATTTTAAAGGAAATATAAATAGACCACCTAGTATTTTAATGATGATCATAAAAATCTACTTCAAATCCACCTACTCATAATATGTCATCTCAAAAATTGGATTGATAAAAACAACCATTAAAACTTTTTTTTTTTAAAAACTCTCCAAAAAAATTGTGACATAATATAAAATATTTCTTCTTTCACAATAGTAGTTTATACCTATGTATCTTTATCTTTTCAACCAATTTATCTATCTTATTCAATTTACATTAGGGAATAGAAATACAGATACATAACTATAACTAGAAAAAATAAAAAGTTGTCTAAGGTTAATTTTTTTTATTTTACATCACTGCAGATAAAATGCATCACCCACTTATAGCCTTTTGCTTCCACATCTGACACAAAGCGTAGGAGTTACCTCTCACTTTGATTAGCATTAGAAAAAGAAGTTATACAAAAAAAAAAAAAAAAACAGAGTTATACACTTCTCGTGTGTCTGGCTTGTGCCGCAATTCGACTTTAGGGTCGTATCTATTCTTGAAAGGTAAATTTTTCATTTTATTTTTAATTTAAAATTCAAAGTAAAAGAAGATGCAATACAATACAATACAAAATACTTTAAAGAAAAAACAACAACAGCAAAAAAAAAATTAAATAAATAAAAAGTGAAAGAAGGAATTTTCCTTGAAAGGTCTTGTACACTGAAAGTCATTTGATTGAGCTCAATTTTGTATTAAATTTCTTTTTTTAATAATTTTATCTTACTTTCGATTTAACTTTACAATTTAATAAATTTTGTAAAAAAAAATTAACTAATAAAATAATTGAAATGCGTTATCCAAGTATGACTTGGTGTAATGGTTAGTGCGTAGGACTGTCACGCCGAAGGTTTGGGGATTGGGAAAACACCAAATTTTTTTTTTCGCAGGTACTGCATCTTAAGAGGTATTAACAAATTCTCCAAAAGTATCTCTTGTCTTGAAAAAAGTACCTCTGACTTAAGCCGTTCGGATTCAGCAGAAAATTGTAGATCCCCATCATTCCTGCTAATAACACACAAACAGAAATGTTTGAGAGTTATAAGTCATTAGGTGCTGTGCCTACGTTCTGTAGACTGTTACTCTCGCATCGATAAAATTGCTGGAGTAACGTTGAAAAATGGTTTTGTTCCTTCATACGATTTGTTTTGATTTTCTTCGTTTCTCGACTAATTTAATTGATGCGAGAATTACAGAACGTAGGGACTGGTTATCCACGAGCTTTCGCGCTACAATTTTTTTTTTTTTTTAAGTATGTTTCCTCCTATCCCTTCACTATGCTAGAGTTATAGCTATTTCACGGAGGATAATCTCAATATTCAGGCTTCTTAAATATTTCGCACCCTTAAAATGAAAGTGACATAACTCAAAATTTCTGTAACTTCTGATTTTTCAATAAACTGAATTTTAAAAGCGAAATTAACTCTAAAACCAGGTTGTAAAAAAGATGCCGAAGTTTTTAGTTAGGTTAAAAGAACCTACTAAATTTTTTTTGCGATCTACATAATATATATTATATGAAATTTTGAATTCCGTCTTTTTCTGTAAAATGTACAGAACAACATTGCCAAAAGATAGTTCTGATTTTTTTGCATTAATAATATTTTTTAAATGTTGAAATTTTCGACTTACATTTTAATAACATTTTTGAAATGTTGAAGTTTTCGACTTACGAGGTCCTGCACTTTAACTGACGATATTTTGGTCTTCAGTTAAATCAGTGATGAATTTAGAATAGAAGTGATTTATCAACATTTCTGTTAATTGTGACACGAATATTATTTTCAAATTAATTAGATGATGTTCCACAAGGAACCCACATAGGACCACAGCTTTTTTTCGTTTTAATTTTTTTTAAATATTGTCTTATTCTTACGCTGTGGCTCCATTAGCAATATTTGAGGCAATGTCAATTTAAATGGCAATGACAATTTATTGCCTGGGTGGGCCTTCTATTACCAGGTAATTTCAGTTGTGAAATGTCAATATAGAAATTAGAACCACAGTCAAGTGTTTTTTTCTCTTTAAAATCACTGTTTTTGATAATAAAAAACTTTAATTTACTTAATTTCTCTTATTTTCAACTTTAATTTCAAAACCTAGTACAATTCATTCAAAATCGCGGAGAAACCATTTTGAAAAAGGTGAAACGTCAAAAATTATTACCTCAGCGATGGAAATCAATAATTGCATTTCATCAGCCAAGCAATATTGCCTAAGCGTCTCCATTAGCAATATTCAAGGCAATGGCAATGAGCCAAGATTTTTATTTCCTCAAGTATTGCCAATGGAGCCGCTAGGTGAACTTCAATCGAAATTCTGAATTTCAAATAATTTATTCACATGATTAAAGTCTTCGAATTCAGTTTACAATATTTTATATTCAAAAATATTGCATATGTTTCAAAATTCTGGTAATCTGTAGTTCGTTTCCTTGATTCTTATTTTTTTTTTTAATTCTTTATTCAGTTTTTTTAGAAATATTACCTACTATTTTGTTCAGATTTTTTAAGCTTAATTTAATGAATTCAAAAAGAATTCTTCACTTTCAGAACTATGAACATAAATAAATTTGACCATACAAAATATTAAATTGAGTTTTCAAAAAAAAAAAAAAATGTTCTACCATCATAATCAAATGACTCAAAGTGTATGTTCAATTGAATGTCACTTTTAAAAGACACTGGACAATAAACCATCGACACACCCTGATATTTGTTTTTTTTTTATTTATAATTTTTTGTGCGGATTATGCCTGTGTTGAATGAATAACCAATATTATGTTTATATTTATCCCAGAATATATCCAGACACAATATGAACATTATATAAACTGAACATGGACAAACATAAATTATAATAATTTTTTTTCAATAAGGAAGCAAGAATAATAAAAAGCAATATAGCAGCTATAGGCGCCCAGGTTTACGTATTATTATAATTCTCTTTTATTTATGACTTGTTTTTGTTCGCATTAGAATTAGCTCATAATCTAACCTCAATGCCTACATATTGATTGAGAGTGAATTTTGAAAGGCCAATTTGATTGTTTATCGATGGAATTATATGATAAATTATTTATCATTAAACAAAAAAAAAGTGTTTTTTTTTATTCAGAATTCTTTATTATAGGGTCATATATTTTATACTTAAAGGAACTTTTAAAAGCTTGGTTTTTTTTTTAAGAGTCAACAGGTTCTTTAAATACTCTAAAGTCTAATGTATCATAACAGGAGGCATAAGATTAAATGAAATTTAAAATAATAAAATTTGATAATAAATTTATAAATATATTGTATCGATTATAGCAAATTATGCTAACGAGTTTCGGAAGAATATGGATATGAGGACAAAAATTGGATTTACGAGTAAATAATTTACGAGGCAATTTTTTGATGGTTTTTTTAATTAATCCTGGAAATTTGAAATAACTTATTATTGATAGAGAATTCACAAAATTTGTGTTCCTTCATTATCTAGAGGGTTGCCACATTTTTTGTATGTTGCCATAATCTATTTTTTCTAATTGGTTAGTTCCTCATAAATAAATATTGAAAATAACACTTATTTAAGCTAACCCCATTAAGAAACCTTTTGTGAAAAGGTATCTTTTTTTTACAAACTTTTATATGTGTATGTGAATGGTTTATTAGGAAACTCGATTTAATTAATTATATTTTTCGTTAACTAATGATTTTTTTTTTCTCATTAACCATGCTCTGTCAAAGTAAAATGCTTTCTACTCAAATCATTTCTTAGTTAAATGTTCTCAATATAATTAAATTTTTTTTTTTGAAAATTTATTTCTTCATTATTCTCTCAAATCTTTTGTAGAAAAAGACCGACACTGTCCGTAAACAAAAAAAAAAACAATTTGAATATTCATTAAATCTCATTCTTAATCATTATTGCATCTTAAACAACTAAATATTCTCATGTTCAACAAAAACCTAAAGTAGTTTATTATAGCAATTGCTTTATATCAATATATATACAAGCATATACTTTACAGATTGACTTTTTGTTGAAAAACATCAATTAATTGCTCTCGAATCACTGTTATAGGTTGCATTCTATTTATAGATATACAAAAACTAAATTTAAATTGATATGAATATTCATTAAAAATTTTATCTCATGTATATCTTAAAGACTCATCCAAAAGGAATGAACATGAACAGAACATGATTTAAGTTTGATCTTAACTTATTTGTTATTCTTTTAAATTAATTTAATGTCAATTTTTTTGATTCAATTAGCATTTTATGTAAATTTAAAAAAAAGTTATTTTTAGCTTGAAAAAAGAAACAAATAAACATTTTCGGAAACAGATGTATGTTTTTATATGGGTAAAACCTAATAAAACATTTTAAAGCTTTTGGTTTGGGTCTTTAGAAAAAAGCACTACAGCAAGTCCTATTTAAAATTATGCAGGTTGTATGAAGGTACAAATTTTCCCTAAAAAAAAAAATAAACATTGTGAAGATAAATAATTTCTGTTAAAAATCTTGAAAGTTTGTATTTTTCTTCTTAAAAGTAGGCCAAGTACATTATACATTTAAAAGCGCGTAATGGTGAGTTATGTGAGTATAATTAATTCAGAAATTCAAAAAAAAATAAGAAAACAAAAGAAAAAGTGAATAAAAAGCCTCCCATAAAGTGCTAATTATTTTATCATGATAATATCTTAGACTCATAGAGGTAAGATAATGATAAGAAAAAGAAGCTATGCATTTTTTTTTTGAAAAAAAATTAAACAAAACAGGGTACTTCAAAAGAAGTGTTACCAGTTCAAAATATTGGCCACTCTTTATTTCTATTTTAAATGTTTATAAATACAAATTATATCCGCAGTTGATTGATAAAGTGGTAAGTGTCACAAACGTCACAAAAATATTTTCTTTCATTGCTACAAATATACACATTTTTATCATTTTTTTATCGAATTACTAATTTGGGGAAAATAAGAAATCAAAATTTGAAATTTTTTCTGGCCGGAATTTAAAACTTGAAGTCGTTGTCACACCCGTAGCTTTTAGAAACTTAATCTTTCTGTTTTTTTAAGTCATTTTGAGTTTATATTTTTTTTAGACATGAAGTTTATGGATCAGGGTAATAATTCTAATTTTACCCACTTTAAAACAAAAATGATTAATTATGTAACCATTTTTTTTTTGAGGAATTATTTTGATCAATTTTTATTCTATTAATTAATAAATTATAAAATTAATTAATAAATTATAAAATCTTGAGCATCTGTGTTATAACCGTAACAATGAAGATACCCTCACGAGGTTTTGTTTAAAAAATTTCATTTAAATCAGAGAAAGTCAAAAAATAATTAAAAAGAAACAAATTCTTTTAGGTGTTTGTTCTTCTTTTAGATGTTTGTTGTAAACAACAGTGTAGTTTCAAAAATTGGGCAAATTTTATATTAGCACAGGTACTAAAATTTATCAAAATAAGAAGTAAAAATAAAAATTTAGCTAATGTTAGTTAAATACGAATTTTTGTAATTTTCTTTTTGTTTGGAAGAACCACTAAATTAGGAGATATTAGGAGTTCCGCAAGGTACAATTGTTTGGCCTTTACTTTTTAATATACACATTCATTGAATATAATTTTTTTAAAAAGTTTTTTTTTGTATTTATCATTTTTTTTAAAGGATCACATTTTGGAAATTCCATTTTTAAAATATTATAGCCAAAGAAAGTAAAGTAGGTTGATATAAATCGCTGTTAAATTTTATAGGCAAACCTGCAAAACTAAGAAATTAAGGGAGTGCCGCAAGGTACAATTGTTTGACCTTTACTTTTTAATATATTAATTGAATATAATTTTTAATTTAAGAATAACTACTTGTTGGTTGATAAATGCGCTTTGAAATTTTCATTTTTTAAGGCATTATAGCCAAAGATATAAATATCAACTTTTTGCTATTTAGATACAAATCGTTGTAAAATTTTATAGAAAAACCTTTTAAACTAGGAAATTAATGGAGTACGGCAGGGTGGAATTTTGCTGCCCTTAACTATTTAATATACTAAAGCTATCGTTTCAAGAGTTTTCTTGTTTATTTTTGTGGTAATTTTTATTTTTGAAGCTTCACACTTAAGTCGATAAATGCTGTGGCTGTACGAATGGCTTTTCTAAAATATTATAGCCGAATAAGTTGAGGTTAAAATATAAAAACATTCACAGTTTGGTAGTAAAATAAAAATCCATGTACAATTTTAACGAAACACCTGCTTAAACAGGAGATAAATGGAGTACCGTAAGGTGGAATTGTTTGCCCTTAAAATACTTAAAAAATCCTTTCAAGAGTTTTCTTGTTGATTTTTTGTTGTCATATTGAAATGTCATGTTGAAATGTTTGAAGGTCAACATTTAAGTTAATAAATGCTGTGGCTGTAAGACTAAAATAAAAAGTTTTGCAGCTAGGTTCAAATATCTTTAAACTAAAAAAAAAAACATCAACTAAAACAGGAGATAAATGGAGTACTGCAAGATGGAATTGTTTTCGCTTAACTATTGAAAATATTTTAAAGAGTTTTCTTATTGTTATATTTTTTGTCATTTTTTATTAAGGTTCACTTTTAAGTTGATAAATTTTATGGTTGTTAGATTAAATTCATTGAGACATTTTTGTTAGAGATGATAAAGTGAAAATACAAACAAATACACTCTTTGATAGTAAGATACAAATTCTTTTGAAATTTTACAGAGCCACCTTTTAAAACAGGAGATAAATGGAGTACCACAGGGTGGAACTGCTTCTGCCTTACTATTAAAAATACTCAATTTATTTGTTTTTTTTAATGTGTTCTTTTTCACATAAATAATCACATTTTTTGATGATAAAATTGCTTTAGAATTGATTTTGTATTAACAGTAAGTTGATTTAAATTTCAGGGCACGTTCATTGTACTCTCAAATCTAGGTCATATAATAGAATTTTACTCTTCTTCAGTGTTATTTAATGGAAATAGCCTTGATAAAAAATTCTTAACATTTTGTAGACATTTTATTCAACGTCATTCATTGATGGAACGACCAACAACAACGCAATGTATCCTTTTGTTCCCTTTTTAAAATAATATTAACTTAAAATCTTTTATTGTCAAGGACGAAATGTCCCCATCTATATAAAGCTACTGAAAATATTCATCTTGTTTGATTTTTTTTTTATTTTACAAGACTCATTTTGTTGTTGAATATTTTTTTTTATGAATTATTATAAGAAATATAAAAGGTGTTTACTTTTTTCTCTTCTCATAGAATATAAATAAATGCTGTGGCTGTACGAATGGCTTTTCTAAAATATTATAGCCAAATAAATTGAGGTTAAAAGATAAAAACATACACAGTTTGGTAGTAAAATAAAAATCCATGTACAATTTTAACGAAACACCTGCTTAAACAGGAGATAAATGGAGTACCGTAAGGTGGAATTGTTTGCCCTTAAAATACTTAAAAAATCCTTTCAAGAGTTTTCTTGTTGATTTTTTGTTGTCATATTGAAATGTCATGTTGAAATGTTTGAAAGTCTACATGTAAGTTAATAAATGCTGTGGCTGTAAGGCTGACATTGAAAGTTAGATACAAAGATACAAAAATAAAAAGTTCAGCAGCTAGGTTCAAATATCTTTAAAATTAAAAAAAAAAAACAGCAACTAAAACAGGATATAAATGGAGTACTGCAAGATGGAATTGTTTTCGCTTAACTATTGAAAATATTTTAAAGAGTTTTCTTATTGTTTTATTTTTTGTCATTTTTGTTTAAGGTTCACTTTTAAGCAGATAAATTTTATGGTTGTTAGATTAACTTTATTGAGACATTGTCTTTAAAGATGGTAAAGTGAAAAGGTAAACAAATACACTCTTTGATAGAAAGATACAAATTCTTTTGAAATTTTACAGAGCCATTTTCTAAAACATGAGATGAATGGAGTACCACAGGGTGGAACTGCTTCTGCCTTACTATTAAAAATACTCAATTTTATGTTTTTTAATGTGTTTTTTTTTTCACATAAATAATCACATTTTTTGATGATAAAATTGCTTTAGAATTGATTTTGTATTAACAGTAAGTTAATTTAAATTTCAAGGCACGTTCATTTTACCCTCGAATCTAGGTCATAATATAGAATTTTACTCTTCTTCAGTGTTATTTAATGGAAATAGCCTTGATAAAAAATTCTTAACATTTTGTAGACATTTTATTCAACTCAAGTCATTCATTGATGGAACGACCAACAACAACGCAATGTATCCTTTTGTTCCCTTTTTAAAATAATATTAACTTAAAATCTTTTATTGTCAAGGACGAAATGTCCCCATCTATATAAAGCTACTGAAAATATTCATCTTGTTTGATTTTTTTTTTTTATTTTACAAGACTCATTTTGTTGTTGAATATTTTTTTTATGAATTATTATGAGAAATATAAAAGGTGTTTACTTTTTCTCTTCTCATAAAATATAAATAAAAGGATATTGCTTAAAATTTATTCAATTTTATTCTATAAGTAGGTACACTTTTATATCGATGATAAAAATATTACATCGAAATTATTTTATTTCATTTTGTATAAAATGCCAAATATAATTCAATCAAAAAGTCATTGAATACAAATTGGCTTTTTATCTATAAATTATAATGTATATAGGTTTGTAGGTAAAGAACAAATCGATATTTTACGTTTGAAGTAATCAAAACAAATATAGAGCAGTTGTGTTGATGTTTCAAATAAACAAATTTACTTGAAACACTTGTGGTCCTTTTGATGTCACGATTTCAACCAATTTAACTTCTTTTTTTTTTTTTGTATTCATTTGATAGACAAATTCAAATAGAATTTAGGAGATACGCAAAATGTTGAACGCATTATTTTTGTTTTATTTTCTCTTTCCTCGAAAATTACAACTGCTGGCTGTTTATCTTGCTTATTAATGTGTTTTATGTGTTTCAGGACTTACCAAAAAAAATAACAAACGAGATGATTCTTAACAAAAATTCTCTACATACGTGACATTGGTGTAAATATAAGTTCTTCGTTTCTCACCTGTGAGAATCATAAACAACTTTAGAGAAAAATACCTCTGTCAATAGATAAAAGTATACGATCATCTTCTTTCGATTTATGTGAGGTCCTGTGAGGACCAAATAGATTGTATATGTACAACAAGGAGAGGATGCACGTACAATAAACATATATGTATGTACCATGCGTTTTATGTTATCCTTGAAAGGTTGTACGACCAACGACGTATGTATAGGTAGGGCTTATCTCAGCAGGTAGATTGTGGTTTGGATGTGAAGTGAAGAAATTAGGTGTTTTTTCTGTGGACATTTTTTTTTTTTCATTTTTAGAGAAGGGCGCTTGGTATATTTGTAGTTCTTTAGAATTTGGTTTCATGGTCATTAAATGGGATCAACATGGAGTATAGAGGTGAACGTGAAACGTTTTATTATTAGAATTAGTAATAAGTATGTTTAGGATGTGATGAGGGTTGGTAAAGATGAAAGGGCTTCATGAAATCACAGAGTTTTATATTATTTGAAAATGTATTTGATTTTGTACTAAAAATTAATTGAAGGGACAACACAACAAAAATTTAGTTCAAATTGAAATAAAATCGAAATTAAAAACGACAATTTTTGAACGTACGAAATTTATCGCGCCTATAACTGTTGTTTCTTTTAAGACAGCTAAATTTATGTTCTTAATATATGTATTTTGTGAAGTTTTATGGATCTGAGATCTTTTTATAGCATTTGCAGAGAACCCATACACAATGCTTCAATGAAAAAAAAAACAAAAAAAAAAAAAAAGGTCATAGAGCTGAACCCTGAGGTACTCCAAGCAGTTTTTCTATTTAAAAAAAAAATTTATTTATTTTATTTCAAATTTCCAATTTTATTACAGTAAAAAGTCTGGGATACACAAAGTAGTTTCTTTATTTAAACAAAAATATTAATTCAATTATTTTATTTAATCTAAATCTTATTCACTTTAAACTTCTTGGTGTAAAAATTGAAACAAATCACTAATCACTATTATTATAGAAAATTCCAATTTAATTTCCTTCATAGTTCATACATGTGTACAATTCTCACTACTTGTACACCTATACTATTCATTCGGTACATCCATGATTAAAACTTAAATCCAAATGCATTTATATTAAATTTGTATTATTTACAGACGGATTTAAGTACAGAGTGAATAACACGGACGTAAAAGTCGTGAGAATTGTGCACATGTTTGAAGGAAATTAAAATCGAATTCAATGATGATTATTATTTTCTAGTTTTAATTCGCAATAAAAATCAAGATATGCTTTTTAACTAAGGAAATAAATGGAGTCCCACAAGGAAGAATTGTTTGGCCCTTACTATTAAAAATATTTAAAATTCTTTTTTGTAGTTATTGTGTCGTTTTTAATTGTTGTGGCAATGAGATTGATTAGTCATTATAGCCAACAAAAATTTAAGGTAAAAAATAGTTTGGTAGTAGATACAAATTTATGGTAATGGTAGAATAACATTATGATAAATCGTTAGAGAGAAAGTATGAAAGAATGGATTTTTCCGATGATTTTGTTTTGTTTACAAAAAAATAATTTTTAAATTTATTAATGCAATATTATTTAAATTATTTAGAAGTATCAAATCGCAAAATTGTAGAAACTTAATTCAGCCTTTAACGAGATTTATAGCATTATCCCAAAAATAAGGCATATTTTTTATTTTAATCCTATTTCTGTTATGTGAATTTTTGTTGCCAAAAAGCTGATTCGTATTTCGCAGTCAAAAATTAAAGGTACAAAGTTTAATAAAAATATTAGAATTGTTTTCGATAAAATTTGAAACAAAAAAAAAACGAAACTTATTGTATATCAGGTTCTAGATAGCTGTTCTAGATGATCTTAAACAAAAAATCAAATTCATCCTTTAAGACATTAAATAAAAATGTTCTATATGAAATTGGAAGCAAATAATTCTAAATTTTAATTTAGGCTGTAACTACTCTTACTCGATGTTCAATGGATGTACAGACACAAAGACCCATATTGATGCTTCCAAAAGTAGCGTTAATATTAAATTTCTTTACAAAACTAAAAGCATAATTCACTATATCCCACCCTGAGGTACTCCAGTTAATAATTATAACATTTCAACAAATTTCAATTTAAATTCTTTTGAAATTTACTCGTATTACATATTCTTCCAAACTAAACTTAAATTCCTAAGAAAATATCCAATTGACACCTTAGCTGATGTTAAGATAATTTACTTGAAAAAAAAAGAGAAGAAATTTTCTAAAATCTACAAAAATCTCAAACTCGTTAAAATCGTGAGAATAAAATATTTTTGCAAAGAATTTTCCTCCATCATCATACCTATACTTCATTAAATGTCGTAATAGATACAAATTCCAAACAAACTTCATATAATATCTATCTATGTATATAGTATATCTAAAGGTAGTACTCACCATTAGTTTTTTTTTTTTGTTATAGTAATAAATTATATCAACTCACCGGACGACGGATATTACATCCGCCTCTTTTGAGACTCATAGTCGTTGTTGAGGCTATGGATAAAGTATCTTAAGCGAAAGTATGCGGTCAGACGGCTTTTTTATTTGCTTCAGTTTTTTTTTTTCGTTTTTTTTGCCGGTTTGCCATTTATTTTCGTGGAAAACAAGCGGCTGACGATGAATAAACGAAGACGGAGACAGACGAAGGGAATTTTTAGTCAGGCGTTGTAAAGACATTTTTGTGTCCAACTATCCAACACTACTACTGGCTGCCATGTAACTTATAAGAAGCCCACAAGCAAATAAAATAATAGGTAATACTGATCAAACTTTAAAAAAGAAGGGTGAGAGAGGGAATTAAAATATCTCAACTAGGTATATAGTGTTTGGGTTTTAATCAAAAGCAAGTAGTTGGGAGTAAATTTAACTCTTTTCATGAATATTTATATTAATTTGTGGTTATAATTTGTATTAAAAAAAAAGAAAAAAAAAGACACACTTTTGATATTCTACAGAAAATCAGATAAACAAAAAAAAAAATAAATACACAGAAATTAAAGAAGCAAACGGAAATGCGGTTATATGTGCAATGGATGGAATTAAAAGCTGGTTTTTTTCTTTTAAGAAGTTTATTCGTCGTCGGATACACACATCATGATTTTCGGTTTAATTTTGTCAACGACGGCGTGGCGAGTTCGGATGCGGGAATTAACATTATTTTCTATCTAAATTCATTTTAAGACGATATAAAAATTAAAAGTTTAAAATGTAAACTTTGAATGTTTTTCTTAAAAAACTTGAAAACAAATTTTGCTTTTATTGCAAACAAGCTAATTATTGTTGGAAATCATTAGGCAGAGTATGTATACCTTTTAGTTGCTATGGAAATTTCGCAGAATGAAAAATGAGCAAATCAACTGTTTTACAATCGAAATTAAATTAATGTGTCATTTTTACTGAGAAACTTTGGCATGTGAGTTCGTGTGTTGTTGGATGCGTGAACAAAAGCAAGCGATAAGGTATGATGGTTGAGCATACTAATTGAAAGTAGATGTAGGTAGGTATATTGGGTTTTTTGTATTTTGGTTTTTCACAGGAAGTTAAAGTATTTCTGAGAAGACAAGAATTTCAAATTTCACCCTGAATTTTTGCAGACAATTTGAATACCATATTTTGTATAGAGAGCAAATTTGTGAAAATGTTGCGATATAGGGAAAAAAGTAAGCGTAATCGATTAATCTTCATAAAATATCGATATGTATTTTTTGCTTTATTTTTTTTATTTTTATTGACGATAAGAAAATAGTTTACGATGAAAAAGTAAAAAGTTGGACTTTTACCAGCACCAACTGATAAAATCGGTTTTCGAAAAAAAATACTGAAATCGATTTATTTAGCTAAAATATCGATACGTCATTTTTTTATTGACATTAACGAATAAGTTACGATGACAAAATTCAGCAGTGCTGAAAAAAAAATCCTTTTTAAACACAACACGGGAAAAATATGTACTGCAATCGATTTTTTTAGATAAAATATCGATACTTCGATTTTTGTTTTTTTTTGCTTTAGCCGTAACAAAGAAGTTACGAAAAAACCGCCGAACAAAATTACTTTCAAATCTTTGGAATCTCACTAGCACCGTAAAAATTAACAAATTTTGAATAAAGGAAGACAATCGATCTGTCGTGATAAAATGTCGATATGCTATTTTTTGTTGTATTTTTTTTTAGATTGGCCATAACAAATAGATTACGATGAAAAAAGTCAGAAGTGCCAAACAAAAATGCTTTTTAAACGTAAAAATAAATCGATGTTGGAAAAAAAGCACTGCAATGGTTTGTCTTGATAAAATGTCGATACTTCACATTTATGTTTTTTACTGACCAGTGACCCTATCAAAGAAATTACGATTTTTTTCATCAGAAAATACTTTGAAATTTTTGGTCTCTCAGTGTCAAAATTAATCCGATAGCTTAAAATCTCACTAGTGTCGTATGAATCGATTTTAGAAATTAAAAAATACTGGAATCGATTTGTATTGATAAAATATCGATGGGACATTTTCTGGTTTTATTTTTACCAAAGTACCAAAAATCAAAAATATTTTTTAAAAATTAATCGATTTTCGAATAAAAGTACAAAAATCGAGTTTACAAAATATCAATTCTTCCTTTTTTTAATTTTTACTGAAAGTAACAAAAAAATGTCGATGAAAAAACAGCTGAAAACATTATTTTTTTATCTTTTAAAATGGTTCAATTTAATTTAATCGACAAAATTAAAATATTTTTTTTTTTGGAATTTACATTTATAACTTTACATTCCACAAGTTGTTTTTTCCACATAAAATATATTATCGGACAAAAATCAACTTTTTTCACACTTCCTTGATTATGAATGCTTGGTACAAAAATTAAAAATAAGAATGATAAAGTATGTGGAACGCATTTAATTTTCGTTCCACAAGAGCTTTACATATGTATGAATCAAATGATATTATTCTCAGAAATTTCAAAATAAAGAAAACCCTCTCTACAAATACAAAAGGATATTTTTTTAATTTCACCCGGGCGCCATTTAGTATAAACTACTTTGATTGTTTTTCACTGATTTTATTTTATTAATTTTATTGTTTTCGAGATTTTACATTTATTCAACGTTTTTATTTAATTTTTTAGCATTAAACTCTTCGAATATTTGTGTTTTGAATATAAGCCTGTGAATACAAAATGAATAAAACTTCAAAAACCGATGAACATGTGTTAAATGATTTTTAAAAAATTTTAATCAGCAAGAGTTTTACTTTCGCATAAGGATTTATTTTTTTTTTCAACATTCCATAAAATATATAAATTTATTCATAATTTAAACAAAAACAATCAAATTAAAAACCCATATTTTTTCATCTTCTCTTAACAACAATTTTATTATATTTCGTGGGAATATCTTAAGACATTGATCTGTTTGCCTAATTAACTGAATAATAAATTCAAATCCAAAGGTCAATTTTTATAGTTTTTATTTTAATATACAAAAATTATGACTACGTTATATTTAGACACACAAAAAAAAATCTATATGTGATGACAGTTAAGACAGATCATAAGAATCAGATCGTTAAAAAAAAATCGGAGGTAATCGGATTTGGTATGTTAAATACATTTTTATTATTATTTTGTTGTTTTTGTTGTTGTTGTTTTTTTTTAAGACTTAGTCTAGTATGGCACATAAAGATCTGATTATAATTTAATCAATTTTTAAGTCTGGAAATATCTTTGGATACAAAGAGTAAGAGTATCTTTTAGTCAAAGAATCTTTTCATCGGCATTTATATTTATATGAGTAGGATTTCCAATGCATGCTTATTCATTCGTTCATCATAAAAAAATTTATTTTTTAATGCGTGCGTCGTCTTCATCGTCGTCGTCGATTTCATACATGAACGGTATCTACACATTTCATAGTAGAAGATACAAATAAACCCAATATGCCGCTGCTGGCTGTTTTGTGCAATGTATGAGAGAAAATCATTGTACGGAAATAAAAGAAATTTTTTTTTTTTCTAAATTAATTCGCATTTTATTTGCGAATTTATTCCGCGAATTTAGAGCAATAAACGGAGGAGAAGGAGGAACATCATCAACGACACAGACGATGATGATGACGTTAATACCCATATTTATTTGTTTTTATTTGAAGTCTTAACTGAACGAATATGTTTATTATTTTATTTATTTTTTTTTTCTTGTATAGAAATTCAGAAATGTGATTCTAATGACGAGACTTTATATAGCGCGAAACAATTGATGTCTTTATAGATTTAAATTGCTGGAAAATAAACAAACAAACCAATTTGATAGAATCAATTTGATGATTCTGATGATAACTACGATGTGATGGTGGGGGACAATTTTACAGTTAGAAATCATAATAGAAAAAGAGGAAGTTTTGAGGGTAAATATTTTGACATCAGAATTTAACTGTGAAATTGAGTTGAAATTGGTTTTCTAGGTAAATAAACAGAGCGCAGCAAATAAACAAAAATTAAATATTGAAAGTAGTTTAAAAAAAATACTTGGGGTACCTCAGGGTTGAATTTTGTGGCCAATACTTTTTTAAGTGTTTGATATTTTTGATTTTGAAGGGCTTTATATGGTTGTCTGATGTTATGTTTTTTTAATGTATTTGAAGGGATTTAGTTTGAATTTGAAACAAAGGCCAATAAAATAACTAAGATATTTATGATTCGGTTTTTTTGGAAATTAAAATAAGATTAAGTAGCAAATTCATCTATTTTTAGCCACTCGGTAGAGAGAAAAAAGATTTTTCATAAACCATAATCGCTCAAATTTTATGATTGGAATGGAATTGCTAGATAAGATATTTTGGAGCACTTAAAATAAAAATAAAGTTGATGTAAGTGTTGTACTTCAGCTGCTATTTAGGAAAAGACGTTTTAACCAATATGTCGAGAGCGACTTATCGTACAAAAAATTTGTTTCAGTCCGTCTGATACATAGAAAATTTAACTATATTCCTTTTATTCATACACGTTTTGGTAAAGCATTTATACTTTCAGAGTTAAAACGCTGAAAAGTATGTCTTGAAATTTGTTTTTTTTTTTTTCTTTAAACTGATATTTTTGGAAATAAAAAAAAACTGGATAAGCTCTAAGCTCTTTGATCTACAAAACCGAAAGAAGTTATTCAAATTAAAGATACTTAATATTCAGGATGTTCTCAAAAAATCAACATAATTCAGAGCTAAAGCGCCGAAAAGTATGTATTTTTTTTTTTTGCATAAATAAACTGATAAAAATTGAAGTTTAGCTCTTTCACCCTACAAAACCCAAAGTATAGCTGTTCAAATTGAAGGTAATTTTCATGAATTTCCTAAGAAGTCAACAAAAAAGGTTCAGAGCTAAAGCACCGAAAAGTATGTCTTAATTTTTTTTTGTCAAGAAAACAGATATTTTGGAAATATTAAAAAAAAAAATAATTATACGGTCTTTCACTCAACAATACAAAAGACAGTTATTCAAATTGAGGGTACTTATTTATCAGGATGTTCCCAAAAATTCAACAAAAAATTTGGAGCTAAAGCATTGAAAAGTAAGTATGTATTAAAAAAAAAAACTGGTCCTTTTGGAAATATTTAAAACAATTAAAAATTAAACTGAATTTTATCTCTGTAATCCCACAAAATTGAAAGCAGTTATTCAAATTGAGGGTATATCTATTTACTATTCAGGATTTTCCTACGAAGTAAAAAAAAAGTTTTAGAGCTAAAACGCCGAAAAGTATGTCTTAAATTGGTTTTAAAAAAATTAATTTTAGGTCTTTCACCTCTTAAAAATGAAATTAATTGTTTAAATTGAGGGTATTTTTCAAGATATTCCTAAGAAGTCTTTCACCTCACAAAAATGAAATTAATTGTTCAAATTGAGGGTATTTTTCAAGATATTCCTAAGAAGTCAAAAAAGATTCCCACCGAAATCGAAATTTGTCAGATTATTTTTTCGCACTTTAGATTTTTATGTCTATAACGTTTCTGTGGAAGAAACTATTTTGAGTACCTCAGGGTTAAATTATAGGGCCAGTTTTTTTTTTAATTTTATTTCTGTGCTTTTGAAATTCTATTTGTTTTGGTTTCTATTTTATGAAGGCATCCAAAGTTAATCCAAAATATTTCAGTTCAGCTGTTTAAATTTATTTAATATAAAATCCCTTGATACAAATTTAACAAGAATTTCATTAAAAATTTAACTCATTTAAAAAACATCAAAATGTTTAAATTTGTGTTAAATAATTTGATTAAAAATCAAAAAAAAAAAGAAAGACAATGATAATCACTGTACCTATGTTTATTTTATTTTATTTTTTTTTTTTGTAATCCCTCAGCATGAAATATTCTCTGTCAAAAGAGTCAAACAACTCTGATGTACATACCTTCAGCTAAAAAAAAAAACAAAACAAAGCTTAAACGTAATTAAAATTCCAGAGAATAAAATGCCTACAATGCATGTATATGAACGTAGTACGTAGTAAAAAAAAAAGAACTGTATAAAGACGTAATAGTTGAGTTGTTGTGAGCTCACACATAATAAAAAATCCATTAATCCACTCCCTATGTTCATATATGTATATATATATATGTACATATTTTTTTTATATGAAAGACTGAAGTACGAGTAGACACTTAGTCATGCAATAAAAATGCACAACTCAGTAGCAAAAAAAACTTTTTTTTTTTTTTTTTTTGTATGCACGCACAGCACCGTAAGCGGATTTTGGTTTTTTTAAAGTTTATAGTTTAACGCGCCTTTAATTCGATAGATAGGTAGATTCATGGAGGTAGAGATATATTCTATTGTATCTACATACAAAACAGTATATTTTCATTAACACGCTATTTTATTATAATTGAAAAATCATTCGCTATAGCAAAAATAGTGAAACTCCCCCATCAAGGTGAATGTCGCAATCAACTTTAGAATCGAGCTTAACAACAAAAAAAAATAAACAAATATATCTATAACTTTATGTATCTAGAATATTATACACAAAGAATCATGCAACTGGGGGCGTAAATGGTTGCACCCATTTAAATTTTGCAAGCCATGCTAAAAGAAAAGGTATCTTTTTTTTTTGCTCAGATTGAAATGTCAATAAATTAATTTATCAACTTTGAGTTTATGCAGTAAAATTTACATACAAAACGTTTTTTTTTTTTTTGTTTTTTGTTCAGATACTTTACAACAGATTAAGTATTTTGTATAAGAGATATGCACATGCACAACTTATGTAGGTACTTATCTAAGATATACATTTTCACATTCTTTTCGTATATAAGAGACAGAAAATAAATGACAACTACATTAGTCACTGTCTTTCGGCATAAATAGTAGTCACATTATTTGTCTACTTGTGTTAGAAAAAAAAAAGTTAAGAACCTTAACCTCAAGTTTCTCGTAGGTATGTATATGACAAAAAAAAAATTCACTTAGTAAAATCAGGCAAATAAATTTACACATAAAAACGATGACATATGTATGTATGTATGTCTAGTGAGAACATAAAATACAAAATCAAAATGGAAATTCTTTTGGAATTCTAATTCATAGGCTTGAGGGTTTTGTGTTAAGATGCAAAAGATACGACAGATAGATAGATACAAAGTTACTTTCATTATTTTATTTGAGTATGTAGGTATCTTTAGTTAATATGCAAGTAAAGTATCATAATAAACAAGGTAGATATATCTAGTTATAATGTATTTAGATATTTACTTGAACGAGATATGGGGACAGTGAAAAAAGTGCCTCCAAATTGCGCAATTTTTTTAAATTTTATTTTCGGTAAATCTATTGAATGAACTCATAAGTCAAGAAAAACTTACCCATGTCTTAGCCCTTTATATAGTATGATTGATTAAAAGTGTCTGAGAAGATAGAATTTAAGACAACGTTCAGCTTAGGTCAGTGATAAAATGCAAGACAGGTACAAATGTACAAGTTAATTGTATCTCAGGAAATTCTTGATTTAACAGATCTATAGCACATTCACTAAAACAAAGAATAATTTAAAATTTATTTCATTAAAATCAGTAAAGAACTTTCCGAGATTATAGCGAACAAACATTTGTATCATTTAGTTTTTACAGCATTGAAATAGTTTCATTAGAAATTTGTTATTATTTTTTTTTTAAACTGAAATTGATATTGAAAAATCAATGATTTCTCACTAATATATAATTTCAGTAATTTAAGGACGATTTTTGTCCGCTGTAATCTTTGGAACTTTTTAAGTTATTTCAATGAAAGAAATTTTATAATTTTTTCTGTTGTAGTAGGAGTGCTACAACCTTTAATTTTTTTTTTTAAATATGTACCGTGAAATATAGAATATAGAATCGTATAGTGGATCCACACGATTGAAGAAATAACATTATTTCTACCATTTATTGACATAATCTATTTTTTTGACAACGGATAGTTATAAAATACACCTCTAGAAACTTGCAGCATGTACACAGAAATGTCAAAGAGCTGTAGATCCCTAGGCCCTGATTCTCCACAAGCTGTTGAACTACAAAATATATATTAATTATATTTTTATAGAATTTTGATAATCCTGAGGGCTGTTTAAAAAAACAAAAATCATTAAATGGCGCCCGAGTGAAAATCAACAAGAATCTTTAAAGTCGATTTAGTTAACAAAAAAACTTAGGCCAATATCCATCTAGGTAATAGGTTTTTTTTCGGGTATAAAAAATTCAAGTTGTAAAAATAGTTTGTTGATTCCAAAAACAATTTTACCAAGTGGCGCCCGAGTAAAAACTCAATTAAAATCATTTACATCCATAAATTCCTCAAATATCGGCAACAGTTTGGATGTTCTCTAATATAAATATTTTGTTGACCTAAAGAAAAATAAATTTTTTTTGTCAAGCTTTGACTAAGCAACAAATATCACTAAGTGGCGCCCAAAAGAAAACCAATATATTTCAGAAATCAATAAAAAATCTAGAAATCTATAACTTTTTTGGAATATAAAAATGGCATTTTGCCAAGAATTAATTTAAAAAAAAATCTCACTAAGTGGCGCCCGAGTAAGAATGTATTATCTAAAATCATTTTCTAAGTGGCTTTCAAAAGAATATCATTATATTACAAATACTTAGTGAAACAAAGATTAGTTATTTAAAATTGCAAAAATTATAATAACAAAAATTAACTCGTTAAATGGCGCCCAATTAAAGATTTAGAAAAAGAATTTCAAACAAAAAAATTGTATACCACTTCTAAACATGCCCAGGGTAAGTTATTTTCTAAGTTTTGCACGAGTAAAAATTAAAATAAAATTAAATCATTTATTAAGTGGCGCCCAAAAGAACATCTTTGTAAAACAAAACTCAATAAAATCAAGAAATTTCACAAACGCCTAGTGTAACAGAACTATTAATATTTAAAATTTAAATATAAAATGCAAATATTCTAATAAAAACAAATTAACTCAATAAGTGGCGCCCTTCTTAAGATTTAGACGAATCAATACACATGCCCAAGGTAAGTAAGTTTATGCAATAAAATTTGTTCTTGAATAAGAAGTGAAGCGAGGGTAGGAACACTCCAATTTTTTGCATGATGTTTTAGACTATTAGAAAAAATAACTTCCAACGTGTAATATATTTTTATGATGTAGGTACACCTGGTTACACATACAAATGGTCTTGTATAGTTATATGCTTGGATAAATTAAAAACAAAAAACATTAATTACATATTGTGAAAATGGTCATGAATGAAAAAAAAAATTCTAACCCAAATCAAAAATGATGAAATGCCAATGAATCTTGCTTCTGCATTATAATTATATAATCTGAAGATAATATAATATACAATTTTGAGTTCTTCTTAATAAATTATTTGAAATTTAAATTCTAGTAATAAATATAAAATTTAGACAAATGTCAAATGGTTTTGACAGAATTTAAAGTGATTTTATTTATAGAACTGTCTATAGTTGGGCGCCATTTAGTGAAATTCCTTCTTTAATATTTATCTTCATAGTGAATTTTATAGAAAAGCACACAAAAAAGTTTTTTTTTTACTAAAAATCCAACCGTAAAGCCTTAATTGATTCAATTAAATTATAAATTGTCAAATCTTATTAAAAAAACATGACATCAATTTATAAGAATTAAGATTCATCAATTTCAAGTGTATATGTTTCCCAGTACTCAATTAGTAAAAGAACTCATACATAGATACAGATTTATATTATATTTTTTTTTAATAATCAGACTATATATCTAACTATTTTTTTGATTCGTGAGTTAAAATGCATCTACACAGCTTCGTGAATCATCAAATATAATTAACAAATGAAAAATAATGTGATTAACAAAATTCCCACGAATAAACCGATCTCTAACCGCCATGTCATTTTAAATGAAAAAATATAAATGTATGCTAATCAGTGACACACTGAATTCAATTTGTTCTTGGGCATTTAGTTTTAATTTAAATAATATGACTACATTCTGACAATATATCTGATATTAGTATTAATGTCAGGAAAAATTAAAATGATGCATTTTGTTTTCCCATAAAATTTAAATTCAACTCCTTACGATTAAAATTGTGAAAATTGTGGTTAGGTGCTCTAAATAATAATTAATCATATCTGCGTTTAAAAATACTCATGCCTTGAAACAGCCACAAAAGTGAATAAAACCTCAAAAACCGATAATAAGTAAAACAACAAGTAAAAATTGTAAGATTAATTTCTATTTTATTTTCAATGTGTGACCATGGTTGGGCGCCATTTAGTAAAAAGATTTTGCTTAAAATATTCGCATTCGTTTCTTTATCACAAAATCTATTTTTCAAAAACATTCCTATTTTTTAATTCAAAAATATAAAAAAAAAACAATAATAAGTTACATACATACATACAGACACATAAATATCGGCACAGGATCAGAAGTCCATGTAATCCAATTTTTTTTTTATTAAAAACCTTTTTAGTTCAAAAGACAATTGTTGTGATTTTTTTCTTTTATGGACTAATAACCTTTTGCCAATATTTAATTGTCGAGTAACTTATTATTAATTTTTTAAATTTGCTAATTCAGAAATGGCTGTTACTAACACTATTTAGTATTTTAGATTTTTTTTTTCTATTATCAAAAAGTCAAAAAGTCAATCTACATAACATCAAACTGGATTAAACCCTTGTAGATACTTTATTTTTCTCTAAACACCTTTGGTATTTCAATCTTTCTTGCACAAAAAAAAAAAACTCGAAACACAGCCCCAACTGCATACCGAAATAAAAAAAAAACAATCCAACAAGCCTGTCTACAGTACCAATGCACCAAAAAAAAGAAGTTACATACCTACACCAGATCTCCTCCCGTATAGAAGTACCCTCTTAAAAAACCACTTGCAGATACAAATGTATCTTAAATCAAAGATATATATTTCCCTGTTGGAATTCATGGATATATTTTATCTATATATACACTTAAGAGATTCTAAATCCGGCTTATGAAAGATAAAACACAGAAAAAAAATAAACTAAATCATGCAATGCATTTTAAAATGTATCTAATGCCATTCAACTTGTATCTAAATACATACTACCTGTATCATATATCTAGTTTAAAATCTTATATTTATAACTTACCGTCTTTTGCAAATGTTGTTTTTGTTTTTTTTTATTTATAAAGAAAGATAATAATCCACAAGGTCGTTTTAATCCGTTTAAAAGTGAGAGAAAGAAAATAAACTACACACGCAGATAAATACTCGTTTATAGATAGATAGATATTTTCTTAAGGAATTTCTTAGTAATTTTTATGATTTTCCTGTTTTTTTTTCAACAGAAATATCTATCGATGCACTTGCACTTCTTCTTCTTCTTCTTTGGCGTTAAATCCACTGTCACTGTTTGTTTTTTTTTTTTTTTTTCTTTCGTTTGTTTTATCCAATAAATCCGGTTAAAGCAAAAGGTCGTTGTCGTATATAGATACAATATCTTCAGTTACCAATATTGAAAGGTTTATTGTAAAAAAGATACACAAACAACAGAGATATTATTTAATCACAAAAGTTGCACAGGTGCACTGCACATTGCAAACATTTTCTTCTTTTTCTTTCTTCTTTCTTTTTTGTTTCAAGATTAAGAGAAAAAAAAACTTCACTTTAAATAATTATCAATTTAGTATTCATGCCAGATATAATTTTGGTTATTTAATTTTTTTTTCACTATCACCTTCGAATATCCACACGTAAATTATTGTATCTTCTTTTTTTTTGTTGTTAATTCTTCATTTAAATTCGGTCAAATTTTAATCGTATAAGGAATTAAAAAAAAAAAGTCGCGAAAGCATTCATGCGAATTATTTATCGTTTTTGTCCAAAAGACACCGCGATACACTCATATAAAAATTCCAAAACAAAAACTCGAACGTAACGAACGGGAGCGGCTTTTCATTGAATTTTTTTTTTGTCAGAAAAATTCATAAATCCATCCTAACTCGACGTTGATTCAGCTAAAACTGAGCCACAGAATGTTGATAGCGATCGTGTATATCAAAATGGGAAATGTTGGTGTGGATTGTACAGATATAAATAAATTATAATTGTAAGTGGAAGAATGTTTGACCGATTGGGCTGGAGTGGAATGAGTGAGTGAGTGTTGTTTCTTTTCTGACGTAGGTTGGTTGCACACAGAAAAAAAGAAGAAACATACAAATAAAACAACTTCTACTGGTCGAGCAACATTCCTTTGCCATCATAGTAGTGTTGCATTGCATGTTTGTTGCAGTATTAAAAAAGGGGGACCAAAGACCGGCATGGCATGCAATTTCAGATACATTGAGTGTGTGAACAGATAAGTTTTCTTTTTATTTTGAGTTTTAATAAAAAATTCTTGTGAATTGAGTGAATTGTAATGTGGATTGTATGTATCTTTGTGTTGAATTTAATTCACTTAGCATCATGTGTCTGCAACATTTTTGTGTTATGTTGTATCTTTTTTGGGTCGTTTAAGTTGTTTTTGTTTGTAAATTTTTTTTTAGAGGGGCGAGATACAACATATGGGTTTTTGTTTTGTTTTCTTTTATTTTTTTTTCAACACTTTATTGCAATTGAATGGAATTTTGGAAGTGGGTGGAAAATTGTCATAAAAAATTATGAAAATGAGCTGATATCTTAGCTGCTGGTATTTTATTGTAGTTATTGTTTTTTTTTTATTGCATAGACAGGAAGCTCGATTGCCCCTTTAGGAGAAAAATATATCTACTAACGTAAAATAGTTAGCGAAGAAGTATGTAGTTAGGAGAATTTTTGTTTATAAACATATTTATATTTTTTTTATAGACAAATAATGTCTCTTTTTTTAAGAAAAAAAATATCTTTCAAAGAAGTAAGATTTTTCTTCAAACTATCCTCGTAATACGTTTTTCTGTTTTCTGTGATAGAATAAAACATAAAAAACAACTTTCTTCAAACATAAAAATATAACTATTCTTTGTAGATATTTAAAAATTGCATATATGATTTCTATATACCCAAAAACAGGTTTTCAAATTTTCATCAAGGGCCTAATTCTGTAAAACGAAAACGATCGAACGATATCGTTTGACAATACCCATCTCTATCACATCTAAAGAGAGAGATAAGGACAGCTATTGTCAAAACGATATCGTTTGATCGTTTTCCTTTTACGGAATCAGGCCCCAGAATTTTCATAAATTTTAATGTTGATAGGAAGAAAATTCTGTTCATCACTTTAGGTAATTTCCGTCTCAATTCATTGGTAAATAAAATATAATATTTATTTTATTTGCTTTTAAATTCAAATCCATCAAAAAAGCCTATATAAATATCCACAAAGTAAATAATATAATTACATTCAATTCATTGATTTTCTATTTGAGATTTAAACAATGGAATTTTTTTTTACAATGATAAGGTAGGCACAATAAAATCATCTATCTGACCACACATAAGTTTTGTTTGATAAAAGATAAGCCATTTCCTTTAAAAGGGATTTTTAGTTGGCGTATAAAAGATTTAAATGAAGTAAAATCTTTGCCAGATGTCAATTTAAATTTTTATTTGGCAGGAAATTCATACCGATAATTATTGGTTTAGCAAAATAATTATTTATTTAAAAACAGATCAATGATAATTAAATTGATGACGTGACAAAAATCTCAAACATCAAATTATATTTGTATGATAAGCACAAATTTGTTGAAACAGACAAAAGTACCAGTTGTAGAATCAGATTGAAAAAATTCTACTGAGGTTTAATCTCAGTAGAATTTAAAACCATTAAATAACTTTAAAAAAATCACTATTGTTTGAATAGGATTTGATTTATATACTGTCTGTCAGTAGTTTTGTGTCACTAAAAATATATGGCACTTTCAATTGCAGTAATCAGTCAAAATTGTTCAGTTTGTATATAAAATTTTAATCATGGTTATATATTATATCATGTTTGTCAGCAATTTGATGTCACTCAAAACGTATGGCACCTTCGATTTCAGTCATCAGTCAAAATTGTTCAGTTTGTATATAAAATTGTTTAATGTTGTTATGTAAGTTATTGGTTATAAAACACAGTCGAGTACTATATCTTGTCTGTTAGCAGTTTAGTGTCACTAAAAACGTATGGCACTTTAAATTTTTCAATTAAAGGCAGTCAAAATTTTTAAAATTCTATATTACATTTTAATCAGCTAACCCAGCTATCAGTTACAAAACAGAGTCTATCAAACAGTGACTTAAGCTGTATGTAAGCTGTTTTGGAATTTTTAAAAATACATCTGTAAGTTATATGGCCATCTCAGAAAACTGACCAAATTGTTTTTTTCAGATTTTATACAAACGCATATTTATGTTTTGGTTCTTCTTTAAATTCTTAAATGGTTTATTTAGTTCAAGTGTAAAAATCAGAAAGCTTACTAACTAACTAATATATGAAAATTATATATAAATCAGAAAGCTTACTAACTAACTAATATATGAAAATTATATATAAATCAGAAAGCTTACTAAAAAATGTATAAAGCTGATTTTAATCTAAATAAGGGACGGTATATTTGTATCCAAAATTTGTTAATTCAATTCAATTAATGACTTTTAAAATTCAATTAAAAAAATCGCCATCTTTCATGCAACTGTTTGCATTTTGGTGTCACTAGAAACGTCTGTCACTATTAACAAGATACGATATTGATACTAATGGAGTCTAGATAATTCAATTGGGACATTTCAATTAATGATTTCTAAAATTCAAATAAAAAAAAATCACATTAAAAAAATCCCGATTATTTAATGCATCTATTTGAATTTTGGTGTTGTTTAAACTTCTGTCACTAATATTTTTATTTTAAGAAAATCGAGATATTTATATATTAGATAATTGGGATACATTTTAAGCATAAAATTATTTCACAAATTGAATGAAACAAATCGTACACAAAAATATTTCATCAAATAAAAACTTAATGTCACTTAAAACGTTTGTCACTAACATCTATATTTTGTAAGGCATAAACAAACTTTCAATTGCAAAATTGTTATCAAATTTTGTTAAAGGAACTTCATGAGTAGTCTAAAAATAACTTTCAAACAACTTCGAATTCAATCGCATCTGTCAGTATGGCTGAACTTAGAACGTCTGTCAAATTCCATATATTTAAATAAAATTCAAATATAGGAACCTGTATTTAAAAATTATAACTTAAAATTTTATAAAAAAAAAACATTAATATCCGAGATTTATATTGCAACTGCTAACAGTTTGGTGTCACTTAAAACATTTGTCACTAAAATTCTTATTGAATTGCTATAACTTTAGTTGTGCCGATCGTAAATGCGCTATTAAACAACAAATAATTAAATAGCATCTGTAAGTAAGGTTGGCTGTCATTTATAACGTATGTCACTTATATATGGCTGAAAAGAAGTCAAGACCTTTTGTTATATACTGAGCTTTATACTTATATTAGTATTACTTATAATCTGAACTATCCGTCAGTATGTTATAATCATTATGACACACAGAATTTGACAGCTATGAAAATAAATGAATTCACTTCTCGACGAACAGTCAAAGACACGAGGTGTTTTACTCTCTAACCTTCAGCTCTAACTTCATATTTATCACCTTTCAATATAAAATTAACTCTTATCACAAATAATTGCCTAAGAAATTTAATTTAAAAACAAAAAATAAGATTTAACAAAAATCTGTGAATTGTATTGCGACTGTCAACGGTTTGATGTCACTTAAAACATTTTTCACTTTTTGGCATCACTTAAAACGTTTGTATCACTTAAGTTTCTATATTTTCAAGCAATTAAAATTCTTATAATAGTTGTTTTGATTATTGTTAGTAATCTTAAATTCACTATAATAATAACTGCGTCTGTCAGTGACATGGATGTACTTAGAATGTTTGTCAGTTACACATAAATAAATCTATACTCATGAATTCAAGATCTTTCAATGAAATACACCTACATATGTTTCAAATATTATATAAAATTCGTGATTTGCATTACGACTGTCACTGTCAAAAACATTTGGTTATTTACATTTTCATATTCAGACATTCAAAATCTTCTTCAATTTCCTTTAGAATTTTCTTCTAGTCAGTTATCAGTAATCTTAAATTGTTCACTTTCAAATCAACTTGAATTCAGTCACATATGTCAGTGAGATGTCACTTAAATCGTCTGTCACCATTATTTCTGAGCTTAGATCGTTCAATTAAATTTCTTCTAAATTTAAAAAATTAACTCACAAATTGAATTAAAAAAAAATTAAAGAAATGCTTTTTGTATTCAATCTGTCAGAAATTTGGTGTCACTTAAATGATCTGGCTCCTACATTTTCTTTTTCAAGGAGTCAAAACCTTTGGTACATTTTCACTGCCTACCTTCAAACATTATGTATATTTAAAAAAATCTACAGTACTTTAGCTTTATCTTGTTTTTTAAAACAAAAGTCACTTAGGGCCAGTTTCACAGTGCACACTTAACAAAATAAGTGGCACTTTATCTACCCATTTTGGCAAATTAACCGCAGTTTTACTATCTGAGTAAGTGGAACTTAAGTGGCCAAAATGGGAGACTTAAGTGTCACTTATTCCGATAAGTTTACACTATGAAATTGGGAATTAGTTTTCCATATTTGGCACTTAAGTGACACTTATTTCACTGTGAAACTGGCCCTTATAAACCTATACAATATAAATGCGTTCAATGTTCATACTCACTAACTTAAGCCCATTAGATTGTCATGTACATATTTCAAGATCTTACCTGAAAATAAAAAAAAAAATTAATATAAAATATGAATCTTTTCTTCTTTTTTTTATACGAATTAAAATAATAATTGCAGTTGATTTTTGTCAACTTTTTCAGTAGCAACATTATAGGGCCAGGGGTTGGGCGCCAATCAAATCATCTGTCACAACAAGATTTACACTTATGTCTAATTTTTTTCCGGGTTTAGATTGAAAATCAAAATTTTTAAAAAAAGATCAAAAATATTCTCATAATTATCTCAGAATTTCCTCAACAATTTAATCTTATTCCTGTTCCACAGACTATTAGGTGATTCATATTACAATATTTTATTATTTTTTTTTTAATTTAAAATTAGTTTTAACCGTCATGTCAGTGCGGCAGTCGTAATAAATCTAGAACTCAGGGTCAGTCGTTTGCGAAATAATTATGGATTTCGAAAAAGTTTCATACCAAATGATGTCAATGACTTAGAAGTCTATACCAACATTTTCGACCATATCCAACTACTCTGCGTGACTCTATAATTAATATTTATTTGATGGTAATGACACTGAATTTAATTCTTTTTTTTTTTTTTTTTTTTGTAATAATGTTCATCCATGCGTGGCGTTTGATGCATCATCAGTCGCGTACAAAATCATACATGTACACAATTATTGAAATTGTTTTCTTTTAGGTTTTTTTTTCAGTTGACAATATACATAGATAGGTACATTAGAGGTATAATGACTAAGAATTGAATAACGGTATAAATCATCCGAAAATCATCTGAGAATGACGCAATTATTTGTCATATGTTTTGATCTGCGAGTTTGTTTAGTTGTTCGAAGGGTAATTCTTTTAAAAATCCTCGAATCAATATAAGAGGAGCTAACTTCAAAGATTTTCCGCTAATATTTAGATAACAAATAATTCAATTTAAATTTTTTTGTAACCAAAATACAGATGGCAACATTTTACCACACAATTACTGTTAATATATATTTTTTTTCAAATCTTCAATCGTTTTTATGTTGATGTCTTTTTAAAGTCAACAAATTTTCAAATAAATAAAAATGCAATCCAAAAAAAAAAGAATCACGACATCATCGGAAATTGAAGTCAAAAATACCTATACCTTCCCGAAAACCATATAACATGCAATGAAATATAAAATAATGGGTTCATATATCCATCAACACCTAAACCTAATAATTATCATCTAAATACAACTTGTTTATGAATAAAAAAACAAAATACAACAACAAAAGAAGACTATACCTACCTACCAACCAACTCGTTCGATGATAATTACCCTGCCAAACATAATATTCCATCTGATGGTATGGTTATGCTCCAAATACCATGGAAGTTACACGAAAAAAAATATAAAAAAAAATAAACAAAATAAGAATTGCTTCCATATTTCAACTTAAAAGATACCTTTTCGGAGCCTGCGGCCTTTTAAGATGCTTGAGATCACAAGAGCCATATCAAAAAAGAATTCTATACATGAGACGCACTTTTTCGTCTCTTGAAGATGAAGAATATTCTTTGTGTGTGTGTGTGCGTGGAGGACGACGAGAATTCGAAGAAAAGGTATTCTTTTATATTATTTTTTATTTTTTGTCTTCAGGTAGCATGTCATTTTAAGCCTTTTTGGGAAAAAAAGGGACATAATGTGCAATTAATCTTTCTTTAATTTTTTTTTTGTATTTTGAGCCTTTGAGATGGTGAAATGTTTAAATAAAAAAAGACAGAAAATGATGGATTGACTATGGTTTGTAAGACGACCTTACTCGAATTTCAAAAAAGTTAAATCATTTTGAGCAATAATTTAAAGTGGTGTTTGTATGGGTCTGTCATCACTGACCTTGACAAAAATTAAATTTTGTGAGACCTTTTAACTTTTTAACGAAAAAAAAAATCTATTAACTTAAAAGCGCAAAAGACAGTTAATTTAATTAAAATTATTTTAAACTCAATGCTATAATAGGGTTTAGATCAAAATATGACGTTTTGAGGGTTTGTTTGTAGACCAAGAGCTTGGAGCTTTTAGATAAACTTTGGTATGTAAAAAAGAGACAAGATATGTTAAATCCTGCTTAAAGTGATAAAGTTAAAACTTGCTTACATTTACAAAATTAATTTAAAAAAATTAGCACCTCTTTATCAGTATGTTAAAGTACCATAGCAAAATTTGACAAAACAAAGGCCAAACTTAGAAAAATTGCGACAGCTGAATTTCATGGGAGAGATTTTAGTAGAAGATCGCGCCATATAAGAACGATCTACCCTCATGGAGGTATATTTGTGAAGTTAGCATACAAATTTTCATCTAGACTAAGGGCCAGTTTCACAGTGCACACTTAACAAAATAAATGGCACTTAATTTTCCCATTTTGGCACTCAAGCCGCAGTTTTACTACCTGAGTACTACTTAAGTGGCCAACATCGGAGACTTAAGTGTCACTTATACCTATAAGTTTACACTGTGAAAGTGGGAATTAGTTCTCCATATTCGGCACTTAAGTGACACTTACTTCACTGTGAAACTGGCCCTAATGGGACCACCACAAAATTTTTTATTTTTGTTTGCATTTTTTTGCATATCTTTGGATTTTGAAGTTCATCAAATAGTAGATACTGCTAACTTCACAGTGAAGTTAACAGTAACATGCAGTTTTTTCAACAACCGCGAAAATTCTATTTCAATTTGAAATAAGGTTCCAAATTTACAGTTTTTTTTTTTGTAATTCAAGAAAAACCTCCGATCAATATTTTATCCTTGAAGTAAACATTGAAACTTCAAAATTTTAAAGTTCTAATAATTGGATTTTACTGTCGTAAATTTGTTGTAAAATTATCGTGACAGAAAAAAATTTGTCACGATTGTTTTTTAAAATAACCTCTGGTATAATGCTAACTTAACGGTGAAGTAAGCATTACCTCACCCCCAGAGTACAATGAACTCAAAACAGAAAAAGGAGTGTGTAAGTAATTGTGTAGTAAATTTATTGTAAAATTATCGTGAAGAAACAAAATTTATGGCGATTTTTTTTTTGTTGGTTAATTCCAAAAAATCTTTGATTAGCTGTATTTTTCTTTATCTAAGAGATTTTTTGATATGGAATTTATTTAAAGAATTGTCGTTCGAAGTCCCTTAAAGCTAACTTAACCGTCAAGTAAGCATTTATACCAGGGGCCTAATTCCGTAAAACGATAACGATCGAACGATGTCGTTTTGTCAATAGCTTTCTCCATCTTTCTCTTTCGATGTGATAGAGATGTGTTTAGTCAAAATGATATCGTTTGATCATTTTCGTTTTACGGAATTAGGCCCCCGGAGTTATTTTTAAAAAATGAAGTGCGACAAATTTTTTTTCGCTAAATCCTTTCCGAGCGAAAAAAAAAAATGTTTCTATGGGAGGTGCCATTAACTACCATTTTTCGGAACATTTTTTTTTTTCAACAGACAGTAGTCTTTCAAAATTAACAAATTTTTTTGTGTTTTCACTGTGGAGAGGTTTTTAAGAATAATAAAGTTTTTATTAATTGCTAAAAAAAATTGTACGACAGATACCGTTATTTGTTGGTTTTAAAAAAAGGAAAAAATTCTGCCGGTACGTAAAACGTCAAAAACTCTAGGTATCAAGTTTAATGAAAATTAAATCAACCAATCCGTTTAGAGTCAGATAAAAAAACGAACAGATTTACTAGAGGTACTTTTTTCGTCTTCCCTTTATGCATCGTCAAATTAAGTCTAAATTTCTAGTTCGAGGAATTTGTAGTCAAGCTCTTAATTTTTTAGATTTCTATGTGGTTTAAGAAAAAATTCAAACCAAATTTTGAAGTCGTAATAAAAAAAAAAAAAAAATATATGTACTTCAACTCTAAATTTACTGTGAATTTTTGAAGTATGATATTTTTTTTTTTAATTACGACTTCAAAATTTGGTTTAAGCTGTAAATTTAGAGCCTTACTACAAATTTCCAGCTTGCAAGTTTTCTGGGAAAAGGACTGTCATGCTAACTTCATAGTGAAGTCGACGCGACGGTAAAATATGATTTTTTTGATTTGTGGTTGATGACAAAATGGCTGTATACTAACTTCACTATATAAAATAATCGTTGAAGTCTGAATTTGTTTTTTAACTTACAACTTCAAAATTTCTTTTGAGCAATTTCTGGAACAGCAAATTTGGATAATTATTACAAATTCCTATAGCTTCCGTGGTTGCTGAAAAAACAAAAATGTTGAAGTATAAATATTTGTTTTTTTTTTTTAATTATGACTTCAAAATAAGGTTTGAGCTTTTAGTTGAAATGCATACAAAACTTCAAATTAAGAGCCTTACTGCAAATTTCTATGGCTTGGACGGTTGCTGAGGAAAGGACTGTCATTGTAACTTCATATAGTGAAGTCGGTGGAGCAATTTGAATGTTTTTTATTTTTTTGATAGGGACTTCAAAATTTATACCGGGACTTTCTTATTTTTCTGCAAACTTTTTAAAAATCGTTCAGGAAAATATTATTTTTCATTTTTCTCGAAAACAACTCCTACGATTTTAGTGAAATTTTTTTGTGATGTAATTTTCGATCTATCAACTAACAGGAACAAATTTTACCCTAAGCCATTTTTTTATTAAAAAAAAAAAACAATTTATTTTTTGTTTGTCCGATTTAAATTAGTTTCTATGCAAAATCTTTTATTTTAATAATTTTAAAACAAAATTTTCATGAAATAAAGTTTTTAAAATTAAAAAAAATCGATATTTGAAAAATTGGTAGATATACGAAGGTATAAATGATTTTTTTTTCGAATTTTACTGTTTAACTCAACTTTAATAAATTGTACCAATTTGTTTTTATTTTATTTTTTTTTACAAAATTGTATATACAAAATAATTTTTTAGAAAAAAACCCCCCCAACTTTTTTTTTAAATTTGTTCTCATAAATCAAAATTTGTTAAGGAAATCAAATGGTGTCAATCGCGTTGATGTCAATACAATTTAAGAAATTAAGAAATGGTATGTACATATCGTCGGCCTCATAAGCAGACCTCGTAACTCCACCTTTTAGCGAAAATGAGTTTTGAATGCTATTTTATAGAAAATTCATCAGCGTAGCTACCTAGAACATTTCGTATCCCTCTTAAAACTCTAAATAAACTTAAATTAAAATTTTGCATAGCACGTAACTCCACTACTTCTCTGTGTCTGGCAGACATTTTCGTCTCTCCTGAAAAATTTGAAATTTGTGAGTTACGAGGTTTGCTTATGAGGCCGACAAAACGTAGGTATATCATATAAGGACCGACTGATACAGAAGAAAAACTTAAACCCCTTATATGAACAATCATGAATTCTCAGGTTATTTATAGTAAAATAAAATTTGCTAAAGAAACACACTTGATGGCTTCCTAAAAGCAAATCAGCTTCTTTTTTTTTTTTAACATTGAAAATGTTTATAGGGTCGTTTTGAGAAAAATATGGTGTTACCAAAATGATTAAATGAACAAATGAATATATAACAAATGAACGAAATGAACTCTAGCGTATAGGGGGCTCAGGATCGAATTTTTGGTTGGTGTTACCAAAGAAAATTCCAAAATGAACCTAAAGACACAATCGATGAATCGTACCTACATGTTGATCGTCGCCAACCGACGAGCTTCAGTGGAGGATAGTTGAATTTGAACGAAATCTTAAAATCACTCGATTTGAGCGCACTTAAAGCCTTTTACTCAGGTTATAATTATCGGATGCTGTTAAGATAGATAATTAAAGATAAAATGACAGGCTACAAATCTGCATCAAAATGTTTGCAAAAGCTTACAAAATTTCATACTAAAAACGTGAAAGATTGGCTTTTGAGAACTAATTTCATCACGGCAAATGACATGAGGAACAAGAAAACAAAAAGAAAAAGAAAAAAACGTACCCACAAAGAATATACATTGCTGTAAGGGTGTTGGCAAGAAGTTAGTTGGAGTGGAATGTGTGCAATAAAAAACCACCACTGCACTGTGGCTGGTGGCAAACACAATTGGCTTCGCATCGGGAACAAAAATGATATACATACATACATAGCTACATTATTAAGTAGGTTAGGTATGTCTGTAAAATGTTATGTTGATTAAATTGTTGTAGGTATTTTGCAAATATTATTCGTAATGGTACGATTAGGTTGGTTTGGTTGGCTTATAACTTCTGTTCTAACAATTGGATATTTAAAATAAAGGTCTTAAAATGAAGGTAAAATATCAAACTAATTTATTCAGTTAAAAAATAATTGAAATAACATAAAAGTGTAGGTGAAAAACGTTTGGGTTTAATTCATCAAAATAAATAATTGCAAAAATTGAATAACAAAATTGGCTTGGCCAACAAAATTCATATACCTGAGTATCTATATAGGTACATACATTATGTATGTAGGTAGGTAGGTAGGTAGAAATGGCGATCACGAGCAACATAGCTCGTTGACCCAATTAGCGCTAGAGTGCGCCGTTTTGTGACCATAACTCGTTGGACCTGTGGATGTAAATGGTTTGGAATGTCTCAGAATGGCTCAGAGACGTAAGAAGTTCGACCCCTTAGTATGACATTATGTAGGTATGTACATTTATATAAAAGGATTGATTTAGTTGTTCTGCGGTTGCCTTTTTACTTCTGTGCTAATAATCGGATCTTAAAGATTAAGGTTTTGAAATAAGTTAAATAATAGGCTTCAAAATTTTGTGTGACAAAACTTGACTTCATTCTTAATCAATTCGATTGTTGAACCTAGAATATGCACAGAGACCTAGGTATACTTGAACCTCTATGATTATAACTTATAACTTTAGTTATATAAGGGCCAGATGTTGAAGGTTAAGGTATTTTAATTAAGGTTAACTAGGCCTACCTAATCGAAAAGGGTTGATTTGGTATCTTCTGTTCTAATTATCGGATCTTTAAGGTTAATGTCTTAGAATTAAGGTAAAATCTTAGGCTACAAATTTATGTTACAAAACAACATCTAAACCAATGCGTTTTTTTGAACTTGACCAACGTCTAAACCAATGCGACTTTTGAACTTGACCTACCAATGTGATTTTTTAACTTGAACTATACGTCTAAACCAATTCGATTTTTGAGCTTGACCAACGTCTAAGCCAATGCGATTTTTGGACTTGACTTACGTCTAAGCCAATGCGATTTTTGAACTTGACCTACGTCCAAACCAATGCGATTTTTGGACCTAAAATATGCAAAGATACCTACTTGTGAATCTCTTTAATAAACTTACAACATTAGCTCTAAGGGCCAGTTGTTGAAGGTTAAGGTATTTAAATTAACATTAATAAGCCTAGAGGTAGGATTAACTTAGCGAAGCAACTTAAATGTAGTAATCGAAAAGGGTTGACTTGGTAAGCTTTTATTTTCTGTTCTAACTATCGGATCTTTGAGGTTAAGGTCTTAAAATTAAGATAAAATCTAAGGCTATAAATTTATGTCACAAAACTTTACCTAAGTCTAAGCCAATGCGATTTTGGAACTTGACCAACGTCTTAACCAATGCGATTTTTGAACTTGAACTATACGTCCAAACCAATGTTATTTTTGAGCCTGAAATATGCAAAGGTACCTACTTGCGTTTCTCTTTAATAAACTTACAACATTAGTTCTAAGTTATTAAAGGTTAAGGTATTTAAGTTAACGTTAATCCGTCTAGAGGTAGGATTAACTTACCTAAGCAACTTTAATATAATTTAAGGTCTTAGAATTCAAGTAAAATTTCCTGCTATGTTACAAAACTTTACCTACGTCTAAGCCAATGCGATTATTGAACTTAGAATATTCATAGGTACTGCAATATAATTGAATTTCTTTAATAAACTTATATAGATTTAAATCTAATGTTCAGATGTTCAAGGTTAAAGGTAGAACTATAATAGTCGGATGCCGACCTATAAGTGGTCGTACGAAACGAAACGAATAAAAAAAATTCATATGACGTGCCCATAATTGAGTTTTGCTTGTTTCGACCAATTTTTTACTTTTGCTTCCGGAAGTGAAGAGCGCTCACCGACCGCTCCATGCGTAAGTGAACTGAGAGAATTTTCTTCCAACATCTTCCGACTATTACAGTTCTACCTTAAGGTCCTCAAATGAAAAAAAAAACGATTCAATTTGGTTGTCAACTCAGCTGTCAACTTAATTGGTGCTTTGCTTTTCATATACACAGATAAAAGAATACTGCTTAACTGTCAAAACCATTTATATTGTCTTAAGAAATTACACGACTCGAGTTTATTAAATTTATCAAAAGATGAGTTCAAAATGCAAAATATTATAGAATATCTAAAAACACGCGTTAAAAAGGGTTCACTTTGATAGTAAATCAAATAACTTGCCTATATATAAATAGTTCAATAAGTTGAGAGACTTGTAAATCAATTTGAGCAAATATTTGAATTTCTTCAACATCAACGCCGCGCCGTGATTAAATAAACTGAACTGAACAACATTAATTTAACCGCCAACTGGGATTCGACATCAAAAATATCTACATATTGTAATTTCAGACTGAAGAATGGTTTCTTAGACATCTTCAGAAGTTTTGGTGCAACTATAGGATACAAATTAGAAATTACCAAGATTATTCATGTTTTTATTTTATCGAGCTAACACAAGTCATTTTCAATGTCCCCATAGTTACTCTATGAGTGAAATCTGTAAATTTTTTATTTGAAAGGAGTTTTGGGTAAAAACATAATCGCATTTAGGCTGCAAAGCTTTCGCATATTAATTTTATTTTATTTTAATTTATTTTATTTTATTTTATTTTATTTTATTTTAAATAAATAAAATGAGTAACGTTTAATTGATGATTAAAAAATTACTATTTTTATTTTTGTTTAAATGACTAACCAAAATGAAACGCCTTATCTGTCTTTCATTTTAAAAGATACGATGCAAACGTTTGTGCAGAGTGTGAAATCCTTATCATTGAAAACTTTAATATAAGCGAAAGGTATACCTACATACATGAAAAAAAATGTATACTCGATTCTATTAATACAATCAATTTAAAATTCAAATGATGTATGTTCTTAGTTGTTTTTTTTTTTTGCAACTCAAAAATACTTAATTTTATTCCTTAAATTTTATAAAACATTTCAAAAATCTTAAGTAACTTTATTTTGTATATTCCTTATTATTCTTCTTCAAACAAAATATATTTGCCACTCGGTTTAAAAATAAAATGAAAAAAAAACAAAATTATCTGCATATTTTTAAAATTGTTTCCTTGTTTATTTTTTTTTTTTTTTTTAAGCTTATTATTTATTCTTAACACACCAGAAAGAATAAATTTTGCTTCCCAAAATTTAACCACAGAAAAAAAAACCTTTAGATAAATTATTCCAATTCATACACCTATATATCCTCCTATACCTAGGATTTGAATTTGAATATATTTCATGCGGTTTGATGGTTTTGTTATAAGAAGATTGATTGCTAATTTGATTTGATGTTTTTGGTTTCCATATTATGTACATATGTTTTTGATAAAAACTTGGAAAAATAAAATATTATACCTTTTATTAGAGGTAAATTTAATTTATATTTTAGAAAACCATTTATATTTGTTCGAAATAAGCTTCTATAAATTTTAACTTGACCATAAATATATTAATTTAATTCAATGTTACATTAAAAAAAGGTTTTTTTTTATAGATGGTTTAAAGCGAAAGTCTAAAATTAATGCAACAAAAAATGTTTACACAATATATTTTATTTGAATATATTAAAAGTAAAATATTACTTTTTTTGTGTCGGTTGCAAAAATAAACCAACCAACATAATTAACCTAAAAAAAAGGACTTCAATAGTTCGAAATAAACTAAAATAAGCCGTATTTTTTTTTACAGAAATAAATACCACACGTAGGATATGAGAAAGGTCCCATATAAAAATCCCAATATGAAGGACAACAACTAGTAGTAACCAGATTTTTGATATGCATGCCGAATAAAAAATGGTGAATGACATGAATTATTTAAACAAACTCTGTCTACATCGAGCACTTAACTGCAAGCTTATCCAAAATCCCAGGATCATTGAATTGGGTATTTGGTATACACCTATCACATCCACGTCAAAATGTACCCCTGAGCTCTACCTCTTTGGTATAGAGTGTGGCAATGAGTCTAATAACATTTTTTTTTTTATTTAAGTTCCAAAACTTACTCAATCAAATTAATCTGAAATTACTGATAAACAACCAGGCATATCGTCAATTTAGTGCGAACATTTTTTCCCAAGAAAAAAAAATTAACTAACGGATGTTTTCCATCTCTTTTGAAATAATTTGAACTTAAGATTATTCTTAAAAAGAAATTTCCCAAAAATTTAATTTCATCTTATTTCTTGAACAAATATAGGGTGATTTTTTAGCTGGTTTGGTTTTGGCAACACTGGTTTTGACAGCTGACGTGTGTTTAGTACCTTGTGTCACTGTCAAACAGCTTCAGTTTGGTTTGCAATTTAACCATGGATCGTCTTACAAATGAACAACGCTTGCAAATTATTGAATTTTACTATCAAAATTCGTGCTCGGTTCGAAATGTTCATCGCGCGCTGCTTCCATTTTATGGTCGGCATTCTCGACCTTCTGAGCAGTCTATTCGGAAGATTGTGACCAAATTTCGCACCAAATTTACTTTGTTGGACATTAAACCACCAACACGTTTACGTACTGTGAGTAGTGAAGAAAATATTGCGGCCGTATCAGCTAGTGTGACAGAAGACCGCGAAATGTCGATTCGGCGCCGTTCCCAGCAGTTAGGCCTTAACAAACAAACTTTTTTTTGCCCGAAATGGAAGTTCTTGACTTGCATGATATGTGGTTTCAACAAGACGGTGCCACATGCCACACAGCACGCGAAACAATGGCGCAATTGTGAGGCGAGTTTGGTGAACAGTTAATTTCACGTTTCGGGCCGGTCAATTGGCCGCCTAGATCGTGCGATTTGACACCATTAGACTATTTTTTGTGGGGGTATGTCAAGGCTAATGTCTATAGGGACAAGCCCGCTTCGATTGACGCACTGGAAGCCAACATCCATGCATTCATTCGTGAGATACCGGCCGATATGTGTGAAAGAGTATGCCAAAATTGGACTCAGCGGATGGGCTACCTGAGACGCAGCCGCGGTCAACATTTGCATGAAATTATCTTTAAACATTAAATTGCAAGGTTCAAACTATCGATTCAAATAAATATTTCATTCATTTTTTCGAATTTTTTGTGTTTTTTTTTTAAAAAAAGTTCTAAACCTCTTAAAAAATCACCCGTTATATGAATTTCTGGAAAGAAAAATTAAAAAATTTGATGAGCTATTTTTTTTATACAAATTTATTTTTATGTATATAAGGATGGCCGTTGAAAGCTATTTAGAAAAAATCCAAAAAAATATGTTTTTTTTTTTAAATTGTGATGTGTAAGTTTTTTTTTTATTTTAATGAGCTGCGTATTTTTTATTTTTTTATTGTGATGTCGTTAGCAAGAAACACAAAATTTATTTGCCCCTCCAACCTAAAGGGGTGGACAAATAGAGTGAACCGATATCTTAAAATCATGTCCATATAATGTACCAACAATAAAAACAAATCGATGCTTTTATAACTAAATGCACAATTTTTGGAATTAAGTCGCCCAACTACGTATAGAAAAGTAAAACCCTAACCTCTTCTGGTTGGTTTATTTTAAAAACCGTTATTTGTATGAAAAAAAATATGTTAATCTTTTTTGTAGGAAATATTTTAAGCTACAAATTAGTCATCAACACTTTTTTTGTACAACTTACTATTTGGGAGTTATTTATGAAAAACCATTTTGGGGGTCCTTCAACCCCCCGTAAAATTGTTAGCGGCGCTCATATCTCATTCTTAAGATCACTATGAGGAAGCCACATACCAAAATCCAGCTTTTCGGCGATTTTGTCCGAGTCAAATGCTTTATTGACTGGACTTTTAAGTATTTAATTTTATAAAAACTATTAGAGCTATTTTTTGATATGAAAAAGTTGTATAACAGGAAACAGAAATTTTAGACAAATTTCGGTTTTCCTCTCGAAAATTATGTAAAAACCTTAAATCTAAAGTTTGAAAAAAATAAGCCGTAGATAGAGGTACCGTCAAACAGACAGACATAAATTATAAGACCCAGTTTTTTTGTGTTCTCTATCATCGTAAAGTATTTCAATTTATAAGTTCAAGTGACCTCAACTCCAAAAATTGCGTTTCGCTCGCAGGTACAACAGTTGGGCTCATCAGTTAGATGCTGTCGTACCCTTCTAAGACGCGAATTATGGTCAATGCTTACCCGCACTCTTATAAAACTCACAGCATGAATATACATGAATATGAATTTCATATTTCTAAGGAAATTTGATTGAATTCAGGCACTTAGAAAATTAGTAGCCCAACTGTCGTACCTGGGCGAAACTCAATTTTTGGAGTTGAGGTCACTTGAAATTATAAATTGAAAAACATTCAATCGCTCCACTTAAACAGAATTAGTTTTCTAATTATCTTCATCTACGTTATTATCATCTTAATGTTTAATATTCGCACAATTCGCACGCAGAACTTCGCACCATGCTCTACGTAACTCGATTTCCATACTTCGCACTTCGCAATCTGGATTTCGGACTTTGCACTTCATATTACGCTCTTCGCAATCCCTGCACTTCGCACTTCGCACTTTCCACACCACACTTTGGAGCGTTATCCAACAAACCAAAATCTCGCATCTCGAAAAACGAAATCTAGCAAATTTATAATTTTATAATAATCTCGCAATAATACAAAATCTCGCTTTTAACAGTGTCGCTTCAAATGCGAGATTTTAGTTTGCGAGAATTTGTAATTCCGGCAGAGTTAAAAGCTAAAATTTAATAATTGCGATATTCTGAAAAGCAAGATATAGTAATTGCGAAATTTTGCAATGCGAGATTTTTATTTGTTCGAATTCGTGTACCCATAAACTATTCTTGAGATTTTGGTTGTTTTTCATTGTCATGTTCATGAACGGTATCCTCCTCTTAATTTTGTAATTTATTTATTTTTCAAGCAATAAGAACCAGTCTAGTATTTCTTCCCTTTTTTTTCTTTGGTTTCCTTTGGTTTTATACACTGTTTTAATTTTTTTAAATACTAAACCAACTTGCTGATTCAAATTAAAATTAATGCTAAAACTAAAAAAAATTCTGACTCAATAAAGTTACCATGAATTTTTAATCTATTTAAAATCCCACACATTCCACAGGATCATGCATCAGGAACAAAAAATATTTTACCAAATCCGGTATGTTTTTTTTTTATACTTTCTCAAATCCTCTTCAACACAAATGACTGCTTTTGATAGCCACTGTATAATGTATATCTCTCATTAGTTCGTATCTATTCTGTTTTTCTTTTTTCTTGTTCAAACAAAAAAATCCATATTTTATTAGACTTCTGTTTTTGTTTGTTTCCTAATATAAGAGTAGGTATGCTATGGTTTGACCATTAAAATCGAGTCGATAATATTTTTTTTTCTAAATTTATTGATTTCGATGCCGACAAGAGGATTTTCTATGAAAAAAGGATTACACTCAAAATATTGTTCGTATGTGAGTATATAAAAAACAAAATTCTAATTTTTTTTTTTGTTTTGCTTTATTTTTTGTTATTTTTTTTTTTTGTTTGTTGTGTGTGTAGGAATGAAAGGGTTTTGATGTTCAATTTCTGGTTGAAGAATTCAAAGGATATCAATTGTATGGAACTTATGCCATCGTATTGTATATATGTACATACATACAATATGCATATATTTAAGTGGGTTATAGGCTCTTTAAAACTGTTTTTTTTTTTTTAATTGGCCTTAAGGACAATGGTGATATTTAAAAGTCGTATAATTCTTTATTAAAGATATTGCACTTAATTGTTAATTTCACGAAGAAATCATTTAAGCTTAAAATGTTGGTTTATTAATTCACATAAATCATTTTGTTTGTAGGTATTTAAAATTTGTGGAAACATCAAAACGAGAATAAACATAACTTCGAAACAGTGAAACAGTTAAGAAACACAATTTTTTGATTAATTATTTACATCATTCATATGCAGGGATCGACAGAATGCAATCAGAATGGAATGGTATGGAATGGAATGCAATGCAATGAAATGGAATGCAATGCAATGAAATGGAATGGAATGAAATGAAATGGAATGAAATGAAATGAAATGGAATGGAATGGAATGGAATGGAATGGAATGGAATGGAATGGAATGTAATGGAATGAAATGAAATGAAATGAAATGAATGGATTTGCATGGAATGGAATGGAATGAAATGGAATGGAATGGATTCGACTGAAATGGTGAACTATATTACATTGTTTCGAAGACAAAGATCAATTGAATGGAATGGAATGGAATAGAATGGAATGGAATGGAATGGAATGGAATGAAATGGAATGAAATGGAATGGAATGGAATGGAATGGAATGGAATGAAATGAAATGAAATGAATTTTAATGAATGAATTGGCATGGAATGGAATGGAATGAAATGGAATGGATTCAACTGAATTGTTGAACTATATTACATTGTTTCGAAGACAAAGATCAATTGTTTTCCAAAATGGTAAATTTCGACATGGTCATGGAAGGCGCCCCGAAAACGTACATACGTATGTATGTATGTGACAAAATCAGCCTTCCTGTATTTTGTTCCACTTAGAAAAATATATCTGACAAAGTGGACGGTGGCACAACAAAAATATTGCACTCTTTTCTTGGTCCCATTTCTTTTACTTAAAATAGAGCGAATTTTGATGAAATTTGATGAACGTTTCTTCAAATGGGGTAAAAATTGTCAAAAATTATTTACTATTAGTTATTTAAATTCAGGTAGAATGAATTGGTAATTCTATAACACACTAGTCTTCTGGTTATCCAAAAACCATGTACACGTGTAGACAAAATAAAGGATTTAGGCATTATGCTTGACTCAACTTTCTCTTTGAAAAGTCATGTGGATTATGTGGTTGGAAGAGCAAATTCACTTGTTGGATTTGTCAGCGAAATTGTGGTGATTTTAGTGATCCTTACGCGTTGTTATCTCTTTATACGGCTCTCGTAAGATCAATACTTGAATATGCAGACGTAATATATATATATGTACATTATGCAAATATACATGTAAATATTTTAAGATATTATTATTTCACAATCTGTTAGCCGTAAACGCTTGTAGATCAATAAATAAATAAATAAATAAACTAGTCGTCCAAAAACAAGCCGTTCAAATGCCAATAGTAAGAGTGTTGGACTAGGTCCAGAAACATCAAATTTTTTTGGAATTGTGGACGCCAAACTTTCAATATTTATGAATATTCTTCAACAATAAAAATAACCCATTTTATTTTTTCTCGTGTAATTACCAATTTTTACTAACCCTTAACTGTCAGCTGTCAAATTGTTTTTTTTTTTTTTTTTTTTTTTTAGGGCTGCCAACACTTTACTACAGAAATGGCGGCAAATTCAAATCTTGCGTAAAAATTTGGAACACCATTTAGCTTTTATATTCTATCAGTATTACAAATGTATGAGGAAAATGCTTAAAAATTTATAAGAAACATAATTTTTATTGGAATCGAATGATCTTCAAAAAAGGTTAAAATTAATTTTATATTATACCCATTTCCAATTTGTGTGTTTAATAAAGTATTGATCATATTTGGTCACATTATTGTTTTTGTCCATTTTCACTTAAGCACCAGCCCACTATCTATATTATTACTTCGTTTCACAATTTCGAGGAAATTATTGACCAATTACGTGAGAACCATAATATATCTAGAAAATACAATACAAAATGTTATATCCCACACATTACTCAAGGGATTATAATTGTTAATTAATATTACGTCAGTGTGTCCAAAAAAATTCTTGTTGATTACTTAATGAAGTCTTGACATAAAACAAATTAATTTAGCGCCACTCTCAATATAAAACTTATAATACAAAAAAAAAAAAGAAGAAAAGACCTAAAACATCATGTTCTTTTTGAACGCAGATTGGCTTCTTCATTGATTTATTTTTTTTTTTTTCTTATTTTTTACTTTTTCTGTTTAAAAATGATGATCGGAAGCGAACAATTCAATTAGCTATCGTTTTTTACGTTTTCTCCCTGTTGCCTTGGTTTGGTATAGTGTGGATGATCAGTGGCGCGACGCTTTGTAATTTATTCCATCCCGTGCGACGACGTTGGTCTTCGTGTCGTCAGTGCGGTAGTCGTCGCCTCGTCGGGCAAATATTGCTATAAATGTCGGAGCATCATTTAGAATCTAAAAAAAATGTAAAAACAGGTGCTTGTGGCATGTTGTTTAGGGGCAACACCTTCTGGATTTCGAGGTCTTTACAATCTCTACAGTCTATACATTAACTTGTCTGACTCTTGCTCGAAGAATATCGAGTATATGTATTTTTTCGACAGACAAGTGTTTTATTGGTTCTGATGTTTGCGCTGCTGTTTTATAGACTGGTTGCGTTGGTAAGGTACTTTTCTTGGAATCAGTGACTGCTGACTGACCTGACAGAAAAATTTAAAATAAAAAATAAGATACCGATATACCTTTAATTCAAGTTAGAATTATGTACGTATATATTCCTTTGAATTACTCATGGTTTTTTTTTTGGTGAGGGTGAGGGTGACGGTGAAGAATTTTAATTGCATTAATAATATCGAGCATGGCGACAGGTTGATTTGATACCAATACAAAAAATATACAAAACAAAATTAGTCATTTTATGGTGATTTTTTTTGGTTTTGCGGAATGTTGGAGAAAATATTGTTTGTTTGTTTGGATATTGACACCAATGAATCAGTATTTTAAGAATTTAATTTAAATCACTATTCATATCCTAGGACGTAGGTAAATGTCATCAAATTGCAATAACCATCATATTTGAAGAAGTTAAAAAAATTAGAGTAAGTTATAAGTTATAACTAACCTAACTTAATATAGGTGCATTTAAAATGCTTACTGAGGTTAAAAGAAAAATCGATAAAAATGTACACATAGTAGCTAGGGGAGAGTTCTCAATAGGAATGTTGGTAAGGGTGGTCCAAAAATATAAATTTAATTTTTTTAAGTCGTACTACCGCGGAAAAGTTGAGATTTGGAATAAACGGTACCGAGGTATTACGACTTTTATTCTCTTACAGAGAAATGGAGTCACTGTACATTGGTATAGGTAGGTAGAAATGGCGGCCACGAGCGCCTAGCTCCGTGACCCAATTAGCGCTTGATTGCGCCGTTTTGATAGCACATTGGTATACTTTGTATGAGAGAGTAGAAAAAAATTTCATAAAAACTGAACCTATTGAATGCAACCATTAGTTCAACCGATGACACAAATGGCCCATCTGAATAACCTGCGCGTTATGATGTCAACTATAGGCGTTAGGTCTTTCCGCCCAAAACCATGATATCGCTCAAATCATAAAGCCCAAAAATTTTTCTGTGCGTTATGATATTTTAATTTTTTTTTTTTTGACACTTTGACATTGATTTTGGGCTTTGAGGCTTTTTTTTGAAATTTTGTTGTGAGTTTGTGTTTATTATTTTGACAATATTAACTTGGGCAATAAGACCAAACGCTGATTTTTAAATTGGAAATTCATAATACCAAAAAAAAAATATCATTAAGCTAAAGCCCTCGGTAATATTGCGCAAATGTTACAACAACAAAACGTTAATAAAGTTGTTTTGAGGACTATGACATTTTTATGGTTTTGGGCGACAAGACCAAAAGCCTGTCAACCAAATTAATCAATGAAAAGTCAAAGAAAAAATTTCAACACGTCATTAATTACACTGGTCATCACGTTTTTGTCACACGAACTTTGTGATGATTTTTATTTATGTTGATGTACCCTCATTCAAAAATAATCATTATTTTGTATCAGTCACATCCAGTTTTTTTGTGACAGCTACATATTAATTTCTGACCTCATTTACGTGTTTTTATTTGAATAACGTTTTTCGTGTGACAAAAAAAGTTTGAATTTTGTTGACCAGTGTTATTATACTTACGATCCAAAAATAAAAAGCTAAAGCAAAATTGGTGTTTTGTTCTAATTTATTGAATTAAAAGAATTTTTTTTATTAATAAAAATAAGGCTTTTCAGCCAAACAGAACCACCTACTAGATTCTGATGAAATTAATTTTGTCCCACTGCCACGCTTACTATGAAAAAAACAGTCAAAATATATAAAAATCAGAATTTTTATCGAAGTAAACCTTATACAAAATGTCTTTTTAACCCTTTACTGCATACGAAGCCAAATATGGCTTTCTACAGTTATGTCCTCTTTTCTCCTGACTTCAATAAAAAAAAATGATCAAAACGCAACAAGATCCTCTTCTGTGCATTTCTGAGAACAAATAGCTTTGCTTTGGCACACGTGCACCAAACAAGAAGGAAGATATTCATGTTTGCAGGTCAGTGTGTTACTTGTTGTCAATGAAAACGGAAATGTGAAAAATTTTCTTATTTCAAAATAATAATAACTTTTCTGTTAGGTGAGTTAAACAAACAACAAACAACACAAACATATATATGCCAGTAAGACCTAGGGTCTTATAAATTAGGCAATGTTAGAAGGAATATAGAAAAATAGGATAGATTTTTGTTGGCACAGAGGATTGAGAAATTAGGTTTTGATTATCTCATTAAATCCCAGGGGTGGCGTTCAGTTAAGGGAATATAGAAAATAGTGCTGTCTAGACTAGCGATCGAACCCACACATCCAGGTTAGCAGTCAAGCACTGCTTCCACTGCACCGGGGCCACCCCCAGATCATAAAAATATATTTCGGATTGTGTGGCTAATTCTCTTTGAAATGAATACATTTTGATTAAAAAAAAAATTATTAACTTGCTCGTTTAAGAAGTAAAAGTGAACAAGCCATATTTGGCTTCGAATGCAGTAAGGGGTTGAAAATATGCATATTTGGTTGAATTTTTTAAATAAACGAAAATTTTTTTTGGTTTTTAATAAAAAAAAACTTCTTAAAAAAACCTAAAGAAGTCATTTTAAGCGTATTTAGTTTTTTTCCTCTTTAAACAATAACATTTAACATGCGGTAAAGGGTTTAGAAATTCACCAATACAAAGTTTTTTTCCCACGCCCATTTTGTGGGGGTTTTTTGTTTACTATTTTTTACTAGGTGTGTTTTATTCATTGCTGCATAGCCAGCGCAGCACAAGTCTGAATAAAACGAAAGCGCACTCTATACGTTCATTTCAATAATTGAAAGCTCTATCGCCAGCAGAGCCATCTTTATTTTTACTGACTTCTTTTTGGCCAGCAATCAAATTGTTTTTGTTTGCCAAGGGAAATTTTGCTGCGCTGTCTATGGAGCAATGAATAAAACACACCTATTTTCTTAGTTCGATAAAATCTGAACCATCTGAACTGAATTTAATGAAATTTTCAACTAAGATAAAGAATAGTATAAGAAATGACAACTGAAATTTTCCACCTACTGACACGCCCACACAAAAGTTCATCTTTTCACACTTCAGATCCTATATATTATTTTTTTTTGAAGGTATCATAACAAAGACATAATATGAAATTCTTGAAAAACCTGGAATTAACCACTACGTCAGGAATGGTGACAAATTGCAAACAATAAAATTCGAACAGGGTTGTTATATAAAATGCAACCCCTGTGCATTTTCTCGAATTTATGAGATTAAACTTTGATAAATAAAAGATATTATTTTGAATAACTTAAAAACACTTATTTTATTTTATTTATTTACTTGAATGCAATTTGGAAGCTATGCTTCCATGATCGTCAGTAAGTTTTATATAAATAAATTAAATAAGTTTTATTTAAAATAATTTTTTTTTTAATTTCATAATAAAAAACACGTTGAAAATATCCAATATCAATTCAAACTTCGATAGTCTAAAAATAGAGGAATTCTAATAGACAACTGAAAATAACTCTATTCGTAAACGCACAAACACCAAACTCAATGTCAAGTGTCATAGACAAAAATATAACAAATCATCATCTTCCCTTCTTCCCAGATAAGATAAAAATAAGGAAAAAACAATACAGGAGCTCCCAAGACTTCAAATCCACAATAATAACAAAAACAAAAAAAAACATCTTGAAAGTGTCTACAAAAAACAAAAGATCAACCGTGTCGCCGTCACAAATAAATTTCAAGACATTTCAAGTCGACAATAAATAAATTAAACAAAATTAAAAAAAAAGTAGCAATAAACAACATGAAGCAACAAAAATATTCATTTTTATCTATCAACTCAACTAGATACCTATCCATCAATCCGATTTGGAAGAAAGAAAATTTTCAATTCCAAAACACTTGATCCCTTCCACGGGTGAACTACATATACATGCATATGAGATGTGTGGCATGGATGGAACGCCACATTGACGTTCAACGTTGGTTGGCGCAATAACGATGACGGTGGCACTATCAATTGTGAATGCTTAAGGGAGCACTAGATATATGTATGTAGAAACCTGGATTTATCTTTCGGAGCAGAATCAGGCATACGATGGATGGCATGGCATGTGCTGAAATGATTGTAGATTCTAAGAAAAAAAAAAACAATTCACAAGAATGACAAAACATTTTGTATTTTATCGGATTGCAGAAATAAACTTTTTAGCTGACGACTTTGACGGACGTATATGGATGGACGGACGTTTTGTTGACGGTTTTTGTCATATATACTACATGAGTGCTAGCGAACTCCTCTTACAGATTTCCAATTTAAATTTGATCCAAATTGACTTTATGAAAATATATGACAATGGGGACTTTGAGTAATTATCAATATTTCATTGCATCGCACAGCAATAGGATTGTGAAGCTTAAAAGTAGATACCGGTGGTCAATGGTCCGCTTTTGTTTTATATTTTAAGTTCATTTCGGTCAATTTGATGGATTATGTAAATTTAAAGCATTTATTGCTGATTAAGAGATTTTATTTGAAATGAACTTTTGTCACAATGCAATCGTTTGTAAGCGGGTTAGATACACTCCATTGAAAAAAGATACTTCTAAGAGCTGGAACTAAGCTTTGAAGCTCTCATTTCAAACAAACAAAAAAATTGACGAAACTTTGGGAAAAGTCCATTTAGATGCTTCGACACCAGTAATAAAAAATCTTCCCGGTTTATAAAATTTGTCTCTGGATGCAGTTTTCAACTACATAGATATAAATTTCATCATCAAATATTTTGTGTCAAAATTATACACATCATCAACTTTTTGACATTGTGCCTAATTTTATGTCACTTTTGCAATATATCTACTGCAATTTACAGTAATTCTAATAAACATTGTAAATGCAAAGATAATAGTCGACAATCATTTCTAAAATGACCACAAATCGGACATAAATGAGACCATCATCTAAGTCGTTATATGAACCTCATAAAAGAGTATAAGAAAAAAAAAGTAACTATCTATCTATCTAACGTTGGATTTAATTTGCATAAAAGATTGCGCGTAGTCGTATGTATACCTTTCAATACTACTTTTTCTTATATAGGTACTGCATTTTTATTATGTACATTTTGTTTGTGGGATGAAAGAAAAGTTGTTGAAACAATATTTCTATCTCTCGCTGATAATGACCAACCATTAGCATCATCATCATACTACAGGCCACACAGGTTTTTATTTAAAATGCCAATTGGCATCGTTGTTGTGGAATTAAGTGTGTACCCCTAGATTGTCAAAATGATTTTAGCATTGCTTATATGAAAATTATTTTTATTATAATTTTGATGATGATGATAACCACTAATTATGGAAATTATGAGACAATGTGTTTCTGTTTTCATATCTTGTTGATATGAGTATATGAATTTATGTTGAGAATTGAGAGGTCAATTTGATTGACCAATGTAATTGAAATAGTGAGGTTGGAGAGAAATCAATGTTCAAACATTGTATTAGTTGAAGAAATCTGTGTTAGACTTTCCATCATGATTTTCTTTTTCAATAATATATCTGTTCCAGTTCTGTCCAAAATTACTGAGAATTTCTACGAATTTTGATCGAAAGTCTGTCAAAGTTCATATAATATGCCTGTTTGGTAACTTTTTTTTCAACAAATTTCCCAAAAACTGAGTTTTTTTTCTATGGGTTTTGACATGAAATTGTGAAATTTTGTGAACATTTTTGCAAATTTGCAAGAAATTTCGCGTTACCAAACAGACCAAATATAAAAAGAATAATAAAAGCCTAGTTCGTATACTTTGAACCTCTGTGCATTTCTGTGAATTTCTACACCAAAGTCTGTCAAAGTTCATATAAAAAAAATAAAATGACGAAGAAATTCACACAAAGGCACAGAGTTTTAAAGTAAAGGAACATACCTAAAATGTGTAGAAATTCGCGGTTTTGGACAGAAAATCACAGAGTTTCAAAGAAAAGGAACTCACCTAATAATAATTAATCAAACAGTTTTTGGGAAGAACAATGTTTACAAAATTTTGTCTATTTTTTTTTCAAACTATAGTAACATCTTCTTTGCCTCAATATGAATGACGGCCGTTTTATCTGTTGAAATTATTTTCAAAAAATCTGCTTTGACAGAAGCAATTTCAGTAAGACAAATCATGATAATATTATTTTAATAAAATTGGAGATTCTCTATTCAATTAAACCTCATTGAAATGTAAATCCTCTTAAAAAATAAAAAAAAAATCCTTTAGATTTACAACAATGTTGCATGCATTGTGTTGGTACAGTCTTAAAATATCAACAATATAAGCTATAAGTCGATATTAAAGTAAAAATACGACCAATAAATGACATTTCACCTTTCCAACCATCTTTATTATATTATTTCTGTCTTTCATATCATTAAAACATATAAAGTTTTTATCGTATTTTGGTCTTCACAGTCATACAGTGGAATATATTTTCCAAAAAACTGGGAAATATTTAATAAATTAGATGTAGAGATATAAGATTTTGTTGTTTATTGCGATGATGGTTTAAATCAAATTTATAAGGAGTCTACTATTCCAGATTGGGGACAGAATTTGGTACGAAATTTCAAAATTTATAAAAAATATGTATTGCCAAGGTCAGAAATTTAGTCAAATTTTTGTTTAAAAAAAATTTAAGAATTTGGTACGAAATTTCAAAATTAAAAAAAAAATGTATTGCCAAGGTCAGAAATTTAGTCAAATTTTTGTCTAAAAAAAATTTAAGAATTTGGTACGAAATTTCAAAATTAAAAAAAAAAATTATTGCCAAGGTCAGAAATTTAGTCAAATTTTTGTTTAAAAAAAAATAATTAAGAATTTGAAAAATTAAGAATTTGGTAAGAAATTTCAAAATTAAAAAAAATGTATTGCCAAGGTCAGAAAAAAAAATTAGGAATTTGAAAAATTAAGAATTTGATACGAAATTTCAAAATTAAAAAAAAAAATGTATTGCCAGGGTCAGAAATTTAGTCAAATTTTTGTTTAAAAAAAATTTAAGAATTTGGAACGAAATTTCAAAATAAAAAAAAAATGTATTGCCAAGGTCAGAAATTTAGTCAAATTTTTGTTTCAAAAAAATTTTAGAATTTGGTACGAAATTTCAAAATTAAAAAAAAAATGTATTGCCAAGGTCAGAAATTTATCCAAATTTTTGTTTAAAAAAAATAATTAAGAATTTGAAAAATTAAGAATTTGGTACGAAATTTCAAAATTAAAAAAAAATGTATTGCCAAGGTCAGAAATTTCGTCAAATTTTTGTTTAAAAAAATTTATTTGTCCCTGAATGCGAACTTTTATATGAAAGTCGTTCCAATGCATATTTGTACCAAATTTATAAAAGCAAAGCCAAAATATTTCGTGCATTATTTCTAAAGAATATGAACTTACTTTTTTACTATAGTTTTCATAATATTTTCTTTAAAATTATTTTTAAGCCAAATCTGATCAATTATGAAATTTTGTTTAAAAAGTTTGACAGTTAAAAATGTCTAACCAAATTTAGGGTCAAAAACTGAAAATAATCTTAAATAATATGCTTTTAAAAATGTTCTTATTTTTCTGACGTCCAGATTAAGTATTCTGACTGTTGACAGATTCAAAATCTAAGTAGGGCTTTGGTAGAACTTACACTAAAAATTATATTCAGTTCCATAAAATTATTGAGCTATGAGATAGTTTCCACTGATTGCAGATATAAATACAGCTACTAGAAAAAATTAGAACATTTTTTTTTGTATTATGTCTTTTTGAGTCGATAACCTAAAATTTTACTGTCAACTTTTTACTGTCATAATTGTAAAAAAAAATCTATCTTTATCTTAAATTAATATTTAAAAACGAATATCAAAGTTTTAAAACAAAAATTAGTTCAAGGCTTTTGGAAACATTGCACAAAATTTTCAAGGCATTTGGAAACATTGCACAAAATTTTCAACTTGTTTTTCTAAATTTGGTACATATTTTTATGCATTTTGAGATATGAATGTAAACATTTAAGCACAATTGTTAAAACATTTCGAACATAAATTGGGCTAAATTCTAGACATTGGCAATCCTCTTTTTTTTTAATTTTGAAATTTTGTAAAAAATTTTGACTTAAATTAAAAAGTTTCCAATTCAAACAACAAAAATAGGCAATGCTACTGAAATCAGCGTCCTTTTATCATTAGGTGTATCAAGTTTCATTAATTTTCGACAAGAATTAGCGTCAGAAATAATTTTTGTCAACAAAATCCAATAAATGTACCACTGTAGGTCATTGGGAGGATTTCTGGGATATTCTAGAGCAAAGCTTAGAGTCTCTAATAACCTTTTAAAAAACTAATGCTATAACATCAGCATCAAGACATACTGAGAACCAGTTGAATTTATTCCAAATTTCACATAAATGATGCCCACTGTACCTACATCGTGTCGGTTTCAGATCAAAAGAATTAAAAAACAAAAACTAAAAAACTGTCAAACACCTTTCACATTCCAATCTTAAACCCCATCACCACCTCATAAACTCTATACCACACAGTAAAAAAAAAAAAAACAGACAAATAATAATGACAACCCAATGCATTAAATGTCAATTGATTCGAAATTCTTTTTTTTTATTTTTATTTTTGTCAAGGCAGGCTCTTGAGGGAGCCATAGGGAGGTGAGAGAAAATCAATGAAAGGGATAATTACAACAGGCTCATCCGCTTTTAGTTAAGGATTGAAGAATATCATGTACCTTCTTAAACCAGAATTAAAAGAAAAATATAAAATTCGAAAAAAAGGGAAACACCAACTTCAAACCACCAAAGCCGACTACATATATAAAAGATCGATAGGATCGAACTCATGACGATCGGTGCGATTGTTGTGATCGTTTTGATTGCTAAAGAAGGGTCACCACCACCACGGGAGAGGGGATTGCATCCTACAGAATGCGCTTGGTGTTTGTGTGTGTGTGTGTGTATTTTTTTGTTTGCAAAATTAAATTTTATAAAGAAGAATATTTCTATACAAAAGAGGTACTTCAATGTATGTGCTGTGCAACTTTAAGGGGTTACAAACTTTGTTACAAAAAATACCTTTATATAGCTACAGAAAAAGAAGAACCCACATGTGCTGTGTTCCCAGAATTCCCATATCGAAGATTATATCCGTTCGATGTGTTTGAGTTGAAGAGGTAATTGATACTAAAAGCCTTACAATGAAACTTCCCCAATTTAAACAACGACGATGGTGGCATGTAGTGATATAAGTGGAGGCCAATAAAAAGGTGTGCACTAGCAAAACCCGGAAATCACAACAAATTTCAGCGTGATGGGAACAAAAGCCTATACAACAATAGATTAGGTCATGCATTTTAAATTTAGTTTCTTTTTCACGATCTGGTAGTTAACAGAGTTAATAGGTATAGCTTCGGATTCAGTCACCGGACATACAATACCTACCTATAAGAACTGCAAAAAAAAACAAATCAATTACACCACTGGGTAAAATGTTCTAATGTAGCCTAGAAGAGTGGGTAACTCCCCTACAAAAGTGCAATTTCAGTTCTTTTCATTACTATAACTGGTTCGTTTCAACCTTTGTGGGTCTTCCAGTCTTCCCTGAGGCTCCGGACCCTTAATACCCCATATGTGGGATATTCAAACAAAAAAGTATACCATCTAAATTGTCACCCATTCGTCACAAAAGGGGTGACTACTGAAACTAACTAAGGTTTTTTTTACCAATAAGTGATCTTATATATGAAATCCTTTTTTTTTCGAATATCCCACATATGGGGTACTAAGATTCCGGAGCTCTTCTAGGAGTATTTAAATATGGTAAGTTCATATCGCTATTAAAGCCTGACTTTTTAGATAACATCTTTTCTTTTCGAATATCCCATATATGGGGTAATAAGATCCCAGAGCCTTCCTCGGCGTCTACAAATATGGTAAGTTGATGTCGCTGTTGAAACCTGATTTTTTAGATAACATCCTTTTTATCGAATATCCCATATAAGTATGGGGTACTAAGATCCCTGAGCCTTCCTTGGAGTGTACAAATATGGTAAGTTGATGACGCTGTTGAAACCTGACTTTTTAGATAACATCCTTTTTATCAAATATCCCATATAAGTATGGGGTACTAAGATCCCGGAGCTCTTCTCAGAATGTCCAATATGGTAAGTTAATGTCGCTGTTGAAACCTGACTTTTTAGATAACATCCTTTTTATCGAATATCCCATATAAGTATGGGGTACTAAGATCCCTGAGCCTTCCTTGGAGTATACAAATATGGTAAGTTGATGTCGCTGTTGAAACCTGTCTTTTAAGATAACATCCTTTTTTTTCGAATATCCCACCTATGGGGTACTAAGATCCCAGAGACTTCCCCGGAGTGTACAAATATGGTAAGTTGATGTCGCTGTTGGAACCTGACTTTTTAGATACCATCTTTTTATTTCGAAGATCCCGGAGCTCTTCTCAAAATGTCCAATATGGTAAGTTGATGTCGCTGTTGAAACCTAACTTTTTAGATAACATACTTTTTTTTCGAATATCCCACATATTGGGTACTAAGATACCGGAGCTCTTCTCGGAGTATACAAATATGTGTATATAAGTTAATGTCTGATGGAACCTCACCTTTTAGATAACATCTTTTTTTTCGAATATCCCACCTATGGGGTACTAAGATCCCAGAGCCCTTCTCGCAGCGTGCAAATATGGTAGGTTTATTTCGCTGTTGAAATATGCATATCAAGTGTCTTAAAAGTAACCGGAAAAAAGTGATTCGTTAAATAAATTAAAAAGCGTTAAATCTATTCCCTTATTTTTAATTCAAAGAAAAAAGTATGTTTCATATAAAATTTACATGATTATAGGTCTAGGAAAACAAAAATTGTACATCACTGTTTATTTTTTTTTTGACCAGGAAATATCACAGGCTTCTATAAATTACGAATTCTTTCATAATAACATTCAACAGACCGATTTTGAATTAGAATATATACGCAGCTGTGCAAAGAGTCACCATCTGACTTCCGACAAATTATGCAAAACAATCTGTCACTCTGACGGGACCGCGGTGTCAGCCTTCATAGATCAAGAATTCTTTCTTTCTTTCTTTCTTTCTTTATCAATTATATTCAACAAATTAAAATAAGAAAAAGTGTGAAGAAGCTTAATGGGGGGACTGCCCAAGCTGTCTTTAGATTCTTCAAGATTCACTCTCTTTTTTTTTCGACTCAATTCATCATCATAGCCATATGGTTTTAACGCGTGTAAAAATGCTTATTTAGTTGTCTAAAATATGATTGCCATTGTATTCCAATGGGATGGGATTTTTTTCTCATCACAAAGAGATTTCCATCACTTTCGCTCTTCTTAAAAAAAAAAAGAAGAAGTTAAACCCAGAGATTTCATCTCTCTGGTGTGTTGTCTCAAGTGGCTTCCAAAGTTCCATTTGAAAAATAAATTGGGTCATCTTCTGCCACACAATGCTGCACACAGTCAAAATGATTAATTCTTGCTTTTCTTGTTTTTTTTTTTGTCAAAATAAACTGGGCTAAGGGATTCAAGAAATATAGGAGTGAATGGGGGAGGATATGTTTGGGAGGAGTTTTTGATTTTTACAAGGGACGGCGAGAGAGAAAATGGAATTTTCAAAATAAAATTATATTTTATGTACTCTTGAGCTTTTGGGTGATAAATTACTTTAATGAGACTTTCGGATAGAATTGGACCAAAAATATAAAATGACACCATTTAAACTGGGAAATTGGAAGAGCAGCAAAGTAGTGGTATTTTGGTTTAAAAATTAATTGCTTAGGAGCAGCAGCAACAGCAGTAGCATGAAAAACAATTATAAAAACGAGGAGTTGACATTTGGGTGTTTTTTTTTTTTTTTTTTTTTTTTTTTTTACAAGATGTTTTGTGTTGCACGCTTCAATCATTTCAAATTATTATACTTTCAACATGAATGTTGTTGAAAAATATGATGTTGAGAGAATTTCTTAAGGGGGCTGAAAATGTGATGTGGTTTTTTTGAATTATATGGATGTTGTTTGACGCTTAGGAAATTTTAAGAAAAACACCTCTTTCTGCAAAGATTTGTCAATTTACATGGAATTATAAAATTTTTTTAAATGTAGTGTCCAACCTCTTGAAGTTGGTTTAGGTTTTTTTTTATTCACGAAATTTAATTTCGAAATTTTATTGAAGCCCTCAGATGCCCTTATTTGACTTATAAAAAATAACGGTGGCAGGTAAAATTATGAAGTAGATTGCGGTCAGAATCCCGAAACCCCAAAATCCCTAAAAAACAAAATTTGGAAATACCAAAATCCCGGAAAAAAAAACCAAAATTCCGAAAACTAAAAATTCCAAAAATCTTAAATCCCATATTTCCAGAAAATCCAAAATTCCGAAAACCCACAATCCAAAAAACCCAAAATACCGAAAGCCTCAAATCCCAAAACCCCATTTGCGCTTATAAGTAATTTTAAATAAATTTTCAGGATTTCGATTTCGAGAGAACAATTTTAAATATAAACCCGAGTAAACAAGAAGATAACCATTAATTCCGAAAACCCACAATCCAAAAAACCAAAAATCTCAAAATCTTTTGGAGCTAATAATTCATTTTAAATAATTTCGATTTCCTAAAAACACTTTAAATGATTTTAAATTAAATTTAAATTTAAATTTAATTTAATTTAAGGGATTTTACCTTTTTGGGGATAATGGGTTTTCTGGATTTTGAATTTTCTGAATTCTCTTCTTTTTTGGATTTTGAATTTTCAGTATAATAGTATCTTTGTATGACAACTTTCTAACTGTCTAAATAAATTTTTTGGATTTTTTGGATATTCGGATTTTTGGATTTTGGATTTTCTGAATTCTGAGCATTTTGGATTTTAAATTTTCGATATAATAAGGTCTTTGTATGACAATTTCTTATCTTTCCTAGATGAACTTAAATACAAATTTTGGGTTTTTGGGATGTTGGTTTTTATTTTTTTTGATTTTCTGGATTCTGGAGTTTTTGGATTTTTGATATAACAGGATTTTGTATGACATTTTCTTAACTGAGCTGATACAAACATTCAAATTCTTTTTCTAGGAAATTAAATAACAAAAATTTAAGAATCAAATTTTAAACAATTTATATTTGCATTGGCAGAACGGAAGAACTCTTCTTCAAATAATTTTATCAAAGTAAAAAAGCGTTTTCCCACAAATTAAGTATTCGAAATAATGCAAATATATATTGTTAATTAAATGAACCGGAAACCCTATTAACATCTTATCAAAAACAACAACCTTTTGTAATCTTTCATTCAATTATTTTGTTTTTGTTGGTGTCTTTCCTTTTTTTCCGCAGATTTATGTTTATTCATAGTAACTTCCAACACAAATTGACTGATATAGAACTTTCTTTTGGTATATCTACCTCAGTAAAATTTATGATGGAAACAACGAGTATAATATTTCAAAATATCCAAATACAGCCCAAAAGCTTAAATCTGATTAAATCACGGTATATCGTTGCAAACACGTTTGCCATAGTTGCGTAGTAAATTTATAAGCCTTCTCTATCTTAAACGATTTGTTTTTTTTTTTTTTTGATAAACTTTCAGGCAAAATACCAACAAAGCCATTTTTCTTGAATATGAAATGAACCCTAAATTTATCCGAACATTTTTTTGCAAAATAGCTATCAAAGAATTTCAACATAATAACCAGTAGAGGATTTGAAATTTTGTTGGCACCGCAACTATACTAAGGCTCGTATCACTTATTTTACTACTAAAAGGGCTTAGAATTCAAAAAGAAAGAAATTTATAAAAAAAAATTCAAAAGTGGACAAGGGAAAAATTTTAACTGCCGAATTTTCTTAAAAACAAAACCATTGGAAGATTTACCTGAACATAACCGAGAATTTTTTCACTTACATTTTTTTTAATTGGGCGTGGCAGTAGGTGGGAATAAATTGTTTTTTTTTCTCATTTTATTCCCTATTATTATGCCCGAAAATGTCATTAAAATTGTTTTTTTGTGAATTATTTTTCCACTCTCCTTTACAAACACACCACTGTGTGAATTTCATCAATTTTAACGATATTAGATTTTCATTTCAAATTAGGCCTGGCAGGAGGTGGAAATTAATTATGAGCTGATTTCTCATTTCATTATTATGCCTGAAAAATAATTAAGTGGTTCAGACTTTGTGAAGTTTTTTTTTTAAACTCTCTCATACTCAATGCACTACTGTGCAAATTTTATGAATTTTAACAATTTTTTTAATTTTTATTTTATTTGGAAGTGTGTAGTAGGCAGAAATTAATTATGTATTATTTTCTCATGACTGAAAATTTCATTAAAATCGGTTATTTTTTTTTATTTGTGAAATTTTGTTAATTCTTCCATACAAAGTACACCACTGTGGGATCTGAACTGCACATGCATAGTAGTTCTAGTTACTTGGAGAGATTTTTATAAAAATTTTAGCCATGGTATGAGACATCAAGGATAAAATCCCAGCCTATTGACACGCCCATTTTTTTAAACGAGATCAACTTATCGTCAAAATTGATGAAAATGAGTGTTGTGTTTTTCATAAAATTTGTAAATATTGTGATTTCTTTCAATCCTCACAGTATTTTTTGGCCACGCCCCTTTCTAAAATTATTTTTTCACTAAAATATTAAATGTTGTTTTTTTTTAAGAAAACCAAAAGAATTGCTCAAATACCAAAGTATTTAAGGAATCATCAAACTATATTTCCGCCCACTAGTAACACGCCCATTTTTTCAGAGATAATCTAATCGTTAAAATTAATATAAATGAGTGTTGTGTTTTGTAGAAAATTTGTAGATATTGTGACTTCTTTTAATTTTTCCACAGAATTTTTTTTTGCCACGCCCTATTTTAAGGGTTGTGTTTCACTAAAATGTTAAATGTGTTATTTTTTTTTTTAGTCCATTGGCGTGTTCAGAAAAATGAGAATTCAGAGATTTTTCTCACTCAAAAATTGAGCCAAAAATTGAATCCAAGATTTTATTTTTCCTCAGAGTTTTGACAGCAAAGCTGAGAAATTTTGCTGATGAATCCTGTTCAGGTAACTGAGATTGCTGAGATCTCCAAAATCTCATTTTTCTGAACATGCCTAGTTGCATAGAAAATGAAAAGAATTGTGAAAACAACAATGCACCTATTTAAGGAATCATCAGAGAATTTATATTTCCGCCCATTACTAATACGCCCATTTTTTTTCAAAGAGATCATCAAATCGTCAAAATTGATAAAAATGAGTGTTTTGTTCTTCAGAAAATTTTTGAATATTATAAATTCTTATAATTTTTCCACAAAAATTTATTTGCCACGCCCCATTTTTAGGGCTTTTTCTCACTAAAATGTTGTTTTTTTTATCAATTTCTAAGGAAACCAAAAGAATCGTCCTAATAACAATATTTAAACAAAAAACTTCTTATGCAAAACAGTTGCCACGCCCAATTTTGTGGGTGTTTAAAAAAAAACTCCAGTTTATACATTAATAAAAATTATAATTCTGAAAATTTTTATAATTTAGTTCTTATTTTTATTTTTATTTTGTGTATATTATGTATATTTTAACTACATTTTATTTATTTAAATATGATGTATTAGTATTAAGTTTTGCTTGCTTTGCTTGTAATAAGTGTACAATAAATAAATAAATAATTAAATTTCCTTAAAAAAATAAAAAAAAATACAACAAAAATTATAAAAAATATTTTGTATAACAATTAGACTATACAAAGTTTTTTGACACGCCTACTTTTTGGGGGGCTATTTGTTTTTTAATGAGCAATGAGTGGGAATGGACTGGGAACCTCAGATTTTGTTGGGTGAAAGATTCTTAATTTATTTTTTTTTGTAAATTTCACGAAAAATATTCATGTCGATTATGGAATCCGCAATACAGGATCCGCAGTGATTTGCACTGCATTTCCCTCTTTTCTCTTTAGCCATTTGTCATGAAAAGAAAAGAGAACACTGTAGTTAGAATCACTGCGGATCCAGTATTGCGTATTCCATAATCGACATGATTATTTTTTTTTAATTTATGGCAAGGCAAAAATTGTTACTTTTAATATTCACCACAAAAGACTATAACACTTTTTTTATCAGAGCGATAGAAAATAAGAAAAACCATGTGTAAACGTGACCAGTACCTTATATTTTGTTGCTGTGCGTAAAAATCATTAGTTCACGTACTAAAAGCACTTTCCATTTGTTGTTGATGGTCTATATCTATTAACCCGTCCCTGTCGACACCATTGTATATCTCTCTCTTTTTGTCAGTTAATCAACCGAAAGCTATTTATATATCTCACCATCATGAAACTAACACCCTTACTCCTATACGCATCCTGATGATGATGAAAATGATGATGGTTGGATAGATGGTGACAACAAACACCACCAACGAAGTAGAACTAAATCAATTATTGTATATATCTGTCGGATATCATTATGCAAGATGATATTGGCTTGCGGATATATACGAATTGAAAGTATATCTTTTTGACTTGTAGTATAACTTGTCATAGCGCGGTGTTGTATATGTGTATATGATGTGCTTCATCTTTAACTCTAAATATTGATGGAAAAGTGTCAATTATTGTTTGTGTATATTAAAAAATGTCCGGGTGGTATGACGACGACAACGACTTTGAGTATCTTGTATCTCAAAAAAAAAACAAAAAAAAAAAAACTATACTTTGATGAATTTCACTTTTTGTAAGATATGTAGTTGAAGATATCACTTTAAGCTGTCATATCGATTGTTTAAGAAGGATGTAAAAAATACACAATCGCACTGAAGAGAGTCGAGTGAAGGGAGATTTCTTTTTTTTTGGACATCAAAGTGATGGTAAAACTTTTTTTTAATTTTTTACAAGTAGATATTATATGGAGGTATCGAGAATTCTTTCAAACAATCGTTTTCACTGTATCTTAAGGAAGGAGTGATGCGAGTATATGTTTCTCGTTTTATATTTGTTTATTTGTTTTTTTCTGATAAGGATAACAAACAATCTGCGGTTCAGTTTCTGGCAGTTTTTTTTTCTTAGAAGATTTGAATTTATAAGTTTCTTTTTATCAAACAATATGTTGAATAATTTATTTCATCTTGGTAAACAGATATTATGTATGTATGTATATACTTTTGTCGTTTCCTTTGAATTTATATATTTATAAAATATACTTGCTCGTATTATGATAACAAGGAACAAACGCTTGAATTGTTTGTTATCTCTCAAATTCCAAAATCAACATAAATCAGCATAAATATTTCGTTTGTCTGAGATTTTTGCTGATATGGGGTGAGAATATAATATTATGCATTATATTTCAGAATATCTTTATATGTACAAGTGTTTTATATTATATAAACATGTACATATATGGGTATATACATAGATATTTTCTTGTAAATTAAATATATGTATGTTTATCCCTTGCAATTTGACTTTGATTCAATTTCAATTCCATATATGTATGCTGTGTTCTATACAATAACACATAGCAACATATGTATAGAATGAAGGTATATATCTAATATTTACTTAATTCCTAATGGAAACGTGTTTCGAGGAATAAACACTGATTGAATATTGTACTCCTTTAAGTTCAGCGGAAAATTTAAATTCTGATTGCGTATTTTCGGTTTAAATTTGAAAGAGAAAATATTATTATCGGGGATTTATTGTTCAAATCAATGAAGTGATACAAGAAATTTGATATCTTGAGATGTTCTAGCTTAGTTTTTGTTTATGAGAGTTTTCAATTTTTTTTATGAAAAGTTAAAGTTTAATAAATTTTATAATATGATGAAGCGTTTGCTCCCATAGAGCTTCTACTTGGAAGTAGGAAATGAAAAAAAAAATCATATAACACTATTGTAAAAAAAGCTATAGATAGTTATGGTTTAATGTTATTCAGTTGGATAAAAACGCTAAAATTAAATAAATTTTATAATTTGATAAAGTTTTTGTTTCCATAGGGCTTCCAAAGAATTTCTATTTAGTCAAAATAAATTAAAGAAAATTCATAAATGTAATTCAATTGTTGGAAAGGAAGCTTTAAATTAATGTTATACTTTGATGATGTTTTTGTTTCCATAGAGCTTCCATAGAACATCTTTTTGCACAGACGAAATTAAAGAAAATTTATAAATGCAATTCAATTTTACACAAGATAAATCTAAATAAAGGTCATAATTTTCTGAAGAAGCTTTTATATCCATAGGGCTTCCAAAGAACTTCCATTTAGCCAAAGCAAATGACAGAAAATTCATATATGTACTTCAATTGTAGAAAAGCTTGATTTATATAAATGTTATAATTTGATGAAGCTTTTGTTTCCATAGGGCTTTCATAGGACTTCCATTTGGTCATAGGAAATTAAAGAAAATTCATAAATCTAAGCCAAATGTAGAAAAGGAAACTTTAAATTAATGTTATAATTTAATTTTTAATTTTTTGTTTCCATAGGGCTTCCATAGAACTTCTGAAATTTAAGAAAATTCATAAACATTATTCAATTGTAGAAAAGGAAAATTTAAATTAATGTTACAATTTGATGAGGTTTTTTTTTCCATAGGGCTTCTATAGAACTTCTATTTAGACAAAAGAAAATAAAGAAAATTCTTATATGTAATTCAATAGTAAAAAGATAAATTAAAAAAAATTTCATAATTTGACGCAGCTTTTATTTCCCTAGGACTTCCATTGAACTTCCATTTCGACAGAGGAAATTAAAAGATAAATTTAAAAAAATGTTATAATTTTCTAAAGCTTTCATTTCCAAAGGGCTGCCATAGAACTTCCATTTGGACATATCAAAGAAAATTGATAAATGTCAATGGCATAAAAACAATAAAGCAAAATAAAGTTTATAATTTGATGAAGATTTTGTTTGCATAGCGTTTCCATAGAAATTCCATTTGGAAATAGGAAAAACAGAAAGAAAATTCATGTAATTAAATTACAAGAAAAACAATGAATGTTATAATTTGAAGAAGCTTTTATTTCCATATGGCTTCTATAGAACTTCCATTCGGAAGATGGTAATATTTCTACAGCGATAAACTTTGGGAGATTTAGAAAATTGTCGAATTCCTGTAGTAAATTTGGCACAACTGAATCCCACAAACTTGGTTAACAATTATAGTGGAACTACATTATAACAAAAAATTTAAACAAAAAAAAAAAAAAAATTTTGTTTTAAAATTTTAAAATTTTGTATTGTTTCATCTATTAAGAAGCATCAGATTGCAAAATTATAATAAAATCGTTAAAGCCATAAAAAGTTATTGGTTAGTAGCTCAAAAATGAGACAATTTTCTCTAAAAACTTCAAAACCCTATTTTCATAATACGATTTATTTTTGGAAAAAATTGAAATGCAATTTCCTTACAATCACTTTGGTTACTACAGGTACGAAGTTTTATCAAAATCGTTGAAGCCGTTTACGAGAATATTTGAAAAAACAAAAATCTTTGTATGGCAGCTACCCGATTTATATGAGTTAAAACAAAAATTCGAATTTCCTTTTTAGGGAATCACATAAAAATACTCTAAACCAAATTTGAAGCAAATCGGTTAATCCGTTTAGTCCTAGCTCAAATAATAGTGGATGCAGAAACAAACAGATTCAAGGAAGCCCGGACACAAGGACACACAGACGTAAAGACGCACTCTGTTGTATTTATTATTACTATTTTTTTTCCCTGAAACCATATGAAATCAAAAAAATAATTTAACAAAACTTACCACGTTCTCCATGACTGCAATAATCAAACAGATTGAAAACGGGTGCCGAATTGCAAAAGAAGAAGTAATATCTACACTACTTTCTTCTCTCTTTTAAAATTCTTCCTTCTTCATTTGTATTTAAAAAAAAAAAACAAAATCACAAACTACAATTTCAGTCAAAATACTTCTTGCCATTTATAATATCAATATAGCTTCTAAAGTGTCGATTTCCTGGTCCATTCAATTCCTTCGAAAAATCCATTTTTTTTTCCACTCATTAATTTTCAATCCTCGCCATAAGCTCCATCAGTTTTAAGATTGAAAAGAACAGAGAGAGAGAGCAAACGACAAGGATAAAGAAAGCAGATGGAGAGAAATCATTTATCACGAATACACGACTCACTCTGCTTGATTGCGATTCTCAAAGTATAATCGATTTAGTAACAAGGAAACTTTTTAATTATCGCGCGAATTAAAATTCGAGCAGAAATCTGTTTGAGTGTCAGAGGACTCTATAATAGTAGGTATAGGTATAAGATAAGGACTCGTAGTCGGTCGTCGTCGTAGTAGTATAGGAAGGATAAAAGGAAACCAAAGTTTGGTGTTATTTTTGTGTCCTTTATATAATATCCATCCTATTTGCCATTTCAATTGTTCGTTCAAGTGTTGAAGTTTAAAATTTGTGAAAATTGTTTAAATGGCCTGCAAAACTATGACGTAGGTATACAGTGGGATAGATTAAATTAAAAATAGGAATAATTTGAAAGTAACAAAATTGAGCCGGGAATTCAAAAGTAAAACTCAGAATATTAAAAAAAAAAGCAAGAAATCAATTACTATAGTTGAATCTAAAAAAAAAAATTTATAACGCCCATCGTTGCGCCCAATTTATTTTTTATTTTAAATAAATTTATGTTGAAATGCAAAACTTGCTTGTATAGATATATATTCAAATGTGAACTTTTAAAAAATAAAGGACATATAAGCACACTGAACACAAACGCCCACAAAAGCCCACTTTTTAACTCTGTTAATCAAATTTTCTGTATACAGATTTTTTCTTTTTTTTAAATTGAAATTCAAATAGAAAAAGATTCTTTTTTGTTCGAATTTAAGCTTCGTAATGTTTAATAATGTAAACCAAAACATTTCACAAGAAAAAGAAGTCGTTTTTTTTTTCCAAAAATGGCCACTGTAAAGGTTTGAACTTAACATGAATATAATAAAATGAATTTAACAGTTAGGAAACCCTTAATCGGTTTCAAAAAAACAAAAAATTGTTTAGAAAAATAAATTCTAGAATTGATTTTTATGTACTGTTCAACTAAAACAATTGTGGTTTCATATTTGATCCTGCAAGTGTTTTCACTTGAAATTCATCAAATGTTACAATGAAAATATTCCAATTTTCGCCATACAGCTTCTCCCACTGTATATAGGTTGACAGAACGACACGTTAGGAAACTCGCTATAAAATAGTCATTAAAAAGTTTTATCCTTTAAGATTATTGGATTCATTTAGCTTAGGGGCGAACATCATCAATGGGATGTTTGGACGTCACCACCACCACCGGCGTCGTCGTCGATGATTGCGATTATCAGATTAGTTTAAATTATATAGAAGAGTAACTGAATTTTGAATGCTTTTTCACTCTTTGAAATGAGAATTCGCATTGAGAAAATTTCTAGGCAATTAAATAAATTCGGTTCAATGATGATTAAGATTTATCAAGTTTCAAAATGACTTAATTAAAATTTGTGGCGGGTAAAAGCTTTGATGGGAATTAAATGTAAAAAAAAAAAGTTTATTGATTGAAGTGTTAAGATTCTCTTCGACGATTAAGCAAATAAAATGGTTTAAAAAATAACAGTGAAAAGGATTTTTTTTTCTATTTTATTTTTTAAGTTCCTATTTAAATTATTTTTGTGCGGATAAAGTTAGTTGCAAAAAAAAGGAAGAATTTGGTCACCAAAATTTTGACATTTATGTATCCCTTTTTTTTGGAAAAAAAATTAAATAAAATATAAAAATGAATAAAAAATAAGAAATAAATTTTTACATTTTTATAAAAGTGTCTGACAGAGTCACATGCGTATTTTTTAAGGTTTTTTAAAATCTTGTTTTCCATCTCAGATTTTTGATAGAATCTTAAAATAGAAAAAAAAAAAAAAATTAAATTAGAAATCAGATTAGAAGAATGTTTCATAAAGCGTCTGGCAGTAATTTGACTCAAATAGAAATGGCTTTTTCTCCATAATATAATGTATAGCAATAAGTTTTTATTTACTGTAAATTAAAAGTTCAAAAAAGTTAAAGTCATAAACCCGCCTGACAAGCATTTTTACAACTAAAAACGTCTGGCACACACATTTTTTTAAAATTGTTAATTTTTTTTAATTTGTTAACATTTTTTTCAAAATTTTTCACTTTTTTTCAAATTTGGTTCACTTTTTTCAAAAAAATTTTTTTTTATTTTTATAAATAATGATAAATTTACCATTTTTTTTGAAAATGTTTCACTTTTTTCAATTTTTTTTTTAACTATTTTCAAAAAATTTCACTCTTTTTTTAATTTTTTCTTTTTTTAAAATTTGACCTTTTTCAAAATTTTTCACTTTTTTGAAAATTTTCTAATTTTTTTTTAATTTTTCAAATTTTTTTAATTTTTATAAAGTTATATAGAACCTTGTTTGATGGCTTGATGCCCCGATTTTAAACAGAATCAAAAAATTAAAAAAAATAATTTAAAAAAAATCAAATCATGATGTTTTTTTAAAAATGTCTGGCAGTGATTTGGCACAAATGGAAATTGATTTTTCCTCATTTAATATATGTTATTAAAAGATTTTGGTTTAAATTAAAAATGGGAAAAACTTTAAGTCATTCTATTTTCGAAAATCCGTCTGGCAAGGATTTTTGCAACTAAAAACGTCTGACACAAATTTTTTTTTACTAGGGGTTCCAAAAATCGAAACTTCAATTGAAAAAAAAATCACTATAAAATGGTGACAAATGTATAATTTGTTTACAGTTTTTCAGCTTTAATGAGTTTTTTTTTTTTTGTTATTTTTTTTCATAAATTTTGTTTGTTGAAAAATATAAATTTTTAAATAAATATAAATATATCTAAAATAACTAACTAAAAATATTTCTCCGAAATAGGTATATCATTGTTTTAATATTTCACATTTGAACTAAATTATGCTTCAATTTCACTTCAATACCAATTTTCATTCATAAAATCACGAACATATCTATATTCATATCTGTGCTGCACTTTACAACTGACAGCTGCCATTTACCCTGTAGATATTAAATTGTATATACCTATAGATAGGTATATCATTTATATTCCAAATAGACTTTAAGATAAATCTGTAATGGACACCTGGCAGAAACCAATATAGGTATAATACTCTACTACTCCAGAAACCTCTCAATAAAACCACAGGCATCCGACACTTCTTCACACTCCATGCCACTATACTTAAGTCATTAGGATCTTCTTCGTTTTATTTTTTTCAACATATTCAATTCCGGGTTGTTTTAGTTCCTTTCAGAAGGAAGAAAAATAATCTAAAAAAAAACTTCAAAAACACTCAACTAAATAGTCCTTAAGATCCTTTCAGAATCACATTTAACAAGATAAAAAAAAAAACAAAAACAAGTGAACACTTCCGGTCATTCAATTCACATTCAATGCAAGTCAAGAGAGGTGAATCGATATATAGAATCGATATTCATAGTTCCTTCTTTAGATTTACAACAAGTATTATCCTTATCTCAACGTGTGGTATCGTATATAGACAGACAACTTCTACGAGCTGAAGGTACCTGTGTTTTGGTTTTACTCCTTTATATGGCCAATTTGTCACAGGAATTCTGAAAATGGCAAAGTAGTATTTATGAAATCGATACCAATAACAAAAAAAAAAATTGAAAAAAAGGAAGAATGAAAGAAGACAAATCTGAAGGATTCCCTATAGGGAAGAAGGACACACGCATAAAACACTTTACAAAACATATACGACGATGCATCTCACACAATAAACAGGAAACGATACAAATTGATGTATAATAGAGTTTTCTTGTAAAATACTCTTCCATTCATTTGAAGGATCACTTCAGGAATTTATTGCCATCATATATAAATAGAGAGAGAGAGAGGTAATTGGAAATTATTTGTACTCGTACAACCTGCAATTTTCATCTCCTTTATATAGGTACGTTTTCTCATATATACGATATCATGGAATAGATTTCGAGTTCGAGTTCAAGTGTCATTGTGCAATTAAAAGTCGTTTAACGAAAGTATAATAAAAAAGGTCAGAGATATCTTCCTTCTCTTAATTATTGTCTGGTTATTTTCTAGCTCTCGATTTTAATCTTTTAATATTTATGTATCTTGAACTTGCAATTAGTGAAAGTAGATCGATTTTAATTTAAGTCAAGATTTATTTTTTTACTTTTTTTTTTTGACCTCGAGAAAGTAAAACTCATTGGATAATCATTCTCAAAGCAGACAAGAAAAAGACTGAATATATACGACTGACATTTCACTATAATACAATTTATGATATAAATAATGAGAGTCTGATGGATGTTGCTTCTTCTAAGTTTAAAACTTTCGCAAGTTAATTTTAAAAATTTCCCCTCATGTGAACCGAATGCTATAAGAAAAAGATGATTTATGTGTTACTGATTTGATACAGTCGGGTAAAGAAGTAAAAGTTGATAGAAAAAAAAACCATAATTTGGTCTTAAGAGTGTTGATGTAATATACAGTGCAATTAGACTATTTTTACTTGTGATATACTCATATGTTAAAAAGGTATATTGTAGACTAAGTCTTGGATTTCGTAAAATAAAAAGGAACTCAAGATTTTGATCATTTGACATTACAATGATTATTAAAGAAAAAAAATTGTGGCTCGCAATTCTTTCCGTGTAACTATCTGTCTACACTCTACAGACTAATTACCATGTAAAAATAAATGACTCAAACAATTTAAGAAAAATCATTAATGGTTACTTTTTGGTGAAATAAAAATTCAAATGGTTCAACTGATCTGGATCAATATTTTTATGGAAAATGTTTTAAGAAGTTTTAATATTAATAATTTTTTAATACTATTTGTTTCTATTTAAATTTCTTTTATTTTAATGTCGTTTTAATTTAAAATAACATGATTGTTTTTATACCCAATTTTTTAAATTTAAATTTTTTAATTTCACTGTTTTTTTTACTTTTAATCTTTTTTACATTTAATTTGTTTGTTACATTTAAAATTATTATTATTCTTATACCTAAAATATTTTATTATTTTTTTATTTAATTTGTTTTTAATTTCAATATTTTTGTATATTTAATTTTTTTGTATATTTTAAATTATTATTATTGTTATACTCAAAATATTTTGTATTTGTTTTTTTTTTTTTTTTAATTTAAATTTATTTAGAATTTTTTTTTATTTATTTAAATATTTTTTAATTTCATTTTTTTTTATATTTAAGTTTTTTACATAAAAAAATTAAATTTTTCTTAGATTTCAATCTATTTTTTATATTACATTTCTTTTTATTTAAATTTAAAATTAGTATTATTTTAACCAAAAATATTTTTTTTATAGTTCAATTTTGTTTTAAAATTTTTTTTTTTTTAATTTCAAACTTTTTTTTTATATTTAATTTTTTTTAACACAATATTTGTTTGCACCCGAAATAACGGTATACAACTGTTAAAAAACCGTTGAAGGAAATCATATTTTTATCGAATACGACTCCTGCGATCTTGAATAAAATTTCTCTGTGTGCTAATATTACTACGACTTATTTACCATTTAACAAGAACAAGTTTTACATTAAACCAATATTAACAGTATACCCCTCATAAAACTATTTTATTAATTTTCGACTATCTCATTATGTGATTAATCGATTTTAATTAAATTTTATATGCAAGAGTTTCTAAAAAGTTCAAATAAAATTGTAATATAAAATTAAAAAAAAAAAAACAAAAAAAAAAACAATTTTTGGATTTGAAAGAAATTATTTTTTAAAATTTTTTATATTTTATAAATCGATAGATGACTTTTTTCTAAATTTCTTTTTTAACTCCGAATTAATAAATACAAAACAATGGCGTACCAATTTTTTTTTTACTTAAAAATTCTTAAAAAGTTTTATATATGCAAAATAAATTTGTTTAAATGCTTGTTCTCATAAATTAAGATTTTTCAAAGATATCAGATGAACATCTGGTGTCAAAACAATTCCAGAAGCTATGTATTTGATCAATTAATTTATATAATTATTGTTTTATAATTTTTTGTATAAGAACAATTTCCAAAATTCTGCATCACATTTTCTTGTAGCAAAACTTTCAAGCACAACTGTTAGAAACCTAACAAATCATTTTTTGTTATAATCTTTTAATTGAACTCAAGATTTTGTAGTTTGTAAATCTTTGAATGTTTTTTTTTTTCTTTTTTCTTTCAATCTTGATTAAAACAAAATTATTTTTATTATTCTTTGTTTTCATTTTCTATACATACCTACATATTTGAAGAAAAAAAAATAAAATTGAAAGTGAAACAAAGCAGCAAACAAATTTATAATGTACGGGTCTCTGTAACAAAAAGCGCGACTAACATTATAATTAGAAATTTAATGAACCATCTAATTTGGTTTTTTAAGCAATAAAATCGTCGTCGTAGTTAATCGAAAGCCAAGCAAAGAAAAATAAATAAAGAAAAAGTCGTTTATTAAGTGAAGAAGTTTTTCAATCATAAAATATTATTTTATTAAGTGTGTTCACACCCTAAAAATAATAATAATTTGCGTGCAAACACAATATGTCAGAAATAATGAATAATTGTTTAAGCCATTATTTGATGTTTACCTATGTACCTATATAGACACCACAATCCTTGTTGTTTTTTTTTTAAATGAGGTATAAGTTCATAATGGAATATGATTCTAATATATTTCCGTTTGCATTATTATGAGTCTTATTTCGGAAATAAGGCGCCACACGTTTGTGTCTTTTGATGTTTACCAATTAAAAAAAAAATATCAAAACGTATAAGAATCTATAATATGTAGTTTGCTTCTGTCGATGAAAATTCCCCCAAAATCCAACAATTAATGCAGCTCAATCTTCCTCGATAAGGTAAAGGAAGGTACAGTCTTTTATATATTGATATCTTAAGATAGGTAGTCGAATTTCACGCTTGATTAATAAATTGAAGGGGAGAAAAATTCTAGGAAAACAATTGAGGGGTTAAAAAATGCTTCCATTTAAAAACAACAAAAAAAAACCAAAGAAAAGAGGGTAAAATGATAAATGAGGGATATTAGAGAGGGACATGATTGAGTAGATGGGTGTGTTTCGAAAGAAGTTTTGGGTTTTTTTTTTTGTGAAGAAATACTAATTCATTACATTTTAGGGGGTACTTTAAGGATTAACCGAAAAAGAAGAACTTCTTGCGTAAGTTTAATCAAATAAAAATAATTTTTTGATAACAACAAGTGATTTTTAGAAGTAAGAATCGATAACTATGTTTTCAGAGATATCAATCTTTTTTGATTGATTGTCTATATAAGTTTATTCGGAAGATGATGATGATATATTGCAATTGAATTTCTTATAAGCTAGTATACAAACATTTTGACTTTACATAAGAATTTGAACATAAAACATATTTTTTTGAAGAACCAGCTATCGAATACCAATATGATTTCGAGTAAAAAGCGAACAAGATTTGCTTTATTATAGAGAAAAAAATAAAGAGACAATTGATGTGTTTTTTTTCTGCAAGTACTGTGTTAGTAAATCAAATCTTGCATTCTTCAACAAAGAAAAATCCCAAAAAAATGAATTTCGTAAATAAATAATTCCGCTTTTTATAATGTCATTAGTAGAAAATCCCGCTTTTAGAAATCTCGCATTTAAATTTCGCACACAAAAATCTCGCAAATATCAACGGAAATCTCGTAAATTTAAATCGTAGCACTCGAAATCGCGTATTACGATGTCTCGCAATTACAAAATACCGCTTTTCATAATTTCGCAACTACAAAATTTCGCACTCAAAAATCGCGCAAAAATCAACCGAAATCTTAGAAACTTGAATTTCACAAATAGTTGGTCAAGACGACTGGGTGCCAAGTTGATCTCAAGCACCAAGAGGTAAGAGTTTTTTTGAAGCACTGCGATACCAAATGAAATCGGCATTTTTTTTTAAATCTAATTTCGCATATTAATAATTCCGTTTTCATAATATCGCAATTACAAAATCCCGTTGTTAAAAATTTCTCATTTACATCTCGCACCGAAAAATCTCGCGAATATCAAACGAAGTTTTGCAAATCAAAATATTGCGTAGTGAAATTTTAATTTGCAAATTAAAATTTCATTTCGCAATAATTTAATTTTCAAAATTTCACTTAATATTTGCAATGTTTTTGGGTGCGATAAAATTGTTAAAATAGACGCAATAAAGTCCAAAATCTTGCTTTGCATTTTTTGGATATTTTTTTTATTTCTAAATTTTGTATCTTTAAATTTAATAATTTCGCAATTATTTGGATTTAATAATTTGTTATTGGCCATGTTACATTTCGCAAAATCATTATTTCGCATATTACACATTGCAATTTCGATTACATTATTGTGAAAATATATTACTTTGCAAATTATTATTGTTTCCCTATTTCTATTTCATATTTAATAATTTTGGAAATTATATAAGACAACTCGGAGATAAAAAACCAACATAACAATAGATGTGTGTTTTTTTTTCAAGCGCTACGATATCCCGCAAATAGAATCTCGCTGAATTTCACAAATTGATAATTCATAATTTCGCAGTTCCAAAATCCAGCTTTTAAAAATCTGGAATTTACATTTCGCACCCAAAAATCTTGCACAAATTAATCAAAATCTCGCAAATTAAAATCTCGCATACTCGTTGCTGACATAGGCGCATTTTGCTTTGGGGTCATCTGAAGTTACATTTTTTGGCTGATTTTTTATTTCGCAATTTAATCATTTTGCATTTAATTATTTTGCAGTTTTTTTTTTTGGTATAACGTCGGCCTCATAAGCAGACCTCGTAATTCCACCTTTTAGCGAAAATGAGTTTTGAATGCTATTTTATAGAAAATTCGTTTGCGCAGCAACCTGAAAAATTTCGTATCCCTCATAAAACTCTAAATAAACTTAAATTCAAATTTTGCATAGCACGTAACTCCACTACTACTCTGTTGTCTGGCAGACATTTTCGTCTCTCCTGAAAGATTTTAAATTTGTGAGTTACGAGGTCTGCTTATGAGGCCGACGATAACCAGTTTTTTATTTCTACGCATATTTCACATAGAAATTTTAGTCTTTTGATTCGCTTTTTTCAATTTTATTTATTTGTCAATTTTTTTTTTTCATTTACAAATTTGTATTCAGCTGTGTTTCCTTTCGCAAAATCATTATTTCGCAAATTTTAATTTTGTTTTTGGAATTCCAATACTGTGTATTTATTTTATTTTGCAAATTATTATTCTGGTCGCTTTTTTCGTTTCGCATTTTTTTTATTTCGCATTTTTTTTTATTTCGCATTTTATAATTTTGCAAAAGTTGATAAACTCATCTGCACTTATACAAAATGACGATGATATCTCACTCGCTGAGTCAAAATTGGAAAGAACGTCAGTCAGGCTCTTAAGATTTTATTTATTTCCTTCGTCAGCAAATTCATGGATTTAGACTTAAAGAATACCTTTCGTCAAAAGATCCTAAAATCATTTTATTTTATGTTTTTTAAAATCATTCAACAACTTTGAAGAATTTTCGAACTTTGTCCATTCACTTTACCAATTCATTTACACTTTATTAAATGAACCTTGAAAATCTTCATTTTTTGTCTACTAGCATCGGACATCTACATCTGGGATTTCTCAACGCGTGGCAACCAATTTAATGGTTGACTAATTTAGATCCTAAAAAAAAAAGGCTTCCCAAAACTAACATTCATTTAATATGTAGCAGGTGTTTACCTTTGAAATCGACGACCAAAATTCAACCTCAACTTTGACTATAAATTCAATTTCCTTCAAAGAAAAGTTTTCGGTTACATACAAAGGAAGATTCTTCTATATTACTTCACCATCTTTCAAGGCATCACAGCAGTATTTTCGCAACTATCGTTAAAGTTAAACGAACCGAATCGCCATGAACCTAAACTATAAGCCTTAGATAGACAGATATACCTATATATAAAATCTCAACTATTATTTGGGATTTGTCTTATTTAAACGTCTAATTGGTGGTAAACGACCGACACGCCAGCGACGACGACGACGATAAGATGGACAAACAAAAGACTATCAAAACAAAAAAAGTCTTTTTTTTTTCTTCGAGACCAATAAAGAGTTCATTGTGATCTTTGAAAATGTCTTAATTCTATCTGAAGTTTCCAGGGCACGTGTAATCAAATTTATATATTCAAATTTTGTATCTTAAGGTCACAATCTTCATCACTGTGTGGATCTTCTGTCGGTTGATTTCTGTGATGGGATACAATAAGAGTGGCGAAAGATAAAGGGGCTCTGTCTCTGGAACATCAGAGGAAGAGGATGTAAAAATCATAAATGATAACAATAGAAAATATACAGGGAATGCGTTTACTTCCGATTCTCCTCGTAAATAATATATTCAACAGAGACCATCAGTAATGATGAAGAAGTCTCGAAAGTTACATTGGCCGAGATTAGATAGAAGGTTTTTTTTTTGTCAATTGTCACAGCAGTGATGGCGTGAGCTCGAAAAAGTTTCTCTAAGCTTCTTCTTCTTTAGTTGGTGGAATTTTTTGTGGTGACTTTGGGAATATATACATAAAATGGCATCCCATTATATGGTATAGGCATAACAATGATGGTTACTGCGGTTGCCCCAATGGAAAGTAGGACTAATTAAGTTGGCTGCGTTTTTTCACAAAAGACAATGAGCGTGAGATTTTTCATTATTTCAGAGATTGGTTGATTTATATGTTTAATTTTTGTTTTTTTAGCTTTGCAAGAGGGAAATCGTGTGCAGGTAAAGAATAGTTATTTATAATTAAAAAAAAAAAAATCAAAACCAACACAAAAGGTGTTGATTCGAAAATTGCAATTTTTGTGAGAATTTTTATTGCGGGAATTTGGCAAAATTTATTTATTCAGCGCGATGTGGTTTATGTTATGAATTTATATAAGATGATGGGAATGTGCATTTTAAAAAATATTTAATTTTATGTGAAATTATTATTTTTTCTGTTTCCTGTAAGAAATCTTAGATATTGTTTTGTTTTTTTTTTTTTTAGATTAAAGGAATTTCTCCATTATACACCCAAGGAACTTCCATGTATGAAATATTCACTGGTAAAAGTTGTTGTGGAATTATTTTCTCACGACAGGAAAAGTTTATAATGAAGTAAAATTATTGAGGTGTAAAAACATAAATACAATAAAATACAATATAAATTTGGTTGTGCGACAGCTCATTATAGAACCAGGACCTAGTGAAATACAATCCTCAATAATTCCTATGTGCGTGTTATTGGTATAGGAATGGAGGAGACCAACAATTTTCTGACGAATTCGAACAGCTGACGTGAGAAGCTTTTTAATGCTAGGAGATACTATTGGAGGATTTGTCTATTCCTCGCAAGAGGGCGTACCCGTGTAAAACATTTAGGGCCAGTTTCACAGTGAAGTAAGTGTCACTAATTCCCAATTTCACAGTGTAAACTTATCGGAATAAGTGACACTTAAGTCTTCGATGTTGGCCACTTAAGTTCCACTTACTCAGGTAGTAAAACTGCGGCTTAAGTGCCAAAATGGGAAAATTAAGTGCCACTTATTTTGTTAAGTGTGCACTGTGAAACTGGCCCTTATGGTTTTTAATTTCCCATCCGATTATAGTCAAATCGAAAATGTTGACATATGTTGCGTTAACAACCAAACAGAGGCTAAAAAAAATCACTGATCTCTATAATAAACTGGATAGTGAATAGCGTATAGTGTATAACAGTTTTTGTGAGGCAATTTTTGAAAGGATACCCGTACCACCCACGACATACAAACGAAAAAAGAGATTGAAGATATTTGCCGTTATTGAGCATTTATTTGATGTCAGTTGATGTCAACAAAAATTGCGGCTGTAAATATTGAAAAAAATAAAAGAAAATCCAGATCCAGTAGCGTCCATACCGCAGGTGCCGCTGTTATATACTGTTATATGAGGGTACCGGCCACGACTATATTTTTGCCTCAAAAATTTTGTATGAATACACTATCCAGTGTATATATAGAGATCAATTAAAAAATTGAACATAAAACCGAGTAAAAAGCGAAAATATATAATTTTTAAAATATTCAAAATAATTGAAAGCAGTAAATTTTGTTTTATGTATGCAAATTTTTTTGATAAGATTTAATTAAAAAAATTATATATGGAACTTTTATATTCGTCCTTTCGAGGAATGTTTTTTTTTTTAAGGCATTTTTGTTTGTTAAAAATATATATTGGGCATTTTGAAAATTATTTTGTTTATGTACATGTTTTGACCCCAAACTCAAAATTAAAATAGTAATAACTTCTTTATTAGTCGGTTTTGAAACAAAATTGTTCACAATCTGATAGTTCTCTTTGATACGCAAATTTTGGCATATCAAAATCCATATTTTAAAAAAGTGCTTTTAGCACCATTTTGATTGTTAACGACACATATCTCGAGACTTGAATATCTTGAAAACAAACAATGACATTGACTTCTATATACACGATGCCATATTTGACTATAGGTATACTGGTATGATTTAAAAAATGAATTCAGTTGACAGTTTTATTCAAAAAAAAAAAAAACTACAAAAAAAATACTAAAAATTGTTGAAAAACGTTTTCTGGTTCGAATATCTTGAGTAAAAACACTGATTTCAAATCCGGACTGTTTTTTTCTGTACGCACACTGAAGTAATGATTACTGATAAAATTTGTAGAAACTTTTGACAGTTTTTTTTTTAGGACCAAAATTGCAGAGCAAAATTAGTAAAAAAATTACGGAAAAAGTATTGCCAGATTGAAAACCACACGTTAAAAAAAAACCCTTTATATACACGATTACTGATATGATTTTTGAAAAAATTCAATTGATAGTTTTTTTTTTAAGCCAACAACAAAATAAACTAAAAGAAAATACTGAAAATTCTTGAAAAATATATTTCGTCTCGAATATATTATTTTATACTAAAAACACCATGACGTTGTTAACAATTCTGATAAAGTTTATAAAAATATTCAATTGGCAATATTATTTCAAATAATGAAAAACAAAACTAATAAAAATTGTTCAAAAATGTTTTTCGTCTCGAATATCTCGAGAACAAACGGCTCATTTTTGTCCTTCACTAGATTCCATATCACCCATCTAAATAAGATCTTCGAAAATCTTGAATTGTGAATTTTCTTATTAAAAAATAACGTTGGGTCTCTAGTTTCCAGGGGCACCAATGGGTGGCAATCGGCCTCTTTTATTTGAAAAAAATTCCTTTCTTATGTTATTTTTTTCTACGAGTCTATATTATTGTAGAGGGTGTTTTTTTAGACGTGTGGTTTTCAAGAAGAAATAAAAACCATATAATTTAATGTTATGGTCAAGAATTTAGCTTTATTATAAAGATAAGGATTTGCCAGTGTTTTAAAAATGATTTCGGGCAAGTGGCCGCCGCGGCTGGAAAAATCCTCCATAAAGTGGATGGGCACAGCTCCAATTGTTGTGCGCGATGGCGGATGGGCACATTCGGGTCTTCTTCGATACTCTGCTCCACAGCAGCAATAGCGTCTTCTGTGCGCACTGTACGGCACCTCTGAGGATGCGCATTATCTACTAGAGTAAACGTGGTGCGAAACCGATCCATGGTTGCTCCGACATGGTTACCGACTCCGCTGGGCGAATTACCGTCTCTGCTGGGCGAATTACCGACTCTGCTGGGCAATTATGTCGACCGAATATTGGACGCAGCGGAACCCAACCATTATTTTGGTAATAAATTTGCACGATTTTCAAACGTTGTTCAGGAGTAAGTCTATTCATTATGAAATGGCAAACCAAACTGAGCATAAATCAAGTGACAGCTGTCAAAGAGACCAACTCCGAAAAAAGTATTGCCAGATTGAAAACCACAGGTCTTAAAAAAACACCCGGTATTATATGAATACACAAAAAAAAAGGTTTTCACCTTTGCTATTAATAATCATTTTTGTCATATCACATTAATTTCCATGTCTATAGCCTTTGGCTTCACATATACTCGATAAGGAAAAAGCTCATTTTTCACTGCGCTTCAATTTATAACCTTGAGCAATATAATCAGCAGCAAAATGAGACACATTATTTTTTAAATTATATCATCGAAGGATTAAAATATCTGAAATCCGATCAATGAATATTAATTTGTTAACATTGAAAAATTTACATCAAATCCTCGAAATTTCGTAACCATTTCTCTGCCTTTTTAAGCCTTGTAATTTTATACTGATGAAAAAAAAATATAAAATACCATATAAAGTTACGTAAATTTAACATCGAAATAATCGTACATAACAAAATATACTTAACAGAAAAAAAAATTCCTTACAATTTGTTACATTCACAATAAATATTACCTTTATTTTTTATGTTCATACATCTACCTATCTACCATAACTTGCAGCTTGCCAATTTAATGATCCAGAAAATTATTTCAATCTCAGTCATATCTATGTTAATTATAATCAACAAATTGAATTGCAATTTGTAGCTACATACATACGTAGCTGTATATCCATACACCATATAATACCTATATATTTAGCAAACTATCATTTTCAGCAATAAAAATAAATCGCAAAACAATTTAAATTAATATTCCCACAATTAAACCAAATTTGTTATTGGAGGAGGTTTATTTGGCAACAACTTTATGAAACAAAATAAAAATAAAATACGAATGATGAAAAAAAAAAAAACGGAAATTCTGTTCCAATTAAAACATTATTAAAAAACATAATAAAATACTGTCACAAATTAAACAGATTTCAAAAAACATCCGTGTATACACTTAGTGCAGTGCTTTTTAACAAGCAAAAGCGGATGTCGCACCCGGAGCAACATTCAAATAAATACAAAAATAAATGCAACACCTGAATTGCATGTTCTGGTCTTATACGGAGTTTAAATTATTTATAGGATAATTTTGTTTTTAAAATTTAAAGTATCATGAGAGAAAAATATCTATCATGAAAGAAAAATATCAGGAGAGAAAAATATCATGCGAGAAAATTATCAACGCAGAAAAATATCATGACCAAAATATGATGGGAAAAATATATCAAGAGAGATAATTATAATGTAAGAAAAATATGATGCGAGAAAAATATCATGAAGGATAGCATGAAATAAAAATCATTATCATTACTTTACCTTTGTAGAAACACAAAAAATTATTTAGTTTGTCACGTATAATCTCAGTAATTATTCAACTGATTTACTTGTAACGAATTTCATTATAATCCTAATTTGTATAGGAATGTTTATGGCTATTTTTGGTTTGATTAATTTATTTGATAAATCCAAATATTAACTTTTTTTTAATTACCGTCAACTTTTTTTTGTAGTTGACCCACATATTATTCACTTATACTTTTAAACTTATTTGGTATTTTACAAAAATGTGAAATTTTTTATAAAGTCGATGTTTTAAGTCAAAGTTTTAAGCCAGAAATCTATATTTTTTACTTTACATACGAGCTGAGAAACAAATAGATTATGAAACTTTTTGTATTTTTCGTCTCTAAGATCTGTATTCAACTGCAATCTTCTTGGGGTCCCTACTTTGTTCTATTTTATTATCGTTTCTTCGTTCTTTCATTATCTCTTTCTTTCTTTCTTTCTTTCTTTCTTTCTTTCTTTCTTTCTTTCTTTCTTTCTTTCTTTCTTTCTTTCTTTCTTTCTTTCTTTCTTTCTTTCTTTCTTTCTTTCTTTCTTTCTTTCTTTCTCTCTCTTTCTCTTTCTCCTTCTCTTCCTCTTCCTCTTTCTCTTTCTCTTTCTCTTTCTCTTTCTCTTTCTCTTTCTCTTTCTCTTTCTCTTTCTCTTTCTCTTTCTCTTTCTCTTCCTCTTTCTCTCTCTCTTTGTTTATTCTTTTAGCTCTCTTATTTTCTATTTCACTTAATTATTCTTCTAACTAAAATTCTCTTAATTTTTTTAAGAATCCATAACTTGACCTTTAAAATCTACCTACCTCTCGTGGCAAATTTAATCATTTTAATTGCATTTTCCCGTCAGACAAAATGATATTTAATCAATTTATAACAACACAGAAGCGATTAAGTGAGGGATCTAAAAAATGTCCACAATCATTATGTATATGTCGGTAGGCAGGTATGTATATTGTATATGTATGAGAATGTGACATTGTTATCTGCATCCTGTGTGTGTTGCGTACGTGCATTCGTGGAGTGCATGTCGAGAAACATAATTTTATAAAATATAAAGCATCCAATTTTAATGAGAAAATTTGTTAAAATTTAATGAATTTATATAAACCGTACGGCTACAAGCTTTAAGGATATATGCTTCATTTAATAGCAATTATAATAAGACTGCAGTAGAATGGATTTTATATTAAAGCTCCAACCATCATCACACAAATTCTCTGTTCGGTGTTAATTTTAATGATTTCTGATGAACATTGAACACCCTCTTCCTGGAAACCGCAGTGTATCCTAATATTCAATTATCTTCAATTAATTACAGCAAGTCTTTCATTTGTAGAGATTGATTTTACATACATACACATTGAATCATTAATTAACATTGTCAGAGTAGAGATAATGCTTCGTTAGTATTCTGCTGATGAATCAGTATTCTGTGTGTGTGCGAGTGTTGAATCCCAATTCAATTATTTTTAGAATGATAATTCGCATTCAAATCAAGTCAAAGGTTAAAATTGGTATATTTCGAAGCTCTGTTGTATATATAGGACAATTTAATATGAACTCCTTTCCAATTTGATTTGTGTCACTAATCAATTAAAAAAATGTCTCAATTGGAAAAACCAAAGAACCCACAAAACACCTGAGAACTATTGTAGAATCTATATTCTGATGTGTACCTTCCAAACCTACATCTAACGACAACTTTGTGTTTATCAATCTTCAAACTCCTGTGGGGGTTTTGTTCCTATGTATACCTACTCGTAAGTCCACAGAAATATCATTCTGTTCTTTTATTTGATAGTTCACAAAAAAGCAGGTGCGTCGTATATTCAGGGGAAAGAGCGGTATTGGTCGAATTAACTACACTACATTTTCTACATCATTAACTACGCGTAGATAATAATTCATTTACTACAAATTGCTACGTTTGCCAAATGAAAAGTAAATCTAAAGAGAAATAATAAAATTTCAATAGAAAAGTGAACATTTCAACTCAAAGCTCAAACTTCAAAGTGACAGCTGACAGATCATTTGACATTTGACATTACGTTTACTACTATTCGTTTCATTAAATACATTTAACTACGTAAACAACGTAGCAAATGTAAAAAATGTAGTTTATTCCAAAAATTGACAGTTCTGCCAACCCATGGGAAGTGGTTCCCTTATAGTTCTAGTCTGTAGCATTGATATGGAAGGCCTCATCTTTAGCTTTTATCAGCACTCTTCAACGAACTAAGGGCTTAATTATGGTGGCCTATAAGTGAAACTCAGCGAAGCTATTGGCAGATTACCAGTGTTATTCTGGAAAACCTCATTGATACCTCACAAGCCACCACAACCTCTAAAGGTAAAAAGGTAAGATTTTCGTATTCTGGTAGAACCGTCACAAAAACGTTCAATGTTGTGATCTCCTTTTCAATAGATCAAAACTCACAAATTTGACATTTCATTACAACGAAAAAAATATATTCAACAAATATTCAGAACTTAACAATAAAAAGAAAAATTCACCTTGCTGTGGTGAGTTTGTGAGGATTGGTCATGCAAGAATACCGAAAATCTTATCGAATCACAAAAATTTCACAAGAAATAAACCTGATACCTCACAACCAACGCTAGAACATTCACGTAAGAAAGACGTTGTCAGCTTAAGTTCTTACGGTCTCTTGCGATTTTGACTTTATGTCGTCAAATTTTTTTTACAGAATTCGTTTGGTGTTGTTGCGTCATGGATATCCGCCCCTTAAGCTACTACTAAGTGTGGTCCGAGTCTTTTTTCACCCATGGGAATGTTAGGACATCCAGGATCCAGGCATGCTGCATGACGTATATTGCAACATGACCAATTTGTTTGACGGTTATGATGGAAACCGACCTTTATCTGTGAAGACTACTCGTGTGGAACCAAGGCCTAGTGACTTACAACTCTCAACCATTGCTGTATTCATGTTATTGCCAGGAAAGGAGAAGACCTACAATTTTCTTCCGAATCCAAACGGCTAAGGTGAGAGGCACTTTTTTATGACAAGAGATACTTTTGGAAGTTTTGTCAATTCATCGCAAGAGGCAGTAACCCATACAAAAAAAGTTTTTTTTTTAGGGACGTAGGCTGGGAAGATCTTCGACGTAACAGATTTACGCACTAAACATAACGCGGGCTACTACCGACCGACCTTATGTATATATGTTTTAAAGGGTTTGAATGGAGATTTTCGCTCCACGCACCGCAAAGTCTTTCTGCCTTAATGCGTTACCCGAAGTGTTGTCTTGTAGTGTAGGCTGTGTCCTCCGACTATCGAACCAAAGACGCCTAGCTTTCCAATTTTCACGTTGAAGTCTCTTGACGTGCGTCGTGTTCTTGAGAAGAACGTTCAATGCTCGCTTGGTTGAATCATTTTTTTCTTCAGTGGGGTGGGGGGAATTTCTGCACAAATCAACTTGATCCGTTCCTGAAAAACTGTAAGAAACATTCACAACACAGACTACAGTTGAAAACATAGTAAAAAAAATTACATGTGAATAAAGCCCTGGTGCTAAGGTATATATTGTATCGACTTACTCGTACCTTCTACTCTTCTCTAGAGTAATCGAAACCTGATAAAATGAAAACATGAAAAATGATATTGTCATCAGTTTTTTTTTTTTTCTACCTGCTGAATAATTGAATCCATTGGGAGTTTCTTTTTGCTGTAGGTTAACATCTACTCTTTTATACGAGTATATATTGTAGTTTAAGTCCCTTTACCATTCTCAACTTTGATGTAGTGACAGTTTCTATAAAGCTGTCGAACAGCAATATATTTTCTAGTTTACCACTTGGTGTGATGTCGATGTGGTGGGTTTTATATTCGTAGGTATACCTATCCTATTGCAATGTTTTGTAAAGTGTTGTGGGTTTTTATTTTCTTTTTTTTTTTGGGATATGAAACTGCCCTTCACATTGTCACATAGGTATGTATATTGCATTGCTGAGGTTTGGATATAGATGCGAATACGAGATAGGTACCTCCCGGCAACCATGACCACCTCAATTATTACTTGGGTATGTGAAAAAGTGAAAATAAGGAAGTTGGGAACTTGAAGAGAGTATTGCCAGATGAGATTTTGTTTTAAATAGAGTATTTAAATAAGAAATTTGCAGTTATGCTTTAGATTTAAGAAAGCAGCAAAATTTTAAATTTTTAGAAAGTTCAATAGAGAACTAAAATGTGATAAAAGTGGGCGTGCCAGTATGCGGATTCTATTCAAATTACTTTCCAAACCCTCCCGTTACTAATAGGAAACAACTCATAAAATTTCAACGAAATCGGTTCAGCAGTTTTAGAGTTTATACGTTACAACATAAAAACTAATA